>AP025055.1:9543523-10010484 GCA_036186865.1 Eustoma russellianum | reverse complement strand
GCGGGAAAAATTTTCCAGAATTATCATTCCATACACACGGCCTCAAACCTCGTGTTTTAGGCCCACTATCATGAGTTCTTGTCATACATATGCATAAAAGTATCTTTACTATTCGTAATATAGTTTTCATGACGATACGAGACATATAAGACACTTAATTTATTTAATTACGAACAAGGGCTGCTGAATTTCAGCAATGCAGTGCTCTTTCTCTTACCTTTCATATAAGCCCATTAATGCTTCATTTAATTTAGGGCAACTTTGAAAAACCGCTGTAGACATACCACAATTAATGATCCTAAGTCCAAACCATATAACTAAGCCTAAGCCCATTAAAACAAGGCCTTACAACAAGTTCCTTAATTCTGCCCAAAATTCTAGATTAGTAACGCCAACTTGACCTTGGTGATTACCCCTTAAAATAACCATGCTAAGTTAAGTGGTTTACATAAAAATACTCACATATGTCTTAAGTAATTGCCATGAAAGTTTCGCGGAATTATAATATCGTTAAAGGGGTCATTTATTCTTTTTCCCAAAGAGGTTACCTGCTAAATTCTGGAATGACCAATTTTACTACGAATTTTATTGTGACCAAACCGTAAGTCCTTTTTCGAAAATTATCTCAAACTTAAAAACACATAAGGCTAGTATCCTGCCAAAAATCAGCAACAATTGCATGTTCCTAAGGTCCATTTCTGGGATATTCATTATGTCACATAAAATCTGTTCAGTCCAGTAATTTCCAGCATGATCAGTTTTACTAAAAATTCCGTTAAAAATAATTCGTAACTCCTTTGAGCGAAATTCCAACTCTCACAATTACTATACACATAGGGCTAGTGTTATGCCAAAAATTAGCTAAATTGAATACCTCTCAAGTCTATTTTCAGGTCCTACAAAACGACATAAAAATCTGCCCTGCTCCAGTAAATTCCAATTTTGTCATATTTCCTTACTAAAATGTCCCAACTTGCATTGTTTGGCTTAAACACTTTATTAAACATCAAACACACCTTTAGCATGTGGATTTACAGGTTCTAACACATTACAAATGTCATCTACACATCACCTCAAAACAGCTTGAACGATACGTATATCATTCCTTTGGTCATGCCCAACATGTTCATACTATAGTCAAGCCTTGGTATAATTGGTGCATACGCACCCTAACCCTCAAACCAGCCCGTTCATATGCATGCAAGGCAAAAATAACATCTCCAAAATGAATCATATTAAGCTTATCATAAAAAGCATACATCTTGTTCACACTTTACCCCACAAGCTACAACTTCTTACAAAGCTACATTTATTTTCCCCCTTTCCATCCAACCGTCCCCCATACATGTAAAAGAAAAGATCTTTGACATATTCATCTTAGATTTACCACATATTCATACTTAAAAATAACAAAGATTCCACCTTTGGAGCAAAGCCCATACATACAAACCATTATACCCTAGGATCCGAAAGTTCCACACATAAAACTTAGCATTTCCCATCTAAGATTAAATCTTAATGGCATCTAGACATTCAAGCATGCACTTTCACATCCAAGTCATGAGTATGTATAGTGTACTTGCCTTTTTCAACTTACTCTTCTTCTTAGCTTGAAATGTGTATGGAATAGGTGAAGCCTCCTCTTCTTCACACATGCACCCCACGGTTTGAAGGGGAAAAGAGACCAATGGTTAGTCCATATTCTTAAGTGAAAGATGCAGTAGAGTAGTAGAGAGGGGTTCCAAATAGAACTTGAGTAGTTTTCAAGCCCCTTAAGACTAGTATCCCACAAAAGCTTGAGATTTTTGAGCCTAGTGACCTTGAATGTCACGGTTCATGAGCAAGAAAAAGTAGCACTATGAGTTTCATCTTATGAAAGATGTAGAAATCCTCTTAAGAAGGTTAGGATATACTTACTCAATACCACTTGATCTTGGAAGAACCTAAATCTTCTTTGCTTAGTCCTTGGCCGTGTGGTTTGGAATGGAGAAGAGCGGAAGTTTTCTTGCTCTTGATGGTCCTTTGAGAATTGGAATAAAGGAGATCATAGAGTGTGTTTGGGAGGGATTTTTTTTCTTCTTAGGCTAAGTGTTAGCCGTTGGGGGGGGAAGAGGGAGGAATGAGAATTTACCATGGTAAGGTTATGGTGATTAACCTTAGTTACTTTAATTAATTGGGGTTACTTTACAAATAACTTTAGTTACTTTATCCAATCATAGCTACTTTTAGGTTAACTTTGGTTACTTTAATTAATTAGGGTTACTTTGAACCTTGGGTTGATATAAAGTAACCATGGTAGAATTTTAAAAATCCTCCTTGGTTAACCACATAGGCCACCCCACGGTTGGGGGTCTTAATGACCCTAATTATGCTTTATTCCAATTTAATAAAATGGTTGCCTTCCCTTTACTTATTTATTTTCCCCCTTTTTCTTTTAAAAATGTAACTAGGTAAAATTTTGAGTCCTTTTTGGGCTAAGGCCGAAATTGGGGTAGTGTTGGAAACAATTTTGCTCATTACCCAAAATGGTTTATTTGCTAATTGGGCTCACTTAAAAGATGGCTCTTAAGATTTCTCTTCTTGAAATCTTAAGAAATTCCTATAAGGCCTTTTATCCTTGGTTGAAATCTCCCAAGCACTTGGGAGTGAATTGGCCACTTCACATGATCTAATATTCATGCTTGAAATTTTTATAATACTTTCCGTACATAATCTAATATAAAAAAATAATCATCGAACTAAATAAATTGTGCTTGAAGATACAACTTTTCATAAATTCTCTTAGATAAATCTCAAGTACAAGGTGGTTCCTTGTTGGGTACAACACTCGGTTTCGCTTAATTGTTAATGTGTAAGCATGAAGGTCCACATATTTTGTAAGACATGTTATGGATTAACGCCTGGTACTCTCCGTAGTGAAGTACGGCGGGTGCACCGTATCTGGCTAGGCCGGGGTGCGGGGCGCTACAGTAATGGTTTTGCGATTATTATTATAGTTGGAATAAAATCAACAACATAATTTAAAGATCCAAGAAATCTTTGTAGTTGATTTTTATCCAATATTTATCTGGAAATTTGGATGCAAATTCTAAAGATCTTTCTATTGGTAAGATTGTACCTTGGGATAAATGATGTCTTAAGAATCTTATTTTAGTTTGAAATAAAGACATTTTAGATTTGGATATTACCAAACCATTTTTCTTTGCTATATAAAAGAAAGGTTTTAGGTGTTTAAAATGTTCTTCTATGGATTTGGAAAATATTAATACATCATCTATATAGACAATGCAAAAAATTAGAATAATCTATAAATATATTATTCATAATTCTTTGATATTCAGAAGGCGTATTTTTAATCCAAAAGGCATTACTTTCTATTCATATTGACCAAATGGAACTGTAAATACCGTTTTGTATCTATCTTTTTCAGATATTTGTATTTGCTAAAATCCTGATTTTATATCAAATTTTGAATATATGCATACAAAATGTAACCTTGTTAATAAATCTTTTTTATTAGGTAATGGGTATCTTATCCATTTTAATGCTTTATTTAAGGGTTTATAATTTATTACTAATCTAGGTATTCCTCGTTCTATTTCTGCATTTTTATTTACATAAAAAGTAGCACAACTCCAAGGAGACCTTGATTTCGGTATTAATCCTTTTGATTTTAAATCTTGTATTTCTTTTTTACAATGTTGTTCCAATTCAGCATTCATCTGAATTGGTCTTGCTTTTGTAGGTATTTCTCTTCCATGAATTCTGGAGTATATGGTATATCAACTATATGTTGTTTCCTTGACCAGAAAGCATTTGAAAGATCTGAACAAAGTTCATTTTCAAATGATAATTTAAGATTTTGTATTTTATTTATTATCTTAGGATCTTTCAAGGATTGTTCTATCTAATTGATATTTACTGTATCCTTTAATGATTGTAATTGGAAAGTCTTACTTTTGATTATTGCATTTACTTGTTCTTTATGAATCGAACAAGCTTTAATTAAATCTAAATTTTTTGTTTTAGGTTTTTCTAAAAATTCAAAATGTAATTTTTTATTTCTTATTTTGAAAGAAATAAATTAATTCCTACCTTATATGGTGTAATTAAATTCATAAAAGGTGTTCCCAGTATAACTGCATGATGAATATCATCCACAACTAAGAACATTTTTTTTTTATGTATTTGATTTTATAATGTAAGCTTCAGTTTTACATTTAACTTGTAATTTAGTATTATTTGCTGTAGAGAGTCTTGTAGTTGTAGATTCTCTATAAGATTTTGGAACCAAATTAGTTTTAATACAATTTAAATCTGCTCCCGTATCAAATAGCAATTGTATCTAAATGATATTGTTCTGAAAATTTTATGGTTACTCTTATTAAGTACTTTCTTGATGTTATTTCTCTTAAAACAAATAAAAAATCTTGTGGCACATTAGAAATATTTTCTATGATATTTGTATCTATATTTACTGGTTCTGTTTCTGAAGATTGATCAGACTCTTCTGCAGTTTAATTTTGTTAGTATTAATTTCATAACTTCTGAATCTTGCTTTTGTTTATTTTTTAATTCTTTTAATTCTATTTTTATTCTTTTTTTGTAGATCTGGGATGTTACATTTTTATTCTTTGTGTTTTTATTTTTATTTAATATACTAGTTAAGTCATATAACTAGTTGAAACATTTGGTGATATATTTGGTTTATTTGTTTCCTTTTGTTTTGAATTTATATCTATTATTTTATCTAGATATTCTTTTTGTAATTGAGGATTTTCAATATGTTTTAACATTTCTAATATTATTTCTTGTTCTTTTGTCAGAACATAAATATTTTTTCTTCATCAGAGGATTCCAAGAAGATATGTATAATTTATCAACTTGAGCCGACTCGAAAGATGTTTCTTTTGTCTCCTAAGAAGATTCAACAGGTAGATTTGATATTTTTTCTAGTATAGATTCTTCTAAATTTAATTATTGTAACTTTTTTTTAATCTAAAATAATTTGCAGTATGTCCTTTCTTATGAAATTTATAACATTCAATATTTTTAATCTTTTGTATTTTTATTTTTCTTGTAATTTTTTTTCCTGTAAGGTTTCTTATTTTTATTGTTGTAATTGTTCCTATACAATTCATTAGAGGATTTTTGGAATCTTTTATGATATTTGTTATTTTTTATATCTGTTGTTATATTTGTTATTATAAGGTTTTCTAATATTTCTATTATAGGGTTTTCTAGAACATTCTCCTTGACATTCTTTATTATAAGGTTTATATGGATCATTATCAAATTGTTTACAGAAATTCCTAATTCAGACTTAGTCTGCCTTAATACTTTCTTTAAACCACTTTGTAATCTTTATCTTGGCATAATCTTAGTCCTTCTTTTTGTATAAAACTTATTAATTCTCCATAGGTATAATTTGAATAGGAAATTATTTGTTGTCCTGAATTTTCTCTAATTTTATTCCTAACTTTTTCTCCTAATAAATTTGGTAATCCTGCAAGGAATTTTTCCTTCCAGAATGGCTGATTGGAATCTTCTCTAATCATGACTCTGGTTAGAAAAGTATTTTTATACCATTGGAAATCACTAAGTTTTCTACATCTTAAATTTGCTAATAATTCTGCATTTTTATCTTTAATATGTGATAGGTACCTATAAAATGTAATATATACATAATATAAGTGTGGCTACAGAATCAGATACTGTTCCTTCATCAATAATTATAGGATTATTTTCTTCATCAACTTTTATTGCATTTAATATTTTGTCTCTGTATGGGAGTTAAATAATGATCTCACCAACCTTTAAGTTGTCCAGAGAACCCAGAAATAAGATATTCAGCAATTGCTTTATCATCAGTATCAACTGAGTTCTATAAGCATTTGCTGCCATTCATTTGTTGTAATACATTAATTATTTGATATTCTGACATTCCATCTATATTCCAAGAATATATTGATTGTGCATTAAAACGATATTGGGAATAAGTTTTATTTTGGTAGACATTTGTACTGGTACTATAGATTTATCATTCTATTTTTTTCTGCTTTATTTCTAGAATTATATTCTAGAATTATTCATATGCTTTATTTATTTCACTAACTGAGCTATCACAATTATCAGAATTATTTGAAGATTCATTTTCTTCTAAATTATTAATTTTAGAAGAATTGACTTCTTTTTCTTTATTTCTAGTTCTGCTAGCTATAGAAGTATTAACATTTGAATCTGCTACTACTTCATTTGTTATAGAATTACTATTTTCCAACTTTTTTCGACTTAATTGTTGTTTTATAAATTGATTGAAATCATCTTTATTAGATATAGGCTTGCATACTAGAAGATGATATTTGAAAGGGTTTGAATAATGGTTGTTTAATTTTTGGTTAGGTAATTCTTCACTCATAGATTTTATTGGTTGTGTTTGGTAATATTTTCTAACTTATCTAATTGTTTTTCTATTGTATGTGATGTGTATTTGTATAATTATTTTGTTGAATAATATGTTGGTATTTGTAAGAGAATCTTCTGTCATATTTTTATAAGGAATAGCCTCTATTGGATTCCCTGATACATCTAATTTATACCTGCTAAAGGTGGATGATTTGACACTATCTTTGATGACGTGATGGTTATCCACTCTTTTGATTTTTCAATTATTGGGTTTAAAGTTTTAAAAGGAAAAATTTTATTATTTTGTGAAGCATATATTCAAACCAATCAAAGAAATATATATTATTTTGTGAATATGTATAAATTCATAATATTGTCTTGTATCCGTTTCCTAATATTACAATAGTGTTTAAAAAACCATTCTCTTTTATTAGTATTTTCTTTGCTGTAAAAATCATTGTGTAAAATAGTTTTATTTACCTCAAATTCTTTCTCTATGGCATTTAATTCATTTGCAATGTTATCTGTTATGCATATTGTGTTGAACTATTAGGTTCACTAAAATCTGCTTTAGTGCAAATATTATGTGATGTACTAGGTGCATTTATATCAGATTTAGAATAATACTCTTTTTTAGAATAATCTGGTCTAGGAATTTCAGTAGAATAATCAGCTTTTCTAAATGAAGAGTTGGCATATTCAACATGTAGCGCCCCGCACCCGGACCTCGTCCGAACACGGTGCACCCACCGTACTTCACTAAGGAGAGTACAAAGCGTCATGCAAAACATGCGGAAATCCATAACTTAAGCCATGGACTCTCATGTTAACATTTAACATGGTAGCAAAATTTTGACAGAATTAAAACTTTTAAATGCCATGCATACCGAAATACTAAATCCCCAAAGCATTAATCCATCACACAAGAGAAAACCGAAATTCCGAAAGTTCCAACATAGTTCATAATACAAACATCATAGCACAAAAGTCCTTAAGCATTGCCTCCTGGCTTCCTCGTCTACGGGTACGACACTCTCGGCTCATCCTCGATCCACTCCATCTTAGCATTCTCTGGCTCTAGGAAAAAAAAGGTGTGCGTAATAAAAATCACACAGCAAGCATACAATAAACTAACACGAAATAAATAAAGAATCATAACGTGAATGGAAACCTCAAGAACCTCAACATTCATCCATACCTGACCATTAATCCTTGATCCAACCTAATTACAACTTAAGTAATATCGTCCTTACGTTGTCGTTACCTTTCACATCATAAACATCCTATCCTGTAACGTGCACATGGAATATGCATGATGCAATGCATGATGTCATGTGATGGTAAAAATCATTATCATTTGGTCCCATAAAATAAATATCAAGAAAACAGAGTGTCAGATCAATTAACCCCGGATCTGAACGAGTCCAGAACATATCAACAGACCAATTAACCCCGGGTCTGGGACGGGTCCAGAACATATCTTCAGACTAATCAACCCTGGGTCTGAACGGGTCCAGAACATATCATCAGATCAATTAACCCCGATGGATCTGAATGGGTCCAGAACATATCATCCAATCAATTAACCCCAGATCTGAACGGGTCCAGAACATATCATGTCAACAGACCTATTAACCCCGGGTCTTGCTCGGGTTAAGAGCATGCTTAGCCGGCAAGGAAAATCATAGAACTTTTCTTTTGAAAGCATGGGACCATAAATAAATTATATGCATAACAGAAACATGCTTGAATCGGAAAGACTTGCTTGCATACGGAAATCCATAAAATCAGTTTCATGATGCGTATGATCTTGTATGATACATGAAATTATATGCAATGCAAGTCATGGCATGGTCTATCTTAGAAATTGCTTAAGTCACAACATAGACATGATTTTCATGTGCTGAACTTTTTCCAGATATTACGTTCTGTTCATGAGGCTTCCAAAATTAATCAAACAGGCTTATTTTCATAATCTTTTGTCATATACACGCGTCATGGGGTCCTATATTCATGTCATGAAATTTTCGTAACGTTTTAAGATGAGTAAGACCCTTAAATCATTAAGTTGTTAAGAAGTGTACTGCTGAATCCAGCAGTATAATAGTCATCTTTACCTTAATTTTCATGACCTTAAAACCTTAATTATTTTGGGCCACATCCTGGAAAACATAGTAAAATCCTCAAGGACTAATATTCATGGGCCCAAACCGTTCATATAGGTCAAAATCCACCAAATTAAGGCCTCTTAACTTATTCCTCTGTTCTGCCCAATTTTCCAGTTTTAGTGCGTCAACTTTGAATCAATAGTTACCCATCAAAACGATAATAACAAGTTGATTAATTATATGGACATGCTCCTCTATGTCTTAGGTGATTATCATAAAATTTCCAGAGTAATCCAATAACTTTAAAGGGGTCATTTAATTATTTTTCCGAAATTAGTCACATGCTGATTCTGGACTGACCAGTTTTACTAAAAACTTTATTGTGAGAAAACCATAATTTTGTTTTCCAAAATTCCAGCTCCCCAACGTCATAAACATGCAGGACTAGCATCCTACCGAAAATTAGCTCATTTTCACTTTCCTAGGGTCCATTTCCAGGATACACAAAACACTACATAAAACTGTCATGTTCCAGTAGTTTGGTCCTTTGTCACTTTTTTATGTTAAGCATATAACCACTAACCTTATTCTTATAGAATAACTTCTTAGCCACTGAATGCACCCTTTTTAAATGTGTTTCCCAGACTCCATACCTTTGGTTAAGTCCCATTTGAATTACCACAAAACAGTTTGCAACTTATACATAATACTTCTCATTTTCGCTCACGTTGCACTTTATTGAGTCTACTCTTGGTACAACTAATTTATGCATCACTTAACCTCCATAAACAGCCCATGTTCTTGTACCAAAATAACCCATGTCACATTTCAATTTGAGCACAAACATACTCATGTAATAAATCATCTAGCAAATTTCACATATCTTAGTGCTCACAAAATGTGTTCTTTCTTGGATTCAAAACTCACCCTCACCTTCCTCTTTTTGGCCAAAACTTGTGTGGTGCAATGAACATATTTTACAATGTTTATTTAGGCATGCAACACTTTATATGCTATTTTATTTCAATCACACCAAACAAGCTTATAAAATTACAACTATCACATGCATGCCATCCTGGTGCTTCACAAGCTTCACTCGAGAACCATTCTTGCCTAGAATCACTTTGTTGAACCTTGTTTCATCCTAAAACAGCATCATACCACATTGCATGTAGGAAAAGAATTCACCTTTGGAGGAATCAATCACATGCAAGACATTTTTCTTAAGGAATCACTAAGGTATCATGCTTAATACTTAGTATATTTAACTAAAGTTTATATCTTAGAACAACTACTAGCCATTCAAGTCACTAATTCTTCACATAAATCATGAGAGTCTAAGGTATACTTGCCTCTTCAAGCTAGAGCCTTTTCTTAGCTTGGATCTTGGTTGAGATGGGTTGCAATTTTCCTCCTCTTTTATTCATGAAGAACACGATTTTTGGAGGGGAAAAAAGAAAAATGTTAGCCATCATCTTGAGTGAAAAATAGAGCTTTCTTGATATTAGATATACTTACCAAGATGAGGTTTTGAAGGGAGCTTCAACTAGCAAAAGCTTGCACCACCAAAAAGGATTGAAAATCTTGTACCTAGTGACCATGGAGGTCACGGGTTTGGGTATAGGAGGAGAAACCAAATGAGCTTCATTCTTTAAAAATAAGAATCCACTAAAGGAGTTTGGAATAAGATCACCTAGGTTCTTCCTTGAGCTTGAAAATGATAGTTGGGTTGAATCTCCTAGCTCCATGAGAGGGGCCGTGTAGTATGAGTGGGAAGGGAATGAAACTAGTCTAAGTGTTTTGTCTTTCCTTGAGGGGCTTCTTGAGAGAGTTCAAGATGAAAATGGAATGAAGCTTCTAGGTGGTCTTAAAGAAGGCATAATGGTGGAGGGAAAGGAGGGTAGCCGACGCATGGGGGAAGAGAAAGCAAGCCTTGGGCTTGTAGCTTGTAAGCTTTTGCCTCCATGCTTGATTATTTTATCATTTTTTGCTTTGCATGCTTACTTTATTTTATTATTTAAATACAAACTAATTTGATTTTGTAAATATTAAACATGAATTAGAATAGTGGAGAGGGTTCTAGAGACTTTCACATGGCCTTGGCCGAAAGTCTTAGGTCTTGGGGGTATTTAAGTCTTTTCACATTTATCATAGCTCAAACTTATATAATTTATACCATTATTTATTTTATCTAATATGATTTTAAATTTGCTTTGTGAGAACCATTTAGGTTAGCCTTCTTATAAAAAGGGAATTATTCTAAGGCTTATCAAGGCCTCTTGGCCGAATTTATAGGGTATTTCACATACCTTGTGACATCCACTTGTATAATCATTTAGTATCCATCTTAAATGAATTTAAATAAGGAAGCGCTAATACTTAATTAAAATGAACTTGGAAGAATCAATATTTCATTATAGTTTCAAGTACGGTACAGTTGGGGTACAAACACAACATCTGATGTTTAAAATCTTTGTTTTTGGTAGGGAACATCTATCACAGATGGTATCTGTGAAAATCTTCATAAATTTATTGTGCTAGAAATAGATGTGTTATCTTTTTCTCTAGTGGTGAAACTTCTAGAGAAGCTTAATTTAACTGATCCATCATTGAATTGTCTTATTGTTGATTTCAGTATTTGGTTCATGTATTTGATTTGTAGCTTTTACTGCTTCTTCCAAGACCAATTCTTCTGGAAGATTTACATTGTTCCCTTTTATAGATCTTGAACTTACAACATTAGATCTGGTCAGATCTGTATGTAAAATCATTGTTTCTCCTCTTTTTAAAGAGTGTTTTGGTTTTGGACCAATAAACATGGAACTCATTACCTTGTAACGAATCCGATATATTAAAGCCAATGGAATTGATCCTGGCAACATATCATATCCATGTGTTTTTATTTGAAGTACCAAAGCTTTCAATATTTGTGTATCTTTTAAAGAACATGAAAAATTAGGATAACAATCAAAAGAGATTGGTCCTGTACATAGACTGGACTCGACAGAACTAAGAAGTGATTGTTCAAAGTTCTTATGCCTTATATCTTAAGACTACTAATATTGATGTATCTAAACCTTCTCTTGTTAAAGGTTTGATACCTACTTGTATAAGACCAACATGTAAATATTGATATCCTTTCTTTTTATGTTTTTCAAGTGATTTATAAGATAGAAGTTGTATTGTTTCAAACGGTTTAGAGAGTGGAATATCTCTTTCCTCCGTTTTAATTATGTAATAAGATTTTAAACATATTGAATATTAAGACTCTATATTTCCATTCTTCTTAATCTTTGGAATGACCCAGTTATTTACTGCTTTGTCAAAATTCTCTATTATTATTTCCTCAGCGCTGACAATTTTTCTTATTTGCACATGTTACCACAAACAGAAATATCAACTACCGACACTAAAAGAGTATAATAATAGACAATATAAAAAAAAAACAGAAAATAAGTAAATGCTAAAATAAAATGAAAGTAATAAACAAAAATAAAAAGGGGGTGATTAAACTCCCCAAGAAGAAATAAAGAACAGTAATAAAAAGGGAGAGGGGAATAAGGTTAGGCGGAACTAAAACAATTCCAGCCATGTATATAAATATAAATATAAATATATATATATATATATATATATATATATTACAATATTAACATAATAAAATTAGGCGGTATATACTGACCCAATTATATAGATATATAGCACATAAAAGCAATAAATAAAATAAAGAACAGAATATTAAAGAACTCAAAAATGAAAGAATTCAATTCATAATAAATATTTCTTCAAAATATGGAGATACAATTATTGTTGAAGGTTGGAGATCTTCAGGGTTATTGGCTTCAAGGTTATTGAAGATATTCAAGAAAAATAATGTGTTCTTGGTATGGAAGAATATTGGAGAAAGAATGGAAAATATTGGACGGAAAGGAGAGGGAGAATGGAGAGAGAGAAAGTGAAAGAAAGGTAGTAAGAAAACTTGTGTTTTTCAATGTTGCATACCCCCTTCTTTATAGGAATTTTGAGGGGAATATGGCCAAAATAAGGGTCCCTCCACTATTAGATGCCTGGTCATTTCTGCCTGAATATTTTAATAATTTTTTTAAAATTCATGTTATATCAGAGATAACAAGTAGTACATCAAAGAAATATTACATGAATATTAAAAATATTACAAATATTACAATGATAAATTTATTCTATTAAATCAATGTCTTCATCAACTGCATTCGTCGATCCTGAAGATGATGATGGTTTTGCTTTTGTAATAAGGAGCAAATTTCATCAAAATATCATGTATTTCTTCAGGGTCCTTTGCCATAGCAAGCTGAGATTGCATCCTTGATTTATGTAGCAAAAATTGTTCATGTCCGAGCTTTACCGGTGTAGTTATTGTCTTTCTGTTATCCGTCAATTGCTTTTGTGTATTCCATTTTTTTTGTTCCATAACTCTGTGAGGGGTAATGGAATCTGGAATATTGAATGCTGTCCACCATTTGATATAAAATTTTCTTTTTGTTACGGGCACTATTGTGTTTGGATTATATTCTGCTCTCCATTGGAATACCCACGGCAGGTAGAACTTCATATGAAATATCATCATTTCTGAAAATATCTTCTCTTCATCAGTTGGAGAATACATCTTCATAAATACTTGCAGTGATGGTCTCACGTCATTCAAATATTCTGCACAAGACCCAAAATGATCCCACCAAGCAGCGAACCAGTATGGAATATTTGTTGTCGTTATTTTCCTGGTATCAAAAAATATCAACCAGGTGTGTGAACCCCTGGAGTTTTAAAATACAGGAATTATACCAAGCTTTTGGTAATCCCAATAATTAAAAGAAACATTTGAAAATAAATTTGAATTATATCCTACAGGAAAATCAATTTCCTGGATAAAGATCCAAATTGTTTTTGCCATTGCTCTGGTGTCATTATAGACACTATTTTAAAGTTGGAGAAGGCATATTCTGTATTTTCTTTATTAAAATGATGTTTTATTTCAACAGAATGTGTCATTATCAATAAATATTGATAATATTCTGTTGTTTTCGCAATATTCCATGATTTATAGAAAAAATCTTTTCCAAAATAATTTTGTAAAGCAAATAGGGATTAGTATGATAATATGATTTTTCTATAGTAGTAATATATTGATAGAAAGATTTTTCCACAAACTGCGTTGTTTGCACACCTTTTTATATGTAGGCATTTTGCTTGTCACCTCGTGGATTGGGGTTTGAAGACTTTATTTGGTTTTGGGTTATTGAAGTGGATGGCTGAGTTTTAGATATTTCTGGATGATTGTGTTTTGGCTATTTCTGTGGTTTTTGGTATATTGAATTTTTCAAGCAGTGCTTGAAATTCGGATAGGCTTTAATAAGGGATATCGGTGTTTTATTAGGAGATATTTGGTAATTGGAACTGCGCTATTGGGTTTTTTGAAGAAGCTCTTCATCTTCTTCAACTTTATCTGCCACGTTTTCGTGGGATATTATTGTCGTATTTGCTGGAAGCTTGCCTTTGTCTTTGTTCCTCGGCATTATGTCTGTTTTGGAGGAATTCTCTGGTCAGAAAGTCGGGAACAAAATTTGTATCTTTTATATATTCAATATCAAAATCATATAATTTAATAAAGCTTGCATCTAGCAAAAATTTGTTTTGAAGCTAAATTTTTAACATCTTTTTGCAAAATTTCTTTCTCAGATTTGCATCAATACGTAAAAGAAATTTTTTATTTAACAAATCACTTTGAAATTTATTAATACATATACAATACTCAAAATTTCTTTTTAATAGTAGAATAAGATTTTTGGGTATCATTCCAATGACCAGAAGTATATTGAACTATAGACTCTTTTTCATTTGTAATTGTTTTAATATTCCACCATATCCAATATCTGATGCATCTGTTTCAACTATTTTATATGTAAGCAGGGTATATCAGATAAACTTTTATTTTCTTAACAACTGAAGTATGTTCTTCAGTCCATATTGGTGGATTTTCTTTAATCTATTATGTAATGGTTTTGCAATTATTATATTTTGGAATAAAATCAACAACATAATTTAAAGATCCAAGAAATCTTTGTAGTTGATTTTTATCCAATATTTTATCTGGAAATTTGGATGCAAATTCTAAAGATCTTTCTATTGGTAAAATTGTACCTTGGGATAAATGATGTCCTAAGAATCTTATTTTAGTTTGAAATAAAGACATTTTAGATTTGGATAATACAAACCATTTTTCTTTGCTATATAAAGAAATTTTTAGTTTTAAAATGTTCTTCTATGATTTGGAAAATTAATATCATCTATATAGACAATGCAAAAATTAGAATAATCCATAATATATTATTCATAATTCTTTGATATTCAGAAGGTGCATTTTTAATCCAAAAGGCATTACTTTCCATTCATATTGACCAAATGGAACTGTGAATGCGTTTTGTATCTATCTTTTTCAGATATTTGTATTTGCCAAAATCCTGATTTCATATCAAATTTTGAATATATGCATACAGAATGTAATTGTTAATAAATCTTTTTATTAGGTAATGGGTATCTTATCCATTTTAATGCTTTATTTAATGGTTTATAATTTATTACTAATCTAGGTGTTCCTCGTTCTATTTCTGCATTTTTATTTACATAAAAAGCAGCACAACTCCAAGGAGACCTTGATTTTGTATTAATCCTTTTGATTCTAAATCTTGTATTTCTTTTTTACAATGTTGTTCCATTCAGCATTCATCTGAATTGGTCTTGCTTTTGTAGGTATTTCTTCTTCCTGAATTCTGGAGTATATGGAAGATCAACTATATGTTGTTTCCTTGACCAGAAAGCATTTGGAAGATCTGAACAAAGTTCATTTTCAAATGATAATTTAAGATTTTGTATTTTATTTATTATCTTAGGATCTTTCAAGATTGTTCTATCTTATTGATTTATTGTATCCTTTAATGATTGTAATTGGAAAGTTTACTTTTGATTATTGCATTTACTTGTTCTTTATGAATCGAACAAGCTTTAATTAAATCTAAATTTTTTGTTTTAGGTTTTTCTAAAAATTCAAAATGTAATTTTTATTTTATTTTGAAAGAAATAGAATTAATTCCTACCTTATATGGTGTAATTAAATTCATAAAAGGTGTTCCTAGTATAACTGCATGATGAATATCATCACAACTAAGAACATTGTTTTATTGATGTATTTGATTTTATAATTAAGCTTCAGTTTTACATTTGACTTGTAATTTAGTATTATTTGCTGTAGGAGTCTAGTAGTTGTAGATTCTCTATAAGATTTTGGAACCAAATTAGTTTTAATACAATTTAAATCTGCTCCGTATCAAATAGAGCAATTGTATCTAAATGATATTGTTCTGAGAATTTTATGGTTACTCTTATTAATATTTTCTTGATGTTATTTCTCTTAAAACAAATAAAAATTGTGCACATTAGAAATATTTTCTATGATATTTGTATCTATATTTACTGGTTCTGTTTCTGAAGATTGATCAGACTCTTCTGCAGTCTGTAATTTTGTAAGTATTAATTTCATAACTTCTGAATCTTGTTTTGTTTATTTTTAATTCTTTTAATTCTATTTTTATTTTTTATTTCTTTTGTAGATCTGGGATTGTTATTTTTATTCTTTGTGTTTTATTTTATTTAATATACTAGTTAATCATAATAACTAGTTGAAACATTGGTAATATTGGTTTATTTGTTTCCTTTTGTTTTGAATTATATATTATTTTATCTAGATATTCTTTTTGTAATTGAGGATTTTCAATATGTTTTAACATTTCTAATATTGTTTCTTGTTCTTTTGTCAGAACATAAATATGTTTTTTCATCACAGATTCAAAGAAGATGTGTAATTCATCAACTTCAGCGACTCGAAAGATGTTTCTTCTGTCTCCTAAAGAAGATTCAACAAGTAGATTTGATATTTTTCTAGTATAGATTCTTCTAAATTTAATTCTTGTAACTTTGTTTTAATCTACAATAATTTGCAGTATGTCCTTTCTTATGACATTTATAACATTCAATATTTTTGTAATCTTTTGTATTTTTATTTTCTTGTAATTTTTTTTCTGTAAGGTTTTTATTTTTTGTTGTAATTGTTCCTATAAATTCATTAGAGGATTTTTGGAATCTTTTATATTTGTTATTTTTATATCTGTTGTTATATTGTTTATAAGGTTTTTAATATTTCTATTATAGGTTTTCTAGAACATTCTCCTTGACATTCTTTATTATAAGGTTTATATGGATCATTATCAAATTGTTTACAGAAAGTTCTAATTCAGACTTAGTCTGCCTTAATTCTTTCTTTAAACCACTTTGTAATCTTATATCTTGGCATAATCTTATCCTTCTTTTTGTATAAAACTTATTAATTCTCCATAGGTATATTTGAATAGGAAATTATTTGTTGTCCTGAATTTTCTCTAATTTTATTCCTAACTTTTTCTCCTAATAAATTTGGTAATCCTGCAAGGAATTTTCCTTCCAGAATGGCTGATTGGAATCTTCTTAATCATGACTCTGGTTAGAAAAGTATTTTTATACCATTGAAAATCACTAAGTTTTCTACATCTTAAATTTTCTAATAATTCTGTATTTTTATCTTTAATATGTGATGTGTCACCTATAAAATGTAAAGATATACATAATATAAGTGTGGCAACAGAATCAGATACTGTTCCTTCATCAATAATTATAGGATTATTTTCTTCATTAACTTTTATTGCATTTAATATTTCTTGTCTCTGTATGGGAGTTAAATAATCATACCACCAACCTTTAATATATATATATATATATATATATATTTGAGTATGTTAATTTCGGATTCAAAACTTGAAAAAAATTTGGAAAACAGTCTGGCGAACTTATTTATACTTTTTTTTTATTTACTATATAATAATGTTATAAACTGTTAGTACAGTTAAATGTATATAAGTATATGTAAAGTAGTTTTGGGGCCACTGTTTTGGTTGATATTACATATACATGGATTCCGTTTTTTGGGGGAATATGTAAACTGTTAATTTGAATTACATATATGTATAGTTCTGTTTTCCGGCTTCCATATAAATGTATCTATACTTTATGTTTACTGTTTTGGGTTTTGGAACTATATAATTATACTAATTACAGATCAAAAAATTATATTAATATATACATATATAGTATACTTTTCGAAATATATAACAACTCACCTACAGGTTTCGGAACTTTATTTTATAAAAAAAGAGAAGAAAAAAAACTGTTTTCAATACATTTGGTACATATACACAGAAGCAGTTTCGGTATAACATGCATATATTTATACTGTTGGGGTTTAATATATATATTATATATATATATATATATATATATAGATCTTTAATAAAACAAACTAATAAAACAAAGTAATAAAAACAAACAAAAAACAACAAAACAACCAATCTTATTAAACAATTTATTAAACAATTTATTCAAAGGCTCAGGATAACTTTACATAGATTTAATCTGGCATTGGAATCTATTCCTAATCTCTCAGTACGCAGTCTTGCCCTTAAAACGCCATTAACTTAATCGGCTAAAACGGGCTCCCGCAAATTGAGAAACTAAAATAGATCCAGCCTGATCACATCTATAACCTCACCTTCAAGAACAAATTATTTAATAAATTTTTTTTATTATTATATTATTTTATTTTATTTTATTATTATATTTTTTTTTCATCGATCAATCCTCCATCACAGAGCTTACAAATCCAGACATCCCAGAAGGGATTAAGGGCATGAACACCCCCTGGCACACTCATGATGTATATGATCGTTGTTCATTACCATATCAAATAAATTAATCATACAGCATAGTTCAACACATAAATTCTTAGCCTTTCATTAGGCTAAGTTCAAAACAAAACTGAAATAAATAAATAAAAAGAAGAAAGAAAGAAATATACCTCAAACTGAAAGACTCTAAGCAATGCACGAACAATTCTTCCAAATTTTTATTCACAAAAAGTTGTATACAAAAAACAGAAAGAGAATATCTGAAAGCGTGTCTTTACAAATGGGGATGGCCGCCTTTTTATAGGCAGAGTCCCGGACTTCAAATCTATTCTAGACTAAAACTCAAATGAAATGTAAATGAAATTTACATGAAATTTACATGAAATTGAAATTTACAATAATGGCCAATATAATGCCAAAAAGGAATAATGTCCTTTACAAAAAGTCTGACATGATAGGACCCATATGTCTACCATTTCTTGCAATTGTGCGTCTTTAGCCAATTTCTTTATCAATTTGTTGACGAATATTTTTTCATCATTGCATCCACCATTTGTTGCATCTGATCATCATCATCTTCTTCTTGAGATTCTCCAGCTAATACATCTTTATCTTGATATGTACCAGACATAGATACATCTGAACAACTAGAATCATTATCCTTCTGAAGATTTCTTATTAAATCTTTCTTAATTTCTTCGAAGTATGAAGATATAATTTCTTCCTTAGAGAGATTATATGATCTCCTTTCACCATCTTCATTTTTTGCATCATTTGTTGAAATGGGCTGGAATAATCTTTCCGTTCCTCCATTTGAGTTTGATATATCACCAAAGTTTTTTGGATATTATCCAATGTTTGTTGTCCTTCAACAATGCCTTCTTCAGTTTTATTAAGCATTTTCTTCCAGAATTTTGTATAAAAAATTCTTCTTAATGACGGAATATTTTGTTGGGTATAACCAACTCTCACTTCCCATTTCCAAATCCATGGTATCCCAAATTCCATAAAGAAATGTAATGTATTCATGCCTGTAATTAGGCTTCTTTCATTCTGAGCCTCTATTATGGCTGGTGAAATTTCAATCCATTGAGTATATAAACTCTTGTATGGTTCAGGAAGAATATTTATTGACGGACCATATGAGGACCACCATTGATATAACCAATTTGGAATTTCTTGTTTATATACCTCAGGACATATCCTGAAAAACCAAGAATGCTTCCTTTTTGGATTCTCATATAAGAAAGCTTTATGAAATGCTTCAACATAATCCCAGTAATTATATTTAACTGGAACTTTAACTTCTGGGTGTATAAACTCCTTTTCTTTTAGGGTAGATATTCCCCATGAATCAGCTGATATAATCTGCTTTATTATTACCTTGCTGAAATTATAAACAGCAGAATTAGCAGTTGTAAAATGAGTAATTTCACAGGATTCTGTGATTTTGAGTATAGACTCATAATATCCTCTATTCTTATAAGAAGCTGCAGTGTATGACACTGTGTCCAAATATCTTTGTAATAAAATCCATGGTTGATCTTTCCATTTAAGATCCTTTTGTTCCAAAAGTAATATACTTTCAGAATGTGAATTTTGATCATAAACTTCATCAGTTTCTTCTGTTACCATTGTAACATATGAAGGTTTATTATCCTCCTTCTTTTGAGAAGCTTTATAAGCTAAAAATTCTTTATATAACTTATCATCATCTTTTTGAGTATTACTCGAAGATGAAGATGCAATATTCGCAGAAATTAATCTCTGTTGGCCAATTTGGCCAAGAATTTCGCCACTTCTTCCTCCTCTATTAGAGTAGGTTCCTCGTCCTCTCCTATTAGAGGGACTTCCCCTGCCCCATTGGGACATATCTGCAAAATGAGAGATGTTAGTCATTAATATATTCTCTTGTAAGAAAATCAGGGAGACTATTATCTGACCCTTTCTTATATTGAATTTCAAAATCAAAGGGTGCCATATGAGCCTGCCATCTTGCAAACATCTGCTTAGAAACATCATGTTTAAAATCTTTATTAAACATAAATTTTGCTGCTTGACAATCAGTTTTTATAATAAACTTTTGATTATATAAATCGTCTTGAAATTTAAGAACACATTTCACAATAGCAAGAATTTCTTTTGCTATAGTAGCATAATTCTTTTGACTATTAGTCCATTTTCCTGAATGAAATCTAACAAGATATTCTTGTTTCTCAATAGGTGAAATTTGTTTTAGAATACCTCCATATCCTATATCTGAGGCATCTGTTTCTATAATCTTTTCCCAATTTGGGTTTGCTAACATCAAACAAGGCAAATGAGTTACCTTTTGCTTAATTACCTGAACTGCTTTAGTATGATCTTCAGTCCATGGTTTAACATTTTTCTTCAACCTGTCATATAATATAGCAGTATCTTCTGCCAAGTTCTTATAATAAGGAGAAATATAATTTAAACTTCCCAAAAATCTCTGTAATTGTGTTTTATCCAGAATATTATCTGGAAATTTAGAAGCAAATTCTATACTTCTATTTATAGGGATGATTTTTCCCTTTTCTATATTATGTCCTAAAAATCTTATTTTTGTCTGAAATAATAACATTTTAGGTCTAGAAATAACTAAACCATTTTGAATAATTATTTTTTTAAATATATTCAAATGTTTAAAATGTATTTCAATATTCTTAGAAAATACTAAGATATCATCTATATAGACTATAATAAAATCACTATAAGGAATAAAAATATCATTCATAATATTCTGAAATTCAGAAGGTGCATTTTTCAATCCAAATGGCATTACATTCCATTCATAATGTCCTATAGGAACAGTAAAAGCTGTTTTGTATGTATCAGATTCATTTATTTGAATCTGCCAATATCCTGATTTTAAATCAAATTTAGAAAAAATAAGTGCTTCATTTAGCCTATCCAATAAATCTTTCTTATTCGGTATAGGATACCTAATCCATTTTAAAACCTTATTTAAAGGTTTATAGTTTATTACTAATCTTGGAACCCCTCTCTCTTGTTCTGAATGCTTATTTACATAAAAAGCAGTACAAGACCAAGATGATTTTGAGGGCTTAATTAATTTTTTATCTATTAAAGAAGATATTTCTTTCTTACATAATTCTAAATATTCAGAATTCATTTGACAAGGTCTTGCCTTTGTCGGAATTGTTTTTTCATCAAACTCCTCTTCATATGGAAGAGAAACTATATGTTTTTTCCTATCCCAAAAAGCATTAGGATGATCATTACATATGTGTAATGAAAACTCATTCTGCAATAGTTTGATTTTATCCTGTAATTTAGGATTTTGTAATTTTTCTTCTATAGTTAATATTGTAATTTCTTGTTTTAAGAAATTTATTTGATTTTCTTTTGCTTTTACAGATTCTGTAAAATTATTTATAAACCTTGTTAAAGGTTCTGCAATAAATTTAAAAGTAATGTCTTTTCCTTTGAAATTTCCTATAAATCCTGTCTTATCAATATTTTTAATAGGAAATAACTTCTGTAAAAATGGTGTACCGAGTATTACTTGGTTAGTAATATTTTTAACTAATAAAAAACTAACAGGAATACATACCTGTTCTTTACATACATAAGCTTGAGGAAGCTTATAATTAATATGTAATTTCTGCCCACTAGCAGATCTTAATGAATGTGTAGTTTTTTGAAAATATCTAGTAGGTATCAACCCTTCTTGAATACAATTCAAATCTGCACCACTGTCAATTAATGCAACTAATTCCTTACAAAATTTATCATCTATTAATAAATTAATTTTCACATACCATTTTTGTGAAGTAACAATTTCTAATATAGACAAATATTTTTGATCATCTATTCCTTCTAAAATATTTTCAGAAGGTTCAAAAAGAATTTCTTTTCCTTTTTCAAGTTTATGAACTCTTTCTTCTAATAACAAATTATTTTGTTTTATTTCTTTTATTTCTTGTTTTAGATTATTAATCTCAATTATTAACTCTGCAATTCCTACAGATTCTTTATTTCTATTTCTTTGAGACATTTGTCTCTTAACCTCTGATAATGTATAAGGTTCTGTTTGTTCTATTCTTTGATATATCCTTGGTATAGAAGACTCAGCTTCTCCTTTATTACTGATATAAGATATAATTTTTTGTTTTACTTCAGAATCATCTATTATTTTTAACAATTCTAGAATATCATTTGTCAAAACATTTATTTCTAAATCCTGAAATTGTGAAATAATTTGATATAATTGATTTTCTTCTATATCAGAAGATTGTTCACAACATGTTTCTCCTCTATTACAAGGACCACATTCTTCCTCTGAAGAATATATACTATCATTTTCAATTATTCCCATTATATCTTCTGGATATTCAGAAGATTGATCTAACTCTGTTTCCGAGTCTGAATTTAATAAAATGTTTGATAAAACCTCTTTTAAATCATTATCTTCTAAACTATTAATTTTTCTCTTTACCCAACATGTATTTGCCTTATGGCCTGGGCGTCCACATTTTTTACATATTATATATGATTTATAAGATTTTTTATATTCTTTAGATTTTTTACCATATCTCTTTTTGGTATTACCAACATCTTCCTTATAATTATCTTTCATTCTTTTCCTTTTTCTCTCTTCTCTTTTCATTTTCCTTTTTTGAAATTTATGAGAAGATTTAAATTTCTTATTTTTATTATCACTCTTATCTAAGCGATCATCTAATCCAAATTGAGCACAAAATTGACCCAATTGTCTTTTTTCATTCAAAGAATGTTTTTTTATTTGTTGATTTAACTTAATTTCATTACACAAGGCTAATCCTTCTTGGATACAAGTTCCTATTAACTTGCCATAAGTATAATTATCATAATTTATACTTACTTCTCCTTTGCGAAGATTCTTTCGAACTCTTTCTGCAAATAAAGGAGGTAATCCATCTATAAACTTTGATTTCCAATGAGTACTATTAGACTCTGGAAGTTCCATTACTCTACTTAAAAATGTATCTTTATACCACCTAAATGAGGTAAGTGTTCTACATCTTAGATTTTGTAATAAAGTTCTAAGAGTCTCAGAATTATCAGACCATCTGCCTGTAAAATGTTCTATTATATTAATTATAAGAGTATAAACTATATTCTCGGTTTGTACTCCATCTTCTACCTTAATATTATTAAATATTTCTGCTTTACTTTGGGGAGATAAATAATTATCCCACCATCCTTTTAATTGTCCTGTAAATCCTGATATTAACATATTAGCTACTACTTTATCAGAATTATTATTTGTTTACAAATTGTACTATACATTAACATTCTATGAACAACATTATAAATTTGTCTCTCTGTAAATCCATCTATGTTCCATTCATAGATAGATCTCCCATGATATGAATTATTTATTATATATTCTTCTTCTTCAAGTAATATATCTTGAGGAGTAGGTCTTGGATAATAATATTTCCTTTGAGTTGGCCTATCCGCAAATTTATATCTTAATTTGTTTATCTCATCATCTATTATTTTAGAATGATTTTCTTTATCACTCATTAATTCTTCAAATTCTTCTTCAAGGGTACTTAATTTAAGATTTTTAAATTTATCTTCTAATAATCTTTCTAAATCAGTAGTTGATTTTAATTTAAAATCTTTTATATCTGGAGGAGGTTGAATAGTAGGAGCAGCTATTATGCTCTTACTAGTACTAGTTATATTTGCAGCTTGTACTTTATTATTTATTTGTTTTACATATGATAAAACATTATCTATCTTATTATTTATATCTTTTAATTGTTCTCCTAACACAACCACATACAAATTACTATAATTTTGTTGTGTTAATATCATATTAATATGAGCAATTGTAATCGAAAGAGTATTATTATCTATTAATTTTTGAAAAGCAGTAAAATGTCTTATTTCATTTTCTTTTCCAATTTGAAAAGGTTGTTGTGGTGGAAATACAGTATGGAGTATTTTACCATTCATATTATAATCTCTTTCTATAACAGAGATAATACTGTAAATATAATTATTCAAAAACCAAGGCACAAATGGTATAACCTGGTTTTTCTGAGAAAGATCCTTATAATATTTTTCCTGAAAATATAATTTATCTTGATTATTAAAATTACCAAAAAACCAATTCCTAAATGGTTCCCATTTTTGTAAATAAAATTCTTTATTTATCTCCTGTCTTACTGGAGATCCTTTTCTAAAATCTATATTTGGTTTTAAATTCATATTGAAAAATTCATTTCTGATTCGGTTATTTCCGGTTCATGATTCTTATGAATTCCTCTTACTATATTCTGCTCATTTATCCTTATCTCATCTATTGATGCAGGATATTCTTCTCTAATTTGAGAAGTTGAAGCCCTCGAAGGACTCATTACTTTATTTCAAGTGGAGATATATAATAATGTGAAGATCTGCTTTTAGAAAGACTAGATCTTGTCTTGTAATCTATTATATTTTTATTATCGAATTTTATTTGTACAGTTCCTTCCTCAGACTGTATAATATCAATTGGATTATTATCCACATATGATTTTGAAGGGACTGATGCCTCCATCATCCAATTTTCTGGAAATTCAATTTCTTCCCATCTAATTTTTCTCCTAGTAGTTATATTAGATTTTCCAAAATTAGTTTCTATTATGATTGTTTCATTTATTGGTCTATCCATAATCTTACATCTAGGATTATATGTAACCAATGGTTTATAATATATTCTATAACAGACACATATAACCTCTGATCCTGGTTTATAATCATAACCATGAGTTTTAATATTTAAAGTTAATGCATCACAAACATTAACATCTGATAAAGATAATCTTAGATTAGGATATATATTAAAATATACTGGACCATGAGCCAGTGATGATTGTATAATACCAATCAAAGATTTTTTCCAATTATTATTCCTACCATCTCTTAAAGCTGCTATAAAGCTTTCTGGTAAACCTTCTAAAGTTAAAGGTTTAAAAGCTATTTGAACTAAACCTATATGTATAAATTTATGACTAGATTTATATCTACTTAATTCTCTATCATTAAGTAGTCTTATCATCATATCATCTTTATTAATAGATAAAGTTGACTCAGTAGTTTTAACTACTTGTTTAATTCCTAATTTTTCAAATGTTCCTAATTGATAAACTATTTTATAGTCTACCTTAGGAATTGTCCATTTATTTAAAAGATCTATATTGTGAGGAATATTGTATTCTTCTTCAATACTGTTTTGAACAGTATCTTCATTCTTGATTATATTCATCAAGAGATTACGTGTTGAACTTTACTATATGATAATTTATTTTCCATGGCTCTGATACCAATTTTTCACCCAGAATCTTTAATAAAACAAACTAATAAAACAAAGTAATAAAAACAAACATAAAAACAAACAAAACAACCAATCTTATTAAACAATTTATTAAACAATTTATTCAAAGGCTCAGGATAACTTTACATAGATTTAATCTGGCATTGGAATCTATTCCTAATCTCTCAGTACGCAGTCTTGCCCTTAAAACGCCATTAACTTAATCGGCTAAAACGGGCTCCCGCAAATTCGAGAAACTAAAATAGATCCAGCCTGATCACATCTATAACCTCACCTTCAAGAACAAATTATTTAATAAAATTTTTTATTATTATTATTATTATTATTATTATATTATTTTATTTTATTTTTTATTATATTTTTTTTTTCATCGATCAATCCTCCATCACAGAGCTTACAAATCCAGACATCCCAGAAGGGATTAAGGGCATGAACACCCCCTGGCACACTCATGATGTATATGATCGTTGTTCATTACCATATCAAATAAATTAATCATACAGCATAGTTCAACACATGAATTCTTAGCCTTTCAGAGGTTATATGTGTCTGTTATAGAATATATTATAAACCATTGGTTACATATAATCCTAGATGTAAGATTATGGATAGACCAATAAATGAAACAATCATAATAGAAACTAATTTTGGAAAATCTAATATAACTACTAGGAGAAAAATTAGATGGGAAGAAATTGAATTTCCAGAAAATTGGATAATGGAGGCATCAGTCCCTTCAAAATCATATGTGGATAATAATCCAATTGATATTATACAGTCTGAGGAAGGAACTGTACAAATAAAATTCGATAATAAAAATATAATAGATTACAAGACAAGATCTAGTCTTTCTAAAAGCAGATCTTCACATTATTATATATCTCCACTTGAATATAAAGTAATGAGTCCTTCGAGGGCTTCAACTTCTCAAATTAGAGAAGAATATCCTGCATCAATAGATGAGATAAGGATAAATGAGCAGAATATAGTAAGAGGAATTCATAAGAATCATGAACCGGAAATAACCGAATCAGAAATGAATTTTTCAATATGAATTTAAAACCAAATATAGATTTTAGAAAAGGATCTCCAGTAAGACAGGAGATAAATAAAGAATTTTATTTACAAAAATGGGAACCATTTAGGAATTGGTTTTTTGGTAATTTTAATAATCAAGATAAATTATATTTTCAGGAAAAATATTATAAGGATCTTTCTCAGAAAAACCAGGTTATACATTTGTGCCTTGGTTTTTGAATAATTATATTTACAGTATTATCTCTGTTATAGAAAGAGATTATAATATGAATGGTAAAATACTCCATACTGTATTTCCACCACAACAACCTTTTCAAATTGGAAAAGAAAATGAAATAAGACATTTTACTGCTTTTAAAAAATTAATAGATAATAATACTCTTTCGATTACAATTGCTCATATTAATATGATATTAACACAACAAAATTATAGTAATTTGTATGTGGTTGTGTTAGGAGAACAATTAAAAGATATAAATAATAAGATAGATAATGTTTTATCATATGTAAAACAAATAAATAATAAAGTACAAGCTGCAAATATAACTAGTACTAGTAAGAGCATAATAGCTGCTCCTACTATTCAACCTCCTCCAGATATAAAAGATTTTAAATTAAAATCAACTACTGATTTAGAAAGATTATTAGAAGATAAATTTAAAAATCTTAAATTAAGTACCCTTGAAGAAGAATTTGAAGAATTAATGAGTGATAAAGAAAATCATTCTAAAATAATAGCTGATGAGATAAACAAATTAAGATATAAATTTGCGGATAGGCCAACTCAAAGGAAATATTATTATCCAAGACCTACTCCTCAAGATATATTACTTGAAGAAGAAGAATATATAATAAATAATTCATATCATGGGAGATCTATCTATGAATGGAACATAGATGGATTTACAGAGAGACAAATTTATAATGTTGTTCATAGAATGTTAATGTATAGTACAATTTGTAAAACAAATAATAATTCTGATAAAGTAGTAGCTAATATGTTAATATCAGGATTTACAGGACAATTAAAAGGATGGTGGGATAATTATTTATCTCCCCAAAGTAAAGCAGAAATATTTAATAATATTAAGGTAGAAGATGGAGTACAAACCGAGAATATAGTTTATACTCTTATAATTAATATAATAGAACATTTTACAGGCAGATGGTCTGATAATTCTGAGACTCTTAGAACTTTATTACAAAATCTAAGATGTAGAACACTTACCTCATTTAGGTGGTATAAAGATACATTTTTAAGTAGAGTAATGGAACTTCCAGAGTCTAATAGTACTCATTGGAAATCAAAGTTTATAGATGGATTACCTCCTTTATTTGCAGAAAGAGTTCGAAAGAATCTTCGCAAAGGAGAAGTAAGTATAAATTATGATAATTATACTTATGGCAAGTTAATAGGAACTTGTATCCAAGAAGGATTAGCCTTGTGTAATGAAATTAAGTTAAATCAACAAATAAAAAAACATTCTTTGAATGAAAAAAGACAATTGGGTCAATTTTGTGCTCAATTTGGATTAGATGATCGCTTAGATAAGAGTGATAATAAAAATAAGAAATTTAAATCTTCTCATAAATTTCAAAAAAGGAAAATGAAAAGAGAAGAGAGAAAAAGGAAAAGAATGAAAGATAATTATAAGGAAGATGTTGGTAATACCAAAAAGAGATATGGTAAAAAATCTAAAGAATATAAAAAATCTTATAAATCATATATAATATGTAAAAAATGTGGACGCCCAGGCCATAAGGCAAATACATGTTGGGTAAAGAGAAAAATTAATAGTTTAGAAGATAATGATTTAAAAGAGGTTTTATCAAACATTTTATTAAATTCAGACTCGGAAACAGAGTTAGATCAATCTTCTGAATATCCAGAAGATATAATGGGAATAATTGAAAATGATAGTATATATTCTTCAGAGGAAGAATGTGGTCCTTGTAATAGAGGAGAAACATGTTGTGAACAATCTTCTTCTTCTGATATAGAAGAAAATCAATTATATCAAATTATTTCACAATTTCAGGATTTAGAAATAAATGTTTTGACAAATGATATTCTAGAATTGTTAAAAATAATAGATGATTCTGAAGTAAAACAAAAAATTATATCTTATATCAGTAATAAAAGAGAAGCTGAGTCTTCTATACCAAGGATATATCAAAGAATAGAACAAACAGAACCTTATACATTATCAGAGGTTAAGAGACAAATGTCTCAAAGAAATAGAAATAAAGAATCTGTAGGAATTGCAGAGTTAATAATTGAGATTAATAATCTAAAACAAGAAATAAAAGAAATAAAACAAAATAATTTGTTATTAGAAGAAAGAGTTCATAAACTTGAAAAAGGAAAAGAAATTCTTTTTGAACCTTCTGAAAATATTTTAGAAGGAATAGATGATCAAAAATATTTGTCTATATTAGAAATTATTACTTCACAAAAATGGTATGTGAAAATTAATTTATTAATAGATGATAAATTTTGTAAGGAATTAGTTGCATTAATTGACAGTGGTGCAGATTTGAATTGTATTCAAGAAGGGTTGATACCTACTAGATATTTTCAAAAAACTACACATTCATTAAGATCTGCTAGTGGGCAGAAATTACATATTAATTATAAGCTTCCTCAAGCTTATGTATGTAAAGAACAGGTATGTATTCCTGTTAGTTTTTTATTAGTTAAAAATATTACTAACCAAGTAATACTCGGTACACCATTTTTACAGAAGTTATTTCCTATTAAAAATATTGATAAGACAGGATTTATAGGAAATTTCAAAGGAAAAGACATTACTTTTAAATTTATTGCAGAACCTTTAACAAGGTTTATAAATAATTTTACAGAATCTGTAAAAGCAAAAGAAAATCAAATAAATTTCTTAAAACAAGAAATTCCAATATTAACTATAGAAGAAAAATTACAAAATCCTAAATTACAGGATAAAATCAAACTATTGCAGAATGAGTTTTCATTACACATATGTAATGATCATCCTAATGCTTTTTGGGATAGGAAAAAACATATAGTTTCTCTTCCATATGAAGAGGAGTTTGATGAAAAAACAATTCCGACAAAGGCAAGACCTTGTCAAATGAATTCTGAATATTTAGAATTATGTAAGAAAGAAATATCTTCTTTAATAGATAAAAAATTAATTAAGCCCTCAAAATCATCTTGGTCTTGTACTGCTTTTTATGTAAATAAGCATTCAGAACAAGAGAGAGGGGTTCCAAGATTAGTAATAAACTATAAACCTTTAAATAAGGTTTTAAAATGGATTAGGTATCCTATACCGAATAAGAAAGATTTATTGGATAGGCTAAATGAAGCACTTATTTTTTCTAAATTTGATTTAAAATCAGGATATTGGCAGATTCAAATAAATGAATCTGATACATACAAAACAGCTTTTACTGTTCCTATAGGACATTATGAATGGAATGTAATGCCATTTGGATTGAAAAATGCACCTTCTGAATTTCAGAATATTATGAATGATATTTTTATTCCTTATAGTGATTTTATTATAGTCTATATAGATGATATCTTAGTATTTTCTAAGAATATTGAAATACATTTTAAACATTTGAATATATTTAAAAAAATAATTATTCAAAATGGTTTAGTTATTTCTAGACCTAAAATGTTATTATTTCAGACAAAAATAAGATTTTTAGGACATAATATAGAAAAGGGAAAAATCATCCCTATAAATAGAAGTATAGAATTTGCTTCTAAATTTCCAGATAATATTCTGGATAAAACACAATTACAGAGATTTTTGGGAAGTTTAAATTATATTTCTCCTTATTATAAGAACTTGGCAGAAGATACTGCTATATTATATGACAGGTTGAAGAAAAATGTTAAACCATGGACTGAAGATCATACTAAAGCAGTTCAGGTAATTAAGCAAAAGGTAACTCATTTGCCTTGTTTGATGTTAGCAAACCCAAATTGGAAAAAGATTATAGAAACAGATGCCTCAGATATAGGATATGGAGGTATTCTAAAACAAATTTCACCTATTGAGAAACAAGAATATCTTGTTAGATTTCATTCAGGAAAATGGACTAATAGTCAAAAGAATTATGCTACTATAGCAAAAGAAATTCTTGCTATTGTAAAATGTGTTCTAAAATTTCAAGACGATTTATATAATCAAAAGTTTATTATAAAAACTGATTGTCAAGCAGCAAAATTTATGTTTAATAAAGATTTTAAACATGATGTTTCTAAGCAGATGTTTGCAAGATGGCAGTCTCATATGGCACCCTTTGATTTTGAAATTCAATATAAGAAAGGGTCAGATAATAGTCTCCCTGATTTTCTTACAAGAGAATATATTAATGACTAACATCTCTCATTTTGCAGATATGTCCCAATGGGGCAGGGGAAGTCCCTCTAATAGGAGAGGACGAGGAACCTACTCTAATAGAGGAGGAAGAAGTGGCGAAATTATTGGCCAAATTGGCCAACAGAAATTAATTTCTGCGAATATTGCATCTTCATCTTCGAGTAATACTCAAAAAGATGATGATAAGTTATATAAAGAATTTTTAGCTTATAAAGCTTCTCAAAAGAAGGAGGATAATAAACCTTCATATGTTACAATGGTAACAGAAGAAACTGATGAAGTTTATGATCAAAATTCACATTCTGAAAGTATATTACTTTTGGAACAAAAGGATCTTAAATGGAAAGATCAACCATGGATTTTATTACAAAGATATTTGGACACAGTGTCATACACTGCAGCTTCTTATAAGAATAGAGGATATTATGAGTCTATACTCAAAATCACAGAATCCTGTGAAATTACTCATTTTACAACTGCTAATTCTGCTGTTTATAATTTCAGCAAGGTAATAATAAAGCAGATTATATCAGCTGATTCATGGGGAATATCTACCCTAAAAGAAAAGGAGTTTATACACCCAGAAGTTAAAGTTCCAGTTAAATATAATTACTGGGATTATGTTGAAGCATTTCATAAAGCTTTCTTATATGAGAATCCAAAAAGGAAGCATTCTTGGTTTTTCAGGATATGTCCTGAGGTATATAAACAAGAAATTCCAAATTGGTTATATCAATGGTGGTCCTCATATGGTCCGTCAATAAATATTCTTCCTGAACCATACAAGAGTTTATATACTCAATGGATTGAAATTTCACCAGCCATAATAGAGGCTCAGAATGAAAGAAGCCTAATTACAGGCATGAATACATTACATTTCTTTATGGAATTTGGGATACCATGGATTTGGAAATGGGAAGTGAGAGTTGGTTATACCCAACAAAATATTCCGTCATTAAGAAGAATTTTTTATACAAAATTCTGGAAGAAAATGCTTAATAAAACTGAAGAAGGCATTGTTGAAGGACAACAAACATTGGATAATATCCAAAAAACTTTGGTGATATATCAAACTCAAATGGAGGAACGGAAAGATTATTCCAGCCCATTTCAACAAATGATGCAAAAAATGAAGATGGTGAAAGGAGATCATATAAATCTCTCTAAGGAAGAAATTATATCTTCATACTTCGAAGAAATTAAGAAAGATTTAATAAGAAATCTTCAGAAGGATAATGATTCTAGTTGTTCAGATGTATCTATGTCTGGTACATATCAAGATAAAGATGTATTAGCTGGAGAATCTCAAGAAGAAGATGATGATGATCAGATGCAACAAATGGTGGATGCAATGATGAAAAATATTCGTCAACAAATTGATAAAGAAATTGGATAAAGACGCACAATGCAAGAAATGGTAGACATATGGGTCCTACCAGAAAGACTTTTTGTAAAGGACATTATTCCTTTTTGGCATTATATTGACCATTATTGTAAATTTCATGTAAATTTCATTTACATTTCATTTGAGTTTTAGTCTAGAATAGATTTGAAGTCCGGGACTCTGCCTATAAAAAGGCGGCCATCCCTCATTTGTAAAGACACGCTTTCAGATATTCTCTTTCTGTTTTTTGTATACAACTTTTTGTGAATAAAAATTTAGAAGAATTGTTCGTGCATTGCTTAGAGTCTTTCAGTTTGAGGTATATTTCTTTCTTTCTTCTTTTTATTTATTTATTTCAGTTTTGTTTTGAACTTAGCCTAATGAAAGGCTAAGAATTTATGTGTTGAACTATGTTGTATGATTAATTTATTTGATATGGTAATGAACAACGATCATATACATCATGAGTGTGCCAGGGGGTGTTCATGCCCTTAATCCCTTCTGGGATGTCTGGATTTGTAAGCTCTGTGATGGAGGATTGATCGATGAAAAAAAAATATAATAATAAAATAAAATAAAATAATATAATAATAATAATAATAATAATAATAAAAAAAATTTTTATTAAATAATTTGTTCTTGAAGGTGAGGTTATAGATGTGATCAGGCTGGATCTATTTTAGTTTCTCGAATTTGCGGGAGCCCGTTTTAGCCGATTAAGTTAATGGCGTTTTAAGGGCAAGACTGCGTACTGAGAGATTAGGAATAGATTCCAATGCTAGATTAAATCTATGTAAAGTTATCCTGAGCCTTTGAATAAATTGTTTAATAAATTGTTTAATAAGATTGGTTGTTTTGTTTGTTTTTATGTTTGTTTTTATTACTTTGTTTTATTAGTTTGTTTTATTAGAATAAATTGTTTAATAAATTGTTTAATAAGATTGGTTGTTTTGTTTGTTTTTATGTTTGTTTTTATTACTTTGTTTTATTAGTTTGTTTTATTAAAGATTCTGGGTGAAAAATTGGTAAAATACTCCATACTGTATTTCCACCACAACAACCTTTTCAAATTGGAAAAGAAAATGAAATAAGACATTTTACTGCTTTTAAAAAATTAATAGATAATAATACTCTTTCGATTACAATTGCTCATATTAATATGATATTAACACAACGAAATTATAGTAATTTGTATGTGGTTGTGTTAGGAGAACAATTAAAAGATATAAATAATAAGATAGATAATGTTTTATCATATGTAAAACAAATAAATAATAAAGTACAAGCTGCAATATAACTAGTACTAGTAAGAGCATAATAGCTGCTCCTACTATTCAACCTCCTCCAGATATAAAAGATTTTAAATTAAAATCAACTACTGATTTAGAAAGATTATTAGAAGATAAATTTAAAAATCTTAAATTAAGTACCCTTGAAGAAGAATTTGAAGAATTAATGAGTGATAAAGAAAATCATTCTAAAATAATAGCTGATGAGATAAACAAATTAAGATATAAATTTGCGGATAGGCCAACTCAAAGGAAATATTATTATCCAAGACCTACTCCTCAAGATATATTACTTGAAGAAGAAGAATATATAATAAATAATTCATATCATGGGAGATCTATCTATGAATGGAACATAGATGGATTTACAGAGAGACAAATTTATAATGTTGTTCATAGAATGTTAATGTATAGTACAATTTGTAAAACAAATAATAATTCTGATAAAGTAGTAGCTAATATGTTAATATCAGGATTTACAGGACAATTAAAAGGATGGTGGGATAATTATTTATCTCCCCAAAGTAAAGCAGAAATATTTAATAATATTAAGGTAGAAGATGGAGTACAAACCGAGAATATAGTTTATACTCTTATAATTAATATAATAGAACATTTTACAGGCAGATGGTCTGATAATTCTGAGACTCTTAGAACTTTATTACAAAATCTAAGATGTAGAACACTTACCTCATTTAGGTGGTATAAAGATACATTTTTAAGTAGAGTAATGGAACTTCCAGAGTCTAATAGTACTCATTGGAAATCAAAGTTTATAGATGGATTACCTCCTTTATTTGCAGAAAGAGTTCGAAAGAATCTTCGCAAAGGAGAAGTAAGTATAAATTATGATAATTATACTTATGGCAAGTTAATAGGAACTTGTATCCAAGAAGGATTAGCCTTGTGTAATGAAATTAAGTTAAATCAACAAATAAAAAAACATTCTTTGAATGAAAAAAGACAATTGGGTCAATTTTGTGCTCAATTTGGATTAGATGATCGCTTAGATAAGAGTGATAATAAAAATAAGAAATTTAAATCTTCTCATAAATTTCAAAAAAGGAAAATGAAAAGAGAAGAGAGAAAAAGGAAAAGAATGAAAGATAATTATAAGGAAGATGTTGGTAATACCAAAAAGAGATATGGTAAAAAATCTAAAGAATATAAAAAATCTTATAAATCATATATAATATGTAAAAAATGTGGACGCCCAGGCCATAAGGCAAATACATGTTGGGTAAAGAGAAAAATTAATAGTTTAGAAGATAATGATTTAAAAGAGGTTTTATCAAACATTTTATTAAATTCAGACTCGGAAACAGAGTTAGATCAATCTTCTGAATATCCAGAAGATATAATGGTAATAATTGAAAATGATAGTATATATTCTTCAGAGGAAGAATGTGGTCCTTGTAATAGAGGAGAAACATGTTGTGAACAATCTTCTTCTTCTGATATAGAAGAAAATCAATTATATCAAATTATTTCACAATTTCAGGATTTAGAAATAAATGTTTTGACAAATGATATTCTAGAATTGTTAAAAATAATAGATGATTCTGAAGTAAAACAAAAAATTATATCTTATATCAGTAATAAAGGAGAAGCTGAGTCTTCTATACCAAGGATATATCAAAGAATAGAACAAACAGAACCTTATACATTATCAGAGGTTAAGAGACAAATGTCTCAAAGAAATAGAAATAAAGAATCTGTAGGAATTGCAGAGTTAATAATTGAGATTAATAATCTAAAACAAGAAATAAAAGAAATAAAACAAAATAATTTGTTATTAGAAGAAAGAGTTCATAAACTTGAAAAAGGAAAAGAAATTCTTTTTGAACCTTCTGAAAATATTTTAGAAGGAATAGATGATCAAAAATATTTGTCTATATTAGAAATTATTACTTCACAAAAATGGTATGTGAAAATTAATTTATTAATAGATGATAAATTTTGTAAGGAATTAGTTGCATTAATTGACAGTGGTGCAGATTTGAATTGTATTCAAGAAGGGTTGATACCTACTAGATATTTTCAAAAAACTACACATTCATTAAGATCTGCTAGTGGGCAGAAATTACATATTAATTATAAGCTTCCTCAAGCTTATGTATGTAAAGAACAGGTATGTATTCCTGTTAGTTTTTTATTAGTTAAAAATATTACTAACCAAGTAATACTCGGTACACCATTTTTACAGAAGTTATTTCCTATTAAAAATATTGATAAGACAGGATTTATAGGAAATTTCAAAGGAAAAGACATTACTTTTAAATTTATTGCAGAACCTTTAACAAGGTTTATAAATAATTTTACAGAATCTGTAAAAGCAAAAGAAAATCAAATAAATTTCTTAAAACAAGAAATTCCAATATTAACTATAGAAGAAAAATTACAAAATCCTAAATTACAGGATAAAATCAAACTATTGCAGAATGAGTTTTCATTACACATATGTAATGATCATCCTAATGCTTTTTGGGATAGGAAAAAACATATAGTTTCTCTTCCATATGAAGAGGAGTTTGATGAAAAAACAATTCCGACAAAGGCAAGACCTTGTCAAATGAATTCTGAATATTTAGAATTATGTAAGAAAGAAATATCTTCTTTAACAGATAAAAAATTAATTAAGCCCTCAAAATCATCTTGGTCTTGTACTGCTTTTTATGTAAATAAGCATTCAGAACAAGAGAGAGGGGTTCCAAGATTAGTAATAAACTATAAACCTTTAAATAAGGTTTTAAAATGGATTAGGTATCCTATACCGAATAAGAAAGATTTATTGGATAGGCTAAATGAAGCACTTATTTTTTCTAAATTTGATTTAAAATCAGGATATTGGCAGATTCAAATAAATGAATCTGATACATACAAAACAGCTTTTACTGTTCCTATAGGACATTATGAATGGAATGTAATGCCATTTGGATTGAAAAATGCACCTTCTGAATTTCAGAATATTATGAATGATATTTTTATTCCTTATAGTGATTTTATTATAGTCTATATAGATGATATCTTAGTATTTTCTAAGAATATTGAAATACATTTTAAACATTTGAATATATTTAAAAAAATAATTATTCAAAATGGTTTAGTTATTTCTAGACCTAAAATGTTATTATTTCAGACAAAAATAAGATTTTTAGGACATAATATAGAAAAGGGAAAAATCATCCCTATAAATAGAAGTATAGAATTTGCTTCTAAATTTCCAGATAATATTCTGGATAAAACACAATTACAGAGATTTTTGGGAAGTTTAAATTATATTTCTCCTTATTATAAGAACTTGGCAGAAGATACTGCTATATTATATGACAGGTTGAAGAAAAATGTTAAACCATGGACTGAAGATCATACTAAAGCAGTTCAGGTAATTAAGCAAAAGGTAACTCATTTGCCTTGTTTGATGTTAGCAAACCCAAATTGGAAAAAGATTATAGAAACAGATGCCTCAGATATAGGATATGGAGGTATTCTAAAACAAATTTCACCTATTGAGAAACAAGAATATCTTGTTAGATTTCATTCAGGAAAATGGACTAATAGTCAAAAGAATTATGCTACTATAGCAAAAGAAATTCTTGCTATTGTAAAATGTGTTCTAAAATTTCAAGACGATTTATATAATCAAAAGTTTATTATAAAAACTGATTGTCAAGCAGCAAAATTTATGTTTAATAAAGATTTTAAACATGATGTTTCTAAGCAGATGTTTGCAAGATGGCAGGCTCATATGGCACCCTTTGATTTTGAAATTCAATATAAGAAAGGGTCAGATAATAGTCTCCCTGATTTTCTTACAAGAGAATATATTAATGACTAACATCTCTCATTTTGCAGATATGTCCCAATGGGGCAGGGGAAGTCCCTCTAATAGGAGAGGACGAGGAACCTACTCTAATAGAGGAGGAAGAAGTGGCGAAATTATTGGCCAAATTGGCCAACAGAAATTAATTTCTGCGAATATTGCATCTTCATCTTCGAGTAATACTCAAAAAGATGATGATAAGTTATATAAAGAATTTTTAGCTTATAAAGCTTCTCAAAAGAAGGAGGATAATAAACCTTCATATGTTACAATGGTAACAGAAGAAACTGATGAAGTTTATGATCAAAATTCACATTCTGAAAGTATATTACTTTTGGAACAAAAGGATCTTAAATGGAAAGATCAACCATGGATTTTATTACAAAGATATTTGGACACAGTGTCATACACTGCAGCTTCTTATAAGAATAGAGGATATTATGAGTCTATACTCAAAATCACAGAATCCTGTGAAATTACTCATTTTACAACTGCTAATTCTGCTGTTTATAATTTCAGCAAGGTAATAATAAAGCAGATTATATCAGCTGATTCATGGGGAATATCTACCCTAAAAGAAAAGGAGTTTATACACCCAGAAGTTAAAGTTCCAGTTAAATATAATTACTGGGATTATGTTGAAGCATTTCATAAAGCTTTCTTATATGAGAATCCAAAAAGGAAGCATTCTTGGTTTTTCAGGATATGTCCTGAGGTATATAAACAAGAAATTCCAAATTGGTTATATCAATGGTGGTCCTCATATGGTCCGTCAATAAATATTCTTCCTGAACCATACAAGAGTTTATATACTCAATGGATTGAAATTTCACCAGCCATAATAGAGGCTCAGAATGAAAGAAGCCTAATTACAGGCATGAATACATTACATTTCTTTATGGAATTTGGGATACCATGGATTTGGAAATGGGAAGTGAGAGTTGGTTATACCCAACAAAATATTCCGTCATTAAGAAGAATTTTTTATACAAAATTCTGGAAGAAAATGCTTAATAAAACTGAAGAAGGCATTGTTGAAGGACAACAAACATTGGATAATATCCAAAAAACTTTGGTGATATATCAAACTCAAATGGAGGAACGGAAAGATTATTCCAGCCCATTTCAACAAATGATGCAAAAAATGAAGATGGTGAAAGGAGATCATATAAATCTCTCTAAGGAAGAAATTATATCTTCATACTTCGAAGAAATTAAGAAAGATTTAATAAGAAATCTTCAGAAGGATAATGATTCTAGTTGTTCAGATGTATCTATGTCTGGTACATATCAAGATAAAGATGTATTAGCTGGAGAATCTCAAGAAGAAGATGATGATGATCAGATGCAACAAATGGTGGATGCAATGATGAAAAATATTCGTCAACAAATTGATAAAGAAATTGGATAAAGACGCACAATGCAAGAAATGGTAGACATATGGGTCCTACCAGAAAGACTTTTTGTAAAGGACATTATTCCTTTTTGGCATTATATTGACCATTATTGTAAATTTCAATTTCATGTAAATTTCATGTAAATTTCATTTACATTTCATTTGAGTTTTAGTCTAGAATAGATTTGAAGTCCGGGACTCTGCCTATAAAAAGGCGGCCATCCCTCATTTGTAAAGACACGCTTTCAGATATTCTCTTTCTATAACAGAGATAATACTGTAAATATAATTATTCAAAAACCAAGGCACAAATGGTATAACCTGGTTTTTCTGAGAAAGATCCTTATAATATTTTTCCTGAAAATATAATTTATCTTGATTATTAAAATTACCAAAAAACCAATTCCTAAATGGTTCCCATTTTTGTAAATAAAATTCTTTATTTATCTCCTGTCTTACTGGAGATCCTTTTCTAAAATCTATATTTGGTTTTAAATTCATATTGAAAAATTCATTTCTGATTCGGTTATTTCCGGTTCATGATTCTTATGAATTCCTCTTACTATATTCTGCTCATTTATCCTTATCTCATCTATTGATGCAGGATATTCTTCTCTAATTTGAGAAGTTTAAGCCCTCGAAGGACTCATTACTTTATATTCAAGTGGAGATATATAATAATGTGAAGATCTGCTTTTAGAAAGACTAGATCTTGTCTTGTAATCTATTATATTTTTATTATCGAATTTTATTTGTACAGTTCCTTCCTCAGACTGTATAATATCAATTGGATTATTATCCACATATGATTTTGAAGGGACTGATGCCTCCATTATCCAATTTTCTGGAAATTCAATTTCTTCCCATCTAATTTTTCTCCTAGTAGTTATATTAGATTTTCCAAAATTAGTTTCTATTATGATTGTTTCATTTATTGGTCTATCCATAATCTTACATCTAGGATTATATGTAACCAATGGTTTATAATATATTCTATAACAGACACATATAACCTCTGATCCTGGTTTATAATCATAACCATGAGTTTTAATATTTAAAGTTAATGCATCACAAACATTAACATCTGATAAAGATAATCTTAGATTAGGATATATATTAAAATATACTGGACCATGAGCCAGTGATGATTGTATAATACCAATCAAAGATTTTTTCCAATTATTATTCCTACCATCTCTTAAAGCTGCTATAAAGCTTTCTGGTAAACCTTCTAAAGTTAAAGGTTTAAAAGCTATTTGAACTAAACCTATATGTATAAATTTATGATTAGATTTATATCTACTTAATTCTCTATCATTAAGTAGTCTTATCATCATATCATCTTTATTAATAGATAAAGTTGACTCAGTAGTTTTAACTACTTGTTTAATTCCTAATTTTTCAAATGTTCCTAATTGATAAACTATTTTATAGTCTACCTTAGGAATTGTCCATTTATTTAAAAGATCTATATTGTGAGGAATATTGTATTCTTCTTCAATACTGTTTTGAACAGTATCTTCATTCTTGATTATATTCATCAAGAGATTACGTGTTGAACTTTACTATATGATAATTTATTTTCCATGGCTCTGATACCAATTTTTCACTATATATATATATATGAGAAAAAATTTCGACACTCCATGCTCCAGGGATCACGTGATCTCCGCCGGCGGCAGGTGTAACTGCCGCCGCCGCCTTTCCTTTCTTCTGTGATCTTCTTCTACTTTCTTTTGGTTTCCGGAAATTCTCGTTACTTTAGTGCAATATTGTTTTGCGATCGCCGATGTCGAATCCGATTTCCATGCCGCCATCGCAGGAGTCTAATGGTGTGAAGCAATCGTTCGCTTCTCTTTTCAAGGCAACATCTGTGCCAACGATCGCAACGAAACCAATTCAGAAATACAAAGACAATCCAATAATTGCTTTTTCGGATGAAGAGATTTCAACGCTAGCCGAACCATACAGGTCATCCCTCGTGGGCACTTTTTGGTATGGCCGTCCTCTGCTTGCTACAATTCGAAGTATTATTGATCGCATAGGCTTCAATAGTTTGGTACGTACCGGTCTCCTAGATACTAATCACGTCTTATTGCAATTCTCGCAAGAATAGGATTATCTGTGATGTTTCGCGAGGCTAAATTGGACCATAGCAAGCAAGTACATGAGAGTTACTAAATGGACTCCTGACTATGATCCTAAAGTTGATGTCCCGATTGTCCCTGTTTGTATTTCGCTGCCTGGACTTCCTATTCATTTTCATCAACGTGAGGCGTTATTTCAAATTGGCCGCATGATTGGTACGCCCATGAAGTTAGACAAGGCTACGGCTAAAAATCTTTTGCCATCGATAGCACGTTTATGTGTTGAGATTGATATATCACAAGAGCTCCCTGCTCACGTATTTATTCAAGTCGCCAACCGTTGTATTACACAATCGGTGATTTACGAAGATCTACCTATGAATTGCACGCAATGTTCTCGATTGGGACATAAAGGCATCAACATGTGAGAAAGATGATGTTCCTGTCGACAATACACATGTTGAGGTGCAGCCACCAACAGCAGCACGAATTCTGCCTAAAGAAAAAGCGTAGCGATGGACACCTAAAAAGACCCATTTGGATACTCAACATCAGCTAGGACCAGCAGTTTTGGATATGAAGCTTGAGAATGCAGGTGCTGTTGTGCATGATAATACCACTACATCAACGTCGTCGCTATTATATTCTCCTGATTTGACTCGACCAATCTCAATTTCGGACACCCAAGATCTTTCCAGACTTCAAGGAGTTGATGATAGTATTTTAAATGACTTGCTTGCTAATCCTGCTTCCTTTTTATAGAAATATACTCTAATTATACACTGTATATGTAGAAATACATAAAAATACACAAGCAATATGGTAGACATACAGGTTGAATACTTGTATATATTACAGTCGATATAGTTCATATATGTATATACACATTAGTATAGAGTAGATAGACTACACAGTGGTGGCTCACTAACTGTTATGACCGTGTGTTTTCAAAAAAAAAACAAGAGAGAGAAAGAGATAAATAAGAGATAATGGTAAAATATTTAAATTAGGAAAATCTTATCCCTTTCCCTTTATTAACCTTTCTAATCCCCTAAATCCCTCTTTCATAACAAACCCTCATCAAACCCTAACCCTCCTCCTCTCTTTTCTCTATTGCGGCAGCCTCCCTCTCCCCTCTCTCCCACTCAATTTTCGACCAAGAGAGGAAAGGAAAAAGGGAGGATTTTGATCCAAGGATCAAGAAGAGGAAATCACAACGCTCATAGACCACCACACTCTCGAATATCAATCACTTCTCGCAAGGATCGAGGTAGGTGCATATTGATTTTTCCTCAAAACGGTATGAAGGCTTGCATAGGAAAAATGGTACTTTTATGTATTGTTGTTGTCGTAAACTGTTGGCTTGATTTGATCCTGTTTATTTGCCCAAGGTGTTTATTTTTCCGTTATTTGTTTTGGATGTCAATGTGATCTCGTTGATGTGCGTGCCTTGAAGGGGTTGAGAGTTCTTAAGCGTATAGGGATTCGTGGGGATGGGGTGGAAGAACGAGTGAGGTTTGAGGAGAGGATTGCAGAAAATTTCAGAATTGGAGTTCTGAAGATCGGGGACATTGATCGATCGACGTCCAGAGGCTGAGGGTTCAATGTGCCTCAGATGGACATCGATCGATCGACGTCCAGAGGGTGAGGGATCGATGTGCCTCAGATGGACATCGATCGATCGACGTCCAGGGGCTGAGGGTTCGATGTGCCTCAGAACCACGTCGATCGATCGACGTCCTGGGGGCTGAGGGTTCGACGTGCCTCAGTTGGACATCGATCGATCGACGTCAGAGGATGACGTCCCACAGTTTTCTTCCCTTTTCCCCTTGCATTCATGGCACGTTCATTTGCATGAGGTACACTACGTCTATAGGGCGTGGGTATCGGGATGACTTCCCGTGTCTATAGGGCGCCGGGGTCATGAGACATACTGCGTCTACAGGGCGTGGGTGTCCAAACGGTAAGTGGTGGCTAGTGACCATGATGCCGGTTTGCATGAGGTATACTGCGTCTATAGGGCGTGGGTATCGGGATGACTTACCGTGTCTATAGGGCACCGGGGTCATGAGACATACTGTGTCTATAGGGCATGGGTGTCGAAACAGCGAATGGTGGCTAGAGACCAAGATGCTGGAGTTAGGACCCGGGGTCATGCATTGCATATAGGTTTAGGGACATACTGCGTGACATGATCGTCGTTGCGTGTGACACGTTATTTGAGCATGCATCACGTAATTGCGCATGCATCTTCTGTGGACTGTTTACTTTTCGTATAAGACTTATCATGCTGTGTTATGTGCTACGTGCTGATACCAATTTGAGTATGTAAGTATTCATGTTGTTTTGAGAGGCACCTACTGGGTGATTATCATCACTCACTCCTACTATTCCATATGTAGACGATGCGGAGTGTGATTATGTTTTCGTTGAGGATGGAGCCGATACTGTGGAGTGGGCTGATTGACCCGTAGGGGATGACTACGACGAGGACGAGGACAGGATTCTTATATTGTTATTGGGATGAGCAGACATTTTCTTATCATGCAGTATTACTTTTGGAAACAATATTTCGTATTTAAATTTTAGACTTTTGACCTTGACTTGTAAGGCCTGGTCAGCCTAGAAATAACGTCGTTATTTTCTTGAAGTACGTTAAATTCAAACCTTTTGATGTGATTTATCGTTTCCGTGCAAAGTTAAGGAACACTTTTCTATGTCGTCACTGATGTATGACAGGTTGATGTGACGCCTTGTATTCTCCTGAGTGAGATACGGCGGGTGCACCGTTACCGAGGATGGAGCTCGGGAGCGGGGCGCTACAGGTGGTATCAGAGCCCAGGCTTCAGATACGCCTCGGGAATGTGATAGATTAGCTAATTATCCTAGGATAAGTGACGATCCGTTTTCAAATGATTTTCAAAATTGGAATAAAATGAAGTAGACATAAGCTATGACTGGGTTTTGGGTTGGTGAGTGCCGTTAGCAAGCAGACAGGATAGGTTATCCTTCTTCGACCTCCCTTCCTTACTTCTTTTCAATACTCTCAAGTCAACCTTGTCTAACATGCTTTAATCATCTGCAGACAATGCCTCCACGCCGTGAACCATCAGGGAATGATGGAAATGACAGAGACGAACGACAGGGGCAAGGGGCGATTCCCCAAAACCTCGCGGATACACTGGCCAATCTGACGGCCTTAATAGCCCATCAGCAAACACAGATGGCCCAGCAATATACCCAGATGGCAGAGCAGCAGGCACAGATTGCCCAAATACTTCAGCACACTCAGCAGCAACAGCAACAACATCCGCCACCGCCACCGCCCGCACCACAGCAAGGTCTGAGGTTCTATTACAGGGAGATGCAGAACTCCCGAATACCAATGTTCAGGGGTACCACTCGGCCTGAGGAAGCCGAGATCTGGCTTAAAAATGTGACTGAACAGATAAGGCTCATTCAGGTGCCCGCGAATCTGAAAGTAGAGACCACGACTCCGTTCCTGGAAGGGGAAGCAGAAAGGTGGTGGAATGGGGTGGAGCGTAAACTGACTCCACCAGTGACATGGGAACAGTTTGTGGAGGAGTATAAGAATCACTACGTCCCGGGTAGTGCTATTCAAAGGAGGATGGCGGAATTCCAGATGCTGACACAAGGATCCATGTCAATTGATCAGTATTCTGAGAAGTTTCATGAGTTGGGGCAGTACATGTCTTGTATCTTGGACAATGAGGAGGCTAAAATGCTGAAGTTTCATACTGGGTTGAGTTTCCGCATCCAGCAAGCTATTGTGTGTGCAGAGCCCACGACATTTAAGGGTCTACTCGAGGTGTGCAGACGGGTTGAGAGGAACTTGGACAGGGCTGCTGCACTGGATAGATTTAATAGACCCCGTGAAGAAGTGCATACGGGTAGATCGGGAAGATGGCTGAAGGTGCCCCGACGCCCTCAGCCTGGGCAACCTCTCCGACCAGAGCGACAGCAGAATGCAGGGAGTCGGGCCCTAATGATTGAAGGACCGGCACCGACTGATGCACAGCCAGCGAGAGCTGTGGCACCTGTTTCTCAGTATACCCTATGCGGACGTTCCCACCTGGGACAGTGTTGGAAAACTCAGCGAGTATGCTACAACTGTGGGAAGCCGGGACATATATCTAGAGAATGCACTGCACCTGCTCAAGTAAATTTGCAGGCCCAAGCGCCGCAAGGGGGACGAGGCCGGACAAACGCTCGGGTACATACGATGACAGATGCAGAAGTCGAGGAGTCGGGCGACGTGGTGACGGGTACATTTATTTATGTATTTAAATTCGTAGTTGGATTAAACTTTATGTGTTGTCATGGTATGTGGCGTACTAAATCTTGAAATATGATAGGAGTAATTTTAATTAACAAAGTGCCAGCCAACGTTCTGTTCGATAGTGGGGCAAGTCACTCATTTGTGGCAAAGAGGTTTGCCAAGAAGCTAGGTGCTCTCCCCGAAGGGCTTGCGACTCCCTATCGCGTACAAGCCGCTGGTGGCCAAGTACTAGTGTCACATCGTCGTTACAAGGAATGTGGATTGGAGATTAACGGCTTGCAGTTCTCTGCGACCTTGATACCAATTCAGATGTATGATTTTGACGTTATTCTCGGCATGGACTTCTTAGCAAGGTACCATGCAAACATTGATTGCCGGCGACTCCAAGTCAGCATGAAGCAACTTGAACTGGGGGAAACTATTTTTCAAGGGAACCCTAAATTGAAGAAGGCACCCCAGAAGCTTTTTTTGACTGCGACTCAGGCATTTCGAGCACTAAAGAAAGGAAGAGAAGGATTCCTGGTTTATACAATGAGTTCTGAACAAGAGGTTCTGCAGATCGACCAAATCCCGGTGGTAAAAGAATTTATAGATGTTTTCCCCGAGGAGTTACCGGGACTACCACCAGAAAGAGAGGTAGAGTTCGAGATTAACCTCATACCTGGTGCTGAACCCATATCCAGGGCACCTTATCGCATGGCTCCAGCAGAGCTCAAAGAGTTGAAGGAGCAGTTACAAGAACTGCTGGACCGTAAGTTTATTCGACCCAGTGTGTCACCCTGGGGTGCTCCAGTCCTGTTTGTGAAAAAGAAGGATGGAAGCATGAGATTATGTATAGATTACCGGGAGCTCAACAAGATCACTATCAAGAACAAGTACCCCTTACCCTGAATCGAGGATCTCTTTGATCAGCTACGGGTAATGATAAACTAGAATTTTAACTTGAATGTTAAATTATTCGTTAATGTACACCACTAATGAAATTTCTTCTAGGGGGCAAGGGTATTCTCCAAAATTGATTTGCGATCCGGTTATCACTAGTTGAGGATCAAATCTGGAGATACAGCCAAGACCGCTTTCCGAACACGCTATGGCCATTACGAATTCTTGGTTATGCCTTTTGGACTAACCAACGCCCCAGCTGCCTTTATGGATCTAATGAACACAGTATTTCGGAAACAACTAGATAAGTATGTTGTAGTGTTCATTGACGATATTCTGGTATACTCCCCTGACGAAGAGACGCATGCGGAACACCTGAGAGAGGTTCTAGAGACCCTTCGGAAAAGAAAATTATATGCCAAGTTCAGCAAATGTGAGTTCTGGCTGAAGAGTGTAGCCTTTTTGGGACATGTGGTTTCGGAAGAAGGAATTTCTGTGGACCCAAAGAAGGTAGAGGCAATCACTGAGTGGCCTCGACCCACTAATGTGACCGAAGTAAGGAGTTTTCTTGGATTGGCTGGATACTACAGGAAGTTTGTAGAAGGCTTCTCATCTATTGCAGTGCCTCTAAGCCGGTTGACGCAGAAGAAGTCGAAATTTGAATGGACCACCGAATGCGAGCAGAGTTTCGCTGAACTAAAAAGGAGACTGACCACAGCCCCTATTCTTGCTCAGCCCTCCGCATCCGAAGGGTTTGTCATTTACAGTGACGCTTCTAAGAACGGGCTAGGTAAATGTATATGATTTCAACTAATTTTGTGTACGATTAAAGATGTGGTCTAATCCCTATATTTCAGGATGCGTGTTGATGCAAAACGACAAGGTCATTGCTTATGCTTCACGACAGCTAAAGCCCTATGAGCAGAATTATCCGACTCATGATCTGGAACTTGCAGCGGTGGTGTTCGCCCTGAAAATCTGGCGTCACTATCTATATGGGGTGAAGTGCGAAGTGTTCACTGATCACAAAAGTCTTAAGTATCTGTTCACGCAAAAGGAGCTGAACATGCGCCAAAGGAGATGGTTAGAGCTGTTGAAAGATTACGACTTGACCATCAGCTATCATCCGGGGAAAGCCAATCGAGTGGCTGATGCCTTAAGTAGGAAGTCGAGCCATGCACGGCATGCTACTCTAGAAAAAGAGATGGCGGAATTTAATTTGGATCTTGTGGATTCTACCGCAGATATTTTGGCCACGCTAATTATCACTCCAACCTTGGTAGACCAAATTAAGGAAGCACAGAAGAACGATGCAACTATTAGAGAGACGCGAGAAAGAATGTTAACCAGCCAAGTGGACGGATTTCAGGTTCATGATGACGGCAGTATGTGGTACCAAGGAAGATTGTGCGTACCTGGTATTGAGGACCTTAGGAGGGAGTTGTTGAAGGAGGCACATAATTCGAGACTGTCTATTCACCCTGGTGCAACGAAGATGTACAATGACCTCAAGAGACACTATTGGTGGAATGGCATGAAAAGGCATATTGCTGAGTTTGTGGAAAGATGTCTTGTTTGCCAGCAAGTTAAAGCGGAACACCAAAGACCGGGTGGATTGATGCGACCACTAGAGATACCTGAATGGAAGTGGGAGCATGTAACAATGGACTTCGTGGTGGGACTCCCGAAAACAAGAAATGGAAATGACGTGATATGGGTAATCGTGGATCGACTGACTAAGTCCGCTCACTTCTTGCCTATTCCCACCGGACTTACTATGGAGAGGCTGGTAGCCATGTACATTGATAACATTGTTTGCCTTCATGGAGTGCCAGTTAGCATAGTATCGGATCGTGACTCGAAGTTTACATCTCAGTTCTGGGCAGCGTGTCAGAAGAAGATGGGGACTGAGTTGCGACTGAGCACTGCTTTCCACCCTCAAACTGACGGTCAATCTGAGAGGACCCTTCAGACTCTGGAGGACATGTTGAGGGCATGCGCATTGGATTTTAAAGGAAATTAGGATAGCATGCTTAAGTTGACAGAATTCTCCTACAACAACAGCCATCACAGTGCCATAGGCATGGCACCCTTCGAGGCCTTGTATGGACGCAAGTGTAGGTCACCTGTTCACTGGGACGAAGTTGGTGAACGTAGGTTGACGGCCCCCGAGATCATCGAGCAAACTAAAGAGAAGGTGAAGCTGATTCGTGAACGTCTTAAGACAGCTCAGGATAGAAGCAAGAGTTGGGCCGACACGAAGAGACGACCTCTGGAGTTCGAAGAAGGAGAAAAAGTCTATCTCAAGGTGTCACCCATGAAGGGTGTGACACGTTTTGGAGTCAAGGGAAAGTTGAAGCCTCGATTCATCGGACCGTATGAGATACTCGAGAAAATTGGAGATTTAGCTTACAAGTTGGCACTACCCCCAATGTTGGCTCAAGTGCACAATGTGTTCCACGTCTCTCAGTTGAGAAAGTATGTACCTGACCCTAGTCATGTGTTGGATGCTCAACCACTTAAGATTAGACCCGACGCATCATATGAAGAAGTACCAATCAGAATTCTTGACCGGAAGGATCAAGAACTCAGAAGGAGGGTTATTCCCTATGTCAAAGTACAATGGAGCAACCATCGAGAGAATGAAGCGACATGGGAGCTAGAGGAACAAATGCGCGACCGCTATCCCCAACTATTCGAATAAGGTACGGCAAGTTTCGGGGACGAAACTTTTTGTAAGGGGGGTAGGATGTTATGACCGTGTGTTTTCAAAAAAAAAAACAAGAGAGAGAAAGAGATAAATAAGAGATAATGGTAAAATATTTAAATTAGGAAAATCTTATCCCTTTCCCTTTATTAACCTTTCTAATCCCCTAAATCCCTCTTTCATAACAAACCCTCATCAAACCCTAACCCTCCTCCTCTCTTTTCTCTATTGCGGCAGCCTCCCTCTCCCCTCTCTCCCACTCAATTTTCGACCAAGAGAGGAAAGGAAAAAGGAAGGATTTTGATCCAAGGATCAAGAAGAGGAAATCACAACGCTCATAGACCACCACACTCTCGAATATCAATCACTTCTCGCAAGGATCGAGGTAGGTGCATATTGATTTTCCCTCAAAACGGTATGAAGGCTTGCATAGGAAAAATGGTACTTTTATGTATTGTTGTTGTCGTAAACTGTTGGCTTGATTTGATCTTGTTTATTTGCCCAAGGTGTTTATTTTTCCGTTATTTGTTTTGGATGTCAATGTGATCTCGTTGATGTGCGTGCCTTGAAGGGGTTGAGAGTTCTTAAGCGTATAGGGATTCGTGGGGATGGGGTGGAAGAACGAGTGAGGTTTGAGGAGAGGATTGCAGAAAATTTCAGAATTGGAGTTCTGAAGATCGGGGACATCGATCGATCGACGTCCAGAGGCTGAGGGTTCGATGTGCCTCAGATGGACATCGATCGATCGACGTCCAGAGGGTGAGGGATCGATGTGCCTCAGATGGACATCGATCGATCGACGTCCAGGGGCTGAGGGTTCGATGTGCCTCAGAACCACGTCGATCGATCGACGTCCTGGGGGCTGAGGGTTCGACGTGCCTCAGTTGGACATCGATCGATCGACGTCAGAGGATGACGTCCCACAGTTTTCTTCCCTTTTCCCCTTGCATTCATGGCACGTTCATTTGCATGAGGTACACTACGTCTATAGGGCGTGGGTATCGGGATGACTTCCCGTGTCTATAGGGCGCCGGGGTCATGAGACATACTGCGTCTACAGGGCGTGGGTGTCCAAACGGTAAGTGGTGGCTAGTGACCATGATGCCGGTTTGCATGAGGTATACTGCGTCTATAGGGCGTGGGTATCGGGATGACTTACCGTGTCTATAGGGCACCGGGGTCATGAGACATACTGTGTCTATAGGGCATGGGTGTCGAAACAGCGAATGGTGGCTAGAGACCAAGATGCTGGAGTTAGGACCCGGGGTCATGCATTGCATATAGGTTTAGGGACATACTGCGTGACATGATCGTCGTTGCGTGTGACACGTTATTTGAGCATGCATCACGTAATTGCGCATGCATCTTCTGTGGACTGTTTACTTTTCGTATAAGACTTATCATGCTGTGTTATGTGCTACGTGCTGATACCAATTTGAGTATGTAAGTATTCATGTTGTTTTGAGAGGCACCTACTGGGTGATTATCATCACTCACTCCTACTATTCCATATGTAGACGATGCGGAGTGTGATTATGTTTTCGTTGAGGATGGAGCCGATACTGTGGAGTGGGCTGATTGACCCGTAGGGGATGACTACGACGAGGACGAGGACAGGATTCTTATATTGTTATTGGGATGAGCAGACATTTTCTTATCATGCAGTATTACTTTTGGAAACAATATTTCGTATTTAAATTTTAGACTTTTGACCTTGACTTGTAAGGCCTGGTCAGCCTAGAAATAACGTCGTTATTTTCTTGAAGTACGTTAAATTCAAACCTTTTGATGTGATTTATCGTTTCCGTGCAAAGTTAAGGAACACTTTTCTATGTCGTCACTGATGTATGACAGGTTGATGTGACGCCTTGTATTCTCCTGAGTGAGATACGGCGGGTGCACCGTTACCGAGGATGGAGCTCGGGAGCGGGGCGCTACACTAACATAGCCGTTGAAACTCCAAATGACCGTTGGAGTGATAGCCGTTGGAACATTTTGGCAAGTGTGTTTCCTTCTATATAAGACACCATTGTATATTTCTAAACTAAGGTTGAAATAATATTATTCACCTTCCACATGTCTCTTCTCCAATTCCTTCATGGTAATTGTTTCTTTAGAATTTCTACATGGTATCAGAGCCATGAGCCTAAATACAAAGAAGAAGAAGATGTTGATTGTGAAAAAGACATACCTCAAACTTCAGCCTTCAAATCAGTATGCTGCTGCATCAGATGTTCAAGTTGTTTCATCATTGCAGTTGGTGCCATCTTCGATGCAGACACACAAAGCTGGCGAAATTATTGTGCTTGAAATACTTGATAAGTACTTTGGCATCAAAACTGTGAACATCCAAATGATGAAGCTGATGCAGCTACAAATATTTGTTGGAGTTTCTCTCAACATACTGAAAGGAGGAATGAGACTCACACAGAATACTCTTTGGATGTTGATGACATTTCTCCAATCACCACACTGCACTGTAAAACAAGCAGATAACAAGCTCCAAAGGTGGTCACCGTTTTGCTAACAAGCAGATAAGTCCTCAAATTTCAGCTCCAAGTTTAAATGAAAATTTTTTTGTGGAGAAGTTTCCTACAAATTTAACCTCTATTCATATACATGATTTTAAGACCAATGAGTCATTTCATGGACAATGATAATATCCCTCTGAGCTATGAACATGGATTCCTCTGAGCCACTGTGTGGATAAGTATCCCGCTGAGTCATAGACATGGACTCCTTTGAGCTAAAATCTTTTAATAGGCCATAGAGTCGGGAAAAAAAATCAGGTCACAAAACCACAATTTTTAAGACCACAGAGTCTTCAAAGGCCATAGAGCCATAAATTCTTCAAGGCCATAGAGCCTCAAATGTTTCAAAGGCCATAGAGCCATAAATTCTTCAAGGCCATAGAGCCATAAATTCTTCAAGGCCATAGAGCCTATTCTTCTTTTAATAGGCCACAGAGCCTTGGCCAAGAGCCGGAAAAATCAAGAAAATTTCAAGAGGTCAAAGAACCTTGGCCATAGGGCCGAAAAAGAAAAAAATTCACCTTGGCCAAGAGCCGGAAAAATCAAGAAAATTTCAAGAGGTCAAAGAACCTTGGCCATAGAGCCGAAAAAGAAAAAAATTCAAAGAGGTAATATAGCCTTCAACAGACCATTGAGTCTTCATATGTTTTTTCAACAAGAGGGAACACTACTGTTTTCCCTAAGAATACCCTTCATTCATCTAAAGGGAACATCTTTACACTTGTATCCCACTTACCTGTTCATCTATCAGTGAATGAAGGATCATTTTTCTCATAACTCATATCTCTACTGAAAGCATGAGCAGAAGTGGAAGCTGCACCTCCACTTTCAGAGGTAAAGCATGCTCTCAAATTTCTTGCGAACCATCCAAGTTCGGGCATGCTTACTTCATCATCATGGAAGGACCTAAGCATATTATATGTTCTGCCTTTGAAAGCCATAGAAGAATACAGGGACCTAATGCAGTTGATTCTACAGATTCACAATCTTTTCTTCAATCCAGCAGTAGTTAGCACTGGTTCAACAATTGGCAAGAATTAAGGAAGGATAAACTAATAGCTGTACTTTCATTGCAGCTATTGTTTTTGGAATACCGCTAAGAGAAGAGGAGAAGAGGTTGATGTTTCTGTGGATACCGTTGGCTCAGCCATTGGGAAGCAGAGATAAGAGCTAAAGGTTTGAAACGATAAGACGAAGTGTTGAGGGATGAGAGAATTGTAGAAGTATGGTGATGATGAGGACAGTAACGAGGTAGAACAGAGAAGAAAGAAAAAACTTTGATGGAAGATATGATTTAGTCCGTAGAAACGGCGGAGGTAATGGGTTAGCAATTTGCAGTGTGCATGTGTGATAGGTAGGTGTTACTTTTTGTAGAGAAAAATAATAAACAAGGACAAGTGGTGATGTATGATGTGAACGGTGTATTGAAAGTGGAAAAAGGACATATGGTAGCTGGGTGGTATGACGTGTAAAGAATTAGTGGAGATATTTTGAGTGCAAGTTGCAAATGGAGGTGTTTGCGTGTATGGGTAGACGCACCGATTGTGTTGAAATTTTAGAGAATTTTTTCTTTTTGCGATTTTAAATTTTTTTTTGAAAAAGACATTCCAGATTTGTGGGTCACGTGGCTTTCTCTTACTGGGAAAAGTGACGGTGCTAAAGCAAAACGAGAAAAAACAAACAATTCTATCTATAAATTTCTCACCCAATCCTTTCTTAAATCATGAATTCTCATGGATTTTTGCTATTGAAATTTTAGTATTTGGATTAGGGTCCAATATTCATGAAAGTAGCCTTCGCACTTCGGGTGGAAACCAACTGGGGCGTTTGAACTCAGCTTTGCCAATCTACCTATACATCTCCATCAAATTGGAGTCATGAAATGATAGAAAATAAACACTGGAGTCTCTTCTGAAAAAAGAGACGCTGAGACAACGATCTCTGCTAAGTTTTTGCACAAAGATTATAGTTAAGTTTCGAGAAAGATCGCAGAAGAAAAGCCTATTCTGCCAGAAGAAACAGAAGAATTATTGGTCATGTTTTCTAAATTGGAGCAGCAGGGAGCAAGTTATAAGTTATTCTTCGTCCTGAAATTACAAGTAATCAGGTTCTGAAACTTCTACTCATACTCTTATATATCTGTGCGTGTTTTACAGTTATTCATGCATAGATTTCTTGTGAGGTCTACTGCGTGGTTAAAAACTCATGCTTAATGATTCCTCATTTCTAAAAGGTGTTTTCAAAATTACTTGAACTAGATTATGTTTTTCTCTGTATTTGAAATAATGAACTTATATGCTCGTGTTTTTTTTCCTTTCAATTAGTTAACAGCACATATATCACTAGCCTTAAGAGTGCAATACATTTTGCAGAAGAAACTCATGTCCACCTCTAGAAAGACTGTATTGGGTACACTGGTGAAAGCTAGCTATGTGTGCGCTATTAATAAACTAGTATATAGATCATCTGTTTAGGAGAATAAATGTGCCTTGGAAGAGCTACTGAACCCAGGAGATTGCTTTAAGAATAGTATGAACAGAGTGATTGCTCCAGCGGCCAAAAGAAACTTCTCAGGATATTGATTTTTCCTTCTTGGTTCCATGAAAATCCATGCCTTCAGAAATAAGACAAATAACTATTATTGCATCAAATGAGAGAGGTGTGAAGAAATATGAGAAGAATGAAGTATTTTCATTAAGTATTTACATGTACAAGAAGTCTCTTAAAGAGACAGATCCTCACATATTAGTGAGAAGAAATTCATGCCCAAGTTTTTCTGTTATCCCAACGACCACTTGAAGGGGGGAATTGAGAGCTTTGTTCATCCTGATTTATGTGCAAATGTAGAAAGGTCCATTAATCTGGTCAAGTGGTTTCTGTATATGCTGATATGCTGTGAAAACTCTTCTTTGTAATTTTGTAATTTAGTACTGTGAAACGAGGGTGCTTCTCTGGTAAAATGGTTAAGCGTTGTATGTGCTTTGCTGGTTTAAACAATATCGCACATCACCTTGAGTAATTATGCTTGCATTGGTTCCTAAACGAGGTGATTGTCATTATTGTGTCAAATGAATATAAATTAGTCAGTTAGTTATGTTGATAAATTACAGGGTATGGAAAGGTAAAATCGAAGTATATACTTCTTCTCTTCTGTGTAAACCTGTATCCTGCATGCATAAAACAATTGGACATCCTTAGAGGTACATTGTAGTGTAATTATAAATTTGGGGCTAATTGAGGTCTTCAAAGAATACAGTTAAGTTAATTTGATTAACCAATAAAGTTCTCGTCTGTTGAAAGATTAATTTATAAACCAACGATAAATTAATTATTTTGTATTTGATTGATTAGAAAGGGTGTTTTTGACTATATGATTTGTATGTTTGGTTTAATGCTTGATTATATAAGGAAGAATTGGTTCAATGCATATCTTATCGTAGAACTTGCCATATGGCTTCTATACTTGGCTCTAATATAAGAAGTCTAAATGTGATGAATTTCTCAAAATTAAATTTAAGCTTTGCATATGATTTGCCTGAATTATGTTTGATTAACTGGTATGTATCCTCTAATTTTCCTGGTATTAAGTTTAGAATTCATGAAGACTTGATGTATCTATTTTGTGCATTACTGCTTCTCATACTGTGTTTGTGCTAATGCTGTTTAAATCCATAATCTTATGTTTCCATATGATACTTGTGATTATTGTTTGCCAAATTCTGAAATGTATTAGGAAGTGCATACATCACTCTATGGTTTATGAATTGACAATACTAACTAGTTTTGTTTTTCAATGAGCGATTTCTTTGCAGGTACTTCAAATATGATCAAGATGTTTCAACTAATCTTTTTTGCAGGTTTTGAAGAACAAAGACCAATAGTTTTTTATACTGATTTTTGTTTTGCAGGATCACGTTTATTCTCTTCTGCAGGTTGTTTGTCGACATTGACCAGGGGATTTTGTTCACTAACCTTTCTTTGCAGGGACTTCAAAAATACTCAAGTGGATACATCTAACCTTTGTTGTGCAGGATCAGATCCAGGATAATTTCTATTGCAGGTGTCCCCGTTTTTACATGCAGGAACAGAGCAGAAGTTTTATCTATTAAAACATGTATTGCAAGCATTGAAGTTGAAAAGATTTCTTAGCACGTTGCATTTGGTTAACAAGATATTGGAAACAAATGATGAAGAATACTCCAGAATGATGCATACCAATTTCATCAACAAAATTTCTCATTGAAGACACGGCCCATCTTACTGCAAGCTTAGTTGCATACACATATATGCACTAAGCTTGAGGGGGAGTATAGAAATATACTCTAATTATACACTGTATATGTAGAAATACATAAAAATACACAAGAAATATGGTAGACATACAGGTTGAATACTTGTATATATTACAGTCGATATAGTTCATATATGTATATACACATTATTATAGAGTAGATAGACTACACAGTGGTGGCTCACTAACATAGCCGTTGAAACTCCAAATGACCGTTGGAGTGATAGCCGTTGGAACATTTTGGCAAGTGTGTTTCCTTCTATATAAGACACCATTGTATATTTCTAAACTAAGGTTGAAATAATATTATTCACCTTCCACATGTCTCTTCTCCAATTCCTTCATGGTAATTGTTTCTTTAGAATTTCTACACTTTTCTCTTTTAGATAGTGAAATTGATAGGCAAACTGGTGAGGGCCAATCCTCAGCAATTGATTCGGACAATTCATTCTGTGATTATTGTTCTAATTTAGTGCAAGCGGTGGTTATTGGCAAATTTCAGAAAGAAAACCCTCTAGAGCCGCATGTCCATCCCAGCACTCCTATATCTTCGGCAGCAGCACCACCATTTCCAATCCCCCCCGAGGCTTCTGCATCGTCAACACTGACACGTTGAGCCAACATCTCCACCCTTTACAAGGTCAAGGGCAGCTCTCTCAAACTCTTTTGATATCCTATCTACACAATGAAGCTTATGTTCTTGAATGTTAGAGGTACTCAAACCTCAGTTGATAGGTTATTGTCATTAGTACGTCGATATCACTATGCATATTCTTGCGATAATTGAACCAAAAGCAAGGGTTTCATCGCTACTATCTTACCGTCTTAAACTTGGTTTCTCTCAAGCATTGTCTGTGAATAATGACAACATTTGGATATTTTGGAGGGATTCATTTTTTCAACTGGAAGAGCAGCACATAGGAATCCAGAATCATTCTATGAAGTTTATTTGGTTGCCTACTGGGGATTCTTTTTGGTGTACATTTGTGTATGGTCTTCATACCATTGCAGCACGTCGTCCGTTGTGGGCAGATTTAACTCTATTCCACGAATCTTTGAATATTCCTTGGCTTCTTGGAGGAAATTTTAACATATATCTGCCAATTGACGAACATAAATGGCATTCTTCTACTCCTCTGCATACGTTGCAACACTTCAATGATTTTATAGTAACCTGCTCTTTACAGTAAATCAATTATCAAGGTTTGCCATATACATGGAGTGATGGTCGTGGCCTTGGTCGGGTTTGGAGACATCTTGATTGCTATCTTTGTACACCAGCTTTCTTTGATCTCTTTTCGAGTGTACAATATCAGCATCTCAATAGGACTACTTTGGATCATTCACCTATATACTTGGATTGTACTGCGGTCCAAACAAACTCATCGGCATCATTCAGATATTTAGATGTTTGGGCTACTCATCCTGAGTTTAACAATTTTGTTACTTCTCATTGGCGCTCTTTTTAATACTGTTGGTGGAATGTGGAGATTTTATGACAAATTAAGCCAACTTAAGCGTCACTTGCGACAGTGGAATAAGGATGTCTTTGGTAATATATTTGATGCATTGGCGGCTGTAGAGGATAAATCAACATTTTGTGAATGCACTTATGATTCTTCCCCTTCAGATGAGACCAAGACTGCTTATCAGTTGAGTATGGCAAAGTTGCGTCTTGTACAATCTAAAGCATTTTTATATTGGAAACAAAAGGCAAATGTCAAGTGGATGCGCGAAAGAGATGCTAATACCTGTTTCTTTCACAATATAGTTAAAGAGCGGAGACGTAGACAAACAATAAAGCGCATAGTACGGGAAGATGGCGTTGAATGTTACAGCCCTCAGGATATTGAACAAGCAACAATACATTACTATCATACACTCTTTGCGGGATCTCCAACCGAACAGTATGAGGAAATACAACAATACGTCCCAAACCTAGTCACTGAAGATGACAATAACTTCTTACTCATGTTACCATCCTTACAGAATGTCAAGCAGGCAGTTTGAGACTCAAGTCCAACAAGTGCAACCAGCCCGGATAGTTTCCCAGGCTCTTTTTACAGACAATTTTGGCAGGTCATATCTTTGGATGTACATAAAGCAGCCCAAGAATTTTTCCTTGGGATTAGATCGTCTTGTAGGGTGGCGGCGGCATTGATCACTCTGCTTCCTAAAGTGGCATCTCCAACTATGTTCTCTGAATTTCGACCCATATGCTTAACAAATTTTATGCCTAAGGTAATCACACGACTATTCGCAACAAGACTATCGACTTTATTACCACGTCTAATATTGCCTGAGCAGGCCGGGTTTATGGAGGGCCGTGATATTACGGAACAAATTCTTTTGGCTCAGGAAATGGTACATTTATTGGATACTCCTGTACGAGGGGGTCATGTTATTATAAAGTTAGATACGACAAAGGCTTTTGATCGAGTTTGTTGGACTTGTCTTGAACAACTTCTCAAGAAAATGGGCTTTCATTCACGATTAGTACGCATTCTTTTAAACAATCTGTCTGCTACAAGATGTTCAGTACTAATAAATGGCAAGTCAGCTGGCTATTTTTTTGTATCTCGTAGGGTAAAGCAGGGTGATCCTCTCTTACCTCTATTATTTATTCTAGCTTCGGAAGGATTCTGGCGTGGTCTAAATACCCGTATGAGGGATGGTGTAATACGAGGCTTTAACGTAGGCCGTGTCCCAGAGGTCTCACATTTGGCCTTTGTGGATGATTTGGTAATTTTTCTCAATGGGTCGGTTCGTAACTTGTAGCTTTTCAGACGCTTTTTGGATGCTTATCAGCTAGCCTCGGGACAACTAGTAAGTCTTCATAAAAGTCAGGTGGTTGTTGGTGAGGGCGTCCCAAAGATGCGAGTCTCACAACATTTAGGTATGTGTTTGACTAGTATGCCTGTTAAATATCTGGGTTCATTCCTGTACAAAAGGGATAAATCTTGCATCCTATTGTACGTCATTGATTGCTCATGTTGATGCCACTCTCAACTCTTGGTCTTCTAAGCTGCTCTCCATGGCTGGCCGAATTATTTTAATTCGTCACGTTTTATGAACTATGCCCATTCATATTATTGCCAGTTCTAGACTACCAAAAAGTGTGTTGGATATCTTGAACCGCAAAATGTCAGATTTTTTATGGAATGGACGTCATCATTGGAAATCGTGGGATTTAATTTGTAAACTAAAGGAACAGGGAGGTTTGGACATTAGAAATCTCAGCTTAGTCCAACAAGCTTATGACTACCTCTTGTGGTGGAAATATTATTATTCTCAATCATTAAGGGCAAAATACATGCGGGCTAAGTATGGACGTCGTGCTACAGTACACGCCCATATTTATGATTCAGCTACATGGAAAAGAATTGGTCGAATTCATCCACAGATGCTCCTTCGCGTGGAGCTTACCCAGGACGGTCCGTATTGGCCAAGCGAAGCATCAGGCCAATACACGCTGAAATTAGCTTACAGTAAACTTGTCACTAATAACACCCCCTTGGATTTCTTTATACAAATTTGGTGGCCGACATCTCCATTGGGGGCCAGGGTATTCATTTGGAAATTATGGCTATATTCGTTGCCTTTGCCTGACAATTTATGTAGCTGGCAGTCTATATTTCCGATGCAATGTGTCTTCTGCAGGATGTACTTTGATGTTCAAGATCACATTTTTCTATGTTGTCCTGCGATACAGCCGATCTGGCAGGAAGTATCTATCGTATTTTCAGGCCCAATGCCACGACATTCCACCATTCGCGCATATTTACTTAGATGGTGGCGAATTTCATCACTACATGACATGATCGGAAAATTGAGGTCTGTGGTACCCTCATTAGTCACATGGGTTATTTGGAAAGAATATTCATCAATTAGATTTGGTGATAGCAATTTTTCGCATCGGCGGCTATATGAGAGGATAAGAGATCATATACATACTTGGTGCGCAGCCACGCAGGGGTGAAAATTCTCACAGCCAATACCTCATTTGATAGCGCGGCTTCTCTCCTCCCATCCACCCTCGTCGGCCACGTGTTGTTCATTGGGTTCTACCTCCCACAGACAAACTCGAGCGAAATGTTGATGCAGCAGTTGGACGTTCCAGCTCAGCTGCAGGAGCGGTTTTAAGGAATAATCGAGGCGAATTTGTCTTGGCACTTTGATTCTATTCACTATCGGTGCCACCACTGAGGCCCGAGCTTATGGCTCTTTAATATGCACTCATTTATTACATCACTTATCCGCCTCTGACCGATTGACAGGCACATATGGAGCAGAGTTGCAGAGAACTATACAGTTTTTGATCTTAAACGAATCAACTTTGCAATACTGTCCTCGAGAAGTCAATGCAGTGGCACATTCATTGTCTCGCTATGTGTTGCGATCTTCTGGTGCGAAGATATACCCCACACTATCCTCATTGCCTTGTGAAGTTTGCAGCGTCGTTAGCTTGGATGCTTCAGTTGGCGTATGCTATCATGGGTTGCCTATGTCGTCCTGGCATAGGCAACGTTGGTATGTTCTCTTTGGCATCTTCATATTTTTCTATCTTACGATATTGTTTATACTCGGTATAACACGTCTTAATATTTTGCAAATGCTGAGGAATATACATGTTTGTCTTGGTCTATTACGTGCCTGCCATGTTCCTGCTGCACATTATGCATCCAAAAGGGATGGCGTTAATCTACAAGTGTTGCCTGTGTTCTTTTTGGGCATAGGCAACTGGGATATGTTCTTTTGCCTTTCTTTTATTCAGCTATGCAGACTTCCATATATATTATCTACATGACAATCCTTTTTCCAACAATGCTGAGGACCACATTCGGATGTTCATTGGATGCTGATATGCCCATTGACTTGGGGAGGAATGGTCCGCAAGTTTTTTAATCTCTTTGTTGCCTGTGTTCTTTACGAATGCAGGCAACGACGGTATGTACATGAGTTTCATTATATATATCTTCAGTTATACAGTATATATCTTACACTGTTTTTCTCTCATGTGACATATGCGTTTCCAGTGGAGCACAATGGTGGCGGTTTTTGGCAGATGATGACTTCAAGCTGAGGTTTTCTTTAGCTAGTACTCATACATTTAGCTTTCTTTTGTTTTATTTATCAGTTTCAGTTCTTCTTATATTTCATTTCATTAATTTGAACATATATGTGGGAGAGTCTTCTATAACAAATATAATCACAGTATTCCTCCGCCACAAGTGAGGGCTTACATTATTAATAAAATCTTGGACGGTACCGCCCGTCCTTCACCTAATATATATATATATATATATATATATGTATATATATATGTATATATATATATTTTCGGCCGCCGCTGCTTTGATCCCCTCGGCCTCTACGATTGCGATCCCCATGACAGCGCCGGCTCCCTCTTTTGCTGCTGTCCTTGCCGACGGCTCTCCCCCACGTATTGCTCCAAAACCCGTTACCCGCTTCAAAGGATGCCCTTCCATTCAGTTCGCTGACAACGAGATTGACGCCCTCTTTGCTCCAGTCAAATTCACCCTTGTTGGCTCCTTTTGGCATGGTCAGCCTGCGATACCGGCACTCAAGAAGGATCTCGATCGCATTGGTTTCTCTGGTTCTGTCCACCTTGGCCTATTGGACAAAACCCACATCTTGATCCAGTTTGAGCAGGAAAAGGATTATACTCGTTGTTTCTGTCGGCATACGTGGACGATTCTTGGTTGTCTCATGCGTGTCACTAAGTACACATATGATGCCTCTATTGTCCTAGTATATGTTTCTCTTCCAGGGCTTCCCGTATACATACACGATCAATCTGCCTTGTTTGCGATTGCCTCTATGATTGGCACGCCAATTCGTCTAGATTTTGCTACTCAACGATTCCTTCATGCATCGGTGGCTCGGTATGCATTGAAATGGATGTTTTGAAGTAGTTGCCACAAAAAATTCGTATCCAAAGCCATGATCATGAATTTTTTTCAATTGGTGGTATATGAAGACGTACCTATGTTTTGTTCAAAATTTTGTATTTTGGGTCATTGAATAGTGAATTGCCCGCCTCTTGCTGTCGTTGCTCTGCCTGCCCCAGCAAAGATCTCGAAAGAAAAGCCAGCCCCTCCTGTTGTAGTTGCTGAGAGTTCAGGCGCAGTCATCTTCTGATGCGCAGTTGGCTGCACCAAGTCATCCGCAGCCGCTAGTCGATCTCCCGCCTGCCACTGTGGATTTTCCCAGGCCCTCATATTCTCAAGATTTGGAAGTTCATGGCTGCGTCACAGATGATGGTCATAGGCCTGATTCACTCAGTTCTGATTTTGGCCACAGACACTCGGATACAGAACTATATTATCCCATGCAGTCACAGTCTCGACCGCGGTCATTATCTGTGCTTCGCAACCAGTTCGCTGTAGTTTCTAAGGATGTTGAACGTAGATTGGGTCGCCTTAAACAATCATCCGGTGAAGATTTGCTACAACAGCTTCTTCATCCTCCCCTTGTCGCAGATGATCATGGATTCGTTACGCATATTAAAAAACACACGCGTCGGCTACGAATCAAATGATCCGGCCTCCTTTGAAGATAATCACTTATAGTCTAGCTCGTTCTTCACGCTCGCCTTCATTGGTTTCTCAATGAATTTTCTGACATGGAATGTTCGAGGTCTCCGCACCTCTTTGTTGCGTTTACGTTTGTTGTTGCATCAGTACTCTGTGATTTTTCTTGTTTTTATTGAACCTCAGCAACCGGCCACCAGGTTGCAACATGCACAGCTCCAATTAGGTTTTACATCTAGTATGGCATTTTGTGCTAACCGTATCTGGTGCTTTTGGCGTCGTGACTTGATACACTTATTGGACATTAAATTAGGAGAGCAGGCGTTGCATCTGCGCTTAGGTCTTAATGCAAACAATTTGGAATTTTGGCACTCCTGCGTGTATGGGCGGCATACTATTGGCGAGCCTCAAGCCCTTTGGGCCGACTTGAAGTCTTTCCATGATCTCATTACTGCACCATCGTTAGGTGTGGAGACTTCAACTCATTCTTGTCACCACAGTATCATAAGGGTGCTTCTCAGCCGTCCATGCCTGCTTTGTCTGATTTAACATTGTGGTTGATCATTGTGCTTGGCATATTCTTTCTCATACTGGATCTCGATACACTTGGCTTGAAGGAAGAGGCTTAGGCCAAGTCTGGCGACGACCTGATTAGGTTTTTTGTAATGATGCTTTCTAGGATGTCTTTGCCCAAGTCTAGCTTTCACACTTAAGTTGTAGCACCCCGCATCCTAGCTCAGCCGGATATGGTGCGTCCGCCCGTACTTCACTGCGGAGAATACCAGGCGTCGATCCATAACATATCATAGTCCAGAATAAAGTATGTGGACTTTCATGCTTACACGTCAACCAGTAAGCAAAACGAGGCAAAATAAAAACTTTTAAAATAAAAGCGTCTAAGCAGCCATCATTAGTCTTACAACATGTTCATAAAATGTGGAAATCCAAAAGTAAATGTTTCCATCATAAAGTCATAATAAGATCATACATCACTTCCATCATAGCAGAATTCCTTAAGTCATCCACCTCTCTCTCTTCTACGGATAAGGAACCCTAGGTTCGTCTTTGATCCATTCAACTCTATTTCCTGCTGGTTCTGGGAGGAAAAATAAGGGGTGAGTGACAACGTCACCAGCAAGTAAACTATAAATAATCGTGAATTAAATGGAAAGTACATACAAGAACCGAACCCCAAAAATTCGGTTTAGAAACATACATGACCTTCCATCCAAAACCCGTAAGTAACCAGCTCATAACTTATCAAAGATCATAACTTATTAAAGATCATAACCCATTAAAGATCATAACTTATAAAAGATTATAACTCATAAAAGATCATAACTTATCAAAGATCATAACCCATTAAAGATCATAACTTATAAAAGATTATAACTCATAAAAGATCATAACTTAGGAGCTACTAAGTTATAACAACTAGTCTAAGTAACATGTACCAAATACTCGATGACTCATTAAATGCAACATGCATGAGTATGTACATGTGATGCATCATGATAAAAATGAGAGTTAATTGCACCTGGTATCCATTGTTTTCCACGAAGTTTTAAGTAGCATCCATTGTTTCATGAAACACACTTGGCATCCAGACTTATAGGGTTAATAGACACCTGGTATCCTGCAACCGGGAAAGCACCTGCTATAGGCGGTTTTTAGCATTTTCCTTTTAATTTTAACCTTTAAGTCATTTGGCAGCAAAGATTTTCCAACCATGGTTAAAGCCTAATTCCCTCCTTTATACCAACCGAATCCTCCCTCCAAAATAGACCTAAATCCAAATCTTCTTCCCTAATTCTTCTACACACTAGTGTACCTTCCAAGCTTCCTCTCCAAGTTTTTGATTCTCTCTATAATTCTTTCTCAGTTTCCTTTTCATCTCAGTGAAAAGGAATTAAAGTGCTTTTTCAAACCCTCTTCAATGTCCGAAACCCTTTTTGATCTAGTCATCTCTGTAATTGCTTCAATGCATAATCCACAAAACCAAAATCCAGAATATCTTTCTCGAATTCACGATGTATAAGCCAGAGTGCATTCCTCCACGAATCCGCAGGAATCGCATCTGATGACCTCTGTTTTTCCTTCTCCATTTCCAGGAATCTCCATTTTCAGCTGAAGGAAAGGAAGATTTTTGAGGAAAATGAGGAAGAAGACTTCGTTTATAAAGAAACGTGAAATTGATATCAATGTTTGAAGAAGATTAATTAATTTAACCGTGTGGTCGGCGAACCGTGATTTTTATAGTCAAAGTAGTCTTCTCCTTTGAATTCTTCCCTTCCAAAACGGAAGATGGAAAGGTGGGCTTCATGGGATTTCAGCGGAAAATTTTGAAGGTAAAATGCAGGGGCTGGGGGGTGTGGTGGGATGGAGGGTGGGGTTTTACTTTATGCAGTCAACGGAAAAATGCAGGGGCTGGGGATTTTTGATTTTGTTTTTTCCTTTAATTTTGAAGGTAAAATAGTCAACCTTGGTTAAAATAGGGTTAAAAGTATGGTTAAATCCGGTCAAAGGTCGATTTCAGCGGTCAACGGTCAACCAGCAGGTCATCCGGATGTCAGGTGTCTATTAACCCTATAAGTCTGGATGACAAGTGTGTTTCATGAAACAATGGATGCTACTTAAAACTTCGTGGAAAACAATGGATAACAGGTGCAATTAACCCATAAAAATGAAGATAAGTTCTTTCGTTCTTTCTTTCAAAACATCATCGTCAATGAAAGCAAAAGAGTGTTCAGATCCATTCTCTCTTGATCTGAGGTGGTCATATTCTTCTCTTCGAATCTATTATTCCCGGATTCGGAACGGTCACGTCATCAATCATAATCACCAGGTCTATTCTCTCTGGGCCTATACGGTCATTATCATAATCAGGTCTATTCTCTCCGGGCCTGAACGGTCATTATCATCAGATCAATTAACCCCGGATCTGGAGCGGGTCCTGCTGGCAAGAAACTTACGGTACCGGTGGAAAGCGTTCTTTTAAAAAAACGAAATCTTTTCTTTAAAAACGATTTTTCATCATTCTTTCTCATAAAACCAGTTTCATAATTCATGTAAATGATGATGATGCAATGTATGACATGTATGCGTTACATACATACAAGCACAAACTTATTCTTTAGGCTGGAAAAATTTCCAGAATTATCGTTCCGTTTGCACGTCCTCAAAACCTCATTTTTTAGGCCCATTATTATGATTTCTTGTCATACATACGCATAGGAGTGTCTTTTCTATTCGCCATATAATTTTCGTAACGATACGAGACATGTAAGACACTTAAATTATTTAATTACAAATAGGGTACTGCTGAATTTTCAGCAGTGCAGTACCCTTTCTTTTACCTTGCTTTTAAGCCCATTAAGCCTCGTTTGAATTTGGGCTACCAACTGAAAAGTACTGTAGACATATCGAAAATTATAGCTCATGAGCCCAAACCCTACAAATGAGTCTAAGCCCACAAGAATAAAGCCATACAACCAAGTCCTTAGTTCTGCCCTGTTTTCCAGATTGGTAATACGTACTTAGCTTCGGCAATTACCCACTAAATAATAATTCCAAGGTGAACAATTTACATAGATGTGTTCATCTATGTCCTAAGTAAGTGTCATAAGATTTCCGGAGTAATATATTAACATTCAAGGGGTCATCTATTCACTTTTCCAAAACGGTTACATTCTGATTTCTGAAGTGGCCAGTTTTATCACGAACTTTATTGTGATGAAACCGTAAGTCATTTTTTGAAAATTCCAACTCATAAACTTAATAAACACGTAGAGCTATAATCCTACCAAAAATCAGCCCATTTTCATATTCCTAAGGTCTATTTTCGGGTCATTCATTACGTCACTTAAAATCTGTCCAGTCCAGTAATTCCAGCTTAACTAGTTTCACTAAAATTTCCATTAAAAATAACCGTAACTCCTTTTACCAAAATTCCAACTCACATATTTACTACATACCTAGGGCTAGTGTCATACCAAAAATTAGCTTATTTGCATACTTCTAAGATCCGTTCCAGGTCATACAAAGCGTCACATTATTCTGTCATGTTCCAGTAATTTACCTTTTTGTCACCTTTCCTTACTAAAAGTATTCCCACTTGAGTTATTTTTCACAAACAACTTACTAATCATCAAATACACCTTTTAGCCTAACTTTACAGGTTCTACTACACTCTAAAGGTCATCTACAAATTACTTCAACAACAGTTTGAATGTTGCACATAACACCTCTTGATCTTGCGCATTTTGTTCATAATAGAATCTATTCTTGGCACATCTAGAGTGTGTGTACCACACCCCAAAACAGTCCGTCACTTACACAATGCAAGGGCTTAATTTTCATTTTCATCATGAACATATTACACCAAAATCATAAAGCATACATCTTGTACAAATCCTTTACCCCACAAGTTACAATCTATCATAGTGTTGTCTGTAGCGCGTAGCGCACGTAGCACAAGATCAATCGCTACAAGGTTATGTAGCGTAGCAACATCCTGGAAGCGCGGCCGAGGTGCATGTAGCGCGCGAGGCGCGCGAGGCGCATGTAGCGCGCGCTTCAGTAATTTCAGTTTTTTTTTTGGAAAAAATAATAATTTCAGTTATTAAAATAAAAGAAAAGAAAAACTAAATAATAAAGCCTAAGATACAAACCCATCAAATTACGTGTTTGATGATGGTTCATTATTGAGATGGAGCGCGATTACTAAGGCTGCTGGTGTTCACGATCCTATTTATGGCACTAGATCCACCAAAGTTGCTAGGGATGAAGGTTCAAGTTTGGTAAATGCAAGTTCTCGTGTGCTTGTAGATGATGAAGAATAAATCAATCTTCTAGCTTCAGATGGAGAAAAATAATAGGGATGAAGAAAAATGAAGATTTTGTGTTTGATGATTCGAAAATATTTTAGTTTTAGCTATGTTGGAAGTTTGAACAATTTTAACAATTATTTTTATGTTCTATCTATGTTTTAATTATATCTATGTTTACACTTTTTGAACAATTATAAAATTTTATATTATGTTAATAGTTGTTACCTAATATTTTAGTTTATTAGTTGTCTATGCGCCTCGGATGCGTGTAGCGCGCGCTACGGCGCTATGCGCTACACGCTACAAAAATTTGGCCGTCGCGCTACAGTGCGCCTCATGCTATTGACAACACTGATCTATCACAAAAATCATATTTATCACTCCTTTACTTCCAACCGTACCCTCTCACATGCCAAAGAAGAAAACTTTGCCATATTCATCTTAGATTAACATCATATTCAAACTTAAAAAGAGCAAAGAATCCACAATTGAAGAGAATCTCATACATGCAAGCCGCTACTCTAAGGAAACCGAAAGTTTCATGCTTCAACTTACCATTTCACATCTAAGACTAAAACTTAGTAGCATCTAGACATTCAAGCATGCACTTTCACACACAAGTCATGAACATTTATAGTGTACTTGCCTTTTTCAAGCCTACACCTTTCCTTACCTTGGAGTGTGTATGGAATGAGTGAAGTCTTCCTCCTCTTCATTACATATTCCCACGGTTTGGAGGAAGAAAAGGAACAAACATTAGCTTTTATATTAGGTAAAAGATAGAGCTAAATAGAGGCTTAGATGGTCTTACCAAAGTGATTCTTGAATGAGGAGGTGGTTCTAACCCACCAAGAAGCCAAATCTTCCCTAGTCCTTCGAAATCCTTCACCTAGTGACCTCTTGAAGGTCACGGTTTCCACAAGAAACAAGGGTATCTTGTGAGTTTCACCATGTAAAACATAAAACCCCCTTAAGAAGTTTAGCATGTACTCACCTAGACCAAGTTTGCACTTGGATGAGTCTTGAATCTCCTTGGTTTTCCTTTGGCCGTGTGCTTTGGGTGAGAGAATAGGAAAAGACTCTTTCTTATGATATTTTTTGAATTGGTTAGTAGGGTGGAAGTGGTTTAAGGGCTCTTTATTAAGGAAAGAAGGAAGATGCCCCTTTTTGGCTAGGCATAGCCGGCGGTTAATGGTGATGGAAGGGAAAGTTTCTTATGTGCAAAACACCATTATGAAATTCATTAAAGGCTTAATCATGCTTCACTTTTTGGATTGCATGAAGAGTCTTAAACCATTAGTTACTCCTTAAGGCCTCTTGGCTGAAAATATGTGTATACACTTGTGCATGTATGAGTTTAATTCTATTGCATCTTATCCATGATCATGGCTTACCCATATTCCTATCTTGGTTTACGTACACTACACATATATGCGTGTTTAAAGTGTATTTTCAACTATTATCCTTCAAGTACACCTTTCACTAAAATCCTTTAAACCAATATCAAGTCATAGGCCGAATATATATAAATAGACGTGACATACATTCTTCTTATACATATATATATATCCCATGCTTTGTATATAATATATGTATGGATGTATCATGTACACCCACCCTCCAACAAATTTGATGTTGCTAGACCAAAGGTGGCTAGGATAAATGATAAAGTTCTCTTGGCTCCCTTCAAGAGGATAGCCGGCGGTTAGAGGGATTTCTCCCCTCCCTCCCCAAGTGCATTTACCCCTTAATTTGTTTGTCCCTTCATAATTCTCAAGTCATTTACTATTGTGGTTACAAGAGTACCATGGACTAATCATGGGTTTAAACCCGGTGGTTAGTGTTACACCCAGGGATTTTCAAACTAGCCGTTACGCATTGTTTAACTATTGTGTGATGTTTGGATGTAACAACTCTTCGAATTAAACCAACGATAGTGTAGCGCCCCGCTCCCGAGCTCTAACATCGGGAACAGTGCACCCGCCGTATCTCACTAAGGAGAATACAAAGCGTCGAATCAATCTCTTACTTGTCAAAGATGACGTAGAAATTTTTTCCGCGGAAACGTAAACCATAGCATATATTAAACTTCAATAACCGTCATTACATTGCTAAATAAAACTCTGGAAATAAAATAGTAAAGTAGTGTGTGGAAATCCTCAAAATATAAATAAGAACAAAACAGCTGCAGCGTCCCCTCATATCCTAGCCACAGCTCTCAACCAGCCCACTCTGCTATGTCCGTCCCGTCCTCAATGAAGATATGCTCGTAGTCCTCATCCGGCTCACCTGGGAAGTAGGGGTGAGTGACAGAAATCACCCAGTAGATGCCTGCCTCAAACAAATACAAAACGTACATACCGAAATGATATAGCCACATAGCACATAAACATGATATAACACATAGAACATAACATGATATAACACATAGCACATAAACATGATATAACACATAGCACATAAATATAAGATAACTTGCATAAGATAAAGTAAATGCGGTAAGTAAAGCACTCCACATAAAAATGCGCAAGTACGTGATGCATGCTCAATTAACGTGTCACACGCAACAAGAATCATGTGATGCAATATGCCCCTAGACCTATATGCAATGCATGATCCCGGGATTGACGGATGCCTGTAGCCCGTGCACTACAATCCACCCTTGCATATGCCCGTGGCCCGTACACCATGATCCACCCCAACCGATGCCCGTGGCCCGTGCACCACGATCCACTATAACCAAGTATCCATGGCCCGTACACCATGATCCACTCCACTCGAGCGTCTGAGACCCGTACATCTCAGCTCACTCCCAATGCAATGTACGTGTCATGAATGCAACAACAAAATCGTCTGGGGCCCGTACGCCCATCCTCACCAACTCCGGCACTCAACACTAATCGTCTGGGGCCCGTACGCCCATCCTCACCATCTCCGGCACTCAATATTTGGCTTCATAAAATTTACGAATATTGGAAAGTAGTTATTTAGCATTCCTTTTATTTTTACTTAGCTTGTATTAATTTTCTAGAATTTTCTACTAATTTTCCCTTATTTAATTCCATTTATTACTAATTATTTTTAATTAATTACATTTCTCAAAATTCAGAAATTAAGTGGGAATAATTTAATTTTAACCTTTTATATTTTCTGGAATTTATTTAGAATTTTCTGATAATTAAATATATTTTTCTAGAATTTTAAACTAATTTTAATTAATTATTTATTATTTATTCATTTCAGAAATTAATTTCCAGATTTTTTTTATTTTTAGGCTTGGGCCGGCCTGCTGGCCTGGTCCGGTCCGCTGGCCATCCGGTCCGGTCCGGCAGCCAGGCCGGTCCACAACATTTTATTTTTTTATTTTTTTATATTAAATTATATTTCTTCTAACCTTCATAAAATCTTCGTTTTAACTCCGATTGACCTCAAACCAGTTGCGTTGGACTCGTTATAACGAGACGCAACTTTTGGAAGTGGACACGTCAGCACGTGTCCGGACGCGCCGACAGGGGCCGCGCGTGGGCCACACGTGCCACCCCCTGAAACGCGTCCGTCAGACCCGTTTTTTCGACTTTCAACTCAATCTCAACCTATTCCGTGCTAGATGAACTTACTCTAAGGCCAAAACGCAATTTTAAAGAACCCTAAGTGTGAAAATATTCAACCTTTTGATTTTATTCAAGGGTGTTTCCAATCCGAATGACAACAACCATCAATTTCAATACACACGCACATATACATACAGCCATAAACAACATATATCATGCTTTCCCATATAAAACAAGACAAAATTCACATATTAAACAAATAAAAACAATGAATCACATAAATATATCATCAAAGCATGCATGTATTATACCCGTTTGAGGGGGAAGAGGCACCTACATGGATTGACGCTAACAACGAATAACTAGACGGATTGAAACTCGGATTCGGGAACCGCGCTAGCCTTCTTCTTCTTTTTTTTTCTCCCTCTTTTCTCTCTCTCTTTTCTCTCTTTTTTTCCTCTCTGCCGTGCTCCCTCACAAGAAGAAGGGTGCCGTAGGTTTTTTTGTAGAGGATTGGGGTTGGGGGAATTTTAATTGGGGTGGGGGAGTGTTTTTTGGTAATTAGGATAATTAGGATGTATTTATCCTTTTTTTTCGTAGTTACCTTATATCAAATCAAATCCCAAGATCTTTATCCTCTCCTCCTTACCCATTCACACACGACAATTAACATATATCTATATATATATATATATATATATATATATTTACTCGATAATTTATTATTATTATTATTGTTGTTATTATCATTACCCTTTTTTTCGGTTATAATATCCTGCCCTCCTTACAAAAAGTTTCGTCCTCGAAACTTGACGTACCTTAGTCGAAGCGATAAGGGTAGCATTCTCGCATCTGCTCTTCTAACTCCCATGTCGCTTCACACTCCGTATGATTGGTCCACTGCACTTTGACATAAGGGATGACTCGGTGTCTCAGCACTTGGTCCTTGCGATCCACTATCCTGATAGGAGTCTCCTCATATGTAGTGTCTGGTCGGATTCTCAACGGTGGCGCATCTAGAACATGGCTCGGGTCCGGAACATATTTCCTCAACTGAGAAACGTGAAATACGTTATGCACCTGAGCCAAAACAGGGGGCAACGCCAACCGGTAGGCTAAGGTACCGACCCTCTCGAGTATCTCATAAGGGCCAATGTAGCGAGGCCTCAACTTACCCTTCAAACCAAAACGTGAAACCCCCTTCGTAGGCGACACCCTCAATTAAACCTTCTGGCCGACGTCAAACTCTAGGGGGCGTTGCTTTGAATCAGCCCAACTCTTGCTTCTGTCTTGCGCAACCTTGAGCCTATCACGTATCAACTTTACTTTCTCTTTAGTCTATTTGACCAACTCAGGATCGGTAATAGTACGCTCGTCAACCTCGTCCCAATGAACGGGGTGACTTGCACTTACGTCCATAGAGCGCCTAAAAGAGTGTCATGCCGATGGCACTATGGTGGCTGTTGTTATAGGAGAACTCAATCAACTTGATCATGCTATCCCAGTTCCACTTGAAGTCCAATGCGCACGCTCTTAACATGTCCTCTAAAGTTTGAATATTCCTTTCAGACTGACCATCGGTCTTTAGATGAAATGTGGTACTCAACCGTAGCTCCGTCTCCAACCTTCCCTAACATGCTGACCAAAATATGGAGGTGGATCTCGGATCACGGTCTAAAACGACGCTAACTGGGATCCCATGAAGACTGGCAATATCATGGATGTACAATGTCTCTAACCTCTCTAAGGTCACATCACTCTGCACTGGTAAAAGTGGACAGACTTCGTCAATCGATCAACAATGACCCAGATCATGTCGTTGTCGTTTCTTATTTTAGGGAGCTCTACCACAAAGTCCATCGTTACATGCTCTTATTTCCACTCTGGTATCTTCAACGACAACATCCAAATCTCTCATCCTCTGATGCTTTGCCTTAACTTATTGACAAACGAGGCACCTCTCAATGAACTCGGTGATGTGTCTCTTCATACTACTCCACCAATAGTGTCTCTTTAGATCAATGTACATCTTTGTAGCACCTGGATGAATCGACAACTTCGAATTGTATGTCTCCTTCAACAATTCATTCCTTAGATCCTCATTGTCGGGCACGCACAACCTACCATGGTATCAAATACTGCCATCATCATGTATCTGGAAGTCCTCAATCAGACTGGTCAACATCCTCTCTCGAATATCTCTAAGTGTCACATCATCCTTCTGTGCCTCCTTAATCTGCTCAATCAGAGATGGTGTCATAATTAAGGCTGCCAGAACATTAGCAGTGGAATCAACAATGTCAAGGTCGAACTCTGCCATCTCTTTCTCAAATGGTGTCTGTCTGGCGTAATTAGACTTTCTATTCAAGGCATCTGCAACCTGGTTTGCCTTCCCCCAAATGATAACTGATGGTTAGATAATATTCTTTTAGTAGCTCAAGTCATCTCCTCTGACACACATTCGACTCTTTCTGTGCGAATAAATACTTCAAGCTCATACGATCTGTGAAGAATTTGCACTTTACACCGTATAGATAATGACGCCAAATCTTTAATACAAACATCACCGCTGCCAGCTCCAGATCACGAGTCGGGAAATTTTGTTCATATTGCTTTAACCGTCTCGAAGCGTATGCAATAACCCTATCTCCCTGCCTTAACACGCATCCTAGCCCATTCTTTGAGGCGTCGCTGTAGATGACAAATCCTTCAGTGCCAGAGGGTTGTGCTGACACTAGTGCAGTCGTCAATTTCTGCTTCAACTATGCAAAGCTTTTCTCACACTTGGAGGTCCATACAAACTTAGTCTTTTCTGAGTCAATCGACTCAGTGGTGCTGCAATTCTCAAAATCCCTCCACAACCTTGCGATAATAACCGCAAGGCCAAGAAAGCTGCATACCTCAATGACGTTAGTAGGTCAGGGCCATTCTGTGATCGCCTTTATCTTCTTTGGGTCAACCGAAATACCTTCTTCAGAAATCACGTGGCCCAAGAAGGTCACACTCTTCAACCAGTATTCGTACTTACTAAACTTAGCGTACAACTGCTTCTTTCTAAGAGTCTTCAAAACCTCTCGCAAGTGTTCAACATGCGTCTCCTCATCAGGTAAATACACAAAGATGTCGTCTATGAACACTACCACACAATGGTCTAACTGCTCTCTGAACTCTGAGTTCATCAAATCCATAAAAACCGCAGGTGCATTCATCAGTCCAAAAGGGCATTACCAGAAGCTCGTAGTGCCCGTATCGAGTGTAGAACACTGTCTTTGCTATATCCTTCGCCTTAGTCCTCAACTGATAGTAGCTTGATCGGAGGTTAATCTTCGAGAACACTCTGGCACCCTTCAACTGATCAAATAGATTGTCCACCCTTTGTAGTAGATATTTATTCTGTATCGTGATCTTTTTAAGCTCACGATATTCGATGCATAGCCTCAGACTACCGTTCTTCTTCTTCACAGATAATACCGGTGCCCCCAGGGCGAAATACTAGGTCTGATGAACTTCCGGTCCAGCAACTCCTGTAACTGTTCCTTGAGCTCTTTTAACTCTGCTAGTGCCATCCTGTATGGTGCCTTCGAGATTGGTTCGCCTTCGAGTATAAGATCAATCTCAAAATTTGTTTCCTTGCTCGGTGGTGAACCTGGTAGCTCATCAGGAAAGCCATCCTTAAATTCTCATACCACTGGAATGTCCTCCCCTTTGTTTTCTGCTACTTCTGACCCTGTGGTGTAGGGGCTTGTGCCGGTGTAGGGCACTCTTTAGCGTAATGTGCCTGTTTGCCATAATTGCGGCAAACCTTTTTGAGCTCTCTAGCAATGATCTGTGTGTGAATAATCACAATGCGTATATACTGGGGGTGGCGGTCCAAATGCCTTGAGTGGTTGTGCCGCCGTCGCTGCGGGACTCTCAATCATCAATGGTCGAGATACCGATCCCTGACAGTGCTGTGGTGGTCTGTAAAGATTTCCCGTTCAGATGGCGGCGCAGAATCTTCAGCAATATCTCCGATCTCCTAGGACGGAACTCCTCTCGCGGTCTCTTAGCCCTGTCGACCGCTGCAACCCTCTCGAGATCACCCTCGACCTCAAGACACACCTCCAACAACTCTTCAAAAATGGTAGGCTTGGTGCAAATGATCAATAGCTGAATGCGAGAGCTCAACCCGGTCTTGAACTCTAGCATCTTCGCTTTCTCGTTATCCATGATGACGGGCATGTATCTCGCAAGTGCATGGAACCTCTCAAAATATTGGTCTCCCGTCATGGACTCCTGTGTCAGAAGCTAAAACTCCGTCATCCTTCTATGAATGACACTTTCAGGAATATAGTGCTTCTGGTACTCCTCCCTGAATGGGGTCCATGTCGGCGGTGGAGTCTGTCTGCGTGTCATGCCCTGCCACCATTGCTCGGCATCACCCTCTAAGAATGGTACAACCACATCAACCTTCAGGCCATCCGGAACTTGCATCAACCTCAACTGCTCAGACACATTCTTGAGCCATATCTCTGCTCCTCTGGTCGTGTGGTACCCCTGATCATAGGTATCCGGTCGTTATGCATTTCCCGATAGAAAAATCAAAGCCCCCTGGGGTGGTGGTGCTGATGGTGCTGCAGGCGAGCCATCTGTATCTGCTGCCGGGCCACCAATGTAGTCAACGTGGCCAGGGTATTTGCAAGGACCCTAGGAATAGTCCCCTGACCCTACTAATCATGGCCATCGTGTCCTCTGTTTCAAGCTGGCGGCTCGCGTCGTGGAGGCATTATCCGGAATTTGAGTTCATGAGATGAATACAGATTAATCCAAAGTAAGTTGAAGGATTGGACGCTTATAAAACGGTAATTAAACAACGAAAGCTCGCCATCGGCACACACCTCCCATAACCCGATCATAACTTAAGTCTAAAATCATCTCTTAAGTCTACTTTGTTTATTAGGGGCAAAATTGTCATTTCGCAAAAGATCATAACTTATGTCTAGTGATCTAGTTAATCCTGCGTTTCTGAGGCGGATCTGAAGCCTCGGCTCTGATACCACCTGTAGCGCCCCGCTCCCGAGCCCTAACATCAGGAACAGTGCACCCACCGTATCTCACTAAGGAGAATACAAAGCGTCGAATCAATCTCTTACTTGTCAAAGATGACGTAGAAATTTTTTCCGCAGAAACGTAAACCATAGCATATATTAAACTTCAATAACCGTCATTACATTGCTAAATAAAACTCTGGAAATAAAATAGTAAAGTAGTGTGTGGAAATCCTCAAAATATAAATAAGAACAAAACAGCTGCAGCGTCCCCTCATATCCTAGCCGCAGCTCTCAACCAGCCCACTCTGCTATGTCCGTCCCGTCCTCAATGAAGATATGCTCGTAGTCCTCATCCGGCTCACCTGGGAAGTAGGGGTGAGTGACAGAAATCACCCAGTAGATGCCCGCCTCAAACAAATACAAAACGTACATACCGAAATGATATAGCCACATAGCACATAAACATGATATAACACATAGCACATAACATGATATAACACATAGCACATAAACATGATATAACACATAGCACATAAATATAAGATAACTTGCATAAGATAAACTAAATGCGGTAAGTAAAGCACTCCACATAAAAATGCGCAAGTACGTGATGCATGCTCAATTAACGTGTCACACGCAACAAGAATCATGTCATGCAATATGCCCCTAGACCTATATGCAATGCATGATTCCAGGATTGACTGGATGCCTGTAGCCCGTGCACTACAATCCACCCTTGCAGATGCCCGTGGCCCGTACACCACGATCCACCCCAACCGATGCCCGTGGCCCGTGCACCACGATCCACCATAACCAAGTTACCATGGCCCGTACACCATGATCCACTCCACTCGAGCGTCTGAGACCCGTACATCTCAGCCCACTCCCAATGCAATGCACATGCCATGAATGCAACAACAAAATCGCCTGGGGCCCGTACGCCCATCCTCACCAACTCCGGCACTCAACACTAATCGTCTGAGGCCCGTACGCCCATCCTCACCATCTCCGGCACTCAATATTTGGCTTCATAAAATTTACGAATATTGGAAAGTAGTTATTTAGCATTCCTTTTATTTTTACTTAGCTTGTATTAATTTTCTAGAATTTTCTACTAATTTTCTCTTATTTAATTCCATTTATTACTAATTATTTTTAATTACTTACATTTCTCAAAATTCAGAAATTAAGTGGGAATAATTTAATTTTAACCTTTTATATTTTCTGGAATTTATTTAGAATTTTCTGATAATTAAATATATTTTTCTGGAATTTTAAACTAATTTTAATTAATTATTTATTATTTATTCATTTCAGAAATTAATTTCCAGATTTTTTTTTATTTTTCGGCTTGGGCCGGCCTGCTGGCCTGGTCCGGTCCGCTGGCCATCCGGTCCGGTCCGGCAGCCAGGCCGGTCCACAACATTTTATTTTTTTATTTTTTTATATTAAATTATATTTATTCTAACCTTCATAAAATCTTCGTTTTAACTCCGATTGACATCAAACCAGTTGCGTTGGACTCGTTATAACGAGACACAACTTTTGGAAGTACACGTCAGCACGTGTCCGGACGCGCCGACAGGGGCCGCGCGTGGGCCCCACGCGCCACCCTCTGAAACGCGTCTATCAGACCCGTTTTTTCGACTTTCAACTCAATCTCAACCTATTCCGTGCTAGATGAACTTACTCTAAGGCCAAAACGCAATTTTAAAGAACCCTAAGTGTGAAAATATTCAACCTTTTGATTTTATTCAAGGGTGTTTCCAATCCGAATGACAACAACCATCAATTTCAATACACACGCACATATACATACAGCCATAAACAACATATATCATGCTTTCCCATATAAAACAAGACAAAATTTACATATTAAACAAATAAAAACAATGAATCACATAAATATATCATCAAAGCATGCATGTATTATACCCGTTTGAGGGGGGGAAGAGGCACCTACATGGATTGACGCTAACAACGAATAACTAGACGGATTGAAACTCGGATTCGGGAACCGCGCTAGCCTTCTTCTTCTTTTTTTTCTCCCTCTTTTCTCTCTCTCTTTTCTCTCTTTTTTTTCCTCTCTGCCGTGCTCCCTCACAAGAAGAAGGGTGCCGTAGGTTTTTTTTAGAGGATTGGGGTTGGGGGAATTTTAATTAGGGTGGGGGAGTGTTTTTTGGTAATTAGGATAATTAGGATGTATTTATCCTTTTTTTTCGTAGTTACCTTATATCAAATCAAATCCCAAGATCTTTATCCTCTCCTCCTTACCCATTCACACACGACAATTAACATATATATATATATATATATATATATATATATATTTACTCGATAATTTATTATTATTATTATTATTATTGTTATTATCATTACCCTTTTTCCCCGGTTATAATAGATAGCGTAATCGTTACGTTCAGATGAGCTGGTAATTATTTATGTGTATATGGTTGTTAAATATATAGCCAATAATAATAACAACAACAACAACAACAACAACAACAACAACAATAATAATAATAATAAATAGAGTAGAAATAGAGGATTAGTAATTAAAAGAAAGGAAAAGAAAAAGAAATTAATTAAACTAAATTAGTAAATAGAGGGAAGATAGAGATTAAAAAATAAAAAAAAAGGAGTTAAGTAAAGAATGTGATTGTGGGGGGAGTAACTGTTCCCCCCAAATTTCTCAACGTGGGAATTAAATAGCAAGGGTGGGGGGAATGAAACATCAACAGGAAGTTATTATAAAAAAAAAAGCAAAAGCAACAAAAGGGAGATGGGGCAACGGCAGAAGGCTGCAGCGCCTGAAGGAGGAAGAAAAAAAAGTGAGAAGAGAAGAAAGAGAAGGGAGAAGAAGAGAAAGAGAAAAGGCAACCGGGTTTATTTCAATTGCATAGTTTGTCTGCAAATAGGTAGGTTCCCTTTTCCCCCTCCAATTGGTACAAATTCCAGCATGCTTTGGTGATATATTATGTGTTTATTGTTTTTAATTGTTGAAATCTAAACTATGTTGCTTGATTTGTGAAAAGCATGAGTTTTGATTACTGTGGAATGCGTTTGATTACTGTGTTTGATGACTGTGGAATGCGTATACTGTTTTGCGTGGACTGGATTTGATTTTAGGAAAAAATTTGATAATCAAAATAGTAAAACTGCCTTGGTTTTGATTTTAGGGAAAAAAAATTTGATAATCAAAATAGTATAAGCTTTGCGCATGCGTTTTGAGTCTGTGGAATGCTGCGGTCTATGCGAGGCATGCAGATTTGAAGTTAGAGATGAATTTGATATCAAAAGAATTTCTAAGATTTATTTTATTAATGTTATTTAATTGATTAAAAATAGTATTAAATATAGAAAAAATATAAGTAAATATCAGAAAATCATAAATAAATTCTAGAAATTATAAAATACAGAAATTAAATGATTTCATCAAATTTCTGTGTAGCGGGCCAATTGTGCGCAGGTCTGACTCATTTACTTAATATATATAAAATACAATAAAATAAAATAATCTACTGAGCCGACCGCGGGACGGGCCGAATGGCCAACGGACCGGGCCCCAGTTGGCTGGCCCAATTAAATGAAAAAAATATATATATAATAAAAAATAATATAATTCTGAATTTCTGGAAATTCTATAAATGTTATTTAATTAATTTTAAATAGTAATAATTATAGGAAAAATATAAATAAAATCGGAAAATTTTATATAAATTCCAGAAATTATAAATTGATGAAACTAGGTTATTTTCATTAAAATTCAGTAATTGTGATAATTTATCTAATTTAGATAATTAGGAAATAAATAGAAATAAATAGGAGAAAAATAAGGAGAAATATGGAAAAAGCCCGATGAATGTATACGAAAAGTGGGAAAATGGAGTTGACTCCGAACAACGCTGAATCAGTACTCGATAATAAGTGAACCTAGAATTGAGTTCCGGAGGATGGTGAGGATGGACCAGGAGCCTCAGGCGTTTCTGTTTTTGCATTCATGGCACGTGCATTCCATGATGGCGGGTCGTGACGTACGGGTCACGGGCGCTCAGGATGGTGTACGGTGGTGGGGCCACGACACTCAGGATGGTGTGCGGTGGCGCGGCCACGCATACTCAGTATGGTGACTGTGGGGTGTACGACCTGCAGCCACTCAGTAGGACCCGGGTTCATGCATTGCACGGTGGAGATATCGGCATTCTGTGTGACATGACTTTGTTGCGTGTGACATGCATAGTAGGACATGCATCACGATGTTGCGCATTCTTTATCTGGAGTGAATTACTTTCCGCAGTCTTTCATATGCTTATGTGATATCATGTTTTATGCGTTATGTGTTATATCATTTTAGTATGCTAGTCTTGTACGAGTTGGAGGCAGGTGCCTACTGGGTGATTTCCCGTCACTCACCCCTACTTCCCCCCCCACCAGCTGAGAACGAAGAAGCGTACGACTATATCTTTGCTGAGGACGGGGCTGACACGGTAGTATGGGCATACTGACGGTCGCACCTAGGATACGAGGAGACCTTGCGGCTGTCTGTCGTTATTTTATTGGGGTTTCATCGGACACTACCCTGTTTAGACTGATAGCAGTTAGAGGTTGGCACAGTGACTTTATTGTCATTATGGATTTAGTGTTTTATTGATGATTTCTTTGTTCGGGTAATTTAATGTTATGGTAATTCGTTTCCGCGAGAAAAATTTCTACATATTTTTGGACATGTAGGAAGTTGATTCGACGCCTTGTATTCTCCTTAGTGAGATACGGCGGGTGCACCATTCCCGATGTTAGGGTTCGGGAGCGGGGCGGTACAGGTGGTATCAGAGCCGAGGCTTCAGATCCGCCTCAGAAACGCAGGATTAACTAGATCACTTAGACTTAAGCCATGATCTTTACCTAGGAATAACGATTATACCCCTAATAAATAAAGTAGACCTAAGTTATGATCGGGTTAAGGGAGGTGTGTGCCGTTGGTGAGCTTTCTTCATTTAATTACCGTTGTACCCCTGAACTTTTCGCATGAGCACCCTAAATGACCAAATCCGTCTATTATTTCCATCAATCCAAATTCTCGTCAAGGTTCGCGCGAAATCCAAGGAAATACTGTCGCGTCGTAAAAAAAAGAAATCCGGCAAAGGAGGCAATGGCGGTTATGGTAACGACCAGTAGAATCACGGGGTCATTCCCCATTCATTGGTTGACACCATGGACACCACTTTGGCGCAATAGCGGCAGTAACAGTTGAACCAGCGGTTTCCACCGCTACTGCCACCGGACCTGAGATTCTATTACATCGAAATGCAGGACGTCCGAATTACGATGTTAGAAGGACCTATCACCAGAGGAGACAGAAATATGCGACGTGACCGCTAATAATCACAGGACCGCCCGTGTCAAAAGTACAGCCGTGAAGGAGCACATGGCCACCGCCGCCACCATGTGCTCACTATGGACGCCACACTCGGGTCAGAGTAAGGGAAAATTTAGCAAGTATGAGTGCTACAACAGGACGTTTTATGAGAGAGGGCGTTGTGCAAAGCCGGCGCTGCCATCACAACAAAATGAGGAGCAGCTTAAATGGGAGCAAGGATCGGTATCCGGATCCACGTGACGACCGATGCGGACGTCATGGAAACTGGCAATGTCATAGCAAAGTTCAACCGTCGCCGACCAAGTATCAATGACTCATCGTCAGTACAGAGGACGTTAGTGAAAGATAAATGATCAGAGTTGCGCAGCGGAAGCGTGGTTTCCTTAAGCCACATAGTTCAGAAGAGTGAACCTCAGTGAATCCGAAGAAGATTAAGGATATCGCTGAGTGGCCCTGACCGACCAAGGTGACTGAAGCAAGGAGATTTCTTGGTTAGCCAAGCTACTACATGAAATTCGTTAAGGATTTTCGTCGATACTGGTGCCCCTGAACAGAAGGAAACATAAGGAGGTGAAGTTCGAATGTACAATTGATATCAACAAAGATATTCAGCAAGGCTTCGAAGAACCAAAAAAAACACAAGATCATAATACACAAAATCTGCTAAATTAACTATATATACATGCACTGATCAATACAACATACTTTAGTGACATAATTCCACATATCAAACACGTACTAGAACATTAACATACAAAATCCAACATAACTACGCAAAGAGACATAACACAGTACAAAAAAAAAGGGAGATATATCATATAACATAATGAACTATGAATATACAGTAACGTAAGTCAACAAAATATACACATATTTACACTTATACCTAAATATATACACATATACATATACATATACATACAAAGCGACCAATACAAAGATCCACATCAATAGGTAAAAAGCTCACGATATGTATAGAATACTATAAAACATAGGAGTAGTGAAAAAAAATCAATAAATAATACGATAAGTCAAAACCATATTTACTAAACGACGACTATTGGAAAAAAAAAATAATAACAATAATAATCAACTTAGGAACTTATAACGGTTATGCTGCTGTTAAGGCACTTCATGGGTTGCGAACCCATAGAGTAATACATAATTATAAAAAAAACCACTCAATCTCGTACAAAAAAAAGCACATGGCTACTCACGATTTGTTACAACATCAAAGATATAATAAGTCGATCTAAGAAGACATACAAAAAGATACACGAAACGAAAAGATAATTAAATGATTTTAAGTAAATATACACAAGTATACACACAATTGTATCAAGGACACCGCGACATAACTAATGCAGCAAGACAATGATAAACATCATAATATATAACGACAACAAACAACACTGTTACAAGGAATACAGTAACACATACTTTTCATACAAGACATGGGGTACGATGTAAGTATACAGTTACAAGTTTTAGAACGAAACATTAACGTAAACAGTTGAAGTAAGCATGCTAAATACTAGTTACGAACGACATAGTATGGCATGACATCATAGAAATAGATTAAAGTATAAACAACTTAATAATACGACATATAAAAGGAAAAAAAATTAAAAAAAGTAATATATATATATCGTACCTGAACACCTAAATGAATTATATATGTACATTAAAGTAAAATCTAGGTATTTATGCATTTCTTTTGTCGTTATTTATATAACGATATTTATACAACAATAAGATAAGCTAGTACGAAAAATATAGAGTACACGTAACAAATATCATTAACGACTAACATATGTACAAAAGAGAGGTCACGATAAACAAAGACTAAAATGAACGCGCATAATGTGTGCACTCTTTAAAACTCAACTAACAAACAATATAAATATAATACACGTGACAGACTGCAGATAACGATTGTGAATCCATGAGCTGCGTATGATACACAAGTCATACATGCGTATGACATAAGGATACACAACATACTATATATATCTATACCAAACATGTTTAACAACTTAACAATTAAAACGACAACACATGTTAAAAAAACTCGTGTATGTTGATATATAGTAGACCGAGCTACGTTGAGCATTGCATTCCATCCCCAACCCGATGAGCAGTAGGAGAGGACGATGCAGACTCTGGAGGACATGCTGAAGGCTTGCGCACTGGACTTCAGAAGAAACTGGGATGGTATAATCAAGTATATTAGTAGCAACAGTTACCATAATGCCGCCGACATGGCACTATTGGAGGTGCTTTATAAGCGGAAGTGTGGGTCTCCTTTCTATTGGGACGAAATTGGAGAGCGTACTATTACCGGTCCAGAACTAGTTGAGCAGACCAAAAAGAAGATAAAGTTGATTCGAGAAAGGCTTAAGGTTGCCCAAGACAGAAGCAAGAGTTGGACATATTCGAAGAAGCGTGTCCTTTGGAGGTTGCTGTCAGGGACAAGGTTTATTTGAAGGTGTCACCTATGAAGGGTGTGGCACAACTTGTTCTGAAGGGTAAGCTGAGGCCTCGGTACATTGGCCCCTACTAGGTGCTCGAAAAGATTGGTTTGTTAGCTTACCTTTTGGCATTATCTACGACGCTAGCCCAAGTGCGCAATGTATTCCATGTTTCTCAACTAAGGAGGTACCTGCAGACATTAGTCGTGTATTAGACACACAACCTCCAAGAATTAGACTGGACGCGTCATATGAAAAGACTCCTGCTCGAATCAGGATCGCAAAGATCATGAGCTAAGGAGGAGAATCATTCCGTATGTCAAGGTGCAGTGGGGAATCACAGAGAAGAACGAAGCGACGTGGGAACTGGAGGATTAGATGTGCGGACGCTATTCCTACCTATGCGATTAAGGTATGTCAAGTTTCGAGGACGAAACGTCTTGTAAGGAGGGTTACACCCAGGGATTTTCAAACTAGCCGTTACGCATTGTTTAACTATTGTGTGACGTTTGGATGTAACAACTCTTCGAATTAAACCAACGATAGCGTAATCGTTACGTTCAGATGAGCTGGTAATTATTTATGTGTATATGGTTGTTAAATATATAGCTAATAATAAGAATAATAATAATAATAATAAATAGAGTAGCAATAGAGGATTAGTAATTAAAAAAAGGAAAAGAAAAAGAAATTAATTAAACTAAATTTGTAAATAGAGGGAAGATAAAGATTAAAAAATAAAAAAAAGAGTTAAGTAAAGAACGTGATTGTGGGGGGAGTAACTGTTCCCCCCAAATTTCTCAACGTGGGAATTAAATAGCAAGGGTGGGGGGAATGAAACATCAACAGGAAGTTATTATAAAAAAAAAAGCAAAAGCAACAAAAGGGAGATGGGGCAACGACAGAAGGCTGCAGCGCCTGAAGGAGGAAGAAAAAAAAAGAGAGAAGAGAAGAAAGAGAAGGGAGAAGAAGAAGAGAAAGAGAAAAGGCAACCGGGTTTATTTCAATTGCGTAGTTTGTCTGCAAATAGGTAGGTTCCCTTTTCCTCCTCCAATTGGTACAAATTCCAGCATGCTTTGGTAATATATTATGTGTTTATTGTTTTTAATTGTTGAAATCTATACTATGTTGCTTGATCTGTGAAAAGCATGAGTTTTGATTACTGTGGAATGCGTTTGATTATTGTGTTTGATGACTGTGGAATGCGTATACTGTTTTGCGTGGACTGGATTTGATTTTAGGAAAAAATTTGATAATCAAAACAGTAAAACTGCCTTGGTTTTGATTTTAGGAAAAAATTTGATAATCAAAATAGTAAAACTGCCTTGGTTTTGATTTTAGGGAAAAAAATTTGATAATCAAAATAGTATAAGCTTTGCGCATGCGTTTTGAGTCTGTGGAATGCTGCGGTCTATGCGAGGCGTGCAGATTTGAAGTTAGAGATGAATTTGATATCAAAAGAATTTCTAAGATTTATTTTATTAATGTTATTTAATTGATTAAAAATAGTATTAAATATAGAAAAAATATAAGTAAATATCAGAAAATCATAAATAAATTCTAAAAATTATAAAATACAGAAATTAAATGATTTTCATCAAAAATCTGTGTAGCGGGCCGATTGTGCGCAGGTCTAACTCATTTACTTAATATATATAAAATACAATAAAATAATATAATCTACTGAGCCGACCGCGGGACGGGCCGAATGGCCAACGGACCGGGCCCCAGTTGGCTGGCCCAATTAAATGGAAAAAATATATATATAATAAAAAATAATATAATTCTGAATTTCTGGAAATTCTATAAATGTTATTTAATTTATTTTAAATAACAATAATTACAGGAAAAATATACATAAAATCGGAAAATTATATATAAATTCCAGAAATCATAAATTGATGAAACTAGGTTATTTTCATTAAAATTCGGTAATTGTGATAATTTATCAAATTTAGATAATGAGGAAATAAATAGGAGAAAAATAAGGAGAAATATGGAAAAAGCCCGATGAATGTATACGAAAAGTGGGAAAATGGAGTTGACTCCGAACAACGCTGAATCAATACTCGATAATAAGTGAACCTAGAATTGAGTGTCGGAGGATGGTGAGGATGGGCCAGGGGCCTCAGGCGTTTGTGTTTTTGCATTCATGGCACGTGCATTCCATGATGGCGGGTCGTGACGTACGAGTCACGGGCGCTCAGGATGGTGTACGGTGGTGGGGCCACGACACTCAGGATGGTGTGCGGTGGCACGGCCACGCACACTCAGTATGGTGACTGTGGTGTACGATCTGCAGCCACTCAGTAGGACCCGGGTTCATGCATTGCACGGTGGAGATATCGGCATTCTGTGTGACATGACTTTGTTGCGTGTGACATGCATAGTAGGACATGCATCACGATGTTGCGCATTCTTTATCTGGAGTGAATTACTTTCCGCAGTCTTTCATATGCTTATGTGATATCATGTTTTATGTGTTATGTGTTATATCATTTTAGTATGCTAGTCTTGTACGAGTTGGAGGCAGGTGCCTACTGGGTGATTTCCCGTCACTCACCCCTACTTCCCCCCCACCAGCTAAGAACGAAGAAGCGTACGACTATATCTTTGCTGAGGACGGGGCTGACACGGTAGTATGGGCATACTGACGGTCGCACCTAGGATACGAGGAGACCTTGCAGCTGTCTGTCGTTATTTTATTGGGGTTTCATCGGACACTACCCTGTTTAGACTGATAGCAGTTAGAGGTTGGCACAGTGACTTTATTGTCATTATGGATTTAGTGTTTTATTGATGATTTCTTTGTTCGGGTAATTTAATGTTATGGTAATTCGTTTCCGCGAGAAAAATTTCTACATATTTTCGGACATGTAGGAAGTTGATTCGACGCCTTGTATTCTCCTTAGTGAGATACGGCGGGTGCACCATTCCTGATGTTAGGGTTCGGGAGCGGGGCGCTACAGTTAGGGTGCCTTTAGTACCCTCATTAAGCTTGAGTCACTTTTTAGGAGATTTAATGAGAAAGCTACTAGGTGGTTGGAGGAGATACTTCTTAGTACAATCTTGATCTCTAATCCATCCTTCCATGTATCTTGCGGGTTTTAAGGAAATTTTAAAGAGTTACATATCCTTATAATAACATCACATTGTGATTACATCATGCATACTATCTTGTATAATTGCTTTAGTAAGCAATTAAGAGATGTAATTACCCTTTTCTAGTAATAAAAGGGCTTCTTAAAGACCTCCCCTTCCCGGCGGCTAAAAGGAAAAAGGAGGGTGCTTTTCCTCTTTTCACATTTTTAAATCTTCAATTAGTAGAACACTTAAATGCTTAAAATAACTCTCCATGTTTCTAACAAGGGTTAGTTACTTGTACTAAAAGGAACTCCACTTAATGTCTCCAAACCCTCTAGGCCGAAATTTATGAGTGATCTTGGAGAGAAAACTATCAACCCACATGCTTCATAATCTAGTCTTGGGGTAGTATATTATTTTCCTTTAATTATTGGATAATCATTGGTAATTCTTAAAATATTGTTTTTAGAAATGTCGTTCTACTGCACCACTTCACGCTAGCCATGGATATAGTACTGTTATTTGGTGGGGTACAACATTCTCCCCCCCTTAATATAAGTTTCGTCTTCGAAACTGAAATCAGTAGGGTATAGGCTTCCATGTTTTACGCTTCTCCACGTCATCTTAGATATTCCTCTTCCCATAAAACTGGTGATTTCCTTTTCATGACAGGAATTTAATAAAGGCACCCTTATTTAATAAATCATTCAAAATCTTCTCTTGCACAAGATCTCGCTAGGTCGTAACGTCATCACTAGGGTGTGTTGGATGATCCCACTTATAATTCTGGACCTATGCCTAATCGTATCATAAATATCATCCCCAACCTCTCTAATGGCCTCATGACACTTCCTTTCCATATATCTCATTATCTTACTTCATTCTATGAAGTCGCTCTTAAGGAATTCATACATGCAGAATGACTAACAATTACAGGTCTCCTGGTTCCTATACAACTCAGTAGTTGTTTACCTGCAGTGAACCAAATAAATCATCTATCTTAAGTAGCGGGTACCAATTCTTTACTGTAGTCTTGTGGGGTTCTATTTATCCAGACACTTACCTGATTATTGAGGACCCCAAAACTTTGTAGCGTAATCTAGTTTTCATGCTCTAGTTGTGCTACTCTAGCTGTCTGCTTTGTCTACTCACCACTGAGTATGTAGAAATCTTTTCTTAGGGTTCCTTATCCCAGCGTTCTATAACTATTCATACTTGGGAAACAAGCAAGGTAAAACGTAAGTACTTTGCATTTTAAGTTGGATGGTCAGACATACCTGTTTGTGATTTGGATGTTTCAGAGTTCCCTGGATAAATCATTCTTCGATCCAGACTAGTATTCTTAGTTGGTTTGTTGTTAGTCCCATATAAGTATGGCTGCCACCTTCTACCCCTTTTCTTATCATGCCCATTACGTCTCTTCTTTCGTCCTTCCGCTATCTTATTTTCGCGCTCCGCTTTATAACAGTCCTTCAACAGTTCATCAAAGGTCCTTGAGTGTGCCTTGACCAACCGGGTCTTAATCTGGAAGTTTAGGCCGCGCATAAATCTGGTTGTCTTACACTTTTCGTCGTCCATAACCAGGGGAGCATATCGTCCTAACATAATAAATTGACGGGCATACTCTGAGACTGTGGTGTTCGGTTCTTGTTTTAGCGTATCAAAGCCTTCAATCCTCTCTATGACCAAGTCCAGGGAGAGGAAAGCCCCATAGAATTCTTCTAGAAATCTTGCCCATACTATTGGTCGTGGTAGTGGCTAGATACTTGTTCTCCACCACTGGCCAGCCTTACCTATCAGGAATGGCCGGACTATTCGTGCCCTTATCTCATCCGGCGCCTTCACCCACCAAAGCTTATTCTCAACTTCGTTCAACCATTGCTCTGCCTACTCTGGGCTAGCCTCCCCGTCAAACCTCGGAATTTGTGCTTTAACTAGCTGTCGGTAATAAAATCCAATGCTTCCCGGGGATGACAGTGATGATGTTAGCGTACCGGTCTGTGATGTCATCTGCACCACATAGCGTCGGTTTTATTCAAAGTCATACCGAGATAAGCGACAAGATTTAATTCGTAACTCAATGAAAATTCCCAGTGGCATGTAAATAGATACGATATGGGTCAAATAAAATGTCGTCAATGAGGGTTCTATCATTAAATTGAAACCTTAATTTCCAGTCTAAGTCATCCTAGTCTAAGGTCAACTCACATCTAGGATCATGACTTAGATCTAAGATCAAACTTAGTTTGCTAAAATCATAACTTAATTCTATATTCTGCCGGATCTAGAGCCTTAGCTCTGATACCACCTGTAGCGCCCCGCGCCCTGCACCCCGGCCTAGCCGAAGACGGTGCGTTCGTCGTACTTCACTACGGAGAGTACCAGACGTCGATCCATAACATATCATAGTCTAGAATAAAGTATGTGGACTTTCATGCTTACACGTCAACCAGTAAGCAAAACCGAGGCAGAAAAAAACTTTTAAAATAAAAGCGTCTAAGCAGCCATCATTAGTCTTACAACATGTTCACAAAATGCGGAAATCCAAAAGTAAATGTTTCCATCATAAAGTCATAATAAGATCATCCATCACTTCTATCATAGCAGAATTCCTTAAGTCATCCACCTCTCGCTCTTCCACGGATAAGGAACCCTAGGTTCGTCTTCGATCCATTCAACTCTATTTCCTGCAGGTTCTGGGAGGAAAAATAAGGGGTGAGTGACAACGTCACCAGCAAGTAAACTATAAATAATCGTGAATTAAATGGAAAGTACATACAAGAACCGAACCCCAAAAATTCGGTTTAGAAACATATCTGACCTTCCATCCAAAACCCGTAAGTAACCAGCTCATAACTTATCAAAGATCATAACTTATCAAAGATCATAACCTATTAAAGATCATAACTTATAAAAGATTATAACTCATAAAAGATCATAACTTAGGAGCTACTAAGTTATAACAACTAGTCTAAGTAACATGTACCAAATACTCGATGACTCATTAAATGCAACATGCATGAGTATGTACATGTGATGCATCATGATAAAAATGAAGATAAGTTCTTTCGTTCTTTCTTTCAAAACATCATCGTCAATGAAAACAAAAGAGTGTTCAGATCTATTCTCTCCGGATCTGAGGCGATCATATTCTTCTCTTCGAATCTATTATTCCCGGATTCGAAACGGTCACGTCATCAATCATAATCACCAGGTCTATTCTCTCCGGGCCTGTACGGTCATTATCATAATCAGGTCTATTCTCTCCAGGCCTAAACGGTCATTATCATCAGATCAATTAACCCGGATCTGGAGCGGGTCCTACTGGCCAGAAACATACGGTACCGGTGGAAAGCCCTCTTTTAAAAAAACAGAATCTTTTCTTTAAAAACGCTTTTTCATCATTCTTTCTCATAAAACCAGTTTCATAACTCATGTAAATGACGATGATGCAATGTATGACATGTACCATGTAATTCGTGACATGATGCGTTACATACATACAAGTACAAACTTATTCTTTAGGCTGGAAAAATTTCCAGAATTATCGTTCCGTTTGCACGGACTCAAAACCTCATGTTTTAGGTCCATTATCATGATTTCTTGTCATACATACGCATAGGAGTGTCTTTTCTATTCGCCATATAATTTTCGTAACGATACGAGACATGTAAGACACTTAAATTATTTAATTACCAACAGGGTACTGCTGAATTTTCAGCAGTGCAGTGCCCTTCCTTTTACCTTGCTTTTAAGCCCATTAAGTCTCGTTTGAATTTGGGCTACCAACTGAAAAGTACTGTAGACATACTGAAAATTATAGCTCATGAGCCCAAACCCTACAAATGAGTCTAAGCCCACAAGAATAAAGCCATACAACCAAGTCCTTAGTTCTGCCCTGTTTTCCAGATTGGTAATACGTACTTAGCTTCGGCAATTACCCATTAAAATAATAATTCCAAGGTGAAAAATTTACATAGATGTGTTCATCTATGTCCTAAGTAAGTGTCTTTAGATTTCCGGAGTAATATATTAACATTCAAGGGGTCATCTATTCACTTTTCCAAAACGGTTACATGCTGATTTCTGAAGTGACCAGTTTTACCACGAATTTTATTGTGATCAAACCGTAAGTCTTTTTTCGAAAATTCCAACTCACAAACTTAATAAACACGCGTAGCTAGAATCCTACCAAAAATCAGCCCATTTGTATATTCTTAAGGTCCATTTCCGGGTCATTCATTATGTCACTTAAAATCTGTCCAGTCCAGTAATTCCAGCTTAACTAGTTTCACTAAAATTTCCATTAAAAATAACCGTAACTCCTTTTACCAAAATTCCAACTCTCATATTTACCACATACATAGGGCTAGTGTCATACCAAAAATTAGCTTATTTGCATACTTCTAAGATCCGTTCCAGGTCATACAAAGTGTCACATTATTCTGCCCTGTTCCAGTAATTTACCTTTTTGTCACCTTTCCTTACTAAAAGTATTCCCACTTCAGTTATTTTTCACAAACAACTTACTAATCATCAAATACACCTTTTTAGCCTAACTTTACAGGTTCTACTACACTCTAAAGGTCATCTACAAATTGCTTCAACAGTAGTTTGAATGTTACACATAACACCTCTTGATCTTGTGCATTTTGTTCATAATAGAATCTATTCTTGGCACATCTAGACTGTGTGTACCACACCCCAAAATAGTCCGTCACTTACACAATGCAAGGGCTTAATTTTCATTTTCATCATGAACATATTACACCAAAATCATAAAGCATACATCTTGTACAAATCCTTTACCCCACAAGTTACAATCTATCACAAGAATCACATTTATCACTCCTTTACTTCCAACCGTACCCCCTCACATGCCAAAGAAGAAAACTTTGCCATATTCATCTTAGATTAACATCATATTCATACTTAAAAAGAGCAAAGAATCCACCTTTGAAGAGAATCTCATACATGCAAGCCACTACTCTAAGGAAACCGAAAGCTTCATGCTTCAACTTACCATTTCACATCTAAGATTAAAACTTAGTAGCATCTAGACATTCAAGCATGCACTTTCACACACAAGTCATGAACATTTATAGTGTACTTGCCTTTTTCAAGCCTACACCTTTCCTTAGCTTGGAGTGTGTATGGAATGAGTGAAGTCTTCCTCCTCTTCACTACATATTCCCACGGTTTGGAGGAAGAAAAGGAACAAACATTAGCTTTTATATTAGGTAAAAGATAGAGCTAAATGGAGGCTTAGATGGTCTTCCCAAAGTGATTCTTGAATGAGGAGGTGGTTCTAACCCACCAAGAAGCCAAATCTTCCCTAGTCCTTCGAAATCCTTCACCTAGTGACCTCTTGAAGGTCACGGTTTCCACAAGAAACAAGGGTATCTTGTGAGTTTTACCATGTAAAACATAAAACCCCCTTAAGAAGTTTAGCATGTACTTACCTAGACCAAGTTTGCACTTGGATGAGTCTTGAATCTCCTTGGTTTTCCTTTGTCCGTGTGCTTTGGGAGAGAGAAGAGGAAAAGACTCTTGCTTATGATATTTTTCGAATTGGTTAGTAGGGTGGAAGTGGTTTGAGGGCTCTTTATTAAGGAAAGAAGGAAGATGCCCCTTTTTGGCTAGGCATAGCCCGTGGTTAATGGTGATGGAAGGGAAAGTTCCTTATGTGCAAAACACCATTATGACATTCATTAAAGGCTTAATCATGCTTCACTTTTTGGATTGCATGAAGAGTCTTAAACCATTAGTTGCTCCTTAAGGCCTCCTAGCCAAAAATATATGTGTATACACTTGTACATGTATGAATTTAATTCTATTGCATCTTATCCATGATCATAGCTTACCCATATTCCTATCTTGGTTTACGTACACTACACATATATGCGTGTTTAAAGTGTATTTTTAACTATTATCCTTCAAGTACGCCTTTCACTAAATTCCTTTAAACCAATATCAAGTCATAGGCCGAATATATATAAATAGACGTGACATACATACTTCTTATACGTGTATATATATCCCATGCTTTGTATATAATATATGTATGGATGTATCATGTACACCCACCCTCCATCAAATTTGATGTTGCTAGACCAAAGGTGGCTAGGATAAATGATAAAGTTCTCTTGGTTCCCTTCAAGAGGATAGCCGGCGGTTAGAGGGATTTCTCCCCTCCCTCCCCAAGTGCATTTACCCCTTAATTTGTTTGTCCCTTCATAATTCTCAAGTCATTTACTATTGTGGTTACAAGAGTACCATGGACTAACCATGGGTTTAAACCCGGTGGTTAGGGTGCCTTTAGTACCCTCATTAAGCTTGAGTCACTTTTTAGGAGATTTAATGAGAAAGCTACTAGGTGGTTGGAGGAGATACTTCTTAGTACAATCTTGATCCCTAATCCATCCTTCCATGTATCTTACGGTTTTTAAGGAAATTTTAAAGAGTTACATATCCTTATGATAACATCACATTGTGATTACATCATGCATACTATCTTGTATAATTGCTTTAGTAAGCAATTAAGAGATGTAATTACCCTTTTCTAGTAATAAAAGGGCTTCTTAAAGACCTCCCCTACCCGGCAGCTAAAAGGAAAAAGGAGGGTGCTTTTCCTTTTTTCACCTTTTTAAATCCTCAATCAGTAGAACACTTAAATGCTTAGAATAACTCTCCATGTTTCTAACAAGGGTTAGTTACTTGTACTAAAAGGAACTCCACTTAATGTCCCCAAACCCTCTAGGCCGAAATTTATGAGTGATCTTGGGGGGAAAACTATCAACCCACATGTTTCATAATCTAGTCTTGGGGTAGTATACTATTTTCCTTTAATTATTGGATAATCGTTGGTAATTCTTAAAATATTCTTTTTTTTAGAAATATCGTTCTACTGCACCACTTCACGCTAGCCCCGGATATAGTACTGTTATTTGGTGGGGTACAACATAAGCAGGGTCACTTCGGATCATTGTCCGCTTATGATTGAGTGTAGTTCTTTGATTGATGCTGGTCCCAAGCACTTCTGCTTTCTTTCAGTATGGACATCTTATCTGCAATTTCTTTCATTTATGCGAGATGTCTGGAGTACTTATCCAACCACAGGGGGCATGTGGAGTTTTTGTAACAAATTGCGATTGTTTAAGCGGGATGTTTCCAAATGGAACAAGGAGATGTTTGGGAATAGCTTTCACCATGTTGAGTTTACAGAACGTCGTGTGCGGAGTGCAGTACTTGCTTATGATGAGAACCATCCAATACCACTTGCCAGGATTTTTCTGCTGCTCAGGCTGATTTTAAGCTTGCATGCACTCGGGAAACTGCCTATTGGAAGCAAAAATCCAGAGTTAAATGGTTGCAAGAGGGGGAGGCAAACAATAAATATTTTCATTCCCTAGTCCGAGATTGCAGACGTCGGCAGAAAATACATCGCATACAGTGCGCCGATGGTTCATTCTGTGAGACAGCTAGAGATATACAACATGCTGCAATCGATTATTACTCGGACTTGTTCACCATCCAGCCCACGGCACCAGCTTCTGATCTACTCGACAGCATCCCTTCTGTGGTCACTGCAGCAGACAATGATTTCTTAATCTTAACAGCCACACTGTCAGAGGAGGAAGTTCGTCAAGCTATATGGGCTTTAGATCCTCAGAGTGCAGCTGGACTAGATGGCTTTAATGGATGCTTCTTTCGCGTTTGTTGGGGGGTCATTCAAATCGATGTCTATAAGGTGGTTCAGGAATTCTTTTTGGGGTTCCTTTCGCCGAAAGCTATGGCTCACACCATGATTGTGTTACTTTCGAAAGGACCTTCGCCTACTTCTTTCAGTGACTATTGTCCAATTGCTCTATGCACCTTTATGAGCAAAATTCAGAGGTGCGTCTTAACTTCTCGTCTTAGCTCTGTCCTGCTATGGGTGATATCTTTGGAGCAGCTGGGCTTTCAGAAGGGTAAAGATATTACTGAGCAGATTATGCTAGGAAATGAGATGGTTCATTGGCTTGATCGTACTCACCGGTCTTCCAACTGCATTATCAAGCTGGATTTGGCCAAAGATTTTGATCGTGTAAGTTGGCCATTTCTCAGATCCGTATTGATTCGCTTTGGTTTCTACAATTATTTTATCACTCTTGTGTTGAACCATCTCAGTGGCACACATTTCTCTATTTTAATCAATGGCGTGTTCAACCCATACGAGGGGTAAAACAATTAGACCCTTTGTCACCCAATCTGTTCATTGTGGTGGCGGAAGGATTCAGTCGGGCTCTACATTTTTTTATTGCCCGGGGACACATTTCCACGTGTCAACTTGGTCGCCTGCCTATGCGTGTTTCTCATTTATCTTATGCGGATGATATACTTCTTTTCCTTGCTGCCACTCGTCGGAATCTGCGTCGCTTTAAGCATGTCTTATCTCAATATGAAAGTGTCTCAAAACAAGTAGTAAACCATCACAAGAGTAGTGTTGTTATCTCCTCCTGGCTTTCCTCCGCCCGATGCCATTATTTGACCTCCATTCTAGCCATGCGACAAACACACTTGCCATTGAAATATTTAGGCTCTTCCTTGCTCAAGGGTATTTCTCGTGCCTCTTATTTCTTGGATCTACTAAATTATGTTGATGCACGTTTAAACAGCTGACAGTAAAAATTTTCTTGCACCGCTGGCCGACTTCTTCTCAATAGATCGGTTCTCTCTTCGATGCCTCTGCATGTTATGACTGGTGGTAGTATTCCTCGCGGCATCATCCGCGTGCTTGAGCAGCATTTTTCCAGATTTTTTTTTGGGGGGGGGGGAGGGCTGGGAGACATCACTGGGTCTCCTGGCGGACTCTTTGTCACACCACGCAAGAAGGTGGCCTCGGTTGCATGTCTGTTGTGCAGGATACTTGCAAAGCTTGGCACTTATACCACTCAGGTACTAATTTATGTAGTCAGTATATGCGCACCTGTTATGGTGTACGTTTGGATTATTCCCCACGGATATATGATTCCCCAAGTTGGAAGCACATCTACACAATACATTCTTTTTGTTCGGCGGTCACTATGTTTCATTCGGACAATCCGGTTTGGCCAACACCCTCGGGTGTATTTGTATTTTGAAAGGCATATGATCCACTACGCCTGAGGCGCCCTTCTATGATGTCTCACGAGTTTATCTGGCGCCAGACACAGCGGCCATCAATTCGAGTTTTTCTTTGGAAGCTCTATCACCATGCTCTTCCTCTTCCAGACAACTTCCTGCGGTTTACAACCATCTTACCATCGTGCTGCCCTTTTTATTAGGCTGACAATGCTTCTACTAGTCATCTTTTCTTTTTGTGCCCTGAGTTCGTATTATTTGGTCCTACTTTTCAGCGCTGCTTGATGTCTCCCCTTCCATGGATGTGAATTGGAGATCATATTTATTGCAGATTTCGTGCTCTGCTCCTCGCTCTTTTTTGGGTGAGATGCAGACCGTCTTCCCTGGTATATTACTGTGGAATGTTTGGAAGATGTACACTGCCATTGTTTTTGACACTTCAACTTGGTCTCTTCGTTTCACTATTCGTTCCATTCGCACGGATATCTTTCTATGGGCGAAATCCATGTCAGGAACAAAAATTGCTAAAAATATTCGTAGCCTCATTCAGGTTGGCCTCTCGCCTTCGCTACATGTCTTGTGGGCTCGGATAGTTCGTTGGTCTCCACCTCCGATTGGTCGGTTGAAACTCAATACCGACGCTGCTGAGGGTCGATATGCATCCAGTGGAGGTGCATTAGTTCTCGATTCAGCTAGACACTTTGTTCATGCTATTTTATATCCATTACGGCTAGACATGCCGCTTTGTGTCGAAGCCCAGGCTGCTTTGCTGGCTATTCTCTACTACCTCCCTTGATACACGCATTTCGACATAGTGGTTGATTGTAAGAAGTTGATTACTATTTTTGTAGCATCAGCTGTGTCCTTCGCCCCTGGTTTGAAGCGGTTGCGTAGTCTACTTGACTCATCTGGCCTCTGTCTACGTTTCACGCCTCATAAAACAAACATGCCGGCTCATTTGCTAGTGTAGTTGGCACTCCAAACGCAATGCTTCGTTGAGTATCCCTCCCTACACTCGCTTCATCCAGCTGTAAGGGGCCATGCTCTTGCTGACGTTTCCCTTGCATCTTTCAGACATCCCAGCACTGATTTATACCACGGAGCACTCCCACCTTAATTCTGCATTCATGATTACTCGTCTCTCACAGGGGTTGGCAAATTTCATTTGTTGTTGCCTGTGCCATTGCTTAGATGTGGAGAGCTGCATGATTGTAGAGGTCTTGCCAAACGCTTGCTACTCTTGGTTGCCTGTGTTCCTCACGAATACAGGCAACACGGCTACGTCTTTGGTTTCTTTGGCTTCACTTACTCGACTGTTTTCACTTTAACTGTAGTGTCCCTTGACCTATTCATTTTTGTGTTGGACGCTGTGCATGGAGTCTTTTTCTAGAGCTTGGATGTTTGCGGTCCTACATCATTTGCCATTGGATACGAGTGCACATTCTCAATATTAGTTTGACCTTGGCTTGTATAGCTTTATTATTTCTTTAGTCATTCACATTTTGCATCCCACGCTATGTTCTTTGAAGGTTTACATGTACGCATTTCATGCATTTTCATTTGCTTTTCAGTAGGAGAGTCTCCTAGAGCACATGTAACCACGGTATTCCTTCGCCATAAGCGAGGGCTTATATTTTAATAAAAATCTACAGACGGTACTGTAGCGCCCCACCTGGAAGTAGGGTCTCAGCACGGTGCATCCGCCGTACTCTGCTACGAGAAGTACAAGGCGTCGATACCATCTATATGTGCTCGTCATAAATATGTATCGAATAGCGGAAGCATCATAAAATAGACAGAAATAAAACATCGACATAAGTACGAAACTACTACATCCGAGATAGTATCAATGGTACATCATCAGTACAATCATCATAAGTACAGAGCTGAAATATCCAAAATACAAAAGGGGGTACATCAGTCTACTAAGCATCTCTCTGAACCTATTCTCTGGGCTCATCCTCTACCCACTCATGCTCTGGGTCCTGCGGGTATGCATGGTAAGGGATGAGCCATAATGAATCACTCAGCAAGTATTTCTGCCTAGATTCGTCAAGTTGATCATACATGGGGATCAGCGTAGTGGACAGAATACAGTAAAACACAGAGCAAGTACTATATTGGTAACACATATTACAGTAACATCCAACACAAATAACATAAATAAACGGTACAGTAAATCAGGCAGTTAAAGTCTTTCATCAGCTTTACTTTGAACTTAGTGATCTTTCATATAGTCTGTATCATTCTTGAACAGAATCTTTTAAGTTCAGTTCATGTGCTTCCTTGACCTTCATACATGGCAAAGTACACAAGTAATCATGACTTAAGGGTACTAAGAGATCATGGGACATGTTCGTGATACATGCATTGTAAAACTTTCAGAAAACATCTCATCTCATACATTCAAAAACATGATAGAACATGAATTGGCTATAGCACTTTTCGTATCATAAGAACGGTACCCACGACATGCCGAATGATTCCCCGAGTAGCCTTTAGTATCGTCTATGAATCTCGATGGTCCAACCACGGTGTTACATCATACGTACCTAGGACTAACGGTAACACGTTATGACCAAGATTCCAAGCCCCAGGCGCGGTGTTACACTCAGACATAATGTCTTTTGCCCCTCATATCATCCCCTAGGACCAGACATCATGAAGCTCTCCATATAGAACGTTGTAGACATAACAGAAAGGTATAGATCTCTTGTCCCGAACAAGGTGTTACATTCAGTCAACAGAAACATGCATAAATAGAAAGGCAGAGATCCATTGTCTCTTACAAGGTGTTACACTCAACCAACAGAAACATGCATAAGTCGTATGGAATCATTCGTCTCGCGGTACGATTCTTTAGTGGTAAAATCCTTTGGAATATCTTTTGCAAAATCATTTCGTAAACGTGATCATAAATAAAAATCATTGGCATTGAAAATCATATTGACAAATGCATAGTGAATTCTGGACTGGTTTATGGTCTCTAATCAATTTAACCTCTATTCCTGGTTCTCAACCACTAATTTTATTTTCTTAAGGTGTCTAATACTTTATTTTATTTAGTTCATCATAAAGGTTCTCAAGTTGGCTTATGGGCCGAGAGTTATCACTCATACACATTCTTGATTCCCAACTTTGTTTAGTATCACAAATATATTAATTTCATACATATATTCTACATCTCATATATATCTTCATACATGTTCTCCCAAATAACAATTTGAACATCATAATGGTAATAATTTGGCCTCTTTGCCGAAAGGTGTGGTCACACCAACATGGATTCTTCAATTTGTTGGGTGCATGCATGATACCAAGTTGATGACATCTACTTTGTATTCCAACTACCATGTTCATGTGTCATGATGGTGCAGGACGAAACATTGATATCCATGATTAAACTTCAAACAACATCACATATCTCATAATCATGATCACGAAGACCATGATCATGATAATAGTGACATGCAAATACATAAGAGGATGAATCCAATGAAAATACATTTTTTAGGTCATGATCATCAAAATACACATCATGATGATGGTGATGAATTCATGCCTAATAATGGAGACCCAAAACAGCTCCATCTTGGCAGGGAAACATGATAAGGAAGTGATGATCATCAAGATGCTAACTTTTATGGCATGCATGATAGTATGGATTATGTTGCACCATAAATATACTACATCATGGCCATAATTACACAAATACACTCTCATACATATGAAAACAAAGAAAATGATGATCATCCTACATGCACATATAAGGATGGTGCTTAGTGAGGTTCTTAGTACACTTTTTCAAGAAAGTGTAATAATCCATCTACAATGCTCATGGAATTGGTGAATGCATGTTTGTCCTTCTTCTTTTATGCCATGCACGCCCATTAGTGCGCTGTTTATACCAAATTTATGCCATGCATGTCATATCTAGATATCATCCTAATCATATTGATGAATCTTATTCAAGTATAACACACATTCATGCATAGTTTAGGCATGCAAAAATACTTTTCATATCTTTGAGCTGATGATTTCATTTTAACATATGCATGCATGATCCATCTTCTGATATAAACATAGGAGACTCATTATTAAATATTCTTGAAGAAGCTAAGAAGAATACTTGTCTTTATTCTTAAATCTTACACCTAAGAAGGAAAAGATTTCTTCTTTACCTTGCCTTGTGTTGTTCCCCACGGTTAGGATGACTAGAATGGAGGAAAAATTTGGTCATTTTAAGGAAGAAGACATTGGGAAGGTTCAACAATTTAGTCTTAAGAAGACTTACCTTTGGAATCCCTTGAAGATTCCTACTTTCCTAGTTAGAAACTTTCTCCTTCTCCTTGCTTGCACACACGGCCTTGGAATTCCCACACTTAGAAGCTTGATTCTCTACTTGAAAATGGAAGTCCCTCTTTACTTGGGAGTTCACAGCTAGGGGAAGTAAGGAGGAAGAAAAGAGTTTTGTTTTGAGAAAGAGGGAGTGAGTAGAGAGAGAGAGAGGAGTACTTTTCTTGAGAGAAGTTGGATGAAATGAGGAGTGGGATGGAAAGTGGGAGGAGAATTTTCATCATTTTTGTTGGGGTTGGGAAGAGGAGAAATGATGGGGTGGATGTTGCACGAATTTCCATTGATTGTAAGGGAGGTAAGCAATGAAAGAAGAAGAGTGGAGTGTGTAGGATTTTGTATGTTATTTGGTTGGTTGGAAGTGGGTGTTGTAAGACAAGAAATTTCTTTCTCTTTCTCCTCTCTTGCATTCTCGGTTTTTAAGGTGTTATGGAGGGACTTGAATATGTCTTGGAAGAGAAAATGAAGTCTTATAATTTCTTGAAGTGAAGAGAGGTATATGTGTTGGTGAAATGGAATGAAATGAGAGCAAGAATGAAATCTTCTCGTTTGAAGGTAGTGGTCGAAACCATTGAAGCTTGGAGGAATGTGAAAGAAACTTCATCATGTCTCATGGAAATAGGAGAGAAGAAAGAATAATGGAAGTGTAAGGTTTGCATGTGATAGGATTGGGTGTAAGAAGGATGAAAAGGTGGAGTAAAATAAAAGACAATTCTTTGTCTTGGTAGTGGGGTGGACGGTCAATATATGGTTGAAAGGTGAGGTAGTGTGTCTTGTAACCAATATGAGGTTTGTTGGAAGAAAATGAGTATATATTGGACCCTTGTTGGTTTCTTAAGCTAGGGTAAGTGGATTAATTTTAGCGGATGAATAATAAAATAATCTTCTATTTACACCAACTAGGTAGGGCGGTCAAAGCTTGGGTAGGGGGTGGGGTTTTACTATTTTGTCATTTCTTCCTTTTCCTATGTGTTATTTCCTTTTTATTTTAATATAATTCCTAATAAAAGTTGTACAATTCTTTATATGCACTATTAAATATTCTTACACCTATTAAGGTAATTTAATAGTTCTTAAATTTTATTTAGGATACACCTATACACATATTATCCCAAGTGCTGTACGATGATCGCACTCTAATTCCATCGTAATTCTTTTTGTTCTCTTTTCAACTAGCCTGGGGGTGCGAGTCGTAACAGGTACCACCCATTCTTCATTAAATACATACATACATACATACATACATACATACATATATACACATACATACATATATATACATACATACATACATATATATATATATATATATATATATATGAGATTTCAGAAAGAAAAAGATGGTGTTCTCTAACCATGGTGACCAGCAGCGACCGACGGCCTAGTGCCGCCGTTGCTTTTTCCTCCCTCTACTCTCCGATTCTCCTCCTTCTCCATATTCATTCACCGGCGATAGGTTTTATCCACAGATGGCAGCAGTTGTGGACAAACGGCTGACACCACCGCATCCTACACGATCGGTTTTGGGGAAGTCGTTTGCTTCTCTCTTCTCTGAATCCACCAAACCTTCTATTGCCCCAAAGCCAATCCAGAGATATAAAGGGAGTCACATGATCGAATTTTCTGAGGGTGAGATCAACTCACTTGCGGCTCCTTATCGATTCACGTTGGTTGGAACGTTTTGGTATGGAAGACCACAGATGGCCACCATCTAAGCGAATATTGATCGCATTGGCTTTACAAGCATGGTACATACAAGGCTTCTCGATCCTACACATCTTGTTGCACTTTGAACAGGACTCAGATTATCTTCGATGTTTTGCACGACAAAGATGGAAAATAGCAGGCAAATATATGTGGTTCACCAAATTGACCTCTGATTATGATCCTAAAGTTGATGCTCGGATTGTTGAGACATGGGTTGCATTGCCGGGATTACCCGTTCATTTTCATCAGCAGAATGCTTTATTTTAGATAGGCTGCATGCTTGGAACTCCAATGAAATTAGATACAACTACAGCAGAGGTTATCCGCCCATCAGTGGCGCGTATGTGCGTGGAGGTCGACATCTCCCAAGAATTGCCTACAAGAGTTTTATTCAGGTATCCAGTCGCATTCTCTCTCAGCCTGTTATTTACGAAGATCTATTGTATTGCACTTTTTGCTTTCGCCTTAGACATAAGGCGACCAATTGTGGAAAGATAAAAACACAAGACCAGCCGCCTAGTGTTGAAGACTGTGGGGGTAAACGTCCACTGCATTTGTCTAAGGAACCATTACAGCGCTGGACCCTTAAGAAGCCCCAACATGAGCTCACGGACGCGGCAAAGCTCAAGGCCTTTATTCCATCCGCATTAGAATCCCAGCCTTCAGTAATGTTATCTCCTGATATGGTTCGTAATATATCACTTTCGCATGCTCATGATGTTTCTAGATTGAAAGGCATAGATGATAGTATGCTGAATGAATTGCCTGCTAATCCTGATTCATTTTCTATTTTGGATAGTGAGGTTGAAGTTGATCCTCGAAATTCTCAGTAATCTGTAGCACCCTCGGATGATGATATTTCTAATTTTATTTTTCCTCTAGTCCAAGCGGTAGTTGCTGAGGACGCCTCTCAGTATCATCCTCCGGCTACTCCCCTGGTCCTAGGTGATGATGGAGTCTTTAGGGTTCCTCCCAAGTTATTGAGATGACAACATAAAACTATTACACCACTTTCACCGCCATTTACACGCTCGGGGGCAGCTCTCTCTAACTCGTTTGATTTATTATCGACCCAATGAAGATTATGGTTTGGAATGTCAGTGGTATTTGTATTTCCGTTGATCGTATATTATCGTTAGTTCGTCGCTATCAGTTACATCTTCTGGTTGTTATTGAACCCAAGGTTAGGCTTTCGTCATTGGTCTCATATCGTCTTAAATTTGGATTTTCTTAAGCAGTGTCAGTTTGTAATGAACATATTTGGATATTTTTGAGAGATGCTGTCTTCCAGCTGGAAGGGGAGCGCCCAGGTGTTCAAAATCATTCTATGCGGTTATGTTGGTTGACTTCGGGGGATTCCTTTTGGTGTATCTTTTGTATATGGTCTACACTCCATTATTGCTCGTCGTCCTCTTTGGGCGGACCTTATTTCTTTTCAGGGTTCCATCGATATACTTTGGCTTGTTGGTGGAGATTTTAATACCTTTTTGACATTTGAGGAGCATAAGGGCCGCTCCTTTCCTCCGCTTCGCACCTTACATGATTTTAATCATTGTATCTCTACCTGCTCTCTTCAACCGATTAACTTTCAAGGGTCTCCTTATACTTGGTGTGATGGTCGGGGGCTGGGCAGAGTTTGGCGTCGTTTGGATCGTTTTGTTTGCTCTTTGAGTTTCTTTGATTTATTTTCTACCGTGCATTATCAGCATCTTAATCGTACAACTTCAGATCATTCCCCACTTTATTTAGAGTGTTCAACTGATACTTCTACCATGGCGGCCTCTTTCAGGTATTTGGATGTTTGGGCAACTGATTCTGGGTTTGATAGTTTTGTCAGTCATCATTGGCAGTCGTACAGGACGGTTGGAGGTATGTGGGGATTTTATTCAAAATTTCGCGAACTCAAACATCATTTAAGACAGTGGAATAAAGACGTATTTGGAAATATTTTTGATGCAGTGCAGTTGCTGAATCAGAGGCATTGCTTGTGAAAGAGAGTTTGATTCAGACTCGTCGGATGTCACGCGGACGGCATACCATCGGAGTATGGCTTGTTTACGACTTGCACAATCTCATGCACTATTATTTTGGAAGCAAAAGGCAAATGTAAAATGGTTGTAGGAAGGAGATGCAAATGCTCGCTTTTTTCACCAGACTGTCAAGGATAGACGTCGTAAACAGGCCATACATAGGATTATCCAAGAGGATGGGGTGGATTGTAGCACTACTCAGGATATTGAATTAGAGGCAGTCCGATACTATCAGGCTCTATTTACGACTGCCCCAACTTCACAACCTGACTCTCTCTTTCAGTTTATTCCCCAATTACTATCAGCTGAGGATAATAAAACTCTTTTATCTTTTCCGGATTTATAGGAAGTTAAGCAAGCAATTTGGGATCTCAAACCTATGAGTGCAGCTGGTCCAGATGGCTTTCCTGGCTCATTTTATCGCCGTTTGTGGTCAGTTATACATTTGGATGTCCATAAAGCAGTATATGAATTTTTCCTGGGTATTCGTCCGCCTAGTCAGGTTGCAGCTGTGCTCATTACGCTTATTCCAAAGGTGGCGAATCCTCAAACATTTTTGGATTTTAGACCTATCTGTTTGACCAATTTTCTCTCCAAAGTCATTACACGGTTGTTTGCCACGCGGCTGTCATCCTTGCTTCCGCGACTCATATCCCCTGAGCAGGATGGATTCATGTAGGGTCGTGATATTACAAAGCAGATTCTCTTAGCGCAAGAATTGAAGCATGTCTTAGATCGGCCGGTCCGAGGAGGCCATGTTATTATCAAATTGGATATGGCCAAAGATTTTGACTAGGTGAGTTGGTCTTATGTTAGACAACTTTTGTTGAAAATGGGTTTTCATTCACGGCTGGTGCGGATTCTATTGAATAATTTATCTGCCACGCGATCTTCAGTTTTAGTAAATGGTAAGCCGGTGGGTTATTTTCCTGTGACCTGAGAGGTTAAACAAGGCGACCCTTTATCACCTCTCCCGTTCATTTTCACTTCTGAAGGTTTTTCAAGAGGCCTTAATACACTTATGACAATGGGGATTATACGAGGATTTCAGGCAGGCCGTGTCCCGCAGGTGTCACATCTGAGGTTTGCATACGATCTTGTTATTTTTTAAAATGGCTCTTTCTAGAATCTACAGCACTTCAGACATTTTCTAGACTCTTATCAGCAAGCATCAGACCAGCTGGTAAATTTCCATAAAAGTCAAGTGGTGGTTAGATCGGGTGTCTCGGGATCGCACGTCTCCCAAGCGTCAGGTACGCGTTTGGCTACTTTACCAATTAAGTATCTTGGACCTTTCTTGTATAAAGGTATTAATCGGGCTGATTATTGTGTTTTTTTACTTACCCATTTTGATTCTAAGTTGAATTCATGATCACCTACGCTCCTTTCCACGGCTGGTCGCACGTTTTTAATTCGCCATATTCTTTGTTCCATGCCATTACATATTATTGCTAGTTCGCAACTACCAAAGAGTGTTTTAGGTGCTTTAAATTGAAAGATGTCACATTTTCTTTGGAATGGCCGTCATCACTGGCAGTGTTGGGAGCACATCTGCCATCCCATAGAGTATGGAAGTTTAAGGATTCAGAACCTTGAAATGATACAGCAGGCATATAATTGTCTTATATGGTTGAAATATCATCAGTCCAATTCGTTATGGACGGTCTACTGTCGTGCTAAATATGATCGCAGAGGCATGGTGTATGCAAATATTTATGATTCGCCTGTTTGGAAGCATATTTGTCAAATACATTCTTATATGCAGCTCCGGGTACAGTTCACTCCAGATGGTCTTAATTGGAATGCAGATTCTTCAAATCAATTCACACTAAGATCCGCTTATAGCCCGCTCTCATCAGTCTCACCTTCCTTTGCTTGTTCACAGTATGTTTGGTGGCCAGGCTCTCTTATGGGGGCACACATATTTCTCTGGAAACTTTGGATGTGCTTGTTGCATATGGTTGACAACCTTCACATTTGGCAGACAATATTTCCCTCTCAATGTGTTTTTTGCAGGACACACTCAGATTGGCAAGATCATATCTTCCTACTTTGTCCAGCGATTAAACCGTTATGGCAAGAAATATCCATTTTGCTCTTTGGTCCGATGCCTCGTCAGTCGACCATTTGTGCGTATTTACTTCGTCCGTGGTGAATTTCCTCACCTCATTCTATGATTGGTCAGTTGAGAGAAGTTGCACCATCTTTTGTAGTGTGGGTTATTCGGAAGGCATGTACATCCATAAGATTTAGAGATAGCAGCTTTTCATATAGATGATTGCTTGAGAGAGTGATCATATATACACTTGGTGTGCATCCACGCAGGGCCGAAAATTCTCACAACCAATCCCACATTTGATTGCATGTTACTTCTCTCCACCATTACGTACTCGCTGCCATTGAGTGGTGCATTGGGAGTTACCACCATTGGGCAAATTGAAATTGAATGTTGATGCATCGGTAGGGCTATTTACCGCTGCAGCTGGAGCAATTTTGCGAAATGACCATGGGATTTTGTATCGGCCATTTGCTTTTCTGTGCCGCCACTATGCCATTTCGGGCTAAATTAATGGCGCTATTGTATGTCCTTATATTTTAGGCTAGGGACAATGACCTGCTTATTGTTGAGACGGATTGCCGTTTGTTGCTTCTTTATCTTTCTAATCCTAAACAATAGACCGGCTCCCTATTGGTGGATCTACAGCGTGCTACAAATTTCTTGTGTCTCAATTCCTCATCGCTGCATTATTGTCTTAGGGAGACAAATACTGCAGCACACACATTATCCAGACATGGCCTACATTCGACAGGTGTGACTATTTATGCAACCTTTTTCGACTTGCCATGTGAAGTTCGTGGGGCTATTTCTCAAGATACTTCCGTACCCCATTTGCAAATTTGATAGCATTAGTCTCCCAAAGGGTTGGCGTGAGCACACACTGGTTGCCATATCATTAATTGATATAGGCAACGTTGGTATGTCTTCTTTCCTATTCTTATGCCTTCTTTATTTAGATTACTTTGCTATATTTACTGTCTGGATAACACTGTTTACTTTTCTGATCTTAATGCGGAATATCTACACATGCTGTTGGGAGTTAGCATGATCACCATCTATGGCTGGCCTTTCTTGTTGTTGCTTGTGTTCATTACGAATGCAGGCAACGTCGGTATGTACATGGTCAATTCTTTATTCCTTTCACCATATATTCATTATGTGTTAGTGATCATTCTCTTTGTGTGGCATATACTGCTGGCGAGTGACTTCTTGCTGGATGAATCAACGGCATTGTGGTGGTCTAAACTCAGCAACTTCAGCACATATATGCATAATATAGGTTATGATTTGCATTGTTTTTTCTATTTTAAAAACAATAATTTAGTGTCTTTATCTGTACCTATTTTACGTTTCATAGTGGGAGAGTATCCCGTGCAATATGTAACCACAGTATTCCTCTGCCACAAGTGAGGGTTTGATTATTAATAAAATACCAGACGGTACCGCCCGTCCTTATACAAAAAATATATACGAGATTTCAGAAATGGTGAGGGCAATTTTGAATATTTTTTTGTGAAAGACGGACAGTTGTTTTATTTAGTTTAGGAGAGTCTCCACCATAGCTATCGCGATAAATGTAACCACGGTATTCCTCTGCCACAAGTGAGGGCTTTTTAATAAAATACTCGGACGGTACTGTCCGAGTATTTTATTAAAAAGCCCTCACTTGTGGCAGAGGAATACCGTGGTTACATTTATCGCGATAGCTATGGTGGAGACTCTCCTAAACTAAATAAAACAACTGACTAAAAACATACATAAAACGCAAAATAAGAGAAAGCGATGAAATACATAATGCGTGCAGTTATAGAAGACAAAAGAATGGTCGACAGGACAAATATTCTTCCGACGATCTGTGCCCCACGGAGCTGCGCACCTCCAAGCGTGTGATAATCTTCCCACAGCGTAATGTGTACCTCAATGAAACAATGATAGCAGCAGAAGTCATGCAGAAGTTGTACCGAAGGACAATATAGTATGAAGATAAATGTAAAGCAGAGGCAAAAAGTGTACCCAGGTTGCCAAGAAAAGAAGAGGCCAGCCACCAGCATAAGTATGATTTTCACCATTGAGTGATAACAAGGACATCAGCAAGATAAAGAAAAATGTTATCAAGCAAATATCAAAATTACAAACAGAATGTATAAGTAACCAAGATGAACATACCCGACCGCCTACATCAATACGATGTAGGCGGGCATAGGTCAGTGAGCTTTTAGAGGCGGACATAGGCAGTATATATATCATGATGTAAACTGTCACGAACAGCTAGAGGAAGTTCCAAGGGCACCGTAAAAACACCTGTCTGGCGCCTCACAAGTCCATGTTAAGCCAGAAAGTGTGCTCGTGGCACATATGACAATGCAGTATCTGTGGAAGTCATGAGCCCCTGCACCCGAGCATAATCACTACCCAACCTAGCTGTCAAGCTAATGTGGCTAGAAGCAAGCCGCGGTAGTTGCAAACAGTCTATTTCAACTACAAGAGATGTATGTCCTGCCATGGCAAAGAATAGTAAAGAAAAGAGAAGAGCTTGGAGTTCAACATGCATAGGCTGAAGTACTGGCAGCGAGAAACATATCGCCTGAACCAGAGACCCGTTAGCATCACGTAACACTGCCTCCAGCAGCGCCCTTACAGCCAGTTGCAGCATCAACATTAAGCTTTAATTTACTCGACGGCGGCAGCCTCCATCTTAGAACCTGTATTCGTTTGGTGCGGATAGGAGGGGAGTAATAAGCAGCAATTAAGGATGGAACAGAAGCCAAAAACTTACGATCAGAGACTGACAAGCACCAATTATAGATGTCTTAGCAAATACATTCCTGAAGTCGGTCCAGCAAAAAGGATTGATCCCCGAATTGTATCGAGGCATATTCTTTCCAGATTTCCCATGATGCTATCAATGGAACCACTGCATTTAGTTGGCCAACCATTGTGGTGCCACTGGCTTTACGCCACCAACCCAGATAATATCTCCATAACGTGAGGGCACCCGGCAGTGGCCCTCCGAAAGTCATGGACAAGTGCGTCCACACTGTGGCAATTATCGGACATTTGTAAAAGATATGTTCTTGTGAGACTGGTGCAGCACGACAAAAAACCCCTGGGAAAAGTAGTGTACCACAGCTGGATGTTTTCCGGTAGTGGTATATCATTATACCACAATCACCAAATGAATATCCTGGCAGACACGGGTATTTATTCTACAGACACTGGATCATCTTTACATGCACTTCCTATTATAATGTTGTTACTAATCCCTGTTTTATGTTTCCTTTGCATGGATTCATGGCGAGACTATCAACGAAGATCACTCAGCAAAATGACTTGCAGAGAACCATGGTTTCCTTACGCACGAATCCTTCAATCAGTGGACTCCTTTTGGAATTTGCATTTTATTTTAAAGTACTGCCAATTTGCAATCATTACAAATCCACACTTTCTGCGCTCAGCGGTTGAACAAGATACAGCACACTTTATTTTTATATCCCATTTATGTAAATACTCCAATAATATAAATATGTACGCTTTTTCCTTCGCCAAGGTTTTATCCATAAGGGTGGTTTTCTTGGCAAGGTTTTAATGCGGCATACATTATATGATTGGAGATTAGTATTTATATGGTCTTTACACTTTCTTTATTCATATGATGACTTTTGATGTAATATGGTATTCCTCCGCCATAAGTGAGAGCTGAAATAAAATAATTTTTGGATTAAAAAAATACATACATATACATATACATATATATATATATATATATATATATATATATATATATATATATAGAGAGAGCATTTTTTAGTAGGTTAGTGTGCATATGAATAAGTACACCTTTTTCAGCATATTTTTGTACATAAATGTTATAAACTGTTTTTGAGTGAAATTATATTATTTTCGGATTTAAAGATATACAAAGTATTAAACTGCTTTCGGATGGAGATATACATTTGATTACGTTATTTTTGAGTTAAAACATATATTAGCAAAGGAATGGTTTAGGCCGAAAATATGTATGTTATATACTTATTTATATTGTAATGGTAAAAAAATTGTTTTAGTTGAAAACATATAAGTTATATATATTGATTTGGTGAATAAACTACTTGGACTGATTTTTAGGTAAGAAATTGTATTTGAAGTGATTATAGTTTTATGAATGTTTTAAGTGGGTGTGGAAAAATATTGATATATGATGTGTGGGAGTATCCATACGCGTATATATGCACGTGTATGGACGCGGGCATATATATGAGTATGTATGCATCAGGTTATGTATGTTTATGCATTTGCATTCATGGCACGAGCATTGCATTGTATTTGACAGGTTGTGCCTAACATGGACATGAATATTGATGGATATTGATGGATGACAGGCTGCGTCTAACATGGACGCAGGTGCCGAGGACGACAGGCTGCATCTGATATGGGCGCATGTGTCGGGTATGGTAGGCCATGTCTAACATGGGCATGGGTGTCGGACGGTAGGCTGGGTCTAACATGGGCACGGGTACCGAAGTACGCCGGATCTAACATGGGCACAGGTTCTGACAACGGTAGATTGTGTCTAACATGGACACACGTGTCAAGGTGATAGACTGTATCAACATTAGGACCCGGGACATGCATAGCATATCATGATTTTAAAAGAGATGCATAATGTTTGCATGACCTTAATTGCGTGTGTCATGATTTTAAAAGAAGGCATGTATCATATAAATGTGGCATTGAGAATTGAGTTGAATGAATATTTAATTTATATTCGTTGATGTGATTATGTTTACTCGGCTTATATTGTTGTTTGATTGTAGAAGTTATTTATTTTAACTTTATTTGCGAATGAGGACATGTATGTTTTATTTAATTTATTTTATTATGCCTTTACCCCTACTCTCACATATGATCCCGTAGCATATACAGGTAGGTACTTACGGGCGACGCAAAGCGCTTATAAGTTGTTGCTTCTATTTTTCTTTGCAGAGGATCCAGGTTATGATATGATATTCATAGAGGATGATGTCGAGTGGCACAATGTGATCCATAGTGGTAGACGCATTGACTTTTGGGATACATTTAGTGAGCTTGTATTATTGGTTATTTCTAGTTTATAGTGTTTTTAAGTTGATATCAACTTTTTAGTGACCTTGTTCGGGCCTGGTCAGCCTTAGTATTATAGTTTGATATTTACGTTGAGAGATTTTTATTGAAGTTTTAATTTTTGTGATGTTTCGGCAAATAAATTCCGCGTGTCATGCTGATGTGTAAGGAATTCGTATCGACGCCTTGTAGTTCTCAAAGCACACTACCACGGGTGCAATATTCCCAAAGCTAGGGTTTGGGATGGGGCTCTACAGGTGGTATTAGAGCCGATGCTCTACATCTACGTCGGAAACTTGGACTTAAGCAATGGATTTTAGATTTAAGTAATGAGATTTGAAATTAAACAATGATCTTAGATATAAATGATGAACGTAGAGTTAAGCAGTGATCGTAGAAATAAGTAAACAATCTTAGAATTAAGAGCCGATCATGTAAGGGGTAAGGGATATCACCATAGAATTTAATTATTTAGCTGTCTACTTATTTTGAAGACCATTGCATGGCTCCATAGGTATGGTTAGAGGAATTTCCAAAATGCCCTTGCCCTTACTAAATGAAACTTAAACAAAATTTTTAAAGAAAACATGCCTCCACGACGTGATAACATCGGAAACGAAGGGAACAGTGATGGTGAGCAGTCGACCCAGGGGATGCTACCACAGGTACTGATCGACGCATTGACAGTGAGCAGCCAGGCAGTGGCGCAGCATCATCAACCTCCGCCGCACAGTAGGGTATTTGGTTTTTCTACGAAGAGCTGAAGAGGTTCCACGTCCCAACATTCGAAGGGAGCTTGGAATCAAACGAGGCAGAACGTTGGTTGTAGGAGGTGGAGAATAATTTACGGCTAATTCAAGTGCCTGACGAGATTGAGGTGGACGTGATCACACCGTTCCTGATTGGTGAGGCAGACCAGTGGTGGAACAGCGTAGTGTTGAACATGCTCCAGCCCATTACTTGGATCCAGTTCAGAGAGGAGTTCATGAAGTACTATGTCCCAGCCATCGCCGTACTACAAAGATGGCAACTTTTGAGACTTTGAGATAGGGTGGCTTGTCAGTAGCCGAGTATGCTGACCAATTTAACTGGATATGGAGATGCGCAGCCGGAGATGGGATGCTTACACCCCCAGGCGGACTTCCTGCAAGTCTAGAATATCACTACGCCATAAGAACCACATACGATCATCACATAAAGATAAACAAGAAGAGTACCCAAGCTGAATTTTAGCATGCTGTAATCTTGTCACAGGCTGTTGAGGCTCAATGGCGACCAAAGAATGCAACAGAATACTGATGCAATAATAAACTTGAACAATCCAGAGAGGTTTGCAAACCTCTAATATTCCAAATTAAAAGCTGCATTAAAAAGTTTGAGAGGAGGATTGCGAATCTCAGGCCAAACTACAAGTGGTTACTTGACAAGGAGGACATGATACCTGGGAAGCAGGATGGCGATGTCGTTTTTTAACATGCATAACAAAATCTTGATCGTCCGTTATAGCAGGTGGATGAAGGAGTTGGTGAACTAATATCTCATCTGGTAAAGGATTAAAAAAACATGACATGCAGCGTGAGAGATCCTCAGACACCGCCTGAAAAGTGCTGCAGAGCTCAGAAATTGGCAGAGGAGGCTTCTGCGTGGTACGAAGATAGGCCTCCATATCAGAATGGCCATGTAACACATCCACCATTTGACTTTGTGTCTGTTGCAAACCATCAGTCACTCGGCCCAAGAGGTCTAAATCTTGAGAATGAGCTGGTAGAGGTATGTCAACAGCTGGCACTGAGACATGATCCAACGGTGTTGGATTAGTCAAAAGGGTAGCTGGCTGCATTGAAACAGTGTGGTATTCATTGGGTAGTGGAATATCTGAGGAAATCACTTATTCTGCAATGTTGCAGGTTGAGCAACCGATGGCTTTTCCTTCCAAGCTATTTGACTTGGTGCCGCGGGCAGATCAACGGGATGGTGGGAGGACAATTGCATGTTTTGTGATCGAAGATACAACAAGCGGAACAGAATTGCAGAACATCTTCATATATTACAGGTTGAAAGAATTCATGAGTACGAGATGACAATTCTTTGGAGACATCAACCTCAATACACACACGTGCAACTGAAGGTCGGAAGAGTTTTTGGGTTGCAGTATCTAAATAGATAAGTGATCCGATCATGGAGGCAATGGCATATAAAGATGACTGCTGATGTAAATAAATCAGAAGCGCAGGCAGAGAAATCCAAATGGGTACTATAGGAGCATCATACCTTGGAGCAAAATCAAATGTGTATTTGGTGACACGCATAGGATAACCGAGAATTGACCACGTACGTCGCCAAAAACAATGACTGTAATCCTTATCCTATTCGAATCGGATGAGAATGTGAGACTTATCCAGGAGACCAAGAGATACCAGACCCATAAAGCCTATGCGGTCAAAGGCTTTCTTCATTGCCGCCATTGCCGGCCGGCCATGTCAAAATGATCTGACGAGATCGTATTGGAATGGAGCAATCAAGGCATCGACTTCTTCGCCAGGAAAATGTATAGACGGACAGCCCTTGAATCGAAAAGGTTGCTTAGGGCAAATCAAAGGAGGAGAGTCACCGCGGAGAACATCGGCGAATGGAGGAGCCGCCAGACCTGCCGGCGGCGGCAGAACCATGGTTGGAGTCGAAGTCGGCTAGAGCAGACGAAATAGCCTGGCAGCTGAGAGCGTTTCTCTCTACGTATATTCTATATGTATATCTCTTAACTGATTTGAAGAAAGTAGCTGGAATAGCCTCCTGGAAGTCCTGCACAAGGAAGCACAAATCAGAGGTCCCGGGGGTATGACTCCGGGTAAAACACTCCGACGCTCAAGTCAGTTTGGGCCATTTCTCACTGAGAATATAATTTTGTGTATGGAGTTAGAAAGTTCTCACAGTTCTTGGCTAAGGAGAAAATTCAGTATATTAGCTCCAGGAGATATGGAAATGTTTCAATCCGGATCCTTTCTTGTCTGCGTTAGCTTGCTTTTATTAGTTTTTCTCGCCCTCTGTCTCTGATAGCGGATGTGACGTTGGCTTGGGGCAGAGAAACTATGACGCCGTAGGTCTGCTGATGTGACTGGTAGGTCTGCGGACGTGACTTAGTAAGAAGGCCGATGTGACCTTGGCGTGTATAGGCTGATCAACCCCACATGCACTCTTTCTTTGAATTGCACTTCTGCCTGATAGTCCCACGATCTCCTTTGCCGAAGTGCAAAACCAAGCTTGACCGAAGTGGTCCAAAGCGTAGCACTTAGGCCGAAGTTGAGGTTTAAGTTAGGTGCCGAGGTGCAATCCTTTAGCGTATTCGTTGATAATAAGAAGGATGCTATGCAATATAGCCGAAGTGCAGTCAAGGCTGAAAAACAATGCTTGGGTGCTGAACTACAGGAGTTGTATACTTGCACCATATCTGCCGTTGACTGTCGTTGACTAACAGACAATTATTTCTGGTTTATCATTTGCCCCCAGATTTTGTGTGGCCGAGCTGATCTGTGAGGGCAGACAAATCTATTCTAAAGAGTCAATGACGTGTCCTCATTAATTGGGCAGTTATCCTCTTATCTGCGCTGTATTTCCCATTAACCGCACCTTTAACCTCATAATTGATCCGTTATCCCCCCTTTTAATGTAGGTGCTAATTCCAACACCTCATCATTATTTTTTTGGCAGTTTCAGTACCCGAAAAGGGGGAAAATACCCGAACCTTCACCTTTTCGAATTTCGAACGAAAAGTTACAACCTTTTCTTTTTCTTCTTATAAATAGAGGTTCCTGCCCTCATTTTCTTTTTCCTCTTCTTCCACTCTGCCTACGATGTCCTAATCCTCATCCTCGCTCCCAGTCTTCAGCTTAATTCCGGTGCCGTCAACTCTGCTCTTAAGGTTTCTGTAAGCTTTTCTTCCTTATCCATGGCTTTCGTTATTCTCTCTTCTTCCTCTTCTGATTCCCAAATTAGATCAGCCCATTCTTTCTTTGCTGATCTGGAGGGTGACCAGGAGGTTCAATCTAACCACGAAAGGTCAGATTCTAGTGAGGACAACCGCCTTCTGAGAAGGATACGTCGCGCTGATGAATCTTCTTTTGTTACCCTGGAATCCATGGTGCCCTCAACGTCAGTTGATAAAGGTGCACCATCTCCAATGGTGCAGAACTCAGTGTGCACCTTGAAAGCCACTGAACTCTCTGAATTATGCAAATATTATAAGGTTGATAGGAGTACCTTTGCCCCCATTCTTCCTCTGCCACATCAGACTGCTTATGACCCTCCAGTAGGATATGAGGCAGTCTATGAGGAATATTTTAAATCTGGTTTTAATCTTCCCATTTCAGCTCCTTTATTCAAAATCTTATATTTTTTCAAACTTAGGCTTCTCCAAATAATGCCTAATGGCCTTAAGGTTATCCTCAGTTACCTGCTCTACCTAAGAGCTGCTGAGAAAGCCTTTTCACTTGCTGTTTTTAGGGGAATGTTTGTGTGCAAACAGAAAGATAGTTGATACTATTTTAGCAGGAGGCATCCAAATAGTGAAAACCTCCATGCCATAAACATTCCCTCTTTTACCAAAAATTGGACGAGACGTTTCTTCTTTGTAAAGACTATAGGATTACCCGAAAGAACCCTCTAGAAATCCGGCAGCGCAAATAACATGAGGCCAAGCGAGAAATCTTGCGATGAAGCCTCCAGATTGTTACATTTGCCCATCATGGATTGGAAGAAAGTTGACAGACCAGTTGTGAGTGTTGCTGACCTGGAACACTTGTGGCCAGAATATAACTTTCGACCTCTCATCCTAATTGCCTTGAGAATAGTTCGGGGTATGTAGCAATCTTTTGAACATCTTTGACTTGTTCTAATGCTTCCCTTGCATTCTGATCAATTTGTTTGTTGAATCCTGTAGGAGCCATGGTGTCTGAGACCCTAGCCAGGCTAAAGAATTTGGTCCCTAAAAAGAGGAAAAGGACCGAAGGACAGCCTTCCTCTTCAGGGCAGGCTTCTGCCAGAGCTCCTTCTGAGGTGCAGATGATTCCCGCTGATTTGGCTTCAGCTGAGGCTGAAGTTCCAGGTAAAATTCTTTCCCTATGTTGGTTTTGAACATACCTTGTTTTCATTTAGTCAATTGACCTTTTTGTTTTCTCTGTAGCTGGAACTTTTGATAATCCCATCCGAGCTGAAGCTCAAGTCCCTACCCAAGCTATAGCTTAGCCAGATGATGGAATTAGGGGAATTGACGCCCCCATCTTGATTCCTCCTTCTCCAGTCGCCGAAGAAGAAGTTACGCCTCAACCAAGGCTGGTTTCTTCTGAGGCTGTTCCCCCTGCTGAGCTTTTAGGAGAAACTTCCGGGAGAAATGATGTACTGGAAGGAGAATCTTCCCAAAGAAACCGCCGAGGCACGAGAACGATGGAGTTCTCTTTTGCTAACACTGCTATAAATCCTAGCGTAGCTAGGAAAGTAACTGAGATGTCAGTGTTACCCAGAGATTGGCAACTTTATGGCAGTCTAGACTAGGACACTGCCATGAATTCGTTTGCAAGCAACATGTCCATGGTAAGACTTCCCGATATTCTCAATGTTTTTCAGCTTGATTACTTATGTTCTCTCTAACCAACCTGATTTCTGCAGTATCAGGTTCAAGAGTACAATATACTCAAACGGGCTGAGGAGTTGCGTGCTAAATTTAACTAACTCTCTGAGATCAATGCCAACCTCAGAAACGCTTATGACGGATTGGCAGAGGCGGCGAGACCCAGCAATACAAGGTTGGAACAACTGGAAGCACAAGTAAACAGCCTGAAGTCTGAAGTGTCTGTCCTTTCTGAAGAAAACTCCAGGCTTCGAGAAGGGAAAAAAGATTCAGACATCAAGTTGGCCACTGCCAATTCCCAAGTATACAAGCTGAAAGAAATGGTGGCTAACGTTGAGTTGATCTCATCCAAAACTTAGGCTGAACTGGAGTTCTACCAGAAAGAGCTCAGCACTTGTGAGCAAGAGCTGTCCAATAATAAGAATCAGCTGGAAGCCGAGCGCAAGAGCAAAGCTGAACTCATTCTTCAGTTTGAACTTCAAGCTGAGGAAATCAAGCAAAAAGCAATTGCTGAGTTCAAGCAGTCTGAGTTCTTCACGGGTAACTTCTTGAAGATGCAAGGCTCAGCAATAGCCATTGGACAGAATTTGGCAATCGATGCCTGCTCTGAAGTTTACCTGGGCTTGGACAAAAACCACCCTCAAATTGCTGACCTCTACAACCCCGAAACTGAAAGCTTATTTGAGAACCAATTGGCGCTGTTTCAGAGTGGGGATGATCTTAGAGATGATGAAGATGATAAAGAATAGAATATGGTCTTCTCTTTTTGTAACTTTCGTAGTTGTAATAGATAATTTCCTTAATGAAAATTTTACTTTCCCCAACTTGTGCTCTTCGGCTTTACTTGCCATAATTCTCATAATTTTTGCAAGTATTTGTCTTATGCTTTTTTACTTCTGCTCTACCAAAGTTTTTTAAATTATCCTCCATAGTAATTGTTTGTCCTCGGCTCTGCCAAAGACTTATTGCCTTTAAGTGTTGGACTTCAGACTCTACCTTTGGCTCTGTTGATCTATTTTGGCAATAATAAAAGAACCACACGTCGGCTTTGCCATAAAACACTGTTTTATTCGAACTTCAGCACTGCTGATAATTACACATGATTTACACTTTTCTAGCACTGCTAAAAAACCGTGAATCCTGTACTCAAGAGTTTGTCCCTCCTCGGGGATTTGTCTCAGACCTGCTGAGATCTTGTTGAGTCGAATCCTGCTTGGCCATCTCAGTCCTGCTGAGGTAAAGAATTCATTGAAAACCTGTTCCAATTTGTTGAGACCTGCTCAACCTGCTCAGATCTGCTGAGGTGAAGAATTCATTGAAAACCTGTTCCAATGTGTTGAGACCTGCTCAACTTACTCAGACCTGCTGAGGTGAAGAATTCATTGGAAACCTGTTCCAATGTGTTGAGACCTGCTCAACTTACTCAGACCTGCTGAAGTGAAGAATTCATTGGAAACCTGTTCCAATGTGTTGAGACCTGCTCAACCTACTCAGACCTGCTGAGGTGAGATATAGGAAAACCTGTCCCAAATGTTGAGTCCTGCTCAACCCACTCAGTCCTGCTCAGGTGAAGAATTCATTGGAAACCTGTTCCAATGTGTTGAGACCTGCTCAACCTACTCATACCTGCTGAGGTGAGATATAGGGAAACCTGTTCCGAATGTTGAGTCTTGCTCTACCCACTCAGTCTTGCTGAGGTGAAGAATTCATTGGAAACCTGTTCCAATGTGTTGAGACCTGCTCAACCTACTCAGACCTGCTGAGGTGAGATATAGGGAAACCTGTCCCAAATTTTGAGTCCTGCTCAACCCACTCAGTCCTGCTGAGGTGAAGAATTCATTGGAAACCTGTTCCAATGTGTTGAGACGTGCTCAACCTATTTAGACCTGCTGAGGTGAGATATAGGGAAACCTGTCCCAAATGTTGAGTCCTGCTCAACCCACTCAGACCTGCTGAGGTGAAGAATTCATTGGAAACCTGTTCCAATGTGTTAAGTCCTGCTTAACCTACTCAGACCTGCTGAGGTGAGATATAAGGAAACCTGTCCCATTTGGAGTGTAGTTATGCCCCACTCCCGTTACGGGTTGTAAGTGGATGTTAGATGGGCATAAACTGTTCTTCTTGTCTAGATGAGCCTCTTCATGTACCATAAGGTGACTTAACTTTCTTGGCTGAATGCTGAATCAGAGGATTAAGCCGAACAGAGCCGGGTTAGAGTTTAGTAAAAGATTGACCCTCAAATAATACAAGCCTGAGCTGAAAAATGTCGGATGCGCACAAGAGGGATTGAATCCCAATTCATTTGAAATATGACCTTTTGTCGTTAGGTCAGCCTTGTATGCCCAGGAACCCGCAGCCTCTTTTCATCTGAATCTGAATCCTCATCTCTTGGCGACTTGTGCTGATGTTCAAGTCCGCAATTTTCATCTGGAGGGGGCCTACCAAAGTCCAGCCTGTTGTGCAGCCTTGATCTCGGATTGTAAAACTGTTGCAGGTGGCCGAGCTTGATAAGACGCCCAATTTCCTGTCCGAGCTGCCTACAGTCTTTTGTATCATGCCCAATATCATGATGATAAAGGCAGTACAGTTGGTGATTTCTTTTGTGGATTGGTCCTGCCAGGGGCTGAGGTTCCCTTGCTAAGGTCATCTTCCTCATGTAGGAGAGAATATGGGTCTTAGAAGCCAGTAGAGAGTTCCTTTCTTTTCTTCGGCCTCCCAACCGAATCTTGACAGAGCACCTTTCTTAAAGTAGGGCTTCACCTTTATTGTCAACTTCTCTGCCATGTTTGAATGGCGGCAACGCCTTTGGTGTGCGTTTTATGCTCTGGTGGCTAGACCCTTGTCCTGAACGCCTAGCCTCAGCCATAAATTCGGCCTGATGCCTGGGATGATAGTCAGGCCGAGTCGGAGAGTACTTCAGGTGTTCTTGCAGGTGAGAGTTACTGGAGTGAGACCCACTGGGCCCCGCTGCGGAAGCTTTCCCCTTCATTTCTCTCACTACAGCTTGGAACACACCCGGATTTTGAGCCACATAATGTATGGCTCGCATATGCTCTTCATATGTAAAGACAACGGTAGGAGTTGAGGATTCTCCCCGCTCCGAGGAACAATGTTCCGTTTGTTGTTGAGAAGATCTCTGACTTCTCTTAGATGTCATATGTTGCTTGGACCCTTTTCCATCCTTTTTCTCCATCTTTCCCACAATACCCGGGTAGGATCAAAATTAAGAAAGCCTTGAGAAAATGTTTTAAGGAATTGAAGCCCTCCTTCTAGCGCCAAATGATGAAGCCGGATCTTCACCAAGGGTCTAAGATGATCTCAAATAAACGTCGTTAACTGATTTGAAGAAAGTAGCTGGAATAGCCTCCTGAAAGTCCTGCACAAGGAAGCACAAATCAGAGGTCCCGGGGGTATGACCCCGGGTAAAACCCTCCGACACTCAAGTCAGTTTGGGCCATTTCTCACTGAGAATAAGTTAGAAAGTTCTCACAGTTCTTGGCTAAGGAGAAAATTCAATATATTAGCTCGAGGAGATATGGAAATGTTTCAATCCGAATCCTTTCTGGTCTACGTTAGCTTGCTTTTATTAGTTTTTCTCGCCCTCTGTCTTTGATAGGATGTGACGTTGGCTTGGGGCAGAGAAACTATGACGCTGTAGGTTTGCTGATGTGACTGGTAGGTCTGCAGACGTGACTTAGTAGGACGGCCGATGTGACCTTGGCGTGTACAGGCTGATCAGCCCATCATGTACTCTTTCTTTGAATTGCACTTCTGCCTGATGGTCCCACGATGTAATGATACGTTTAACTCCTTCGCCGAAGTGCAAAACCAAGCTTGACCGAAGTGGTCCAAAGCGTAGCACTTAGGCCGAAGTTGAGGTTTAAGTTAGGTGCCGAGGTACAATCCTTTAGTGTATTCCTTGATAATAAGAAGGATGCTATGCAATATAGCCGAAGTGCAGTCAAGGCTGAACAGCAATGCTTGGGTGCTGAACTGCAGGAGTTGTATACTTGCACCATATCTGCCGTTGACTGTCGTTGACTAACAGACGATTATTTCTGGTTTATCATATATGTATGCATATATATATGGAAAAATATGACGACAGCTTCTCCGAATTTTGCAGCGCTGCAATTCAGCAATGGAGATATCTTCCGCAGCCAGCACTGATTCCAACATCACCTCTCCGCTCTTTTGATGTCAATCGGGTATTCCGCGCTCTTTCTCTGTTTTTCTTCTGTGTTCTTTTCTTTTCGTGCCTCCAGTCTGGTCTTATGTCGTTTGCACCGTTGCCATCGACGACTAGTGTAGCGACCTGTCCCGAGCCCTAGTACTCAAAACGACTCATTCGCCGTATTTTCCTAAGGAAAATACAAGGCATCAATAAAATAAATTACATGTTAGCAAAATAACACAAATCAATGTCAGCGGAAGTCAAGAAATAAAAATCCTCGAAATAATCATCATCATTAATATCAATGTCTAAGTAATTCTGATTCGATACAATGGTCAAACGTAGATAATAAATACTAATCCTCAAAGTACATAAGGTCAAGTCCATAAACTATGTCTCAACTAAGATCTCAAAAGCCTCATCAAGATATCCTCATTCCCGAAACATCCACTCTTGATCATCCTCAGGTGTACTAACTCAATTACCTGTCTATCTGCAAAAATAGGTGATAGCGTAGTATGAGCGACACGTCGCCCAGTAAGTAGCATCACTGTACTTACCATAGGATCATACATGGAGAAGCAAGTATAAATAAAGCAAATAAATGACAAAATAGAAAATAGCATGATTCTTTTCGCAAATAAAGTTTACGTATTTACCTTTCTAACCATCAACAAGTAAAAATACATAAACACAAATAACAACAATGACAAAAGGCGTAGGATAAACACACTCGCACAATCAAATACAATGTGCAACTTCATGATGCATGCTCCTTTTCACTATCGTGTCACACGTATCAACATTATTATTTCACACAACATGCTCCCTTCTTTCCATGATATGCTATGCATGTCACAGGTCTTACTTGTCGCTCCGTAACGTGGAGTCAGCGATCATCGCTCCGTAACATAGAGTCAGCGGACGTCGTTCCGTAACGTGGAGTCAGTGGGCATCGCTCTGTAACATGGAGTCAGCGGAAATCGCTTCGTAACGTGGAGTCAGCGCTCATCACTCCGTAACGCGGAGTCAGTGGACATCGCTCTGTAACGTGGAGTCAGCGGACATCACTCTCTAACGTGGAGTCAGCACCTCGAAGGGATGCAATGCAATGTATGTGCCATGAATGCTCCACACACAATCTGGCGCATACATGCTCCTATATATACCCGCACCCATACACGTGCATATATACTTGCATGTATACCCCCATTTTATTACGCTGTATATCCCTACTCATATATATACCTGCGTATATGCCTGCCTCCATACACGTGCATATACATGCTTATACTTACGCGTATCGCCCTCGACCCACTTTTTCCTCAAAATATACCTACTGGGCCGCTGCCCATAATTTCAAATTGTCCATGCACAAATTCGAACACTATGCACAAATAGGAAGTTTGCTATTCCACCTATTTATACATATTCATATATTTTGTTCAATTACCTTATGGTTTGTACATATTAAATTATAAAATGCTCACATCTCAAAATATGGAGCCTGGCCGAAATAAAGGCTATGCAAACTGCCAGCGTAAAAAGCAACAATGACAATTTGCAATCCGAAATTATATATATATATATATATATATATATATATATATATATAACACATAGTTGATAGAGTAGAATATAAAATTAATATTTTAATTCTGCCGTCTCCAGTAGTAATAGTATAAAAGCTATTTCGGCCATTTTTTTCTTCAAATTCATACTCAAATCAATATATATAAATAATTATGCACGGTTGAAATTTTGTATTCCTACAACTTATGTCATATACCATTTATATATTCATTAAATACCAAAAAACCTACCTTTGGCCGAATACCCTTTCTCCACACACACAAAAACTGCTCTCGGCCTTTTCGTCACTTACCACACCAACCTTGCAATTCCACATATATATATATATTCATATATTCTGTAAAAATTTCATAAAGAAAAGCTTGCACCGTATGTCAAAATATATATTTATGGCCAAATAGAGATGCTTTTGTAAAATAAGACTGCCCTTGGCCAGGATAAAAAAAATCTTACCAAAATTTGGCAATTTTTTTCTTTCTATACAAATATAGTCGGCCACATATATAAATACACACATACATATACACGACAATTTACATATATATATATATATATTTACACCAATTTATGCAATCACCTGTACTTATGTATGATCCATATTTTGATATGAAAATAACATCATAACTTTGAAAAAAAAAACATAGTAAATATAGCAAGGGTATTTGTCTCGATCCATTTATACTATACCGTTATCTGATTCGGGTTCTGTTTCGCCAAAGTTTCACTTATTTTTCCTCCATATGAGGGCTGGCTAAATCCTTTCCATGGTGTAATAGGTGGCCGATTTGTATATAGGTGTGGGTAGAATTTGGCTGGGTATTGTAGACACACATATGTATATATATATGTGTGTGTGTTATATATATTAATAAAGCGGATATTTTATTGAATAAAATCCTCACTTTTGGCGTAGGAAAACCACATTACAACAATGTATGTCGAACGAAAACAAGAAGTGTAAAGCCGTGATAATCTGTAGTCTCCAATCATATATGATATGCCGCATTAAAACCTTGCCAAGTAAAACCACCCTTGTGGATAAAACCTTGGCGAAGGAAAAAACGTACATATTTATATCATTGGAGTAAATGTGCATAGCTAAAATCACGAAGCAAAATAATGAAGAATATAGTCTTTGTGTTGCTAGCAATATGAGTAGAGAGATGTGTTGCTAGCAATATGAGTAGAGAGATTGCTCCATGGTGGTCTTTGTGACGCCAATGCTTTGGGTGATCCGTATCAAGAAATGCCATAGTCTCCCATGTAAAAACTCCAGATATCAAGTCCATAAGTTCCTATGCGTGCATCCATGAGAATGATCCTCGACAGGAAGCAGTAAGATATGCGTTAGTGCCCACAAGTATAGAACAGCTATTATAACCGAGCGAGAAATGAGTGTAAGTACATACCAATGTTGCCCGAAGTCTTAAGACTGCAGGCAACACAACAAGTATAAAATGAACTCCAAAGCATGATGTAAACAGTCTATGAGAATAGAAATAATGAGTGTGAAGTCGTACCAAAGTTGCCTACATCGTGAAGATACAGGCAACGAACCAATGAATCAAGCCAATGTCCTTATGTTCTGAGAGCATGGATACTGCTATCTGTATAATAAAAACCATGCGCCATAGGAGGAAGTTGATCCACTGTTGTATAAAGCATTGTAGACGGTGACATATGCGCATGCTGACTTAAGTGGTGAGCAACCATGTTGATCTCTCTAGGAATGAAGCTAAGACTACTGTCGGTAAGATGAAGAAATAAGAGCAAGCGAGCATATTCTGGTAGTAATGAAAGTTGATGACCATGCGCATTGGTCGTCTATAGGCAGTCCGTTTCTACTATCAAATGACGATGTAGTTGCCCAAAAAACAAAAGGCTATAAAATAGAGCTTGAATTTCAGCTCTTATAGGCAATAGGCAAGGAAGGCGGAAAGAAAGGGCTACAACCAATCACCCTTGCGAGTCACGTAGAATTGCGCCGGCCGAAGCATAACAACGCCCCGCCGATGCATCAACATTGAGTTTTAATTTGCACGATGGTGGGAGTTCCCATTTCAATGGAAGAGCAGGCTTAGGACGCAGTAATGGGGAGAAGCCTCCATGAATGAGAGATGATACATATTGTGCCAAAGATGTACCAGAAAGTGATGAAGCCCAATCATAACATGATTGGCGCATAAGATTATAAATACTTGTAACTGGAATATCCGCATCTCCATATGTATGGTTCGTGTATACGCGCCAAATTGACCAACAAAGCATAATAGGTCCAATAACTCGGAAATTACCTTTGAGAGTACCAACTGAAGATGACATCTACCATTGCAATAAATAAGGATGAAGCTGTATGTCCTTATGTAAAAGTCCGTCTAGCAACCAAGATAATTTCAACCAAGCATCCTTTACATAAGGACATATCAAAAAGACATGCATAATATTTGCGGAGCCAGTGTGACAAAATGGACACATAGTAGGACATATGCAAGTAAGTCGCAGCAAATTGTCTTCAATAGGCAATGCAGAGTGAAGTAATCGCCATGCAAAAATACTAATCGTTTTTGGTATACCACGCTACCAGATGAATTTATGAGAGTAAAGTTGCGCACGAGATGGACGAATGTCCTCATACGCATGGCAGATAGAGAAAATACCTGATGCACTAGAGAGCCATAGTGGATTAGGAAGACTAGAGGAGAGTTGAAGACATAGCGGATGAATAGAGCAAATCCTCTTCCAACCAGGAGAATCATATATACGTGGCACATAATCTGCCCGAGATCCATAACGATGATGCATATATATTGTCCACAAAGATGTATTATTATGATAAGACCACCATAATTTACAATCATAAGCTCGTTGGATATGCATCAAATTACGGACTCCAAATCCGCCTTCCATTTCAGGATAGCACAAATCATCAAAGGATGTCCAGTGATGTCAATCCCCCCATAGAATGTTGGCAATTTTTCGATTGAGGGAGTGGATGACACTTTTGGGCAAATGGGACGTAGCAAGTATGTGAAGCGGCATGGATGTCAACATCGATTTTAATAATACTAGTCTACTGCCTAGAGTAAGTAGACGACTGGCCCAACCTATAAGTTTTGCTTCAAAGTGTTGCATCAGAGAGGTACAGTAGGTAGCTCTATTGATGCCTCGATATAGAAAGGATCCCAAATATTTGATTGGTAATGTAGACAGTTGCATGGATATGACTTGAGCAACGTTGCAGAGATGATGCGATGTAATATAAGAACTTATAACTAACTGACTTTTGCTGTAATTAACCAATTGTCCGAATGTATGTTGATGGTCTTGGAGAAAAGAGTGGAATGTGGCCAAGTTATTTGAAGATGCATTTAAAAATAATAACAAGTCATCCGCGTATGCTAAATGTGAGATTGGAGGGACTCGGCCAGAGGCAAATCCTCGTAGCAATCCAGCAAAAAATAGATGTTTAAGACCGCGGCTAAATCCCTATGAACAAAGGATAAATAGCAGAGGGGATAATGGATCACCTTGTTTTACTCCACGCGTTGGTGAGAAAAAGCCATAAGATAAGCCATTAATGGCAATAGAGAGCTTGGATATGCCCGTATTGTTCAATATAATGCTAATAAAACGTGAGTGAAAACCAAACTTGTGAAGTATGGCCTCCAAATAAGTCCAGCTTACCCTATCAAACGCCTTTGCCATATCAAGTTTGATCATGACGTTGACACCATGAGTTTTCCTATCAATCCAATGAACCATCTCATTTGCCATCAAAACATGTTCGCTAATATCATGTCCTTTTAAAAATCCAATCTGTTCAGCAGATATTATCTTTGGAAGGATTGCGGTCAAGCGATTGGCAATGATTCTGGTAGTAACCTTGCTTAGAAAATTTGAAAGGCATATAGGGCGAGAATCTGCATAGGTTGCAAGATGAGATTTTTTGGAAGCAAGGTAATCAATGATGAAACCATTACCTGTGGCGGAGGTACCCTTAAAAAGAATTCTTGGATGGCAAGAGTTACGTTAAGGTGCAAAATGTCCCAACAAGTCCGGAAGAAATGACCATTAAAACCATCTAGTCCTGCTGCGCTATTTGGACTGAGATTCCAAACTGCAGATTTAATCTCTTGAATATTCGGAATGGCCAAGGGCATGTCATTGTCATTGGGTGTGATTAGCAGCGGAACATTCTGTAGGAAAGAGTCAACACCAAATACCGGCTCCTGCGTGAAGAGGTTTTGATAAAAATTGACTACTGCATTGCCTAACGCTTGGTTGTCCTCAAGTATTGCCCCTGTAGGATCTTGAAGGTTTCGGATTTGTTGACGACGATGCCTATCTTTAACCAACGCATGGAAATAAGACGTGTTAGCTTCACCCTCTGCTATCAATTTAGTTCTAGACTTCTGAGCCCAGTAAGAAGTTTGAGCTTTTGTATCCTGAAGAAGCTGTGTTTGAGCCAAAGAGAGAGCCGTTCTATGTGCAGGTGTAGGATCCGAATCGTATAGAGCTTCCTGTCTAGCAAAGTTTGCCTCTGCCATAGATACATTGTTGAATATGTTGCCATATACCTCACGATTCCAATGACGGAGGTCTCTCTTGAGATTATTAAGCTTGTGATATAAGCCACGCATGCCACCAGTCATGGGGTACAGTTGCCATTTTTCCTTCACAAAAGACAGGAAGTCCGAATGCAAGGCCCATGCATTGATATATCAAAAGGGGATGTGGGGTCTTGTTTGAGATAGCGTGCACTTTAACAATAACGGGGCATATGATCTGAAGTAGCCCGAGATAAGGGATGAACCACTATATCTGAAAACAAGTTTGAGAACGAAACTGTGCATAAATATCAATCTAAATGTCTCATAATGCGACCCTGTCTAGTCCCACGCGCCCAAGTAAAAGGAGAGCCCAAGAAGGGAAGGGCTTGCAAACCACAAATATCAACACACGATTTAAAATCATCTAACGTGCGCATAGGAGGGGTGGTATGTCCCTTATGCTCATCCAATGATAGAAATGTATTAAAATCTCCACCAATTATCCACGGAATAGATTGAGTACGAGATGTTTCAATCAGAGAATTCCAAAGAGGTTGCCTATCAGATACCGTGTGACGTCCATATATTACTGACCAGGCAAAAGATTGTTGTGTTTGGCGCCAGAAAAAAGAAAGTAAAGTTGTTTGACCATCATGGTCAATAGTAAGTAGCTCTAATGTTGACGAATTCCAGAAGATCCAGATATTACCTTAGCATGTTTCAATAGCATGTGAGAAAATCCGAGCTTTTAGCGAAAAGAAGTAAGCTTAGAATGATGTTGTTTCGGTTCAATGATGACTAGTATATCCAATTTTGTTTGACGTAGAAGGGTGATCAAGAGATCTAAAGAGGTACGAATACCTCCAACATTCCATGTAAGGGCATTCATGAGGTTTTAGTTGATTGGGATGAGCCCATACGTGATACACTTCTTGTAATTACACTTGACGGAGGTCTTGGAGGTAAATCTTGATGCCGTCTACGCCTTCGGCGAGGCGCTATCGGAATGAATCCATCAGTGTCAGGAATAGAGCGATTAAAGCAAGCTTATAGAATCTCCTCATCATTAGTACTAACAGGGCCAGATGATAGATGTTTACCAATGTCCTCAGCAGCCTCCCGCATTTGCTGGTTAAATTGAGAACGTGAATCTGAATCACATGGAATACTGGTAGTGCCCACGAGGTCAAGATCTGAGTCAGATACTTGACAAACATCAGGATCATCATTGTGTTGAGATTGCAGCAAAGCATCCTCTTGGTCTTCCTGCAATAAGGTTATATCATGTTCTTCCATAATATGTGCTGTAGGGATATCAACCTCTGTAATAGGGTCTGGCATAGTATGATCAGGCTGGCCAATCTCATCTGCATGAGACACGGATTTCTGGAGCAATACGACTGGTTCAGTGACAGAAGACGGTTTCTGCGATTTCTTTGGAGTCCATCGTGTGGATTGCTTTTGAGGCTTGGAAGATTTCTCTGCAGGCAAGTCGCCGCATGCAGCTGTAAGATGACCAAGGTGACGACAGTCAACACAGAAAGAAGGCATATCTTCATAAATAATTTGCTGCTGAATAATTTTTGGTTCCCTTGCAAGAAAAGCTTCTTAGGGAGATCTTTAGAAACATCTGCTTCAACACAAACGCGCGCGACCGAAGGCGCAATCCATCGGCGGTTGCAACATTTAACTTAATTGGATGTCCAACAACACGTGCAATCTCAAAAAGAGCCACCTTTTGGTGGAAGTGAAGCAGCAGTCCGGGAAAAGCCACCCATATAGGAACGATCGGAACGTCTGTGGCTGGATCAAAGTCAATCGTCCACTTGGTGATTCGCATTGTGCAGCCGGCAATTGTCCATGATCTGCGATAAAAACAGCAGATGTAGTCTGGCTCGTGAACGAAATTCAACAATACGTGCGATTGATTTAAAAGTGTGATCTTTACGTCTTATTTGAATCTTATTGGATCAAAGACCTCACGGATGATCTTCAATGGTGGCCGACCAGACCAAAATGTGCCGACCAGCGATAACCGGTAAGGCTCGGCTAAAGCATCGAAATCTGCATCAGAAAAGGAGATCAGTGGATGTCCTTTGTGCTTGGATATTATCTTAGGTAAAATCGGTGCCGGAATGGTGGAGGGAATTAGCGACAACGGCGACAAAAGTGCGTGTGCCGCCAGCATCTTCGAAGCCTGGTGAAGAAGACGCCATCTTATCTTGGAGTCATGTATATATATATATATATTTATAAAAAAAATTTATTATGAAAATCCTCACTTGTGGTGGAGGAAAACCTTATTACAACAAAGGAAACAATAACGATAGTAGCAGTATATGATTATCAACATCCATTTGATATATGATATGCCGTATTAAAACCTTGCCAAGTAAAACCACCCTTGTGGATAAAACCTTGACGAAGGAAAAAGCGTACATATTTATATAAATGGACTGTTGATATGCGCTATCATGTAGTATGAAAATACTCAGAAACCAAATGATACACAAACGGAATAAGATCAAATGCTATGTGATCATCCACGCATGATGGGTAGGTCTTGTCCAATCGGTTGTTGCGCCAGGGCCCAGGAGAAGAAATGCGATCTGTGTCCCCGTCCATGCATCCAAAATAATAATAGCTGAGTGAAGCAAAAGCATGTAATATTGTGTAGTGTGGAAGATGAGTTGAAGGAAGATCATACCAGGCCTGTCTGCACTAAGTAAAGTGCCGGCAGAGAAATAGATGAAACGCCAATCCATTTGGAAGACTTGGATGAGAACCGAATATTGTATATGTAACCACCATGAACCTCGCTCATCCGCACAAACAAACATGTAACATAAAGTCATCAATGCAAAGAATTTAAGAAATCCTGAGATAAGTCCTTGTGTGAAACATATTTAAAGCATTGAGATGTAGCAAAAGAAGATCATACCCAGTCTGCCTGCCCCAACAAGGGACAGACAGAGACTACAGTAAGATGCCAATCCATTTGGAAGACCTGAGTGTTAAGGGACTCGCAAATTTGCGGAGGAGAGGTCCAAAGCAATAGAACCGCGAACAAGTGATGGAAGTGTATGTCGCGAGTAATATTAAGTACGAGGATACATCATGGAATGCTGCGCAAGATAATGTGCGGCCATATTTGCTTCCCGGTATACATGAACATAATCCAGTTGATGATGTCGCAACATTACCCACAATAGCCGAAGATGATAGTTCCCAAAGACAGGATTTGGTTGCTTCAACCGCGCAATAAGTTGGGCGCAGTCCGTTTCCAGAACAATGGTGCGAAAAAGAGGAAGAAAATATAACAGACCAAACAATGCAGTCTGGGTCTCTGCAGCAAATGGTGTACTATGTGGGAGGCGAAAAGAGATTGACCCCACACAAGTACCCAAATGATCACGTAATTGCTCCTCCGGCCACGTTATTCCTACCAACTGAAGCATCAATATTCAACTTTAAGCGTCCAGATGGAGGGGTTTGCCAGCGAATAAGATGTGGCCGTGGTGGTCGAATTCTGGGGATCCATGAAAGATGCAAGGGGTGTGACACTGCAATTTTTGAGCCTTGTATAGATTTTACCCATATCTCAATGTCATAATGGATTGAAGCCCGAAGAGTAGTAGGAGCAAATGAAGTAGAATCTCCATATACTAATGCAGTATATGATCTCCATACGTTGTAGACAATTATAGCAGGAATGATGATTTTTAAAATCCTAAATAGAGTTGAGAATGAGGAACGATACCACCAAGATAACAAATACTGTCGAAGGTGTAATGAAGTGGGCAATGGACCAGATAATTCAATCGCAAAATAGTGCCAAACATGAAGAATTTGAGTGCAGTAGATGAAAATATGATCCACTGTTGCCGACTGTTGTTTGCAAAATGAACACTGTGTGGGCCGAAAAGCAGAATATTTACCAATGTAATCCTCAAATAGTAATGCCATGTGGAAGATGCGCCACAAAAACAATTTAATGGTCGGAGAATGATGTTTGCACCAAATGAACTTAGTAGAGAGCAGTGCCGGTCTCGGAACACGGCAAACATTATACGCGGATTTCAGAGAGAACTCACCTGATGCCGTGAGTTTCCATGTCAGGTGCTGTCCCTAACCTTCTGTCTGAGCAATGCAGTGAGTATGAATTCGACAAATCAGTTTCCATATTGGTGAATCCAGAAGCCGTGGTATGAAATCTCCCCTGCGTCCATATTTTTCATGCATGTATTTACTCCAAAGGGTGTCGTGTTGGTGATATGACCACTATATGCGACAATGATATGCCATTTTTAAACTCGTAAGATCACGAAGTCCGAGTCCACCTTCTTCAAATAGCATTGCCAGCTTGGACCAAGCAACCCAATGATGACGATTACCCCAATAAAAAGAGGCTATTTTTCTTTCTATGATCTTAATGACTGACTTTGGTAATCCTCCAGCGGCAAAAATATGTAATGGAAGAGCTGATATCACAGAGCGAAGTAGTACCAAACGACCAGCTGCCGATAAAAAGCGTGTATGCCATCCCTGTATGCGGTCGTCAATGTGCTGCAAAAGAGATGTACAAAATCTTGTACGATTTATTCCTTTGTGTAAGAATGATCCAAGATATCGAAATGGCAGGGCAGTGTTACGCATTCCCAATATGGTTTGGAATGCACGACCTTGCTGAGATGAAGTGCTTGCAGATGATATGAAACTGCTTTTGTGGAAATTTATTTTTTGGCCAAATGCATTTTCATATGAGGTTAAGAAAGCACGAAAGCGGCGCAGATTACGCTGTATACCCCGAAGGAAGATAAGGAGGTCATCTGCATATGCTAAATGTGTGACAGTAAATGGGATACGTCCCAGTCGAAAAGGTTGTAGTCTACTAGAATTAACTAAAAATTTGATGCCCCTGCTAAAACCCTCCGAAGATAAAATGAATAGTAGTGGAGAAAGCGGATCACCCTGTTTTACACCTCTGAATGGCCTGAAAGACGTTGAGGGCTGCCCATTAATCAATACTGATAGTGTTGTCGCACTCAAGTGGTTTAATATTATTCGAATAAAGAAAGCAGAAAAGCCAAATTGATGCAATAATAATTCCAAATACTCCCAGCTGACGCGGTCAAATGCTTTCATCATGTCCAATTTCAAGCATAGCTGAAAACCCCCTTTGTCAAGAATATGTACCATCTCACGTGCCATAAGAACTTGGGAAGAGATATCATGACCTGGCAAGAAACCTGTCTGTTCTGGAGATATCAACGTATGAAGCAAAGTTCCCAAACGAGTAGCAATAATTCTGGTGCAAACTTTACTCAGAAAATTCGTAAGGCATATTGGCCGAAAGTCACTGAAAGTCTGAGGAGACTGAGTCTTTGGGATCAATGTAATCAACGCACTAGCCATAACTGAGGGTTGTGGAACACCAAGAAAGAACTCCTGTACTGCTTTAACAACGTCAGCATGAATAATTGTCCAACACGCCTGATAAAATTTGCCATGAAATCCATCTGGCCCAGCTGCACTCTGTGGCTCTAAATGCCATATTGCTTCTTTAACTTCTGCGGCTGTTGGCAATTGCGTAAGCATAATATTATCGTCTTCTGTTATCAGGCATGGTATATGTGATAATATGACTGAATGATCATGTGTAGGCTCCCTTGCAAATAAGGCTGTGTAAAAAGAAACTGCTTCGGCCATTATATCCGATGGTGTCGTATGTAGCGTGCCCGATGCAGAACGAATTTGTTGAATTCGGAGAGTGGTGCGTCGTCCTTTGACAATAGAGTGGAAATATCAGGTATTTGCATCACCCTCATTTATCCATTTGATCCTTGCCTTCTGCTTCCGAAAATGTAACTCATAACTAGCTGCTCGCAAGTACTCCGCCTTCGCATGGTGGTATGCCTGTCTAGTTATGTCTATGGGGTCAGCCTCCCAGAGTGTCTCAGCTTGATTCAGATGTGATTCCGCATGTATAAGATTTTGGAAAATGTTACCGAAAATGTCTTTATTCCAACGCTGGATGTCTTTTTTCAGTGAAAATAATTTCGAGTAAAAGCCATACATACCTCCTGTTGTAGGATATGAGGACTGTGCATTCTGTATGTAAAAATAAAAATCTGGATGAAGCAACCAGGAATCCAAGAAACGGAATGTTCTATGTCCACTGGTAGTATTGAGTCGACATTTAAAGAGTAAAGGCGTGTGATCTGAAGTAACTCTCGGAAGATGTGTTAACTGCATGTCCTCAAACACATCTTGGAATGTTGAGTTGATAAATATCAAATCTAGTCTGCGACGAACACGGCCAAGCCCCCTACCATCTGCCCAAGTAAATCTAGGTCCCTGATAAGATGGCGTCATAAGTGAACAATGTTCAATGCAATCATTAAAGTCCTGTAAAACCGTCAGTGAGGGATGTGAGCAGCCCTGGTGATCTCCCAGTTCTCGAAAAGTATTAAAATCTCCGCCAATTAACCAAGGAAGTGTGGAGGAATCAGCAAAGGCACATAAAGAACCCCAAAGTGGGCGACGTGAAGATGCCGTGTGCTGGGCATAGACGGCAGAGAAAACAAACTGGAATTGCAGCGGAAGAAACAGCAGAGTAAAATGGACAACTTGTTCTTGATCACATGTAGCAAGTAAGCGGAAATCCAAATCATTCCAGAAATGTAATGCCAAGTCATAACCCAAACGCATCAATATTAGATGGAGCATGCTTTGGTTCAATCAGAACAAGTAAATGTAAACGATGTTCAGAAATTAATTGTCGCAATCTAGGTAAAGATGCATGCAAGCTTCGGATATTCCATATTAATTTATTCATTGAGAAAGAGTGGTAGCACTTCCCTGTATAATATGCGATGCACTCCGCGTAAGAATCGTAGATGGTGGCAATGGAGGTAAGTCCTTCCTCGACCGACGTTTCTGACGAGGGACAACTGGTATAAATTCTGCCTCCTCTGGGGATTCTTGGAGGCGTGATATCAAGATCTCGTCATCTGGTGATGGTGGAAGCAACTACATACGTTGACCTTCATCTAGTAGACCTTCATTTTTCTCCAATATTGTGCGCGAAACGTTTGACAATTATACGTTGGCGACTTCCTCCGTCGGGCAAACTGAAGTTAAATGTTGATGCCACCGTAGGACAAAAGCTAGCCGCAGGAGGTACGGTTCTGAGAACGGATCAAGGCCACTTGCTTTCGGCTATATGTTTTTCATTGCCATTGGTTGGGCCTCTAAAGGCGGAATTACAAACCATGACATTTGCATTGATTCATTTTGCACAAGAGTATGCCAACATTATATTGGAAACAGATTGCCAATCGATGATCACCTTACTAGCTGAATCTCGGCAACTAACAGGCTGGTTGGCGGCGGATATTCAGCGTGCAAGACAGTTCTTGAGTCTAAAACAATCCACACTTCAGTGTTGTCTCCGGGAAGCCAATACCACTGCTCATTGGCTAGCACGATATGGTTACAGAACAGACGGGCTACAACGCTACAAGTCTCTTCATGAACTGCCATGTGAAGTTCGCAGAGCTCTACTCACGGATCTTCATCTGCCTGCTTTCCAAGGTTGATACATGTCTCACATTGTGTTGGCGTTACATCCTTTACATTGCCTATGTCCTCATACAGAGGCAACGCTGGTGCGTTTTCTTTTAATAAGCTCTCATGTTATGCATGCATAAATTCAAAACATGACTTCGTATGCATATATTTGTCTTACTATTGTGTTGACTATGACATGGCAGACACTGCTGCAATCAAAAACCCCGAGGGAACGCAACTGCTCATCGGATACAATCTAGCAGCTTGTTTATCTAATATCCAGTGGCATACTACAGCTGATGTCGCCTTGGTTCGAGCTGAGCCAAGGTGACTTGGGCATGGCTTTGGTTTGAATGTTTACTCTACTTTATATTATCATTGCCTTTCTAATATCCACTTCCTTTGCCTCTACCGAGGTGCGTGTTAAACTGGCCTCAACACAGTCATAACACTGGTATCATGAAGCCTTCGGATCTCCACATGAAGAACGGACCGCCGGCGTCACTCATCATAGAGGAGGATCACAACTGTATTCATTTTTCTTTAGCTTTGGCCTTATTACCAGCCGTATAAATATGTACACTTTTTCCTTCACCAAGGTTTTATCCACAAGGGTGGTTTTACTTGGCAAGGTTTTAATGCGGCATATCATATACGACTGGAGATTAGCCATCATTAGCTTGTTGTTTCATTTATTTTCATACAATGACGATTGTAATATGGTTTTCCTCCGCCACAAGTGAGGTGTATTCAATAAAATTAGAGTATGGTTTCAAAAAAAATATATATATAAGTGTGTGTATGTATATATACATATATATATATATGTGTGTATATATACATATATATACACACACACACATATATATATATATATGTATATATGTATATATGTATCGAAATTGATGTCTCCCAGGAGTTACCTTCACGAGTATTCATCCAAGCGTTAAACAAAGTGATGGCTCAACAGGTAATTTATGAAGATTTTCCATCATATTGTTCTAAATGTTGCAGGCTCAGACATAAGATTGCAGATTGTGGAAAGGCTCTAGTGCCGCAATCTGATGTGCATACCAAGGCCACTGCAAAACCACAAGCAGCATCAGTAGGACCATTAATCGCACGCAAAGTTCCGGATCAGCGATGGACTCCTAAAAAGCATCCTCAGCAAATTACACAGAATGTTCCTGCGGAGCCAACTCTATTATTGTCGCCGGACTTGACTGCATCTTTGCCAACTACAATCCCTTACGCTCAGGACCTCTCACGACTGCAAGGAGTTGATGACAGTTTCATTTCTGACATACAGCATCATCCATAACTTATATCGTTCTCTGACAGTGAAATCCACCCACCTTCAATTGAGGTGCAGGTGGCTGTTTCACCAGACTTCGAAGCAGCTGCAATAGTCACAGAAGTTCTTGAAGATATCATACATGCAGTGGTTTCTACATACTCATATCACGATGCTCAAATTAATATACCAGAGGCCGCGATCGATGATCAATTTCAGCCTCCGCCCCGCCTGCTTCGTCGACCTCGTCGTAACATTGAGCCGGTGTCACCACCAATTACAAGATCCAGGTCTACTCTCTCTAACTCTTTTGACTGTTTATCAAATCAATGAAGATCATGATATGGAATGTCCGTGCTGTGCGTACGTCCATTCCACGTATATTATCGTTGTTACGTCGTTATCAGTTGCATGTTTTTGTTATAATTGAGCCCAAAGTCAGGCCCTCTTCATTGTTATTCTATCGTCTGAAATTTGGTTTTACACAAGCGCTCTCAGTGTGTCAGGATAAGATATGGATTTTTTGGAGTGCTGCTTTTTTGCGATTGGAGAGAGATCGTATAGGTATTCAAAACCACTCAATGTATTTTCAATGGATACCCACGGGAGATGTTTTCTGCTGCACTTTAGTTTACGGCTTACATTCGGTGATCTCGCGTCGCCCTTTATGGGATGACCTAATGGCTTTACATGAGGAACTGGACGTTCCATGGCTACTTGGAGGCGATTTTAATACATTCTTATCGATGGAAGAACACAAGGGTCGATCAGTTCCCTCTCTGCGATCTCTTCAGGATTTTAATGACTGTGTTTCTGCTTGCTCTTTACAATCGATTAATTATCAAGGTTCCCCTTTTACATGGAGTGATGGGCGAGGACTGGGACAGGTATGGCGCAGGTTGGATAGGTATCTTTGCTCATCGGATTTTTTTGATCTCTTTCACCCGGTTACATATCAACACCTTAGCCGCTCTATATCGGATCACTGCCCTATCTATCTTCAGGCTTTAGCTGAAAGCGCGAGTTCCACGGCATCATTTAGATACCTGGACGTTTGGACTTCACATGCAGATTTTGAAAAGTTAGTCACTCACTGTTGGCAATCTTATGAAACAGCTGGAGGTATGCGTGGATATTATGCCAAGTTGAGGCATCTTAAACAACATCTCAAACAGTGGAATAAAGATGTGTTCGGAAATGTTTTTGACGCTGTTGCTGTAGCAGAAGCTGAAGTCATCCATTGCGAGAAAGAATATGATGCCAATCCCAATGCTATAAACCGTGAGTTATATCATCAGAAAATGGCAATTTTGAAACAAAAGCAGCATCGGGTAATGATGTTCTTGCAGCAAAAAGCCAATGTAAAGTGGATGAAAGAGGGGGACACCAACACTCGATATTTTCACCAAATAGTCAAAGACAAGAGGAGGAGGCAACGCATTACTCGGATTCTTGGTCCTAATGGTGTCGAATATCAAACATCAGTGGCGATAGAGCAAGAAGCCATTCGTTTTTATCAGAACTTATTTACAACAGAACCTTTGCATAATTCCTCTACCTTGCTTCAATATATACCATCTGTATTAACTGTTGAGGATAATGTGTCGCTTTTGGCCATCCCAGACATTCTCGAAGTACATCAAGCAGTATGGGCACTAAGTCCAACAAGTGCTGCTGGCCCTGACAGTTTCCCAGGTTCCTTCTATCGCAGATTCTGGCATGTAATTAAGTTTGATGTGCATAAGGCAGTACAGGAATTCTTCCTTGCTGTTCCACCTTCGAACCAATTAGCGGCATCTCTTATCACGCTTATTCCTAAAGTTGCGAATCCATAAACGTTCTCTGATTTTAGACCAATATGTTTAACTAACTTTATTGCCAAGATTATTACACGACTGTTAGCCTCTAGATTCTCTGACATATTGCCAAAGCTAATTTCAACAGAGCAGGCGGGTTTTTTAAAGGGCCGTGGTATCACTGATCAGATTTTAATGGCCCAAGAAATGGTTCATTTGATTGACAAACGTGTGCATGAGGGCCAGGTCATGATAAATGACATGGCAAAGGCGTTTGACCGTGTAGATTGGGGTTATCTTTGGCAGCTCCTTCACAAGTTTGGATTTGATGCTAAGATTGTCCGGATTATATTAAATAATTTGGCGGCCACAAGGTGCTCCATACTCATCAATGGGAAACCAGTGGGATTCTTTCCTATTACACGAGGGGTAAAACAAGGTGATACTTTATCGCCTTTATTGTTTATCTTGGCTTCCTAAGGGTTTTCTCGTGGGATTAACTCGTTAATGGCCTCGGGTGAGTTAACGGGCTTCAATGTGGGCCGGGCTCCGCAAATATCACATTTGGGTTTTGCAGATGATTTGCTTGTTTTTCTTAATGGCAAGCTTTCAAATGTACGACGTTTTCATCAGTTCCTCGACACATATCAAGCTGCCACAGGTCAATTAATTAATTTTAACAAGAGCCAGCTGATTGTGGGAAAGTCTGTGGCTGGGCTGCAGTTAGCTCGATTACTTGGCATGCGATTGGTTGTACTGCCCATAAAATATCTTGGGTCGTATTTGTATAAAGGTGTTAATCATCCCTCCTACTGCACTGCTTTACTAAATCACTTTGACGTACGTCTCAATGCTTGGTCTTCCATATTATTATCAATGTCAGGCAGATTAACGTTAATCAAACATGTTTTATCATCGGTCCCAACTCATCTCATTGCAAGTTCACGGTTACCTAAAAGTGTCATCAACGCACAAAATAGAAAAATGGCAAATTTTTTATAGAATGGTCGTCATCATTGGACCTCTTGGCATTTGGTTTGTCATCTGGTTGTCAATGGTGGCCTTGGAATCCGGAATTTGGACTATCTTCAACAAGCGTATGATGGACAACACTGGTGGAAGTATCATACATCGAGTTCCTTATGGGCCATATATTGCCGTGCAAAATATGGTCAGCGGTCGACTGTGTCTGCCCGTATCTATGATTCAGCAGTGTGGAAACAGCTTTGTCATGTTCATGACTACATGAATACACATGTCACTCAATTTCCCAATGGAATCAGCTGGGATTCGCACGCAACTGGCACATATACTATCAAAACAGCCTACTTACTGTATCATGATGATAATCCTACTTTGTAATTTTCTAAGTATATATGGTGGGTATCATCTTCGATAGGAGCAAAATTGTTTTTATGGCGCCTATGGTCGGGATCATTGCCTATCACTAATAACCTTCAGATATGGCAGACTATCTATCCCTCACAGTGTGTATTTTGGTTGAGTCAGTCGGACACTAAGGATCACATGTTTTTACAATGCAAGGAAATCAAAACTTTATGTCATGAGATTGCAGTCATATTTTCAGCACCTTTACCATGACAATCGACCATTACTGCCTACTTGATCTGTTGGTGGCGACAAGCCTCAACAGCTTCCATGATGGGACATCTCCGAGCTGTTGTTCTAGCATTGATTCTCTGGGTGATTTGGAAAGAGTATACGTCTATCTGCTTTGGAGACAGTATTTTCTCCTATCGTCATTTATTTGATCGCGTAAGTACACATATATATACTTGGTGTGCCTCAGTACAAGGTCGTAAGTTTGTGGAGTCTCTTCCCAACCTTATTGCTTGCAGTTTTTCTCCTCGTTTAAGGGTTATCAGACACAGATTGATTCGATGGAAATTACCCCCTTCTGGACGAATGAAAGTCAATGTGGATGCTACGGTAGGCCGCCGTGGAGCGGCAGCCGGTGCGGTACTTCGGGATGCTTCTGGCAGATTTGTATCTGCCATTTGTTTTGCTCTTCCACATGTTACTCCCGTCAGGGCGGAACTGATGGCCTTGCTTTTCTCTCTTCTTTATTATGCCGTCACATATGATGCATTACATGTTGAAAAAGATTGCCGAATGCTACTGCATATGCTTGCTAATCCCTCACAATATAATGGCTCTTGCTCGAGTGATGTGCAGCGAACTATTGAGCTGCTTTGTATCAATTCATCTACTGTCTGTTATTGTCTACGTGAGGCAAATTCTGCAGCCCATTTGCTAGCTCGCCATGGTCACAGCATATCAGGATTGAAGACATACATATCAGCCTCTGCTCTGCCAAGCGAGGTGCGTGGAGTCATTAGCCTGGACGCCACTCTTCTAGCTTTTCGACTATGATCTCTCAATGATTACTCCATCACTATCACGGGTTGCCTATGTCCTCATTTGGCATAGGCAGCCTTGGTATGTCTTTGTTGCTTTATACTTATTATGCTGTTTTATACATCTGCGAGATTCTTATATAGTATTTTTGGATGACATTTCATGCTTCTATGTGTTACTTGGTGTCTGGCTTCCACCACCATGGTGTTTGCTTTGGCATGGACGATATGGCGTACGCATTTGGTGGTTGCCCGTGGTTGACTGGCTACGGGCAACGCGGGTATGACTTTCATTCCTTCATCATGTTACTGTTATAGTATTTTCTCTGAGATGTCCTTACACAAGTTCTTTGCATGTTCCACGAGGTCCTGCTCTCTTGCGTCGGCAACCAGCAACTTCAATACTTCGCTAGCCTGGCTGTTTCTTCAACACCACGCATCACTTCTGTCAAATTTGGAATAGCTTAGCTTCGTATATTTCTACATATTTGTACATTTTGTGTTTTTCACCAACTAATCATATAAATATGTACGCTTTTTCCTTCGTCAAGGTTTTATCCACAAGGGTGGTTTTACTTGACAAGGTTTTAGTGCGGCATATCGTATATGATTGGCGGATGCGCATACTAGTTATGCTACATTCGTTATTTTCATATGATGACATTAGATTTGATGTAATATGGTTTCCCTCCACCATAAGTGAGGAATTGCAATAATAAATTCGCTTCATAAAAAAAATATATACACACACATACACACACACACATATATATATATATATGTATATATGTGTGTGTGTGTGCATATATGTGTGTGTATATATACATATATATATATATGTATGTATGTATGTATGTATTTGTGTACATATATACATATATATAAATATATATATATATATATATTTTGAATAAGGCAAGCTTTTATTAAGTTAAAAATTCCTCACTTGTGGTGGAAGCAACCATATTACAATATATCGTACGAAAAATGGAAGTGTAAAGTAGCAATAATGTGCAGTCTCCAATCATATATGATATGCCGCATTAAAACCTTGCCAAGTAAAACCACCATTGTGGATAAAACCTTGGGGAAGAAAAAAGCATACATATTTATATAATTGGAGTGATGCTGCCTATATGTGAAAGCTAAGTAAATAAGAATGTAGCATGTCAAATCTTCAAAGGTATTGACTGGAGGGCAATGGTTGTTGTGATCAACGTTGTAATGCCACCAAGGTAAGCTTGAAGCAGTGATATGTTGTGTTGAAACGTTGTTGAAACGCATAAAAGAGTTCCGCCATTGTGGTTTGAGGAGCAGATATTGGTTTCCTCGCAAGAAAGCATCACAAAGCACATTAGTGTCAATGGATGTAATGAGCGTGTTCCAGATTATCATATAAGAATCATTGCAACATACCGATGTTGCCCGTAGTCCGAAGACTGCGGGCAACAATATAAGTAACTCGCTATCAAAAGACACATGTAGTTGCGGCAGGGTCGTGACCAGACGTACCAGAGTTGCCTGTATCATGACATTACAGGCAACGATACAAAGTGATGAGGCATGATCTTTATATACGCAATGTATGTGGCACCCCATCTGCATGATAGAATATTGCGACCAAGATAAAATCGAGACAGTAGTATATCGCGACGAGTCATTGATGCAACGCATAAGTTGTGTCAGCCATTGTGTATTGAGCAGCAGATAGTGGTTTCCTCGCAAGAAAGTTTGACATATCACATTGGTGTCAAGCGATGTATTGAGCAGCAGATAGTGGCATGAGGATATGCCAAGTTGTCATATATAGATCACTGCAACATACCGATGTTGCCCTTAGTCCTAAGACTAAGGGCAACAATTTAAGTAACTCGCTATCAAAAGACACATGTGACTGTGTAAGTGTAGTGGTTAAACGTACCAAAGTTGCCTGTATCACGATAATACAGGCAACGACACAGAGGGATGATCCGTAATAATTATATTCGCAAAGCTTGTAGAATCCCATCTCTTTGATAGAAACCACGTGCCGTGGGTGGCAGCTGAATGGCAGAAGTGTATAGCCGTTAGCTGGCGTTATACGTGCAAATTGACTCAAGTGATGAGCAACCATGTTGATCTCTCTAGGGATGAAAGTAAGTTGACTACCCGTTAGCTGGAGAAAAAGCTGTAATTGCTTGTATTCCGGCGAATTTGTCAAGTGTGTAGTCGGCTGTGTGACTTGAAGGCAGTCTGTTTCAATGATTAGTTATCGATGCAGTTGTCCAAAGAACATGAGACTATATAATACAGCTTGTGTTTCCGTGCGTAGGGGTGTCATATAAGGAAGCCTGAAGGAAAGAGCCGCAATCATATGTCCTAATGAGTCCCGAAGCATTGCACATGCCGACGAGTAAGTTTTTGTTGCTGAGGCATCCACGTTGAGTTTTAATTTGCCTGATGGTGGAAGGCTCCATTTGAGTGGCAATATATTTTTTGGTCGTAGCTTTGCAGATAATCCAGCTTTTATGAGGGAAAAGTCATATTGCGCTAATTTTGTTCCATGTAGGGCAGAAGTCCAGTTGTAGCAAGATTGTCGTGTAAGATTGTATATGTTTGTGAGTGGTAAGTCTGCATCCTCATATGTATGATTTGTATAGATTCTCCAGATAGACCAACACAGCATAATAGGTCCAACAACACGAAGATTGCCTTTGAGTGTTGTAGCAGAAGACGATAGCCACCATTGTAGCAAATGTGATCGGAGCGTTGATGGTCGGTTATGTGGTCCGTCTAGTAATATCGATAGTTTCTGCCATGTAAATTGGATTGTTGGGCACGTAATGAATATGTGATGTTGATTTGCCGAAGCTGCATGGCAGAATGGACAAATACTGGAACAAGCAGTAGTAAATCGTTTCAGGTTATCTTCTATAGGGAGTGCGCAATGTAATAGTCTCCAAGTAAAAAATGCTGATTGTCTTTGGTATTCCATGCCACCATATGAATTTATGTGAAAAAAGTTTTGCTCGAATTGGTCTAACATCTTCATAGGCCTGCCGAATGGAAAAAAGCCCAGAAGCAGTGGTATTCCAAACTGGGTTTGGGATGCCAGTTGACAGCTGATTGCATAGAGAGTGTACAGAGCATAATCTTTTCCATCCCGGAGAGTCGTAAATGCGTGGCAAATAATCATGTCGCGAACTATAGCGATTGTGCATGTAAGTTGACCATAGTGTGGTGGTATTATGATAAGACCACCATAGTTTGCAATCATAAGCAGTTTGAATGTGAGTCAAGTTACGAACCCCTAGCCCTCCCTCTGTTTCTGGGTAACATATGTCCGCGAAGGATATCCAATGATGCTTGTCATTCCATATGAAGGATGCAATTTTCCGATTAAGTGTATTGATAACACTTTTAGGTAGACGAGATGCCGCTAATATGTGTAATGGCATTGCAGTTAGCACTGATTTTAATAAGACCAATCTACTTCCTGGGGAAAGCAGTCGGCTGGCCCATCCAGTTATAGTAGCATCAAAATGTTGAATCAAAGTGGTGCAGTATGTTGACCGATTAACACCACGATAGAGATATGAGCCCAAGTATTTTATCGGTAGTGTTGAGGATGGCATTGTTAAAATCTGAGAACTGGCGTTGAGTTGTTGTTGTGAGATGTAAGAGCTAGCGACAAATTGGCTCTTTGCATAGTTAACTAACTGTCCAGATGATTGTTGATAAGTGTGTAAGAATGATTGGAACCTCCGCAAGTTTTGTGTAGACGCATTTAAAAATAATAATAAGTCATCCGCATATGCTAGGTGAGAAACTGGTTGAGTTCGACCCAATGAGAAACCTCGGAGTGAGCCAGTGTTGAAGAGACTGTTTATACCACGGCTGAAACCTTCTGAACAAATGATGAACAATAGAGGAGACAATGGGTCTCCCTGTTTAACACCGCGTGTGGGGGAGAAAAATCCATAAGACGATCCGTTAATGGCGATTGAAAGCTTGGATATACTCATGTTATTCATTATAATACGAATGAAACGTGATGCAAACCCAAATTTATTGAGCATTGCCTCCAAATACGGCCAACTAACTCTATCAAAAGCCTTTGTCATGTCCAGTTTGATCAGCACGTTTCCCCATTAGCTTTCTTATCGATTAGATGTACCATCTCATTTGCCATTAAAACATGTTCACTGATATCGTGGCCTTTGAGAAAGCCAATTTGCTCAGGAGAGATTATTTTCGACAACACAGTATTTAGCCTCGAAGCAATGATTCTGGTAGTCACCTTACTAATGAAGTTTGATAGACATATTGGACGAAAGTCTGCATATGTTGATGGATGGGAATTTTTTGTTATTAACGTTATTAGAGATGAAACCATTACCTAGGGAGGAGGAACGCCTAAAAAGAATTCTTGAATGGCGAGTGTAACATCCAAATGTATAATATCCCAGCATGTTCTGAAGAAATGGCCATTGTAACCGTCTGGGTCATCGGCACTGCTTGGACAAAGGTGCCAAACTGCGCTCTTTATTTCGTGTGCGTCTGGTATGGCAGCAAGTAGTTCATTGTCTGCTTGCGTTATCAATGTAGGAATGCAATGAAGAAATTCTGCTACTCCAGTAACAGGCTCCTGCGTGAACAGATTTTTGTAGTAAGATACAGCTTCGTCTCCTAGGGCAGCATTGTCTTGCAACGGGCTGCCTGTACTGCTTTGTAAACCTCGGATGAGTTTCTTGCGATGCTTGTCCTTGACAAGTGCGTGAAAATATGCCGTGTTAGCCTCCCCTTCTGTTAGCCAGTGTGTTCTAGATTTCTGTGCCCAATACGACGTTTGTGCTTTGGTGGCCTGCAGGAGCTGAGCATGTGCAAGGGACATTGCTGCTCTATTATTTGGCGTAGGACTTGCATCAAATTGTGCTTCTTGGCGTTTGTAGTTATCTTCTGCCATCGCCACATTACTAAAAATGTTTCCATATATTTCTCGGTTCCAAACTTTGAGATCCTTTTTGAGAAGATTTAGCTTGGAATAAAGACCACGCATGCCCCCGGTCATTGGATATGATTGCCACTTTTCTTTTACGTATAGGGTAAAATCGGCATGTAATGCCCACGCATTTATGTAGCAAAAGGGGATATGAAGACGTGTTTGTGATATTGTACACTTGAGGAAAAGTGGTGCATGGTCCGATGTTGCTCTTGAGAGATGATGAACTATCACGTCTGCAAATAGGTTGGAGAAAGAGACTGTGCATAAGTATCTATCCAGACGTCGCATAACCCGTCCCTCACCCGTTCCACGCGCCCAAGTGAATAATGTGCCTGTAATAGGAAGATCTTGGAGGCCACAGATGTGTACACAGTCTTTGAAGTCATCCAGGATGCGAAGAGATGGTATTGATCTGCCTTTATGTTCATCTAATGAGAGGAAAGTGTTGAAATCTCCACCTATTATCCAAGGTATAGATATGTTGCGCGATGTCTCAATTAGTATATCCCAGAGAGGTCTTCTATCCGAAACTGTATGTCGTCCATACACCACAGACCAAGCCAGAGACTGTTGCGTTGGTATATAATTAAAAGTGAAGAGGGATGTTTGTTCACCGTGACTTAAATCAAGCAATTGTAAAGATGATAATTTCCAAAAAAACCCAGATGTTATCATGGCAGGTTGACCTCGCATTAGAGAATCCCAATTTTAGTCTGTATGTGGTAAGTTTGGTGGGACGTTGTTTTGGCTCAATGATCACTAATATATCCAAAATGTGTATTATGTACCATTGATTGTAGTCTGTCTATTGAGGTTCGAATACCTCTAGCATTCCATGTGATGGCATTCATAATGATGTTTGGGGTGATGTAGAGCACGAACGAGTGGCACTTCGAGTAACTACGGTAGACGGAGGTCTTGGTGGCAATTCTTTGCGTAGTCGACGTTTACGCCTAGATGGAGCTGGAATAAACCCCTCGAGATCAGTATGTGCCTCTGGTAAACAGTCATGAAGAATATCCTCGTCGTTTGTACTTGGAGGACGAGAGGAAAGACGTTTGTTGATGTTTTCTGCATCATCAATCATTCGATGTTTGAATTGAGAACGCGGAGTATCGTCCATATACTTTCTGGGATCACCATGCTGAATCTCTGAATCTGATACTTGACAATAGTCAGGATCATCAGCAAGGGTCTGGGTTTGCGTTAATGTGTCATCTGCTATACCTAGCATTGTGTGCAGCGTATCTGTTTGATGCACCAAGAAATCATCCTTCTCATCCGTGTGTTGGGCAGGCAGTGTTGTGTCAGAGATGTGACCGAGTCTAGCATTGAAATCATCATTTTCGTTGATGTTATTCTCCTCGTTACCAGCATTATTATCTAGAATTGGTGCATCATTTTTTTCTGGATTAGATATCTGCGGATCAGGGATGGCAGTAGTAACCGTTTCTGCATGGGATTACTGTAAGGCAATTTTTTGACGTTCCTGAGTTGTAGTAGCCTTTTTTTGGAGCAAAACAATGTTTTCCATCTCAAAGGCGTGATCTTTTTGGTTCTTCTTAGGAGTCCATCTGGTGGTATTCGTTTGGGGTTTGGAGGGTTTGTCAATAACCTTGTCTCCACATGTGGCAGCTGTGTGACCTAATCTGCGGCACTCATCACAGAAAGAAGGCAGGTCTTCGTATACGATCGGCTGCTGAATTATTTTTTGTTTTCCTTGTAAAAACATCTTCTTTGGAAGATTTGTGGATACATCAGCCTCGGCGCAAACCCGTGCTGCATACGGACGTAGGCCGTCCGCAGTGGCAACGTCAAGCTTAATTGGATGTCCGACTACGCATGAGATCTCAAAAAGCACTGCCTTTTGTTGAAAATGCACAGGTAAACCTGGAAAAGCTATCCATATAGGCACGATCGGAGCATCGGCAGAAGGATCGAAATCTATAGTCCATTTCGTGACCCGCATTGTGAATCCGGCGATTGTCCATGATCGTTGGTAGAAACATCGTATGTAATCTGGTTCATGCAGGAAATTCAGCAGTACATGAGATTGATCCAAAAGAGTAATCTTAACATCTGATTTAAATCCAATTCTCTCGAAAACTTGGCGTATGATCTTTAGCGGTGGTCGTCCAAACCAAAAAGTTCCTACTAGATGTAGGATCTGCAAGGCACCACTAGAAGGGGGGGTTGAATAGGTGGTGCAGAAAGTGTGGTTTTTAAAATTTGTTTAAAACTAAACACCTCAACTTCTGAAAACAGATTATGTTTTCATGATCAGTTTTAAAATGTTTTTAAAACCAGGTTATAGGTCTCCAAAAATTCTGAAATTCTGAGAGAATTAGCCTCAGATGTTATGAGGGTCCCCTAAAAATTTCAAATTTAAATTCAACCTTTAACCCCTTCACTAACTCCTTATATACTATATTTAAGTGGGTTGAAATAGTTTTGCAAATTCTTTTGGGAAGTTGGTCAATTACTATCAAAGTCTCAACCTTTGCAAGTCGAAAAATCAGACTGCACTAGTCTCAGAACTTTTGATGTTTGATCGACTTATCCTTATCTAAAAGGGTTGAAACTTGTGCCAAATTAACCCTAAGACGTGTGGCTATGTTTCTGAAAATTTTCGTGATTTTTGAAAGTCGTTTACTATTTTTACGAACGCAAACAAAAAGAGTAAACTGTGCAGTAACAGAAAATAAATGCAGTAAGTAAATGGCACCAAGAATTTTATATTGGTTCGGTTATAAACAACCTACTCCAGTCTTCAAGGAACACCTTCCTTGGTTCACACTAGTCACACACACGCAATACACCTTACCACAGGGTTGATAGAGTTGCACACTAACTCCAACCCTTTACAAACCTTGTACGATGAATACAATTCGCACGAACACCACCACCTCGCAAGAATGAAGATTGATCACACCTTGATCAATCTTTTACAAAGATATGGAATATGTGATGGTCTATAACAAGCCTATTCAAGATTGAAAATATGAATACAACAGGCTTTCAAGAAGAAGAAAGAAAGAGAGTGTAGAAGAAGAGAGGCTAGCGTTTTTGATCACTTGATTTTACAATGCTTGTGCTTGTCTTGTTTTTGCTCATCTTCTTTCCTTTTATGCTCATATGGCCGTCCCCCCTAGGTGTTCTCCCCCTCTTGAAAATTATCTTCTAAGTCCTTGGGAGAATTTAAGACATCATTGTGACATGGTCTTGCTTACTTGGCATCTTCTCATTGGATGATCATTTAAGCTTTGCTTACTTGGCACTTCATGATAGGTTGAATGTTGTCATCATTGATGACTTGGAAAAATCTGAATATATCACTCAAAACATGTGCCAAAATCAACATAGAATAATTTTCATAATACACAAGATTGTCACATAAATTTTGCAAGACAAAATTTCTCACAAAAAGGGAAAAAATTCGGCCATAATGCTAGTTAACATGCTGAAATTTCAGCATGTGTTACTTAGTGGGATAATTCAAATAACTTCCATTTTTCTTTGATTTTTCTTTTTAAAATAACTCATCAATTGATGGAAAATATCCTTATTAAATTAGAAATGGATTTGGACACCCTTAAGACCACAAATTCGGCCAAGACATATTGTACACATGCTGAAAAATTTCAGCATGTGTGATACATAAAAGATCACACTTTATGGCTTTGAAAATTATTCAAAATGCTTCCAAAATATCTTCCTCATAATTCAAGACACAAAATATATGCCTTTTAATGCACAAATTCGGCCAGCCACATTTCAACATGCTGAAATTTTCAGCATGTGTTTCAAATATAACAAAGTTTGAAACCTTACCATTTGTAGCTTCTTTCTTTAATTCACCAACATTGCATGATTGATTCTTGACCAATCAATATGCCAACAAGGCTCCACATAGGCTCCATCTCAGCTGTAGGTGGCGTGGATGATGTATATGCATGTGCTGAAATTTTATTTTTGCTAACTTTGTAAAATAGTGCACATTTAATAATACACACATGTTATATTCCAATCAGCCCTTAATTTAATTTTCTAGAACACTTTAAGATGTATGACATATGTAAAAAGTGTCTAGATATGTGTCGTATGATGTACCAAAAACGTTCCATGCATTGTGCACGTAGAAAATCGAATTTTCGATATTTATCGATTACCCGATTTTTTTCTCTAATTAAATTCCAACCTTTTGCACATGTTATATATATTATGTTACACATAATATATATAATATATACTTTAAATCTCAGCACTTGGCTGGTCTTAAAGTTGCGCCATTAACATGTGACAAAATTAAAATTGGAATCTTCACATTTTGGCCTTAATGTGGGGTGATTTGTGTGTGTCAACATGGAAAGATTTTATGGATGAAAATATCACCCTAGCCACAAAAATTATACATATTTTTGAAGTATAAGGGCTGGCCATTTTTTTATGGCAAGTACGTGACACGTTGGCAAAGTTTCGGCATTCGCCTGATATGACAATTTTCGGTTTAGAACCTTTTAATGTGTCGTATTTAATTTTTCATCACCATGACTTATATCATATGATATAAGACCTGATTATACTCATAAATATGAGTTAAGTATAGTGGTGTGACGTTAACGTACGTACGTAAGATATATAACGTGTCGGTTGTACGTTGGAATACATGTGTATGTGCCTTTTAAAAAAATCTGAATATATATATATATATATATTTGTGTATATGGCGTGTGAATTGAATGAGGAGAGGAGGAGGAGACTTTCCTTCCTTAGCCTTGTTGCCTTTGTGCCATTTCCAAATGTAGCTTCTTTTAATGAACTACTTAGTTTTATTAACTAAGTAATTCACTTAATGAACTAGTTTAGTTCATTAATGGTGGCACCTGAATATAGTATAAACACAACAAATGTTTGCCATATGATGTAAGCTTTAACGCTTCATGGCTCGTTAGTACGGCAACATTATATATGAGTTAAATAAGGCAAGTAATAAGCAATATCATGCACACGTTTGTTTATATCATGCACGTTTTATGTCATTCATTTAAATCACATATTTTGAAATCACTCAAACCCCCTTTTCTCTACGATCTCCCCCTTTTGATGATTATCAAAATAACTTATGCACATGATTTAAATACTATCGCTCCCCCTTCAAACATGCATAAATTTGAAATTTGAATTTCAAATTTCAAATCCGGCTCCCCCTTGATTTGTGAAATCAGTATCAATTAGTGTCTCTCTCTCCCTTGATTTGTGCAATCAGTATCAATTAGTGTCTCTCTCCCTCTTAAATCATGCTTTCTCTCCCCTTTATTTTAGAAAGTAAATCAAAAGATTCCTGGAAATAAGGAAAGAAAATCAAATCACGTCAAATCAAATCAGATCAACTGGAATCATGCCTAATTTGGAGCGAAGAGATTCATACGTGGCTTGATTTAAGGCTTTTGTAAAGATATCCGCTACTTGTGCTTCTGTGCGTACGTGATCTATGACGATATCACCATTGTTTACGTGATCACGAAGAAAGTGATAGCGTACTTCTATATGCTTAGCCTTAGAGTGTAACACGGGATTCTTAGACAAATTAATGGCACTCATACTATCACAATATATAGGAATTCTATTTACGGTAATTCCAAAGTCTGAGGATTGTTGTTTTATCCACAACAACTGTGTGCAACAAAGGCTAAGTGCCATGTACTCAGCCTCAGTAGTGGACAAAGCAACGCTTGCTTGCTTTTTGGAAAACCATGAAATGAGTGAGTTTCCTATAAATTGGCAAGTCCCACTCGTGCTCTTTGTATCTATTTTGCAGCCACCATAATCTACATCAGTATAAGCATGTAAGTTAAATGTGGAATCCTTATCGTACCAAATTCCTAAGGTGGGCATGTGCTTAATATAACGGAATATTCTTTTTACCGCATTATAGTGAGACACCTTAGGTTGACTCTGAAATCGTGCACACATGCATACATTGAACATGATATCAGGCCTACTAGCAGTTAAATATAACAAAGAACCTATCATAGATCGATATAAGCCATAATCAACGTCTTTACCATATTCATCTTTGTCCAATTTAGTAGTGACACTCATAGGGGTGGGGATGGTTTCAAATTTTCAAAGTTAAACTTTTTAATCATGTCATTGACATATTTTGCTTGACTTATGTGAATGCCTTTACTCGTTTGCTTAATCTGCAAGCCAAGAAAATAGTTAAGTTCACCAACCATAGACATTTCAAATTCAGATTTCATGCAATTTTCAAAATCTTCAACAAGTCTATGTGAGGTAGAACCGAAAATAATGTCATCAACGTAGATTTGGATAATAAGTAAATCCGATTTATCTTGTTTCAAAAATAGTGTACTATCTATAGTACCTCGTTTAAAATCATTTTCTAAAAGGAAAGTAGCAAAACGATCATACCATGCTCTCGGTGCTTGCTTTAGGCCGTATAGCGCCTTCTTTAGTTTGTACACGTGATCGGGATGTTTCAAATCTTCAAAACCGGGTGGTTGCTTCACGTATACTTCTTCTTGTATAAATCCGTTTAGGAATGCACTTTTTACGTCCATTTGATACAATTTAAAATCTTTCATGCAAGCAATAGCAAGTAAAAGTCGTATAGCTTCTAAACGTGCTACGGGTGCAAATGTTTCATCGTAGTCAATTCCTTCTTCTTGATTATAGCCTTGTGCTACAAGTCTAGCTTTATTCCTAACGACCTTTCCTTCTTCATTCATTTTATTCTTAAACACCCACTTTGTGCCTATTATAGTCTTATCTTGTGGTCGTGGCACTAAATCCCATACATCGTTTCTAACGAATTGATTAAGCTCATCATGCATAGCATCAATCCAAGAAGAATCACTCAAAGCATCATGCACATTTTTGGGTTCAATTTCAGAAATCATAGCATGGAATTCATTTATCTCATCCGAAGTAATTCTTCTACGTGGTCGCACACCGTGAGTTAGGTCGCCTATGATGAGATCATGTGGGTGATCTCTATGCCATCTTGGTTGATTATTTTCTATGTTATCATGCATTTCTATGTGATCATGCATTTCTAGTGTGTCATTTATGTCATGCATATCAAATGTACCATCATCTTCATTCAACACGTGTTTCAGTTCAAAGTCATCGTCATATTCATTTATCTTTATCAATCTCACCAAATTCATTGAATTTCACATGAATAGATTCCATGATTTGTCTAGTGAGAGGATCATAACATCTATATGCCTTTGAATTTATAGAATATCCAATAAAAATGCACTCAATTGATTTAGATTCAAATTTATCTAAATTATCTTTTGTATTTAAAACAAAACATTTGCATCCAAACTCACGAAAATAGTCAATCTTAGGCATGCGATCATTCAATATCTCATAAGGCGTCTTGTTTATTTTCTTTCTTATAGATAGGCGATTTACTATATAGCATGTACAATTTACGGCTTCCGTCCACAAAAATCTAGGCAATTTATTTTCACATAACATAGTCCTAGCTATTTCTTGTAATGTTCAATTCTTTCTTTCTACTACTCCATTTAATTGTGGAGTTCTAGGTGGCGAAAACTCATGCTTAATTCACTTTTCTTCGCAAAATGAAATCATCTCTTTGTTTTTAAACTCACCGCCTCTATCGCTTCTTATCTTTTTCACACTTACACCGTATTGATTTTCAAGCTGTTTGATTAATTTCGCAATCTCAATGGCACTATCATCCTTATGTGCAAGAAATAAAGTCCAAGTGTAACGAGAAAAATCATCAACAATCACGCATGCATAGTGGCGCCCACCCAGGCTTGTAGTGCGACTAGGACCAAACAAATCAATATGTAATAGTTCTAAGACTCTAGTCGTGCTTATTTCATTTTTAGGCTTAAGTGACTCACGTGTTTGTTTGCTTTTATGCAAGATTCACACAACTGAAAGTTGTCTAAATCAAGCGTAGGCAATCCTCGTACTAGGTTCTTTCGTTGAAGTTTTTCTAGTGTGGAGATACCAATGTCTCTTAAACGTGTATGTCATAAATTCACATTGGGTTCATTTGACATAAAGCACTTAACTTTAGCATCTACCACATCATCCATAGAAAGCGTAAAAATGTTACCTTCTCGTTTTTCTTTTTAAAACGGTTTCTCTATTTTTATTTATTATATTGCAATAAGGGTGAGTAAAACACACATTAAAACCATTGTCAACAAATTGAGAAATGCTAAGAAGATTGTAGGATAAGTTGCTTACCAAAAAGACGTTGGAGATTTGAAGAGTACTTGCATTTCCAATCGTACCTTTTCCGATGATCTTGCCTTCGTTGTTGTCTCCAAAGGTCACGGATCCGCCTTTTGTGACCTTCTTTAATTTTGTGAACAAGCTCGGGTCACCCGTCATGTGCCTCAAGCATCCACTGTCAAGGAACCACTTTATAGTTGTTTCTTTTGATGTGTGGGTTCCCTGCAATGTGTAAAAATGATTTAGGTAACCTTTTAACTTTGGGTCCTTTCGAGTTAGTTAATCACCTCTTGGTAAAAGTACCTTTCGGTACCCATACTTGGGTGATCCTTCTCGGTCTATCAAATGGCAAGAATGTAGATGAAGGTGCGATATAGTAGACATGTGGTGAATGCATTTTGGGCCTTTGCCCAAGGACTCCTCTATACTCATTGTATGAAGGACGTTTTTGATATATCCTTGTGTGTGTGTGTGCGTAGTGCATGGATGAAATGAATGCCATGTATGCATCACTCTTTTCTTTTCATATCTATATGGTACAACGTTGTATTTCGCATGATATGAAGAGGAAGTGGGGCGTGATAAGGGAAGTGACGGTTTTTGCGTCATCTTAGACGCCACTTGAGGCTTTGGAGTGTCACTTTCTTAGACACCACAAACTTAGTTGGTTTGGTTGATACTTCATTAGTATCAACGTATCCCAAACCCGTTTTGTCACTATCATGCTTTTGTGATAATATAATGCGATGCAGCATGTTGGATCCCGTATCAAACTGTTTCATCATTTTATCTAAATTGGTATTCCTTGATTTCAAACTTGAAATCTCGGATTTCATTTCATTATTTTGAGTGGTTAATGATGAAATCTCTGTCTTTAATGCAGTAATGATACATGATGACTCTTTCTTTGAAACGCTTAATTGAGCGACAAGATTCTCGTTAGAAGATTCTAACAGTTTCTTGTCTTCAATTAATCGCTTCTTTTCCTTAGCGAGAGTCTTAGTGAATTTATGCAATTCTAAATACTGACTAAAAAGATCATCATAAGAAGGTTCATAGTCAGAGTCAGAATCAGATGATACCTCATTAGATGCTTTGGATGCAAAGCATGCTTGTGCAGTCTCCTCTTCGGTTTCAGTCTCGGAATCCGATGTATCACTCTAAGTGGAGGCCTTTAGAGCATGTTTCCTTTGTTTGGGTTCTGAGACGAGTCTATTCTTGTTCCGCTCCTTGTCAGGGTATTTATTTGTTTGCTTTTCTTTATTGGGGCAGTCATATGATAAATGTCCGAGTTTGCCACATTCATAACATTTAACATCTTTATCATTTGACTTGTTCTTATTTCTCTTAGTTGTAGTACCCTTATTTTTGTTTCTAAATGATATTCTCATAAATTTTCTTAAGCCTTTAGCCAATAGAATTAGGTCATCGTTATCCGATTCAGAATCACTATCATCTACGTGATCGGAAGGAGAGGAGACGTATTCATTTGATTTAAAATCAATAGCTTTACCTTGTTTAGATGATTCCGATTTCCGTATGGTGAGTTTATTCTCATAGACCTTAAGTGATCCGATTAATTCTTCCATCTTTATTGACTTAGTTTCCTTGCTTTCTTCTATTGCGGTCACTTTAGGGTCCCACTCGGATGGAAGGCTTCGTAAGACTTTCTGTACCTTTTCCTGCGTGGTAAAAGCTTTACCAAGAGACTCAAGAGAGTTGTAGATGTTAGTCAAACGAAGATCCATATCAACAATAGACTCATTAGGCAACAATTTAAACGACTCAAGTGTGGACATAAGCATGTTTATTTTTGACTCTTTTACTTGACTCGTGCCTTCATGTTTCATTTTTAGTATCCTCCACATTTTTTGTGCACTCGAGCAGTTTGAGACATAACTAGACTCACTTTTACTTAATCCGTTTAGGAGCAATTGCATAGCCCTAGCATTCATACTAAGTTTCTTTTTATCATCACTCGTATATTTTTGTCTTGATTTAACAACTTCTAATGTGACTCCGTCTACGGTGGATAACTTAGATGGGACAAAAGGACCATCTTCTATTATCGACCAAAGATCAATGTCTATAGCCATAAGAAAGAGCTTCATTCTAAGTTTCCACTGAATAAACAACTTACCGTCAAAAAGAGGAGGCCTTTGGCTCGACATACCTTCTTGCTCGGTTTTGAGATTTGTGGTTGCCATCTCACTGAATCGTTGGATCCTTTGTAGTGAGTGTTCCTGTGCTCTGATACCACTTATAAGATCTGTAAGGCACCACTAGAAGGGGGGGTTGAATAGGTAGTGCGGAAAGTGTGGTTTTTAAAATTTGTTTAAAACTAAACACCTCAACTTCTGAAAACAGATTCTGTTTTCATGACCAGTTCTAAAACGTTTTTAAAACAAGGTTATAGGTCTCCAAAAATTCTGAAAGTTTGAGAGAACTTAGCCTCAGATGTTATGAGGGTCCCCTAAAAATTTCAAATTTAAATTCAACCTTTAACCCCTTCAAAAACCGTTGGTAATCAGATTGAGCGAATCTGCCAAAAACGGTAGACAGTTTTGAAAAATTTATTCCTATTTGTGTGTAAGTCCAAATGCTCTGAAATTTTAATCACTAACTCATTATATATTATATTTAAGTGGGTTGAAACAGTTTTACAAAATTCTTTTGGGAAGTTGGTCAATTACTATCAAAGTCTCAACCTTTGTAAGTCTGAAAATCAGACTGCACTAGTGTCAGCATTTTTGATGTTTGATCGACTTATCCTTATCCAAAAGAGTTGAAACTTGTGCCAAATTAACCCTAAGATGTGTGGATATGTTTCTGGAAATTTTCGTGATTTTTGAAAGTCGTTTACTATTTTTACGAACGCAAACAAAAAGAGTAAACTGTGCAGTAACAGAAAATAAATGCTGAAAGTAAATGGCACCAAGAATTTTATACTGGTTCGGTTATAAACAACCTACTCCAGTCTTCAAGGAACACCTTCCTTGGTTCACACTAGTCACACACACGCAATACACCTTACCACAGGGTTGATAGAGTTACACACTAACTCCAACCCTTTACAAACCTTGTACGATGAATACAATTCGCACGAACACCACCACCTCGCAAGAATGAAGATTGATCACACCTTGATCAATCTTTTACAAAGATATGGAATATGTGGTGGCCTATAACAAGCCTATTCAAGATTTAAAATATGAATACAATAGGTTTTCAAGAAGAAGAAAGAAAGAGAGTGTAGAAGAAGAGAGGCTAGCGTTTTTGATCACTTGATTTTACAATGCTTGTGCTTGTCTTGTTTTTGCTCATCTTCTTTCCTTTTATGATCATATGGCCGTCCCCCCTAGGTGTTCTCCCCCTCTTGAAAATTATCTTCTAAGTCCTTGGGAGAATGTAAGACATCATTGTGACATGGTCTTACTTACTTGGCATCTTCTCATTGGATGATCATTTAAGCTTTGCTTACTTGACACTTCATGATAGGTTGAATGTTGTCATCATTGATGACTTGGAAAAATCTGAATATATCATTCAAAACATGTGCCAAAACCAACATAAAATAATTTCCATAATACACAAGATTGTCACATAAATTTTCCAAGACAAAATTTCTCACAAAAAGGGAAACAATTCGGCCATAATGCTAGTTAACATGCTGAAATTTCAGCATGTGTTACTTAATGGGAGAATTCAAATAACTTCCATTTTTCTTTGATTTTTCTTTTTAAAATAACTCATCAATTGATGGCAAATATCCTTATTAAATTAGAAATGAATTTGGACACCCTTAAGACCACAAATTCGGCCAAGACATATTGTACACATGCTGAAAAATTTCAGCATGTGTGATATATAAAAGATCACACTTTATGGCTTTGAAAATTATTCAAAATTCTTCCAAAATATCTTCCAATTAATCTCATAATTCAAGACACAAAATATATGCCTTTTAATGCACAATATCGGCCAGCCACATTTCAACATGCTGAAATTTTCAGCATGTGTTTCAAATGTAACAAAGTTTGAAACCTTACCATTTGTAGCTTCTTTCGTTAATTCATCAACATTGCATGATTGATTCTTGACCAATCAATATGCCAACAAGTCTCCACATAGGCTCCATCTCAGCTGTAGGTGGCGTGGATGATGTGTATGCATGTGCTGAAATTTTATTTTTGCTAACTTTGTAAAATAGTGCACATTTAATAATACACACATGTTATATCCAATCAGCCCTTAATTTAATTTTCTAGAACACTTTAAGATGTATGACATATGCAAAAAGTGTCTAGATACGTGTCGTATGATGTGCCAAAAACGTTCCATGCATTGTGTACGTAGAAAATCGAATTTTCGATATTTATCGATTACCCGATTTTTTTCTCTAATTAAATTCCAACCTTTTGCACATGTTATATATATTATGTTACACATAATATATATAATATATACTTTAAATCTCAGCACTTGGCTGGTCTTAAAGTGGCGCCATTAACATGTGACAAAATTAAAATTGGAATCTTCACATTTTGGCCTTAATGTGGGGTGATTTGTGTGTGCTGACATGGAAAGATTTTATGGATGAAAATATCACCCTAGCCACGAAAATTATACATATTTTTGAAGTATAGGGGCTGGCCATTTTTTTATGGCAAGTACGTGATACGTTGGCGAAGTTTCGGCATTCGCCTGATATGACAATTTTCGGTTTAGAACCTTTTAACGTGTCGTATTTAATTTGTCATCACCATGACTTATATCATATGATATAAGACCTGATTATACTCATAAATATGAGTTAAGTATAGTGGTGTGACGTTAACGTACGTACGTAAGATATATAACGTGTCGGTTGTACGTTGGAATACATGTGTATGTGCCTTTTAAAAAAATCTGAAAATATATATATATATATATGTGTGTGTGTGTGTGTGTGTGTGTGTGTGTGTTTGTGTGTGTGTGTGTATGGCGTGTGAATTGAATGAGGAGAGGAGGAGGAGACTTTTCTTCCTTAGCCTTGTTGCCTTTGTGCCATTTCCAAATGTAGCTTCCTTTAATGAACTACTTAGTTTTATTAACTAAGTACTTCACTTAATGAACTAGTTTAGTTCATTAATGGTGACACCTGAAAATAATATAAACACAACAAATGTTTGCCATATGATGTAAGCTTTAACGCTTCATGGCTCGTTAGTACGGCAACATTATATATGAGTTAAATAAGGCAAGTAATAAGCAATATCATGCACACGTTTGTTTATATCATGCACGTTTTATGTCATTCATTTAAATCACATATTTTGAAATTACTCAAACCCCTTTTTTTCTCTACACTAGAGATAGTCGGTAGGGAGCGGCCAATGCGTCAATTTCTGCGTCGGAAAAGGCAATCAAGGGATGGCCTTTATACTTGGAGATTAGTTTAGGTGTGATCGGCGTTGTTGGCGGAGCAGTAGCTGCAACTACTGTCGCGAAGGATCGAGGAGCGGCGGCGGCGGATTCCCCTGGAGAAGACGAAGCCATTTCCACTTTATATATATATATATGTGTGTGTGTGGATGGCATGAAAATGTGCCCTTTTCTCCTCCAAAGGCTGCTGCTACCGTGAAGTATTTTTTGGAGAGGGAGGAAGCTGGCGGCTTCCAGCTTAGAGGGGGGGGGAAAATTGGGAAAATTTTGGGAGGCAGGGCTGCCGGGTGTGGTGAGGGGAGGTTTTGGGGTGTGGGGGTTTAATTTAGATGCATATTTGTAGAGGTAGGTTAGATAGACTTTTATGGTATAATCCTAGTTAGAAATTGTTAACTAATATAACTCTACCTTAAAGTTTCTTTTCCTACTTTAATTAGGATATTGTATATTATTATTATTATTATTATTATTATTATTATTATTACTATTTACTTTAAATTTTCTTTTGTACCCTTGGACGCGGGTCATAATTGCTAGATCTTTTGCGTCCGTTGTGGCCGGTGCTCCCTGGATTGTGCTTCCTCCGCGTGAGATTATCAAGTATAAGGGGGTGATGACAAATCACTTTCACTCTTGATGAAGTCACAACATTAACAGATTCTTTAAAGTATAATTTGGTTGGTACTCTTTGGTATGGTCGTCCGAAACTTGAAGCCGTACATGCATGGTTAGATAAGGTTGGGTTTGCTGGCCGGATGAAGGTTAGTCTTTTGGACGCCTCGCATGTTTTGATAACATTTGATCAGAAGATCTGATTATATTAGGTGTTTCTCACATCATTCTTGGAATGTTCTGGGATTTCATATGCGTATTACTAAATGGTCCTACGATTTTCATCCTAAAGTCGATGTACCAATGTGCCAGTTTGGCTGTCATTGCTGAGGTTGCCAGTATATCTACATAAGGCGAAGCCCTTTTTGAAATTGCGAGACTCATGGGGATGCTGCTGAAGGCGGAAAGGCATGTTGAAAATAATTCAGATAAATTGACTTCTGCACAGCCACCCGACCTGCCGAGGTCAGGGCCGACCTAAATCGAGATCTGGGTAGACTGGATGGTTTTACTAAGTCAAGACACTTCAGATAGCGCAATTGTATTTGCGTTCTGGGCTGATCACTGACCTGCCGATCTCGGTACCTCAGCACGACAATCGAGAGTTATGCTTTTAGCCGCTTCAGCCGAGCAGAGCCCAGCACGGCTGAGCTGCAAAACAACAAATGTCCTCACAAAGCATAGCTCGGCAAGACGATGCTTCAGAACAACGAATGTTCTCAGCACAACAGCAGAGCTCAGCACACAGCAGAGTTCGGCTCAACAACACTACACCAGTGATGCGTTCTTCCCACAGATAGCTGAGCTCGGCACACAGCAGAGCTCAGCTCGGCACTAACCTTCTCAGCTCAGCAGAGCAGAGATCTGAGGTGAGTCCAGGACTCTGTCTTAAGACATTATTACTCCGGTACACTGTGTCCAACCAGAGGAGCAACTGTCTCCCAGGATACAACGGAGACCAGTTTAGACGCGCGTCACTGCAGCGCTGAACTCTACAAACCTTTAAGAGTGTCCTCACCTTCTCGGTATAATAGAATGCAGAATGTCCGAAAGAATGAAGATGCAGAGAGGGAGATTGCAGAGATTAGAAGAACTAGTGAATTTTTTGTGTGTTCACAGAGATTAGCCTCGGCCACTATTTATAGAAAAATTCTGAGGTCAATTGTTACAGTCGCTCCAATCTCGGCCGTAGGACTAGATACCGGCTTGGCCTGAACGGTTTGATCAGAACCGCACCATTTCTGCCTCCCAGCCGTCAGATCAACTAACTGTTTAATCTGAACCGTCAGATCATAACCACTTCAGGTCAGCTCAGCCGACTAAATCTGAACAACCTTTTCAAATTTAACCGACATCCTATCTCAACAACCTAGCGAGTTTGAAAATAACAACCACTACTTGGGCTGACGAGATTTGACATGTTGCTACAGGACTCGACCTGTAGTATGTAGCCCACGGTCCGGCCTGTAGCCCAGTCCATAACCTGAGCCTTTCAGGCTGGCGGCTCAGTCCGTTACCTAGGCCTACAACCAGGTCTGGACCAAGCTGAGCTGATTTTTCCCTTTACTTTTAGCATTAATTTCTCATTCACCCGGTACCGTAATCGAGTGATTTAAAAGCCTACAATTATCTACTCATCGTCTAGATAATCAAGGACTCATTAGTTTCTATTTTCACTAGTGAAACTAATCATAATATTGGCTCAAAGTGCGTTGCTACACACAGTTTGCAACTTGACCCAATTACACTATCTTTCCATTTCCTCCAACAATCCCCCACATGAATGGAAATTAATGCAGAGTGTTTATGCAAACTCTACCGAGTTAGACAAGAAAATGTTGCACCAGACGAGGTAGCTTTTGGCTTTGAACCTTTCTTAGTGAAATACTATTGGATCCACTCGGCTAATTAGTGAACTTAATGTCTTGAACTAACCGGCCTTTAGTGTGAACCTAGACAACAGTACTCACACAACATTTTCTTTAACACCCTTTTGAGTTCTCATGATTGTGTTCATTTTGGCCATGAACTGCCTGGTTTCAGAAAGTGTGCTAGACAACTTTGGCCTTACAAAGTCCCCGTAGAAGCGGCCTCACTTCACACTTACATAGGTGTTTCCTATCAAGAGTATTCTGACATACTCCACTTGAACACATCAAGATATAGGAACCATTAAAAGCCTTAGCTTACCCTCATTCCTTTGTAGACAACATTTTTATTTGACAGAATGGGTAAGTGCTTACTGATCTCCATAACTTTTTTGTCCCATTGAACCAAGATTCTAGGATCTCCAGTCAACAAGGTTGGGTTACCATTACAAAGAATAATACATTTTAGGTTTTAGTCCCATTCCGTTTGTCAAAATTGACATCCGATCTCTAGGCAAGCCTTTTGTAAGCGGATCCGCAAGATTCTCCTTTGATTTTACATAATCAATGGAAATCACGCCATTAGAGATCAACTACTTAATGGTATTGTATCTCCGACGCATTTGTCGAGACTTACCATTATAGATACTGCTTTGTGCTCGTCCTATAACCGAATGGCTATCACAGTGTATGCTAATTGGAACGATTGGCTTAGGCCAGCAGGGCACATCTTCTAGAAAATTCCGAAGCCATTCAGCTTCTTTCCTAGCTTTATCAAGTGCTACAAATTCCGCTTCTATCATGGAACAAGCTATGCACGTTTGCTTCATAGATTTCCACGATGCAGCACCACCACCAAGAGTGAATAAATATCCACTCGTAGATTTAGAATCCTTACTTTCAGATATCCAAGTGGCATCATAATAGCCTTCCAAAACTGCTGGATATCCCGAGTAATGTAACCTAAGATTCATTGTATACTTTAAGTATCTCAATACTCTATTCAGAGCATTCCAATGTTCCTTACTTGGATTACTGGTAAACCTACTCAATTTGTTTACCGAACACACCAAGTCTGGTATAGTACAATTTCTTATGTACATCAGACTTCCGATCACTTGTGAATACTCCAATTGAGCCATTGGCTCACCTAGGTTCTTGCTTAAGTGAGTACTTAAGTCAAGTGGAGTCTTCACTGGTTTCACATCAAGCATATTGAAACGTTTTAGAACAAATTCAATATAGTGAGCTTGTGACAACACCAATCCTTCGGTTATCCTAGAAATTTTAATTCCTAGAATAACGTTAGCAATTCCCATATCCTTCATGTCAAAGTTCCTCGTCAACATCTTCTTTGTATTTAAGATGATGTCTCGAGTACTTCCCATGATTATCATGCTATCCACATAGAGACATACTATTACATATGCATTTTGTGTGTTCTTAATGTAGACACACTTGTCACACTCATTGATCTTGAAACCAGATGTCTCGAGTACTTCCCATGATTATCATGCTATCCACATAGAGACATACTATTACATATGCATTTTGTGTGTTCTTAATGTAGACACACTTGTCACACTCATTGATCTTGAAACCATTAGCTAACATAGCTTGATCAAATCTCAAGTGCCACGATTTAGGCGCTTGCTTAAGTCCATACAAGGACTTAACGACTCTACAGAATTTAGACTCTTGTCCTGGAACCACAAACCCTTCCGGTGTTTCATATAGATTTCTTCATCTAACTCACCATTCAGAAAAGCAGTCTTCGCATCCATCTGGTGGATTTCCAGATTTTAGACTACAGTAATTGCAACTAGAACCCTTATAGATGTGATTCTAATTACTAGTGAGTAGTATGTCAAAAAAGTCAAAGCCTTCCTTTTGTCGATAGCCTTTTGCTACCAACCTGGCTTTGTACTTTTCGATAGACCCATCCTCTTTCAACTTCTTCTTAAAAATCCACTTGCACCCGAGTGGTTTACTTCCTGGTGGAAGATCAACCAACTCCAAGTGTGATTTTGAAGAATCGAGTCTATCTTACTGTTGATTGCCACTTTTCAGAACAGAGCTCTGGAGTTGACATCGCCTCGAAAAAATTCCTGGGCTCATTTTCTACCATATAGGTTAGAAAATCAGGACCAAACAAAGTTGGTATTCTGGCACGCTTGCTTTGACGAATTTCCTCATCACCTAGAGGAGTCGCCTCACGCACTCGCTTACCAGCTTTCGTCTCTTCTTCTTGTTTCTTGTCTTTCCTCGGAAAGACGTCTTTAAAGAACACTGCGTTCCTTGACTCTATGACAATGTTTTCATGCATGTCAGGAACATCAGATTTGTGCACCAAAAAACGATATGCACTACTGTTCGTTGCATATCCGATGAATATGCAATCAACCGTTTTAGGTCCAATTTTAACTTGTCTTAGTTTAGGTACATCAACCTTAGCCATACACCCCCACACTTTTGGGGGAAGCCCAAACTTATCAACATAGCATTCATCATCTTTTTCAGAGTTCGGTTTTTGCGTTCTGCAATACCGTTCGATTGAGGTGTATATGGTGCAATCGTTTGATGAATAATGCCATGGTCCGAACAGAATTCATTAAACGGTGCATCATAATCACCACCTCTATCACTATGGATTGCTTTAATTCATTTGCTTTTTTGATTCTCAACTTCATTTTTATAGTCCTTGAAAGCATCAAGGGCCTCGCCTTTGCTACTTAGTAAGTAGACATAACAGTATCGTGTACAATCATCGATAAAAGTTACGAAATACTTTTTGCCACCTCTCGTTTGCACAATCTTTAAGTCACACACGTCGATGTGAATTAGATCCAAAGGTTTAGTCTTCCTTTCTATTGAATGAAATGGCACTTTTGCCAACTTCGCTTCAACATATATTTGACATTTTTTATTATCAAATTTTAATTTGGGCAACAAGTCAAGATTAACCATACATTGCAATGACTTATAATTCACATGTCCAAACGAAAATTCCATAAACAAGAAGATTCAAGCACATAAACTAGAAAAGGAAGCATTCTCATTAGCCTCTGCAGGCAAATCTTTTTTCGGTACAATAGTGATGACATTTAATTTGAACATCCTATTTGTCAAGTACCCCTTCCCCAAATACATGCCATTTTTTGAAAGAATAACTTTATTGGACTCAAACACTAGTCTAAAGCCATGCATGACTAGAAGAGACCCAGATACTAAATTCTTCCGAATATCGGAGACGTGCAGCAAATTCTACAGAGTCAGATGCTTCCCCGAGGTCAACTTCAGAACAACTTTGCCCTCGCCTTCAATCTTCGAAGAGGCTGAGTTCCCCATGTAAAGTTGTTCATTGTTCCCAGAACATCTCTCTACTGGAGCAGACATGTCTAGTGGCGCCAGTATCAAGCCACCATTCGTGCATGTTCTCCACAGCATTGCACTCTGAGACCACCGTACAGAGTTTCAGATCATCCATGGCATCGACGATGTTAGCCTTTGCCTTGGTCTGCTTCTTCTTGGGCTTTCTGCACTCATTGCTGACATGCCCCTGTATGCCATAGTTGTAGCATTTCTCGGTGAACTTATTGGCTATTTTCTTGAGTTTCATGTTCACCCTGAGTTGGACCTTCTTTTTCTTGGCCTCTGTGACATGGGCCTTGATCTGACAAAGATTTGTCGGTGGCTTTCGTTCAGATCTGCAATTGTCTTCCTCTATACGAAGTCAGACAATCAGATCTTCCAATGACATCTCCTTTCGCTTGTGTTTGAGATAGCTTCTGAATTCCCTCCACAAAGGAGGTAGCTTCTCAATCACCGTAGCCACGATGAAAGATTCACTGAGCAGCATGCCCTCTTCTTCCATCTCGGCTACCAAAGTCTGAAGTTCCTCAACTTGAGAAACAACAGTGCGAGATTCAGACATCTTGAAATCCAGGAATTTGCCGACAATAAACTTTTTAGTGCCGGCATCTTCCGTACGATATTTCTTTTCTAATGCCTGCCACAGACCCTTTGCGGTTTTGTACATGCAGTACAAACCATATAAGGAGTTGCCTAAGCACCCCAAAGTATGTCTCAAACAAACATAATTGTTGAAGTTCCAAACCTCAACAGAGAGTTTGTAGTCCATAGATTGGGTCTGGTCCTCCTCAGACCCCCACATGCAGGTCCTCGGTCAAGAACGAAGCCAGTCCCACAAAAGTAAGAAAGAACAGCATCTTCTGCTACCAACGTTTGAAGAAGCTCCCACTGAACCTCTTTGGTTTCTCCATTTGGGCCACAGCAGGACCCTGTGCAGGAACGTTCTTCGCACTTTAGCATTTGGTGCAATAGGAGCAGAGCTGTGCCAGTCTGCGCCTTAAACAGAGCTTGAACTCGCATTCTCCATTTAGTCTCTGCCGAGGAGACACAATCAAAATCAGTACAGAATCAAACCAAATAACGTCTTAAGAATTGGTGAAAATAATTCAGACAAATTGACTTCTGTACGGTAACGGCTGACCTGCCGAGGTCAGGGCCGACCTGAACCGAGATCTGGGTAGATTGGATGGTTGTACTAAGTCAAGACAGTTCAGATAGCACAATTGTATTTGCGTTCTGGGCTGATCATTGACCTACCGATCTCGGCACCTCAGCACAACAATCGAGAGTTATGCTTTCAGCCGCTTCAGCCGAGCAGAGCCCAGCACAGCTGAGCTGTAGAACAACGAATGTTCTCAGCCGATCAGCAGAGCTTGGCACAAAGCAAAGCTCGGCAAGACGATTCTTCAGAACAACGAATGTTCTCGGCACAACAGCAGAGCTCAGCACACAGCAGAGCTTGGCTCGGCAACACTATACCAGTTCTGCGTTCTTCCCACAGATAGCTGAGCTCGGCACACAACAAAGCTTGGCTCGGCACTAACTTTCTCAGCTCAACAGAGCAGAGATCCAAGGTGAGTCCAAGAATCTGTCCTTAAGACGTTATTGCTCTGGTACACTGTGCCCAACCAGAGGAGCAACCATCTTCCAGGATACAACAGAGACCAGTTCAGACGTGCGGCACTGCATCGCTGCACTCTACGAACCTTTATGAGTGTCCTCACCTTCTCGGTATACTGGAATGCAGAATGTTCGAAAGAATGAAGATGCAGAGAGGGAGATTGCAGAGATTAGAAGAACTAGTGCATTCTTCGTGTGTTTATAGAGATCAGCCTCGGCCACTATTTATAGGGAAATTCTGAGATCAGCTGTTACAGTCAATCCAATCTCGGCCATAGGATTAGATACAAGCTCAGCCTGAACTATTGGATCAGAACCGCACCGGGTCTACCTCCTAGCCGTCAGATCAACTAATTGTTCAATCTGAGCCGTCAGATCATAACCACTTTAGGTCAGCTCGGCCGACTAAATCTGAATAGCCTTTTCAAATTTAACTACCATCCTATTTCAACAACTTGGCGAGTTTGAAAATACAACCTCCACCCGGGCTGACGAGATCCAACATGTTGCTACAAGACTCGGCCTGTAGTCTGTAGCCCACAGTCCGGCCTATAGTCTAGTCCATAACCTGAGCCTTTCAGGTTGGCGGCTCAGTCTGATATCTAGGCCCACACCCAGGTCCGGACCAAGCTGAGCTGATTTTTCCCTTTACTTTGAGCATTAATTTCTCATTCACCTGGTACCGTAATCGAGTGATTCAAAAGCCTACAATTATCTGCTCATTGTATAGATAATCAACGACTCATTAGTTTTCATTTTCCACTAGTGAAACTAATCATAATATTGGCTCAAAGTGCGTTGCTACACACAGTTTGCAACTTGGCCCAATTGCACTATCTTTCCATTTCCTCCAACAAGGCCATCGGTAGCTCGAGTTTGTGTTGAAATAGATGTCTCGAAGGAGTTTCTCTCGCGTGTTTATATTCAGAGTTATGATTATCATTTTTTCCAAAATATAGAATACGAGGACAAGCCACATTATTGTTCCAAATATCACGTGCTGGGTCATGCTGTTGCGTCTTGTAAAGTGAATACCAAAACTCTTTCCACAGTTGATACTGTTGGGCAAGTGGCAGTGAAAGGCAATGTTAAAGACAATGGCTGAAGGTGTGATGCAGACGTGTGAGGCTCATCTATAGAACATAAGGAGGAATTAGTGGATGCTGTCAAATGAACGGTTACAATGTGTGATTGACAACTTAAGGAGCCATGTGGAATTGAAATTGTAGCAAAAATATCTTGGTAGCTGGGTGGACCAGCGGTTAGACACAATAGCTGCAGAGCAAACGTTGGAGGTGTGCGGAAGAAGAAGAAGGAAGATCTTTTTAGCGGGACTTCTTTTAAATGTGTGAAATTATATTTTTGCCCTTATGCTTGTAATTGTAGTGACGGTTAATAGAGGGCAATTGAGTCATTTTAGTGTATTCTTCTTCTTCTAAAAAGCGGTTATACCCGTTTGTATAAGGAGGAGTTATAGCACAAACTTTGATTCATTCAATCAATTGAGATATTTCCAGTTTCTCTCTTCTCCTCTTCACGTCTGCATTCTGTAATTAGTATAAAAATCATGCATTTCAAGTGTATTGTACAATAACGCGGTCTTAAGGGTTATTTACTCAACCCTTTGCAAATGTCCCTTTTGGTACCCAAATTTGGGTGACCTTTCTAGGTTTTCAAAAGGTGAGAAGGGAGATGATAATGAAACATAATAGACGTTATGTAGGTATGTATTTGGCCTTTGGCCTAGAATGCCATCATGCTCATGATAAGGTTTTCGTTTTTGAAAAGTTCTTGTGTTGGTGTGCATGGCACGTGATCTAGATGCATTTTTATGATGTGAATGTCGCATATGCATCAATGGCTTTCTTTCATATCTATATGGCACATGATTGTTTTTTGTATGATATGAAAATGAAGCACGTTGAAATGAAATAGGGAGGATCTAGGCGTCTTCTTGGGCGCCACATATGTCTTAGACGCATCTATTTTCTTAGCGGGAATGAATTTGGTTGCCTTATTGTATCGTAATCCAGTTTTATCACTATAATGCTTTTGTGACAAAATGATGCGATCTAGCATGTTAGTTCCCGTGTCAACTTGTTTCATCATTTTCTCTAAATCCGTATTCTTTGATTTCAAATTTGAAATCTCGGATTTCATTTCATTGTTTTGTTTCATTAATGATGTGACCTCTGATTTTAATGCATTGATTATGCAAGACGACTCTTCTTTTGAATCGTTTAATTGAGAAACAAGGTTCGTGTTATAAAATCCTAACAACTTCTTGTCTTCAATTAATCGTTTCTTTTCTTTTGCAAGAGTCTTTAAGAACTTATGCAACTCTAAATATTGACTAAATAAGTCATCATAAGAAGATTCAGAATCAGAATCAGAGTCAGAAGATACCTCATTTGATGTCTTAGATGTAAAGCATACTTGTGCCTTTAGTTCTTCCGTATCGTCAGCCTCAGAGTCGGATGAATCACTCCAAGTGGAGGCTTTTGAAGGCTCTTCTCCTTTGTTTAGGTTCTGAGACGAGTCTAGTTTTGATCCGATCCTTGTCAAGGTATTTGTTCATTTGTTTGTCCTTGTTCGGGCAGTCATATGACATATGTCCAAGTTTCCCGCATTCATTGCACTTTATGTCTTCATTATTTTTATTTCTGTGATCCTTAGATGAAGTAGGCCTATGTTTGTTTTTAATCGATTTTCTTAAGATCTTTCTTAATCTTTTAGCCATCATGATTAAACATTCATCATCGGAATCTATGTCACTATCATCTACGTGATCACAAGAGGTAGAGAGGTATTCATTTGATTTAAAAGCAATAGCCTTATCATGTTTAGAACTAAATTCAGAATTTCTTAAAGTGAGCTTGTTTTCATATACCTTTAATGATCCGATCAATTCCTCTATTTTTATCGATTTAGTATCTATACTTTCTTCGATTGCAGTGACTTTTGAATCCCATTCCGATGGGAGACTCCTTAACACCTTTTGAACCTTTTCCTGTGTAGAAAAAGCTTTGCCAAGAGACTCAAGAGAATTATAGATGTTAGTCAATCGTAAATCCATGTCAACAATGGACTCACTTGGCAATAATTTGAAAGACTCAAGTGTGGACAGAAGCATATTAATCTTAGACTCCTTTACTTGGCTAGTCCCTTCATGTTTCATCTCAAGAATTTTCCACATCTCTTGCGCACTAGAGCAATTAGATACCTAACTATATTCACTTTTGCTTAGCCCATTTAAAAGTAGTTGTATGCCTTTAGCATTCATACTCAACTTCTTTTTATCATCACTAGTGTATTCTTGTTTCGTTTTTAAAACCTGTAGTGTGACACCATCAACAGTAGATAGCTTAGATGGAACGAATGGACCGCCTTCAATAATAGACCACAAATCAATATCAATAGCCATAAGAAAGAGTTTCATTCTAAGTTTCCATGGATAAAGGACTCACCATCAAAAAGAGGAGGCCTTACAGTTGACATTCCTTCTTGCACGGTTTTGTAGCTAGTGGTTGCCATCTCACTTAGATCGTTGGATCTCCTTGTTGTGAGTGTGTCTGCACTCTGATACCACTTGTAGGATCTGCAAGGCACCACTAGAAGGGAGGTTGAATATTGGGTGCAGAAAATTTAGTTTTTAAAATGTTTTGATCCAAAAACCCAACTTCTGAAAACAGTTTCTGTTTTCAGGCCCTGTTTTGCAACGTTTGAAACACTAGTTTACAGGACTTCAAAAATTCTGAAATTTTGAGATATTTTAGTCTCAGATGTTCTGATTATTGCCTAAACATTTCAGATCAAATTTCAACCTTTAACCCTTTGAAAATTTGTTTGTGGTCAGATTGCGCAAATCTGCCAGAAACGGTAGTCTGATTTGAAAATTTTATTCCGATTACACCATGGCTCCAAATGGTCTGAAACTTTAATGAAAACCCCCTTATTATATGTGTTTAATTGGATTGAAACAGTTTCGAAAACTTCCTTTGGGAAGTATGTCAAATACGTTCAAATTCTCAACCTCTGCAAGTCTGAAAATCAGACTGCACTAGTCTCAGAACTATTATTGTTTGAATGACTTATACTTGTCCAAAAGGGTTGAAACTTGCGCCAAATGAAACTTAAAACGTGTGACTATGTTTCTAGAAGGTTTTGTGATTTTTGAAATTTGTTTGATATTTTTACTACTACAATGAAAATGATATACAGTGCTAGAAACTAAAAGTAAAATGCTGAAAGTAATAACACAGAGAATTTTATACTGGTTCGGTTGACACAATCTACTCCAGTCTTCGAGGACACCTTCCTCGGTTATCACTAATCACAAAAAAAAACCTTACCACAAAGGGTTGCTGGAGTTACACACCAGCTCCAACCCTTTACAAACGATACAAATAATCACACCTTTCACAAACACCACCACCAAACGAATGAAGGATTGATCACACCTTGATCAACCTTTTACAACAATAAGCGTGTATGGTGGTCTATACAAAGACTATTCAATATATTTGAATATAAGAACAATAGGCTTGAGAGAGAAGAAGAAAGAAAGGTAGAAGAAATTGGAAGACACTTTTTGCACTTGATTAAATATGAGAATTGTCTTGTCTTTGAATGACTCTTTTCTCTTCCATTTATTTGCTCTTGGACGCCCACTCTAGGGCTTCATTCCCTCTTGAAAATTCTATTTTAAGTCATTCGAAGAATGCCTTGTATAATTTTGACATCGACTTGCTTACTTGGCAACACTTCATTGGATGATTATCTTGGTCTTGCTTACTTGACACTCCTTGATTGGATGAGATTTTTCATCAATTGATGACTGTACAAATCTGAAAATTTCACTTAAAACATGTGCCAAATTATTCATGAAAACATTACCATAATATCACATAATCAATCCCACTTAATTTGCAAAGAAATTGTCTCCATTTACTTCTCAAAAATCGGCCAACTTATTGATTCACATGCTGAAATTTTCAGCATTTGCAATATTCTAGACATGTTCAAATTATTGCCATATTAGTATTATATCAATCCCTTGAAAATGAAGAGGCAATTTATTACAATTATGCTACAAAATTTCGGCCATTATAGCTCTCACATGCTGAATTTTCAGCATGTCTTATATGTGTGGCAAAGTTTGAAACATTACCTTGTGTAGCTCCCTCTATTATGTCACTAACCTTGTATAGTCCATTCTTCACCAATCAAGATGCCAACTAGGCTCCACATAAGCTTCTCCAAGCTGTAGTAGGTGTGTGTAATGACTCCACATTGTGCTGAATTTCATTTTTGTAAACTTTGTAAAATAGTGCACAATAATTATACACATATGGTATATTCCAGTCAACCCTAATTTGAATATTCTTGAACACTTTATTATGTATTGAATATGTAAAAAGTGTCTAGATACATGTTACATGTCATGCCAAAAACATTCCATGTGTCGTGTTCGTAGAAAACCGACTTTTCGACTTTAGTAGATTACGCGGTTTTTCTCTGATTAAATTCAAACTTTTTGCACATGTTATATATATTATGTCACACATAATATACATAGAATAACTTGAATATTAAGCTCTAAAGGCTGAGTAAAGTTGCGCCTCATGTGACAAAAATGTTGAATTTGAAATCTCCACAATTTGGCCTTAATTGGAGGTGATTTGTGTATGCCAATATGGAATTATGTTATGGATGAATATACCATGTAACCCATGAAATTTGTGGCCATTTTTCAAGTGTAGGGGCTGGCCATCAATATATGGCAAGTACGTGACACGTTACCGAAGTTTCAGGAGTCACCCGATACGACAATTTTTGGTTTAGAACCTTGTAATGTCTCGTAATAATTTTATCATCGCCATGACTTATATAATATGATATAAGACCTGAATATACTCATAAGTATGAGGTAAATATAGTGGTGTGACGTTGACGTACGTTTGTAAAATATATAACGTGTCAGTAGTACGTTGGAACATATGTGTATAGTGCCCTTTAGAAAATTTGAATATATATATATACATACATATATATATATACACACACACATATATATATATATAGATATATATAGAAACATGTGATATGATAAAGAGAGGAGACTTTCCATTCTTCAATTTGTTGCCTTCATGCCTTTTTCCAAATATATCTCCATTTAATGAACTACTTAGTTCATTTAACCGAGTACTTCACTTAATTAACTAGTTTAGTTCATTAATGGTGGCACCTGAAAATAGTTCAAACACAACAAATGTTTGCTATTTGACGTAAGCTTTAAAGCTTCATGGCTTATCAGTACGGCAACATTATATATAAAGTATATAAGGCAGGTTTGTTGCAAAAACGTGTCAAGTCATAAAATGTGTCATGCATTTCTTTAGCACACGTTATTTAAATCATGCATTTTGTGAATCACTCAAAACCCTTTTTCTCAACACGAACAACAACAGTAGCAGTCCTGTGATTTCTTCGCCATCCAGTTCTAGCATGGATCCGATTGATGATCCATTGTTCATCCATCCTAATGACTGTTCGTCTGTAGTTCTGGTGCATCCACTATTGGATGGAAATAATTACCACAGCTGGAGCAGGTCCATAAGGAGAGCACTTGAATCGAAGAACAAATTAGGATTTGTAGACGCCACGATTCAGAAACCATTGGAGAGAGCACGAAGGTATAATGCGTGGGTCAAGGCGAACAACATAGTGGCCTCCTGGTTAGTGAATGCTGTAATTCCTAGTATTGGACAGAGCCTTATCTGGTTAGATTCTGCCATAGATATTCGGAATGATTTGAAGTTTAGATATGGAAATATTGACTCCTTTAGGTTGTCTGATTTACAAGAGGAGTTTTACGCAATTAGACAGTGTAGTAATAATGTGACTCAGTATTATACAAGAATTAAAAGCGTTTGGGAGAAATTGCTTGTCTTGAGGTCCATCCCTACGTGTAAGTGCCATGGATGCACTTGAACCTTACAGTTGAGGTGAATAAATTCATTGAAAATGATTGCGTGATTAAATTCTTAAAGGGATTAAATGATGAATTTGAAGCAGTTAAGTCACAGGTGTTGTTATCCACTCCTTTACCAGACCTCAAGACAGCTTTTGCCATGGTTGTGAAGTTGGAAAGGAAAATGAACTATTTTGGTGTGCAGGTGTCATTCAACAACAATCCCTCATCTGTGATGAATGCAAACAATGGACCTAAGTATCCTGGAACTGGAAATAACAATATGTCTTGGAACAAATCATCTGGAAGAGGATTTAGGAAGGGCCAGTCTAGAGCCTATGCTAATGGTTCCAAAACTCCTTTCTGTACATACTGTAATACTGCAGGTCACACTGTTGACAGGTGCTACAAGAAACATGGATATCCCCCAAGGTTCAAACCTATAGGTCAAGTAAACATGGTCAAGAATGAGAGCTGTGGGCCTGATAATGTTGAAGCAGTGCTCAGTGTGCCTCAGTTGTCTCAGCCAGCAATGAGTTTGACTCAAGATCAATATGCTCACTTGATAAGTTTGTACAGGAGCACCAAGGAAGCACTGGTAAGAATGATGCCAAGGTCTCAAAGGCAACGGGCACACACCATGCTATCATGTTAGCACAGCAGGCTACAGCACCTGGTAAGGAATCAGGTAAGTTGTTACAGCCAAACTTGAATGCATGGATATTTGATTCTGGAGCTAGTGATCATGTGTGCTCTTGTTTTCACCTGTTTGAATCCTATCTGCCTATCAGTTCAGTTTATGCAAAACTACCAGACAAGTCCCTTTCCAAGGTTACACATGTTGGAACAGTAAGAGTAAACCAAAATCTAACTCTTACTGATGTGCTTTATGTTCCTAGTTTTGCTTTCAATCTAATATCCTTAAGTAAACTCACCCAATCCAATCAGTTTCAAATACTCTTTAAATCAGATATTTGCTTGATTCAGGACCTCAGAACCAAGATGATGATTGATTCAGCTGAGGTAGATCAAGGTCTATATCATCTTCATGGCAAGTTCAAGAATGCAGTTCCATCTACTTCTTCTGTGAATTCCTCTCCTCTGGCATATGCTGTCACTTTTTCAGACGCATTGCTTTGGCATTCAAGGCTTGGTCATATGTCAATTCCAAGACTAAATGAAGTTCAAAAGCTTGATTCCCTAGTTAAACCCCCTGATCTTTCAGTTCAATGTACTATATGTCCTCTTACTAAACAAAAGAGGGCACCCTTTCTTGTTTCAGTTTCAGTTTCTTAAAATCCAGTTGCTCTTGTACACATGGATATTTGGGGTCCATATAAATACCCTACCTTGTACAATCAACGTTACTTTCTTACTGTCATTGATGACTATAGCAGGTTTTGCTGGATATATTTGATGAAGTTTAAATCTGAAGATAGATCTATTGTTGAGAGCTTTTACCATTATGCCTGTGTTCAGTTTAATGCCAAAATCAGAATACTCAGGTCTGATAATGGACTAGAGTTTCACATGAACTCTTTTTATGCTTCTCATGGAATAATTCATCAAACATCTTGTGTCAATACACCCCAACAAAATGGGATAGTGGAGAGAAAGCATCAACACATTCTATTTGTGGCAAGGGCACTTAGGTTTCGGTTATCTCTCCCTTCCTCATATTGGGGATTCTGTGTTTAGCATGTAGTTTATCTTATCAACATTACTCCTACACCTGTTCTTAATCAGAAAACACCTCATGAGCTTCTGTATAAAACTACCCATTTTTACAGTCATCTTAGAGTGTTTGGCTACCTAACTTTTGGGGCCAACACTCAGAATCATAAAGAAAAGTTCTCTCCAAGAGCAAGAAAGAGCATATTCCTGGGCCTCTCCCATACTACAAAGGGTTATATTCTTCAGGACCTTGATACCAAAGCAATATACATATCCAGAGATGTACACTTTCATGAGGCAGTCTTTCCTTTCATGTCTCAGCAGTCATCATCCCCTCAATATCCAACTCCTCAGTCTACTATTTACCCTAGCCATATATACTGTGAGGATAGTTTTCTTCCTTTTCATGTTCCCTATAAGTCATCTACATCCTCTGATGATGGTCAGTCCTTAAACTTGTCTGAGTATGACCCACAACCTTCTCATAACAATCTTGAATCTGAAGCCTCACCTGACTCTCCTAATGTACTTCATGATGCCTAGGGTGTCTCTTCACCAAGGGTTTAGGGTTTAGGGTTTAGGGTTTAGGTCCATATCACCATTGACTTGCCTATAGTTTCTGAGCCCACTCCAAAAATCAGACCTTATAGAGTGAGACAAATGTGGGCTTATCTTAAAGATTACCAATGCAATGCCACTGCACTACCTTCTCACAGTCCAGCTCACACATCACCTCCTTCCTTGCATAACTCCATGACATATGCATCATTAGCTCCATAATACAAGACATATGTTTTAAGTTTGAGTGTACACAATGAGCCTGGTACTTATGCAGATGCTTCCAGTCTTCCTGTCTGGTAGGTAGACATGGCTACAGAACTAACAGCATTGGAGGCAAACAATACCTGGAGTCTGGTACCATTGGTCCCATGCAAACAAGCCATTGGGTGTAGATGGGTGTATAAGGTGAAACTTAAGGCTGATGGTACAGTAGAAAGGCATAAAGCAAGACTGGTGGCTAAAGGCTACACTCAACAGTATGGGGTGGATTACCACGATACTTTTTCTCCGGTTGCCAAGATGACCACAGTGAGATTGGTCTTGGCATTGGCATCTAGATTTCAATGACATGTTCATCAGCTAGATGTCAATAATGCCTTTCTTCATGGTGATCTTCGTGAAGAAATTTACATGGAGCCACCCTCTGGCCTTTTAGATGCAGGTTCCAACTTGGTCTGCAAGCTGCAAAAGTCCATTTACGGCCTGAAGCAGGCCAGCAGGGTGTGGAATGCCACTCTCACTAAGTTTCTGATCTCCAGAGGTTTCAGTCAGTCCAGGAGTGATTATACATTGTTTGCCAGGATTGTGGGAACTAATCTTCTTATTCTCTTAGTATATGTAGATGATATTGTTGTTACATGTACAGATGAAACAGCTATAGTTGACATTAAGGAGGCTTTACATGATTAGTTCAAGATCAAGGATTTGAGTCAGTTGAAGTTTTTCCTGGGCATTGAAGTGGCCCAGTCTAAAGGGGAGACACACATCAATCAAAAGAAGTACACGTTGGATTTATTAGAGCAGACTGGCTTTATGGAGGCAAAGCCTGCCAAGAGCCCCATGGAGAGTCACACTAGCTTGACACATCAGGACTCTCAGACATTACATATTACAGGAGGTTAGTTGGAAAGCTCATTTATCTCACAATTGCAAGACTAGACATAGCATTTCCCGTTCAACAACTCAGTCAGTTCCTTGATTGTCCTACTGAGAATCATTTGAAGGCTGCACATAGAGTTCTTAGATATGTCAAGGGCTCTATTGGACAGGGGTGGTTGTTCCCCAGAATAGGGGATTTGAGGTTGAAATCCTTTGTTAACGCTGATTGGGGAGGTTGTCATGAGACAAGGAGGCCAATTACTAGGTACTATGTTTTCTTTGGAAATGCTTTGATTTCTTGCAAGGCTAAGAAACAAACAACAGTGTCTAGTTCCTCCGCTGAAGCTGAGTATAGAGCCATGTCTATGGTGACTTGTGAGATTCAATGGTTGGTGTTTCTTCTGGGAGATTTGAGACTTGAGAATCAGAAACCTGTGGAAGTTTTCAGTGATTGTAAAAGTGTAATGTACATTGCTGAGAATCCAGTCTTTCATGAAAGAACAAACACATATAGAGATTGATTTTCATGTGGTAAGAGATAAGGTGCAAGAGGGAGCAATAAAGTTGATGCCTGCGTGCACAGAGTTGCAGTTGGCTGATATGTTTACTAAGGTTTTGGATTCCAGACGTTTGATAAAGCTACTTGAGTCAATTGGAGTTCATAACCTCTACAGCAAGTTGAGCTTGAGGGGGGTGTTAAAGACAATGGCTGAAGGTGTGCTGCAGACATGTGAGGCTCATCTGCAGAACATAAGGAGGAATTAATGGATGCTGCCAAATGAATGGTTACAATGTGTGATTGACAACTTAAGGAGCCGTGTGGAATTGAAATTGTAGCAAAAATATCTTGGTAGCTGGGTGGACCAACCGCAGTAGCTGCAGAGCAAACGTTGGAGGTGTGCGGAAGAAGAAGTTTGAAGATCTTTTTTAGCGAGACTTCTTTTAAATGTGTGGAATTACATTTTTGCCCTTATGCTTGTAATTGTAGTAACGGTTAATAGAAGGGGCGATTTAGTCATTTTAGGGTATTCTTCTTCTTTTGAAAAGCGGTTATACCCGTTTGTATAAGGAGGAGTTGTAGCACAAACTTTGATTTATTCAAGCAATTGAGATATTTCCAGTTTATCTCTTCTCCTCTTCACGTTTTCATTCTGTAATTGTTTCGTTTATCGATTGCTCAACATTTTGAGCGCGATGTTTCTGTTGATTGATTTGTTCTAGTTGCTTGATTGAGTTGTTGCCTTGCGCATTGATTTCACAATCATATTCATTGTTGTTTTTCTACAGGCAAAGCAAAAATTACTGATGCTTCAGCGCAACGCTGGATTCCAAAGAAAGATAAGCAAGGGTTGAAATTTGACTATCCCGGATGTATTGGGTGTTCAGGCTCCAGTTCTTCAATGTCAGATGGAGGGGGCTGCGCAGGCTTTGAACGCTGCAGCAACTGTGGGACAAGAAACGCAAATTGTATTGCCAGACCTTCCGCCGACTGCAGCAACTCCAGCTGCTGTCGATCCTGTGTCCGACCTTTCATATGTTCAGGATGTGACGCGCCTTCGATCAGATCCTTTTGAACAGGCACGGCCGGATGGAGGCCAGATTGATGCAGATTGTAGACATTTTTCTGACACTAAGACTCTCGCTGTAGTTTCCTTTGAAGATGAACAAGGTTTACGTCGAGCGGCACAGGAGTTAGCGCTGAGATTTACATATATTCCAGGAGCTGCGTTGAGTAACACGTCTGACGTGGACCTTACTGATCCCGCTCTTATGACAGCCGTGCAAGGCATAGTAGAATGCAGCAAAAAGCGGCAGCGCACCAGGAAAAAAGATATGTCTTTACCTCCACCCTCATCTCGAATCAACTGGTAGCTTATGTGAAAAAAAACTTAACAGCGAATGTTGCAATGCGATTAACGTACAAGTGAAAAAGTGAAACAAGGATCTAATGCACACTAATCGTTTAAGACTCAAACGAACTAGCACTCAATACGTTGAGCAATCACAATCGAAGCAATCAGTGAAAGAGAGAGAGAAAAATTGAGAGAACAACTTGGAAAAATATCTGGATTGCTTGCTTTGATTTGGAGTGCTAATCACCCCTTATATACAAACGGGTAATAACCGCTTTCTGGAGGAAGAAGAAGAACATAAACAAAGACTAAAATGCCCTCTTACTAACTGCCATTTCAATTATAACCGTAAGGGCAAAAACGTAATTTCACCCATTTAAAAATGATCCCGCCTGAATATCCTCTTTCTTCTTCTTTCGCGCATCGCACCTTCTGCACTATGTCACACCAACAACAACTGCTGGATCACCTCAGGTCCAAGATATTTTCTTCCACAATTTCTTCTTCACACGTCTCCTAAAACTGCCAATCACACGCTGCACCCCTTTGATCATCACTGCCAAGCTGGCTACTCCATCTACTCTGCATCTGAACTGCAAATGATCATTACTCACTACTTTCAACACCCCCCCCCCCTCAAGCTAAGCTTGCTGTAGAGGTTATAAACACCAATCAACTCAAGTAACTTCATCATTCGTCTGGAGTCTAAGGCCTTAGTAAAGATGTCAGCTAACTGCAACTCTGTACGCACTGGCATCAATTTAATTGCTCTCTCTTGCACCTTGTCTCGCACCACATGACAGTCTATTTCTATGTGCTTAGTCCTTTCATGAAAGACTGGATTTTTCGCAATATTTACATTGCATTTTTACAGTCACAAAATACCTCAACAAGTCTCTGATTTCCCAGCTTCAAATCCTCCAAAAGATACATCAACCACTGAACTTCACATGTCACCATGGCCATGGCCCTATACTCAGCCTCAGCTGAGGACCTGGACACAGTCGTCTGTTTATTGGCTTTCCAAGAAACCAATGCATCCCCAAAGAAGACACAATATCCAGTAATTGATCTCCTAGTCTCATGACAACCTCCCCAATCTGCATCTACAAAGGCCTTCAACTTCAAGCTGCCTATCTGGGAACCAACAAACCTTGCCCAACAGAACCCTTGACATATCTGAGAACCCTGTGTGCAGCCTTCAAATGATTCTCAGTGGGACAGTCAAGAAATTGACTGAGCTGCTGAACGGGAAAGGCTATATCTGGTCTTGTAATCGTGAGGTAAATAAGCTTTCCAATCAATCGTCTATAATATGTACTGTCAACTAGACCTGGGGAATCTTGATGTGTCAAGCTAGTGTGGCTTTCCATAGGACTCTTGACTGGTTTGGCCTCCATAAAACCAGTCTGTTCCAACAAGTCCAAGGTATATTTCCTTTGTTTAATATAGATTCCCCCTGAGACTGGACAACCTCAATGCCCAGGAAAAATTTTAATTGGCCTAAGTTCTTGATTTTAAACGCATCATGTAAAGATTCCTTAATGTCACTGATAGCTGACTCATCGGCACACGCAACAACAATGTCATCCACATACACCAATAGAATGAGAAGTGCATCTCCAATTGTCCTAGTAAACAGCGTGTAGTCACTCTTGGACTGCCCAAAACCTTTGGATATCAAGGACTTAGTGAGAGTGGCATTCCACTCCCTGCTGGCCTGTTTGAGGCCATAAATGGACTTCTGCAACTTACAAACCAAGTTGGATCCTGCACTTAAAAGACCAAGGGGAGGCTCCATATAGATCTCTTCATGGAGATCACCATGAAGAAAGGCATTATTAACGTCCAGTTGATGCACATGCCAATGAAATCTAGATGCTAATGCCAAAACTAACCTCACCATAGTCATCTTAGCAACTGGAGAGAAGGTATCCTGATAATCAACTCCATACTGTTGTGTGTACCCCTTGGCCACCAACCTAGCTTTATGCCTCTCAACTATGCCATCAGCTTTCAGTTTTACCTTATATACCTACCTACATCCAATAGTTTGTTTGCCTGAAGGCAATGGCACTAAACTCCATGTGTTGTTGGCCTCCAAGGCTGCCAATTCTGTGGCCATAGCTTCCTACCAGACAGGAAGGCTAGCAGCCTCTGCATAAGTACTAGGTTCATTGTGCACACTTAAACTTAAAATATATGTCCTGTACTATGGAGCTAAAGATGCATATGTGATAGAATTATGCAATGAATGAGGTGAAGTGTGTACTGAGCTATAAGAAGGCAGTGTAATGAGATTGCATTGATAATCATGAAGGTAGGCAGGCTTTTTTCTAGATCTATGAGGTCTGACTCCTGGACTGAGCTCAGAAACAATTGGCAAGTCTATAGTGATTTGACCCTTTGGTGAGACTACATCTTGAACATCACATGGTGGACCATAAGTATGAGATGGAGATTCAGAGTCGAGTACATCATAGGAAGGAGTCTGTGGATCAGGCTGAGACAAACCAGTGGAATTACCATTACTAGATGAAGTAGATGACTGATGAGGAACATAGGATGGAATAACATCATCTTCATAATATGGATGGCTGGGACCACTAGCAGACTGAGTGTTTGAAGTGTGTGTTTGAGACGAAGAAGCTGTATGAAAGACAGGAGGTTGATGTGCTGAGGATGAGGACTGGGACATAAAAGGGAAGACAGTCTCATGGAAGTGCACATCTCTGGATATGTACACCACTCTAGTATCAAGGTCCTGCAAAATATAACTCTTCGTAGTATGGGATAAACCCAGAAATATGCTTTTTCTTTCTCTAAGAGAAAACTTCTCCCTGTGACTCTGAGTGTGAACCCCAAATGCCAGACACCCAAATACTTTAAGATTGCTGTAAACAGGAACAGTATTATACAAAAGCTCATGAGGTGTTTTTTGATTAAGGATAGGTGTTGGAGTAATGTTTATGAGGTAAACAGCATGCTGAGCACAAAACCCCCAATATGAAGAAGGCAGAGATGACTGGAACCTTAATGCTCTTGCAACAGAGAGAATATGTTGATGCTTTCTCTCTACCACCCCATTCTGCTGAGGTGTATTGACATAGGTTGTATGATGAACAATTCCATGAGAGGCAAAGAAGGAATTCATATGGAACTCTGGCCCATTATCAGACCTGATTACTTTGATTTTAGCATTGAACTGAGCACAAGCAAAATGATAAAAGCTTTCAATAATAGCTCTAACTTCAGACTTTGATTTCATCAAATATATCCAACAAAATCTGCTATGATCATCAATAACAGTGAGAAAATAACGCTGATCATACATGGTAGAGTATTTGTATGGACCCCAAATATCCATATGCATGAGATCAAAAGAATTATTGGAAAGTGAGTGTGAAATGGGGAAGGGTGCCCTCTTATGTTTAGCAAGAGGGCACACAGTACATTGGATTGAAAGATCAAGAAGTTTAACTAAGGGATCAAGCTTCTGGACTTCTTTTATCCTTGAGACTGACATATGGCCAAGTCTTGAATGCCATAGTAGTGTATCTGAAAGACTGACAGCATAAACTAGAGGAGAAGGCTTCACAGAAGAAGTGGATGAGACTGCATCTTTTGAACTGCCATGAAGACGATATAAACCTTGATCTACCTTAGCTGAACCAATCATCCTCTTGGTTCTGAGGTCCTGAATCAAGCAAATGTCTGACTTAAAAAGGATTTGAAACTGATTAGACTGAGTGAGCTTACTCAAGGATATTAATTAAAGGCCAAACTGGGAACATGAAGTACATCAGTGAGAATCAGACATTGGTTCACCCTCACTGTGCCAACATGTGTAACTTTGGCAAGAGATTGGTCTGGTAATTTTACATAAACTGAATTGACGGGCAAACAGGAATCAAATAGATGCATATGAGAACACACATGATCACTAGCTCCAGAGTCCAGTATCCATACATTTAAATTTAAATGTGACAATTTGCCTGAATTCTTACCAGGTGCTGCAGCCTGCTGTGCTGACATGATAGCATGGTGTGTCCCCGTTGCCTCTGAGACCTTAGCATCATGCTTCCCGATGCTTCCTTGGTGCTCCTGTAACAGACTGATCAACTGAGCATATTGATCCTGCGTTAAGCTCATTGTTGACTGAGGCAACTGAGGAGCACTGGGCATTACTTCAGCATTATCAAGCCCACAGTTCTCGTTCTTAACCATGTTTATCTGACCTCTTGTAGCGCCCCGTTCCGAGCCCTAGCATCGGAAACAGTGCACCCGCCGTAGCCTACTAAGAGGACTACAAAGCATCGTTCAACCTTCTTTGCATGTCAGGACTAACGAAGAAATTTTTTGCAGAAACGATAATTAAAAAAACCATCTTGATTAAATTAAATCCATCAGAATAAAATCAAGTACAAGGGTTGACGAAACCCACTAAGTCAAGTATGAAATACTAAAGTCAAACAATAAACCTAGGTGGAGGTCTATCTGACTATCTCAAGAACAAGCTCTCAGTCAACAAGATCCCTTCTCGAGCCTAGCTCACTCTTCCCAGCTCGCGTAATCTGTCACATCCTCGATAAATATATATACTCTTAATCCTGCTCACCTGTGGAGGGGTGGTGGGGGGTGAGTGATGTGAGTCACTCGTAGGTTACCCGTCTCTCCCGAAAAGGGACTGTCACATACTGAGTCGGGTAGCACATAAAGCACATAAATCATGGAGCAGGTAAATAAAGCAATAAAACATAAACATATAAATAATAAAGCAAATAAAGCATAAATAAGGAAATAACACATACTCGACCCGATCCGTATCCCAAAACGTAGCGCTGAAACATCTTAATAACAAGACAAATAATCACAACAATAGTAAATGCAATGCGCAAGTTCGTGATGCATGCACTTCTATCTGTTGGACCATTCACCTGAAATAAACACCACTAGAGGGGGGGTGAATAGTGGTTAGCGGAAATTACACTACAACCCTTTGTTAAAATCCCCTTTGAAAACAGAATCTGAAACCACCTCAGATTCAGAACCCGTTTTTCAAAAATTCACAAATAATTGTACACAACTCCAAAAATTATGAAACTTTTCAGAATTTAACTTTAATGATTTAGCAAGACTCTATCCAAAAATCATACAAAAATAAGATCGTTTATCCCTTCAAATAAATAAAAAGATTCAGATGGTCAATTTGGACAGAATTGGACAGAATGTTGCTGATTTTGCAAAACGTGTTTCTCTTTGAATACTCAACCAAAAAGGTTGATCTTTATATCAAAACACTCCTTAGGATGTGTAGATAAAGTTTCCAAAAAGGCCCTGACCTTAACCAACTCTTGAAAAATACAGATTTTAAGTTTTCTCAAAACTGGTCAAATTGCAGCCAGATTGGAGCAGTTATCTTGCAAAGACTGAAAGACTAACTTTTACTTGCTCAAATCAAGTGATTCTTGTTGCAAATGAAAGCTAACAGTCTGAAGTATAACTCCACCAAAAATCATGAATTTTGAAAGTGTTTACCTATTTTTTCAAAACGTGAAAAGTTGTGTGAAATCTGTAGTGAAAAACGGGCAGAAAACAGAAAAATGTAAAGAAGACAAGAACACCAAGAATTTATCCTGGTTCGGTCAATGTGACCTACTCCAGTCCCAAGGAACACCTTTCCTTGGATTTCACTATGGTATGAACCAAATTACAGCAAGAACCAAGCTTGATCCTTGGGTTAAACACCAACCTTATTCAAGACTTGGATGAACACCTTTATGCAACTCTTGGTTGTAACACCTCTATCACCTATTGATGTAGCCTTATAGATTTGGCTAATCAATCTTACAAATAAGACACAAGAAGGTGTGTATAGTGTAGCTGGACAACAACTAGAAATGGAACACCTTAGCTACACAAAGTATGAACGAAAATATGAGAAGAGAATAGCAAGACAACAATCTTCAATTTTTGCTTTCAAGTGTGTGTCTTCTCTTCTTCACCTTGCCTCCTATTTATAGTGTGAATAGATGGCATATTCTCTCCAACTTTTAGACCATGTGATGGCTGAGAATTTTGAATTAAAACACCTCCATAATCATCTCCAATAATCTTGTCTCCATTACATTCAAATTTGAAATTTCAAGTTGGCAAGTTTTGCCAATTAGCTTGCTTTTGGTTTGTCTTCTTGTCTCCAACTCATAAAATGAGAAAAACATCATCTCCACCTGTATAATCACGTTTTGGAGGCTGTGTATATGTATACCAACTCAGATTTTTGAGGAGAAATCAACAAATAATAGTTGACAAGGTTATGTCAACATATAATATCAAAATTCCCATTTCTCCTTGACATATTGTGATGAATCTTGCACCAAGGACACCTTGTAAAAATACCGAAACTGTCTTCCTTGAGTAAAAATACCGAAACTGTCTTCGAGATAAAATGACCAAAATGCCCCTAGTGAGATAAAACTCCAGAAATGACCCCGATGGTCAGAATTAAATATAATAACACCTTCTTGATAATAAATAAGATGATAATATCTTCTTGAATCATATTCACCATGTCGAGTACCTACAAAACTCAAAATACCACTTTTGTCCTTTTTGGTAAGTTGTAGAAACTTCGAGGGCATATTAGTCACAAGATATTATCATCATAAAAATCACATAATCAAATCATGATAAACATATATAAATCATGTAAAAATAAAAACAACTATTTTATCACATTTTAGAAAAATATTTCTAACAACCCTAGACATCGTGTCATTTTTCTTCACTTATTCAACTCTTTCATTTATAACACCATATGTGACATTTTTAAGTATTCATCACTTAAAATCATGACTTTGAAAATTATCCAAACATATTTCTCAACATTCTCCCCCTTTTGGATGATTTTCAAAATAACCTAACATGATTTTAATGTCACAACTCATATCCAAAAGTTTAACCAAATGTTTTCAACTTTTAAATAGTATGCCGCTCCCCCGTAACTCTTACTCTCCCCCTTAATCTATGCTCCAAAATTTATACCGATAAAAACTTAGCATATGATTCATCATGACTTACCAACTAAAATCATGTTCTTATTCTATCTCCCCCTTTATTTTGCAAATCATGCAAAAGATAGAACTATACAATGGTATCGTAAGTCATCATTCCTAATTTGGCTCGTAAGTTTTCAAAAGTGGCTTGATTAAGGGGTTTGGTGAAGATGTCAGCGATTTGATGATCAGTTCTTATGTGGTTTATCACTATATCCTCATTTTGAACATGATCACGAAGAAAGTGATATCGCACCTCAATGTGTTTGGCCTTAGAATGAAGCACCGGATTCCGTGAAAGATTGATTGCACTTGTGCTATCGCAGAAAATTGGAATCTTATTCATTTTAATGCCAAAATCACTAAGTTGCTGTTTAAGCCAAAGTATTTGGGTAGTACATAAACTCAAAGCGATATACTCGGCTTCAGTGGTAGAAAGAGCTACACTAGCTTGCTTTTTAGAAAACCAAGAAATCAAGTTGGTTCCTATGAATTGACAAGTACCGCTAGTGGATTTTCTATCTAATTTGCAACCACCATAATCAGCATCACTATATGCGTGTAATTCCAACTTAGCGTTTCTATCATACCACAGTGCTAAGTGAGGTGTATGCTTAAGATATCTAAAGATCTTTTTAACTGCATTGTAATGTGATACCTTAGGACAAGATTGAAACCTAGCACACATACACACACTAAACATGATATCAGGTCTTAATGCAGTTAAGTATAATAGTGATCCAATCATAGACCTATAGAGTGTGTCATCAAAAGTTTTACCATTTTCATCCTTGTCTAGTTTGGTGCTAACACTCATGGGGGTAGGTGTTGGTTTTAATTCTTCAAAGCCAAACTTCTTAATCATATCATTGACATACTTAAGTTGGCTAATGTGAATTCCTTGAGGGGTTTGTTTGATTTGAAGTCCTAAGAAATAATTCAACTCTCCTACCATTGACATTTCAAATTCTGACTTCATACATTCTTCGAATTCTTTTACTAAGGTAGGGTTTGTTGAACCAAAGATTATATCATCTACATAGATTTGAACTATTAACAAATCATTATCTTTTCGTCTTAGAAATAATGTGTTGTCTATTGTTCCCCTTTGATAATTATTTGCAATAAGAAAGTTCGCAAATCTATCATACCAAGCTCTTGGAGCTTGTTTCAAACCATATAGAGCTTTCTTAAGCTTGTAAACATGGTTAGGATTCTTTTGATCTTCGAATCCAGGGGGTTGTTTGACAAACACCTCTTCTTGAATGTATCCATTTAAGAATGCACTCTTGACATCCATTTGGAAGAGCTTAATATTGCTTAGACTTGCAATCGCAAGTAACAATCTAATTGCTTCTAGTCGTGCAACGGGTGCAAAGGTTTCTTCATAATCTATACCTTCTTGTTGATTATAACCTTGTGCGACTAGTCTAGCTTTATTTCCTGTGATGTTTCCTTGTTCATCCATTTTGTTTCTAAATATCCATTTTGTTCCTATTATAGATTTATTTTCAGGTTTAGGCACTAAGTCCCATACATTATTTCGGATAAATTGGTTTAACTCCTCATGCATGGCATCTATTCATGATAAATCGCCTAAGGCTTCCTTAATATTTTTAGGTTCTAAGTGTGACATTAAGATATGCCCTTCAGCTTGACTTATGTTTCTACGTGTTCTAACCCCAACACTTGGATCACCAATGATTAGCTCTTTAGGGTGTTTATGTTTATCTTCTATAAGCCACCAATTCCTAAGTTGACTAGGTTCACCTTCTTCTAGTTCAAATGTTTCATTCGTGTGAACATTTTCATATACAATTGGAACATCCTGTAAGTTAGATAGATTGTCTTCCAATTGTAAAATTTCTTGATTTATTTCACCTAAAGGTTCATGCACATCTTGTCCAGGGGAAGTTGGTTCTAGATGATCATGAACAGGCTCAAGTAATATTTCATCATCATCAAACATATTTTCAACATTATTCTCTTGTTTCTTTTTATCACTTACATCAAAATATGCATTCTCATTGAATTTCACATGTATAGATTCAATTATTTTTCTAGATGCATGATTATAACACCTATATGCCTTTGAGTTAGTTGAATATCCAACAAATATGCATTCAATAGACTTTTGTTCAAATTTATCTAGATTATCTTTGGTATTAAGTACAAAACATTTACACCCAAATACTCTAAGATAATCTACCTTAGGTTGTCTATTATTTAATAACTCATATGGTGTTTTATTTAATTTCTTTCTAATAGAAAGCCTATTTATTATATAACATGCACAACTAACAGCTTCAGCCCACAAATATCTAGGTACTTTGTTTTCACACAACATAGTTCTAGCTATTTCTTGTAGTGTTCTATTTTTACGTTCAACAACTCCATTGAGTTGTGATGTTCTTGGTGGTGAGAATTCATGTTTTATTCCATTCACAAAACTTAATTATATCTTTGTTTTTAAATTCTCCACCTCTATCACTTCTAATTCTTTTAACATTTTCTTCATAAAGATTTTCAAGTTGCTTAATAAGATTTTCGATTACCAATAGAGCATCGTCTTTGTGTGTTAAGAACAATGTCCATGTGTATCGTGAGTAATCATCTACTATGACACACACATAGTAGTGTCCACCTAGACTTCTTGTCCTACTTGGACCAAATAATTCTAAGTGAAGCAGTTTTAGTACATGACTTGTACTCACTTCATGTTTTGATTTCATTGTCTCTTTTATATGTTTTCCTTTAATACATGTTTCACATAATTGAAAATTATGTAAGTCTAACTTAGGCATTCCTCTAATTAGATTCTTCTTAGATAATCTTTCTATGGTTGAAACTCCTATATGGCCTAGTCGTCTATGCCATAAGTTCACATCTAAGTCATGTGATACTAAACACTTAATCCTAGCATTTAATATGTTATTTAGTGATAGTGTGTAAATGTTACCATCTCTATTTCCTTTTAGTACAATTTCTCCTTTTTCATTTATTATATCACAACAATTAGGAAGAAAAGAGACATGATAACCAGAATCTATAAGTTGTGAAATACTTAATAAATTGTAAGAAAGATTGCTTACTAACAACACATTTCGTATTTGAAATGTGTTAGGGTCCCCAATTGTTCCTTTTCCCATAACCTTGCCTTGGTTGTTGTCTCCGAATGTCACCTTTCCTCCATTATCGATTTGTTCCAGTTCGGTGAATAGTTTGGGGTTGCCCGTCATGTGCCTTGAACACCCGCTATCTAAAAACCACTTGGTTTTTAGATTCTTTGACTTTTCCTCCTTCTTGTACTCTTTAAAATTTTCCTACAATGGAGACAAAGTTTTAGGTACCCTTTACTTGGATCCTTGAATGTTAGAGGTTCCATCCTTGTTTATATACCCTTTGAGTATCCAAACTTGGATGTACCTTTTGGGTACATATTCGGCTTTTTCATAAGTTGAATAAAGAGGATTAACATGTATTTGACGATTCCATTTAAAAGACGTTACATTGTCATACATGTTATATCTTGGTTTATATGCATCATATGTTGGCCAACTATGATAATGAGTATGAGGCATATGATTTTGTTTCTTGAATGGCGCCATGTATGTATAATCATATGATGTATGTGAATTCCTATAAGTCTTATAAGGAGGATATGTATGTTGCCTATATTTAGGTTTATATGTATTATAATAAGTTGGATACATTTGATTTTGCTTAGATACATTTTTATACATATATGCATAATTTTTATGTGATCTAGATGAAAAGTTTTGCCTTGATGCTTTTGGAGGTGCATGTTGTATTTTTACCTTAGAATGAGTAGAGGAAGGAGTAGGCAAAATATGTACATTTGACTTAGTTGTACTATATGGCAATTTAGACTTAGATGATATAAAATTAGTCTTTTTGTCTAACTTGTCATTTTCTTCTATATAGCCTAACCCCTTTTTATCATTTCCATATTTTTGTGACGAAATTAAAGTATCTAACATATTGGTTCCAGACTTAAACTGTTCCAACATTTTTTCTAAATCTATTTTTAGATGTAGTAAGTTGTGCTATTTCTTTTTCACAATTAACTAACTTAGTTTTTAATATATTATTTTCAGTTTTCAATGTATTTTCATTTTTCCTATGTGACTCAATTTTAATTTTAAGAGAATCAAGAGTATTAGTAGACTCTTGTTTAAAAGATTCTAACTAATCAGAAAATTCCAAGTTGGACGTCTTCAACTTATCATTTTCTTCAGTTAGTTTCTTTTTCTCTTTAGATAGCCTTTTACAGTGAGTATGCATCTTTAAGAATTCTTCATACATTTCATCAAATGAAATTTCGTTATCAGAATCTATATCAGAAGAAGATATTACCTCGCTGGATACGAAGCATACTTGAGCTTCTTCATTTTCTGATTCTGAGTCAGATGAGTCGCTCCATGTGCTCGCCTTCATTGCTCGTTTGCCTTTTCTTATATTTGGCTCCTTTGTTTTGGACCATTGAGGCTCCTTGTCTTTGACTTGCTTATTATTGTTATTATTATTTTTCTTTTCCGGACAATCGTAAGAAATGTGTCCTTTTTGACCACATTCATAGCATTTTAATTCTCTATTATTCCACTTGTTATTATTAAAATTATTTTTCTTTGGTTGAGAAGAGGATGAAGAAGACTGTTGCCTATTTCGATTAGGCCGTTTGAAAAACTTTCTAAGTTTTCTAGCTATTAATATTAAATCATCATCTAATTCACTATCACTATTACTTCCATCATTGTTTCTATGAGATGACTCAGATGATTTGAAAGCAACAGACTTGACATCTTTGATAATTCAGATTTTCGTTGATTCAATTTTACCTCGTATACTTTGAGTGATCCTATTAATTCATCCATCTTAGTAATTGACTTTGTTTCTTCGATTGCCGTCACCTTTGGATCCCATTCAGCAGGAAGACTTCGCAACGCCTTTTGAACCTTCTCATTGTTTGTAAAAGATTTACCTAAAGCTTCAAGTGCATTGAAGATGTTAGTAATTTTCAAATCCATAGATGCTATGGATTCGTTTGGCAACATTTTGAAAGATTCAAGTTCAGTCATAAGCATGTTTATCTTCGACTCTTTTACACCACTTGTTCCTTCATGTTTTAACACTAAAGACTTCCACATATCATGAGCACTAGTACAATTCGATACATAACCTGCTTCAGAAACACTAAGTCCATTCAAAAGTAATTGCATTGCTTTGGCATTCATAGACATTTTCTTTTTATCATCTGATGACCATTCACTTTTACATTTTTCAACCTCTTGAGTTACTTCACTAACTTGTGTAACTTTCGTTGGAATGTACGGCCCATCTTCAACTATAGACCATAAATCGATGTCTATAGCCATTAAGAATAGCCTCATTCTTAGTTTCCAATGAACAAAATTATTGCCATCAAAAAGAGGAGGGCGTTGTGTAGACATACCTTCCAACTCACCTTTGTGAGAAACAATAGCCATAGTATGTACCTTGGATTTGAGACAAGCAGTATATAATGAATCGTTGTTTCTTGGCCTTGTATTGTTCGTATGGTGTTGAATCTTGCTTCTTTTTAGTGGTGTTGGTCTGGCTCTGATACCAAATGTTGGACCGTTCACCTGCAAAAAACACCACTAGAGGGGGGTGGATAGTGGTTAGCGGAAATTACACTACAACCCTTTGTTAAAATCCCCTTTGAAAACAGAATCTGAAACCACCTCAGATTCAGAACCCGTTTTTCAAAAATTCACAAATACTTGTACACAACTCCAAAAATTATGAAACTTTCCAGAATTTAACTTTAATGATTTAGCAAGACTCTATCCAAAAATCATACAAAAATAAGATCGTTTATCCCTTCAAATAAATAAAAAGATTCAGATGGTCAATTTGGACAGAATTGGACAGAATGTTGCTGATTTTGCAAAACGTGTTTCTCTTTGAATACTCAACCAAAAAGGTTGATCTTTATATCAAAACACTCCTTAGGATGTGTAGATAAAGTTTCCAAAAAGGCCCTGACCTTAACCAACTCTTGAAAAATACAGATTTTAAGTTTTCTCAAAACTGGTCAGATTGCAGCCAGATTGGAGCAGTTATCTTGCAAAGACTGAAAGACTAACTTTTACTTGCTCAAATCAAGTGATTCTTGTTGCAAATGAAAGCTAACAGTCTGAAGTATAACTCCACCAAAAATCATGAATTTTGAAAGTGTTTACCTATTTTTTCAAAACGTGAAAAGTTGTGTGAAATCTGTAGTGAAAAACGGGCAGAAAACAGAAAAATGTAAAGAAGACAAGAACACCAAGAATTTATCCTGGTTCAGTCAATGTGACCTACTCCAGTCCCAAGGAACACCTTTCCTTGGATTTCACTATGGTATGAACCAAATTACAGCAAGAACCAAGCTTGATCCTTGGGTTAAACACCAACCTTATTCAAGACTTGGATGAACACCTTTATGCAACTCTTGGTTGTAACACCTCTATCACCTATTGATGTAGCCTTATAGATTTGGCTAATCAATCTTACAAATAAGACACAAGAAGGTGTGTATAGTGTAGATGGACAACAACTAGAAATGGAACACCTTAGCTACACAAAGTATGAACGAAAATATGAGAAGAGAATAGCAAGACAACAATCTTCAATTTTTGCTTTCAAGTGTGTGTCTTCTCTTCTTCACCTTGCCTCCTATTTATAGTGTTAATAGATGGCATATTCTCTCCAAATTTTAGACCATGTGATGGCTGAGAATTTTGAATTAAAACATCTCCATAATCATCTCCAATAATCTTGTCTCCATTACATTCAAATTTGAAATTTCAAGTTGACAACTTTTGCCAATTAGCTTGCTTTTGGTTTGTCTTCTTGTCTCCAACTCATAAAATGAGAAAAACATCATCTTCACCTGTATAATCACGTTTTGGAGGCTGTGTATATGTATACCAACTCAGAGATTTGAGGAGAAATCAACAAATAATAGTTGACAAGGTTATGTCAACATATAATATCAAAATTCCCATTTCTCCTTGACATATTGTGATGAATCTTGCACCAAGGACACCTTGTAATCTCTGAAAGATGATGATTAAGAACCTCCAATAACATATATATAAGAGTCTTCAAGAGAAATTAGAACGTGACATCGAATACCGTCACATATCCCGCTACCGTCGATAAAATCATCAAATGAGAAAATAAAATAGAAAACCACCAAATAATCTTCAAGAATATACTAAATGAACTCCAGAATGAATATAATAAGATACTCAAGAGATTCCTTGAGTAAAAATACCGAAACTGTCTTCGGGGGTAAAATGATCAAAATGCTCCTAGTGAGATAAAACTCCAGAAATGACCCCGATGGTCAGAATTAAATATAATAACACCTTCTTGATAATAAATAAGATGATAATATCTTCTTGAATCATATTCACCAAGTCGAGTACCTACAAAACTCAAAATACCACTTTTGCCCTTTTTGGTAAGTTGTAGAAACTTCGAGGGCATATTAGTCACAAGATATTATCATCATAAAAATCACATAATCAAAACATGATAAACATATATAAATCATGTAAAAATAAAAACAACTATTTTATCACATTTTAGAAAAATATTTCTAACAACCCTAGACATCGTGTCATTTTTCTTCACTTATTCAACTCTTTCATTTATAACACCATATGTGACATTTTTAAGTATTCATCACTTAAAATCATGACTTTGAAAATTATCCAAACATATTTCTCAACACTATCTCCGTGTCACACGCAGTCATTTAATATCACACGTTATGCTCATTCTTTTCCATGTTATGCTATGCGTGTCCCGGGTCTTATTAGGTGAAGGTAACCATTATTACCAACACCCATCACACGCCTCGTCAGGCCACATGACTCATAGGCCAAATGCAATGCTCGTGCCATGAATGCGTCACACTTGCACACTTCCGTTTGTTCTATGTTGCATGCTCCGTTCTATGTTGCGTAGTTACCTTATGTTGCGTGGGGTTCATTACTGTATTTTATCTTCTACCGTTATTTTATCTTTCTAGACTTTATTTTAGGTTTCTACACTTTATTTTATTTTCCTAGGCTTTCAAGCACTTAATTCTTTTATTTATTTATTTTAATCTTGCCCTACTATTTTTATTTCCTTTAATTTATTTTAGTATGTTCTTAAGTGAAGTAAATATTATATTAAGTAAATATTATTTTTTTTCCTAATTTCCGTGACTGCCCTATGTTTATTATATATATATCTTTTTTTTTGATTTCTCAATTCCGTGATGATTAAATGATTAGTATTTTAGTTTATTAATTATTAATTATTAATATTATCATTATTATTATTATTTCTAATACACCAACATTACTGTCAGCCCTATTTATTTCCAGGACAGTCCAGCCCTTAAACCTCCGGCCCGCTGGCAGTCTGGCCTGCAGGCTCTTTCCCAATTTTTTTTCCAGACAAGTTTCGGCCTGTTTCTTTTCCTGTCCCTCCAGCCCGTTTATATCTCATCTATGGCCGAAATCCTGGCCTGTTGAAGCATTTGGTCAGCCCGCTGGCAGAGAGGCCAGCCTGCCTTTCATTTTTTTTAAAAAAAAATTCTTTATTACATTTCTTTATTTCTTTAAATCCTAATTTTCTTCAAAAATCCATAACTTCTTCATTTTAACTCCGATTAACCCCAAACTAGTTCCATTGGTCTTCTTTTAACGCCCCCGACGTTTTGCCGGTGACACGCCGGCACGTGAACAGTACGTGCCGCTCAGGGGCGCGCGGCCGTCGCGCGTGTGCTACATGCGCCGCCTCCGTGTGCGTTTTTCGACAACCCGAACCCATTCCAACCTATTTTCATGCTATGTGATCTAAATCTAAGGCCAAACACGTAATTTCCACACCAAAACATAGAGATTCAGAATAAACATATAAAAGATATACATACAGTGATAATCAAATAATTCGCAAAACAGAATGCGAGGGAGTCCAAAGCAATCCGACAGAGGAGAGAGTAACCTACCTCTTGAACAACAATTCACTGATCAACAAGGGATTGAATTTGATGTGGGTGGCCAATCCTCCTTCTTCTCCTTCTCTCTTTCTCTCTCTTCTCTTTTTTTTTCTTCTCCTCACTACGTCGCTGCCTCTCTCTGTGCATCAGCCGAAATGCTCCAAATATGTATAGAAGTGAAATATGTGGTTGTGTTAAGGATAAAGGGCTGAGCCCTTTATGGCTTTATTTAATATATTTTTTATTAATTAATTTTTTTTAAACCATGATGGCATGATTGGTTATGGGGAGGGAAATTATGGAAGTGGGGGAAGTTAAGGGGGGAATGACTAATGGGTAGTTAATTAGGATAATTTAATTATTTTTTTTTCTTTTCTTTTTATAGTCTTAATTACTTAACTAATTTATTAATATTTTTTTTCTTTTCAAATACACGGTTACAACATACTATCCCCCTTACAAAAAGTTTCGTCCTCGAAACTTGCGTACGGTATAATCAATGACTTAGTATGGTTCTACTTGATTCATCCACCTAGAATTTGATCAAACTATACATTGCATATGTTGATATGTTCACATTACACTTTCTCGACATAGGACTAAATCCCCAGAATCATTTCTTATATACATCCAAGAAATTTCTAATCCATCTCTTCACTTATTTAAGTTCGTAACATAATCTACTTATGATTATCCAATCAACCTAAATATATTGTCAACATATCGGGGTTCTATAACCCAATCGACGGTGTATAACGTACTTATCTGTGGCCATCAACAGCTCTCTGAAATCAGTTCTTATATGTACTATAATCTTAAACTTAATTGTCTATAACGACACTTATAAACCTTCATTTATACCCTTTGACGTGTATCATTCAACTTATTGTAATCTACAATTTCGAATTCCTAACTTGTCATATATGATTCATCTCCTAGTTACATATCCAAAACAAACACATGTCTAAAATATCCATCAAATCCTCCCATTTATTACTCATTACACTTCATAGATATAGAATCAAGTCTGAAAATCAATTCTTATGTACTTACGAGCTAGTTTTATCATCATGTCCTTACTTTTCTCAGATATATCATCAGCCTAATATACGAAATATGTGTATGGACAACACTTTTCTTAAAAAAATATGCCCTACGCGGCTATAATTTGAAATATAACTTTAGTTGTTTTAAAATAATACCATTCATATTTATTATTTATTTATTATTTTTTTAGAACAAGATTTGAGATAATATACTTGTTCTCGCAAAGCAGTGTTTCAAATGACACCTTATAAAATGATGATATAACTTGTTCGCAAATTCTTTCAGTGAACTGGCATTTAAACAATTAAAAACGTGATAATGTAAGAATTTATACAACGATTTGAATACCGTAACTTTCGTTTTCTAAAAGGAAATATATATATTTTGAAGACTACTCTTTGGCTTCATAAAAGTTAAGTAAGTTTATCGCAAGCAGGTAAATAACTTCGAAAGCACTTTAGTAAATAACTGCATGCGATATTGATAGTCGTCACTTAATTTTCACTAAAAAAATAGATGTTACAAAGATAGAAATTTGAAATATGGTGTAAGAAATTAAACACATCGTTTTTTTTGGAAGCACGCCAACATTTTACAAGCTTTCCCTTCTTTAGGGTCGTCAAAAGATCTAAAAATTTTATGTTGATATACAAGTACGAAAATGAATTTGTCTTATAAAGGTTAGCAGACTATATAAAAAAATGAAACTCAATAAGGTATTCCTAAAACAACATTTTAAGGTACTTGTTAAAATATGGTTATACATTGGTGTGCGTGCTTATATAAAATATTTATCTGTTTGAAAATATCAGTCCACTATTTCGTATCATTATATACGTCATTCTTTGTACAGTTTCTTATAAGTCTAACGTTTGTCTACCCATGATAAAAGCTTTAACTTAAATTGGTCCAATCCTAGCATGACACACTAATCATTGATCAACTTAAGGTGTTCTAATTCACCATACTTCAGCGCGCCACACTAATACACTATACCTCATTATTTGGTTATTTGAAAGACTAGTTTTATTCTAGTTCATACTAAAATTAGCCACTACTCGTTCATGCCCGCTATATTTTAATTCAAGCCTACTAAATTTAAGTCAAATGTCTCGATGTCAATACTTAACTAGAAAGTTGCAACGATTCATCATTCCCACATACTTGTTATAGCCGATTCTCACCTTTTGCTACTGATCAATATCTCTAATGAGACTAATATCGTCGTCCTACTTAATAACTCCAAATTTCAACATCTTAACCCTAGAATATGAATTCCTTCGTATGATTCTCTTACTAAACGCTACTGATTATAATTCTTATGAATCGTTACTTAATTTCTATCATTTCTCTATAAATCATTTCTTAGTATCTATCACAATATAATAATTCATTTCTTAGTAGATGTTGTCTCAACTTAGACCTAAGTATGCTCTGATGCTACCGTCCAAGTAGGGATATGCGCTTGTTTACTTTGCCCTAATGGTACTGAGTCCATTGTTGTTTTTGTTGTGAAGCAGTCCGAGTTACTGCCTGACCCATTAGTATGACACTAACGTTTGCCGTAGGGTGTTATGGTTAACATTTTAAATCATTCAAATTAATTATATAGTATTAACTAGGGTTACTAACATCACGACTTAACGAGTTATGATCAAACTTATATAAGGTAGAATTGTATGAGATACCCTAAATATACGTAATTTGTAACCGATTATCTCCTTAAGTCTAAGGTCATAACTTACTTTTAGGATTGTTTATAGCATCATTATTTCTTAAGTCTAAGATCACGTCTTATTTCTAAAATCGCGCTAATGTGTAATCAACGCTTATGACTACCTTCAGTACCTATGTCTAAGGTCAACTCTTAATCAGAACTGTTATTTATGCTTAAGATTGTAACTTATGTTTAGGATCATCGTTTATAACTGAGATCGCTACCTATGTTCATGATTTTTTTTGCTTATGTTCAAATCGTCACTTATATCTAAAATTGTGACTTAGTACAAAATCGTAACTTAATTTCTAGTATCATGGCCTAAATCTACATTCTCGTAGTGGATCTTGAACCATTCTTTGAAGGTCGTACCCACGGTGCGTAATATCTCTTGGACTCATTCCGAAATTAGATTCAAGTGATCGGCGGTGTCAATTGTGTTGCACCACCATTTCGCCGCATCTCCTTGTAGAAGAATCTCCGGTCCGAGTGCGGTGGTTGAGATGGTGCCTGCTGGTTCGGCAGCTGGTGTTACTGCGGTAAGGTGTTGGTCACGGTGACTATGGCGTCTTCAAGTGCTTGGGATGATCCCCTCATTCTCTTGGTTCTCACCAGCATTTCCTCTATCACCGGCTTCTTCACATATTGCCGGCATTTTTGTAGAACTTAGAACGGTCGAAAATATATTTATTTGAATAAAGACTCAGTTAGGGGGTATTTTAGGTATTTCTAACAGCTTAGGAGTTGCATGTTGAGGTTCGGAGGAAATTTGGGAAATTCTGTCGTTTACGGAATTCATGTCAAAAGTTAGAGGCAGAATGTTAATTAATTAAGGAAACGATCGCTCACCGTCGTACCCCTTAACCCGATTATAGCTTAAGTCTAAGATCATCACTTAACCCTATTTTGATGCTTAAGGGTAAAATCATCATTTTAAGAAAAGATCGTATCTTAGGTTTAAGTGATCTAGTTAATCCTGTGTTTCCGAGGCAGATCTGAAGCCTCGGCTCTGATACCACCTGTAGCGCCCCGCTCCCGAGCCCTAGCATCGGGAACAGTGCACCCGCCGTAGCCTACTAAGAGGACTACAAAGCGTCGTTCAACCTTCTTTGCACGTCAGGACTGACGAAGAAATTTTTCGCGGAAACGATAATTAAAAAAACATCTTGATTAAATTAAATCCATCAGAATAAAATCAAGTACAAGGGTTGACGAAACCCACTAAGTCAAGTATAAAATACTAAAGTCAAACAATAAACCTAGATGGAGGTCTATCTGACTATCTCAAGAACAAGCTCTCAGTCAACAAGATCCCTTCTCGAGCCCAGCTCACTCTTCCTAGCTCGCGTAATCTGTCCCATCCTCAATAAATATATATACTCTTAATCCTGCTCACCTGTGGAGGGGTGGTGGGGGGATGAGTGATGTGAGTCACTCGTAGGTTACCCGTCTCTCCCGAAAAGGGACTGTCACATACTGAGTCGGGTAGCACATAAAGCACATAAGGCATGGAGCAGGTAAATAAAGCAATAAAACACAAACATATAAATAATAAAGCAAATAAAGCATAAATAAGGAAATAACACATACCTGACCCGATCCGTATCCCAAAACGTAGCGCTGAAACATCTTAATAACAAGACAAATAATCACAACAATAGTAAATGCAATGCGCAAGTTCGTGATGCATGCACTTCTATCTCTGTGTCACACGCAGTCATTTAATATCACACGTTATGCTCATTCTTTTCCATGTTATGCTATGCATGTCCCGGGTCCTATTAGGTGAAGGTAACCATTATTACCAACACCCATCACACGCCTCGTCAGGCCACACGACTCATAGGCCAAATGCAATGCTCGTGCCATGAATGCGTCACACTTGCACACTTCCGTTTGTCCTATGTTGCATGCTCCGTTCTATTTTGCGTATTACCTATATTGCGTAGTTACCCTATGTTGCGTGGGGTTCATTACTGTATTTTATCTTCTACCGTTATTTTATCTTTCTAGATTTTATTTTAGGTTTCTACACTTTATTTTATTTTTCCTAGGATTTCAAGCACTTAATTCTTTTATTTATTAATTTTTATCTTGCCCTACTATTTTTATTTCCTTTAATTTATTTTAGTATGTTCTTAAGTGAAGTTAATATTATATTAAGTAAATATTATTTTTTTTTCTAATTTCCGTGACTGCCCTATGTTTATTTTATATATATATATATATATTGATTTCTTAATTCCGTGATGATTAAATGATTAGTATTTTAGTTTATTAATTATTAATTATTAATATTATCATTATTATTATTATTTCTAATACACCAACATTACTGCTGGCCCTATTTATTTCCAGGACAGTCTAGCCCTTAAACCTCCGGCCCGCTGGCAATCTGGCCCGGAGGCTCTTTCCCAATTTTTTTTTTCAGACAAGTTTTGGCCTGTTTCTTTTCCTGTCCCTCCAGCCCGTTTATATCTCACCTATGGCCGAAATCCTGGCCTGTTAAAGCATTTGGTCAGCCCGCTGGCTGAGAGGCCAGCCTGCCTTTCATTTTTTTTTTTAAAAAAACAATTTCTTTATTACATTTCTTTATTTCTTTAAATCCTAATTTTCTTCAAAAATCCATAACTTCTTCATTTTAACTCCGATTAACCCCAAACCAGTTCCATTGGTCTTCTTTTAATGCCCCCGACGTTTTGCCGGTGACACGCCGGCACGTGAACAGTACATGCCGCTCAGGGGCGCGCGGGGCCGCCGCACGTTGCTACACGCGCCGCCTCCGTGCGCGTTTTTCGACAACCCGAACCCATTCCAACCTATTTCCATGCTATGTGATTTAAATCTAAGGCCAAACACGCAATTTCCACACCAAAACATAGAGATTCAGGATAAACATATAAAAGATATACATACAGTAATAATCAAATAATTCCTAAAACAGAATGTGATGGAGTCCAAAGCAATCCGACAGAGGAGAGAGTAACCTACCTCTTGAATAACAATTCACTGATCAACAAGGGATTGAATTTGATGTGGGTGGCCAATCCTCCTTCTTCTCCTTCTCTCTTTCTCTCTCTTCTCTTTTTTTTCTTCTCCTCACTACGTCCCTGCCTCTCTCTCTCTGTGCATCAGCCGAAATGCTCCAAATATGTACAGAAGTAAAATATGTGGTTGTGTTAAGGATAAAGGGTTGAGCCCTTTATGGCTTTATTTATTATATTTTTTTATTAATTAATTTTTTTTAAACCATGACGGCATGATCGGTTATGGGGAGGGAAATTAGGGAAGTGGGGGAAGTTAAGGGGGGAATGGCTAATGGGTAGTTAATTAGGATAATTTAATTAATTTTTTTCTTTTCTTTTTATAGTCTTAATTACTTAACTAATTTATTAATATTTTTTTTCTTTTCAAATACACGGTTACAACACCTCTGGGTTTATATTCCGGGGGATACCCGTGTTTTTATAACATCTATCAATAGTGTGGCCTGCAGTATTGCAAAAGGTATAGAAAGGAGTCTTGGAACCATACCCTTTCGATTGGCCCTTCCTAAATCCTCTTCTATACGATTTGTTCCAAGATACATTGTTGTCTCCAACATCAGAGGACTTGAATGTATTGTTCACATTCATGACAGACGAAGGATTGTTCGAGAACGATCCTTGAACACCAGAGTAATTCCTATTTCTCTCCAATTTAACAGCCATGGCAAAAGCTGTTTTAAGGTCAGGCAAGGGAGCAGATAGAAGCACTTGTGATTTAACCGCCTCAAATTCTTCATTTAATCCTTTTAAAAACTTAATGACACAGTCATTCTCAATGAATTTATTCACCTCAACCGTGAGGTTACATGTGCATCCATGACATCTACATGTAGGAACAGATCTCAAAACGAGCAATTCCTCCCAAACAACTTTGATTCTTGTATAATACTCAGTTACATTATTGCTACCTTGTCTGATTGCATAAAATTCCTCTTGCAAATCAGATACTCTAAAGGAGTCGGCATTACCATATCTAAACTTCAAATCATTCCAAATATCTACGGCAGAATCTAACCAAATAATACTCTGTCCAATAGAAAGAATTAAAGCGTTTACTAACCAGGAGGCCACCATATTATTCACTTTAATCCATGCATTGTATCTGCGCGCTTTCTCCAATGGTTTTTTAATTGTGCCGTCCACAAATCCTAACTTGTTCTTTGACTCAACCGCTCTTCTCATAGACCTGCTCCAGCTATGGTAATTATTTCCATCCAGCAATGGTTGCACTAAGACCACAGAGGGACTGTCACTAGGATGAATGAAAAACGGATCATCAACCGGATCCACATTAGAGCTGGACGGTGAAGAAGCCGCAGGACTATTGCTGCTATTGTTCGTTGCCATGAATGTTCCGAAATTCATGAATATGCTCTGATACCATGTGAAAAAAACTTAACAGCGAATGTTGCAATGCGATTAACGCACAAGTGCAAAAAGTGAAACAAGGATCTAATGCACACTGATCGTTTAAGACTCAAACGAACTAACACTCAATACGTTGAGCAATCACAATCGAAGCAATCAGCGAAAGAGAGAGAGAGAGAGAAATTGAGAGAACAACTTAGAAAAATATCTGGATTGCTTGCTTTGATTTGGAGTGCTGATCACCCCTTATATACAAACGGGTAATAACCGCTTTCTGGAGGAAGAAGAAGAACATGAACAAAGACTAAAATGCCCTCTTACTATTTGCCATTTCAATTATAACCGTAAGGGCAAAAACGTAATTTCAACTAAAATGCCCTCCCTAAATTCAATTATTGGTGCGTAAATATCATTTGCATTTGCTAGTGTTGATTGAACCTAAGTTGCCATCGTCAAAGTTAGAATTATTACATATGCGGCTTGGATTTTCGTGTGCCGAATCGTCACAAGACAATAAAATTTGGGTGTTTTGGATGTAGTCGGTGCTATGTAATTTGAGTGTAGTTTCGGGGGTTCAGAACAATGCTCTCAGATTTCAATGGATGCCATCCGGGAAAATATTTTGGTGGACAGCAGTATATGGCCAGCGTACTATACAGGCACGACGCGCTTTATGGGAGGATTTGCTGTCTTTCTCCCGGGGCTCTTTGAGCCATGGATTATTGGGAGTGATTTTAATACTTTCTTGGTTCTTGATGAGCATAAGTGTAGCGATCCGTCCCGAGCTCTAGTACTCGAAACGACTCACCCGCCGTATCTCATTAAGGAGAATACAAGGCGTCAATACAATTCAATTATACGTCATCAAATTAACGCAAATCGATGTCAGCGGAAACCATAAATAAAAATTCTCAATAAAATAATCATCATCATTATTATAAACGTCTAGGCAAATCTAGTTCGATACAAGTGTCAATTGTAAACGCTAAATACTAAACCTCCAGAATCACATAAAATCAAATTCATAACTATGTCTTAGCTAAATCCTCGAGAATCTCATCGGAATACCATCAATCTTGAAATCTCTACTCCAGCTCATCCTCAGGTATACTAACTCGTTTACCTGTCTATCTGTAAAAATGGTTAATAACGTGGGGTGAGCGACATACATCGTCCAACAAGTAACCTGCCTATATTTACCATGGGATCATACACGGAGACGCAAGTGTAATAAGATAAATAAATAACGATATGAAAAATACCATGCTTCTCTTCGTAAATAAAGTTTACCTTTTTACCCTCATACCAATTAAGCAACAAAGGCACACGCAACTAAGTCAGCAACACACAAGTGTTAGTACAATCAAAATCGATGATGCAGTTTCAAAACCGATGCAATGCGATAAAAATCAATTTCTGATATTCAAGTTCGATTTCAAAATATCCATTTTCGATTTTCAAATCCAATTTCAAATGTTCGATACGATACGATATGGTACGATGATCGATACGATACGATACGATATTCGATATAATACGATATGATATTTCGATCATCAATACCAATACGATTTCGATGCAATGGCCATGGCTCTTACCTTACAAATGACTTATACCTCAAGACTTACGAATTGATCCCCTAATGGTCAAATATGCCACAGACGCTCTATCGAAATAGTCAAATATGCCTGGATGCTCCAATTGGCGGTCAAATATGCCCGGACGCTCTATCGAAATAGTCAAATATGCTCGGACGCTCCGTTTGTCTGTGACCAATCTGGCTTACCGATATATTTCCTTTGTAAGAGTGATTTTCAAAATATGCGATGCAAATTTTAAAATGATTTTCAAATATCGATACGATTTTTCCAAATATAGTTTCAAATGTCAATTTTTCAAATATTTTCCAAACGATAAAGTTAAATCAATTCCGATCACATTCAACTTAAAAATACAAATACTTAAATATGATCACAAATCAAATTACGATTTCGATGACCTATTAACCACCACTTCCAAGTACATATATACATATACATGCCCACGCCCATAGATGTGCATGTACACGTATATACATACACTCACACATTTATATACCGATAACGTACAACCTTTTTATTTTACAATAGCCATAAACATACACGTCATAGTTATATTTATATATACATAAATATTTATACACGGCATATCATGTTCACAACCTCATTAATTTATAAATCCCATAACATGCAAATCATAAATATGTGTTGTACGATCAGACAAAAAGGCCTAAAACTTTGATTCACAGGTAGGCTAACAACTTTCGCTTCCCCACCAGCAAATTCACAAATCTTTATAAAATATATATTTGCACATATGGATTCACGGTTCCCCTCACAGGTACACATCTTTAAATTATCATTTCTATCAATTTGAACATATGAAAATCTCGGCTCAATCCACCCAACACTTATAAATTCACAACATTTACATACATAAAATCGTGCATACATACATACATACATATATACATACATACATACATACATACATATATATATATATATACATATATATATATATACATATATATATATATACATATATATATATATACATATATATATATACATATATATATATATACATATATATATATAGTCGTCCATATACCAATTTGTATATACATCCATCTATGCATTTACAATCGCTTATCGATTAGCACATCCTCTCAACCCAATTATACAGTCTTGGCCAAGACTAAGTTTCACCAAAAGCACTTACGCAGATCTCTGCCCATAAATGCAGGTAACCTTCAACAACAAAAATAAATTGAATCATGCCATTTTGGCTACTTAGTGATACCACATTAGCCGCTGGCTTGGTGGTACTGTTTTCTTTTCTTTTTTATTTCTTTGGCCTAATCCCCTAACCTGTGCGCATTATAATCTTCCGGCCCCCTTTTTTCCCCAAATATTTACTAAAATTCATTACTTAATATACACACTTTTAATCGGCCACACTCACACAGCAGTTGCAATTTACTTGGTAAAATTCATACCACACTCGGCATATATATTTATATATACATATTAACACACGGTATACATACATAATTAAATACATCCATCTATGTACGCGATTATACGTATGCATGATCCAAGGTTATTATCAAAAATATAACCATAGGTTTTGCAAAAGCATAGCAAATATAGAAAGAGTACTTGCCTTAATCCGTATATACTATACCGTAGATTGAATTGGGTTGAAATCGGACAAGGCTTGGCCTCCTTTTCTCCTTGTTGATGGCGGCACTAGTGCGTGAAAAGGCATTAAACTGCCGCTGATTGAAGGGGTTGGGAAAAACAGCTTGCTGCCGAAATTCTTGAGGGATGATTGGGAGAAATTTATTCTTTTTCTTTGTTGCACTGTTTCAGCAGGAGTGATTTGAGGTGGGGAAATTGCTGAGAATCTATTAATTTGAAGAGGGAGGGGGACGTTACTGAGGAGAGTGGGGGAAGGGTTGTTGGGCATGATTTGTGGGATTGAGGATAATGGGGTTGACCACATCTAAGCAACGGTTGCAACCATTTTCTTTTTTTGTTTTTTCGACACACGGACGTAACAATAAGGGTGCTTCATCCCCATCTCTGCGGCATTGGTAGATTTTAATCGGTGGGTACCTGACTCAAATTTGGCTGAGGTTTTGTTCCAGGGATCACAATTCACCTGGTCTGGCGGGCGTGGTCTTGGCCGTGTTTGGGAACGTCTTGATCTTCTTCTCTGCACTGAGAGTTTTAATGATGTATTTGACACACTGTTGGTGCACCATTTGAATCGTGCTACGTTTGATCATGCTCCACTGCTTCTTACATGTCGTGTTTCGGATAATTCAGGTCCTCGCTCATTTCGTTTTCTTGAGGTATGGCTATCCCACCCAGACTTTTTGAGTTTCTGCGCCACACATGGAGTAGTTATCCTACGTCAGGGGGAAGGCATGGCTTATACAATAAGTTGCAAAAACCTAAATCAGATCTGCAGCGATGGAATAAGACGGTTTTTAGAAATGTCTTTTGACTCGGTTTCGGATGCTGAGGCGAGGGTTGTAGCCACTGAAGCATCTTAAGATGCCAATCCGACTGATGCGAATCCCGCGGCTTACCATGGGGCAAGGCATGTCTTATCCAAGCCAAATGAGAGTTTGTCAGTATTGGCAACAGAAAGTACGTGTGCATTGGCTACAAGAAGGTGAGGCCAATACAGCTTATTATCACGGACTAGTTGAAGATCGTCGTCGGAAACAAAGGATTGCCCGTATTATGTCTTCCAACGGCACTGAATGCGTGAGTGACGAGGCCATTCAAGATGCAGTTGTGCAGTATTATACACATCCCTTTGCTTCAGAGCAAACTACAAACTATTAGTCTATATTGCAATATACTCCTTTCATTGGTGACAGCTGATGATAATGGGTCACTGTTGGCGCTTCCCCAATTGTAGCGCCCCGCACCCCGGCCTAGCCGGATACGGTGCGCCCGCCGTACTTCACTACGGAGAGTACCAGACGTCAATTCATAACATGTCGTAGTCCATAACAAAATATGTGGACCTTCCTGCTTACGCATCAACGGTAAGCAAAACCGAGACAGAATAAAAACTTTTAAAATAAAGAAGTCTAAACATCCGTCATAAGTCTTACAAACATGATCACAAAATGAGAAAATCCAAAAAATCAATGTTCCCAACATAAGCTCATAAAAAAAATCCATCCAACAAGACCATCATATCAGAAACCCTTAAGCCGTTCTTCTTTCGCTCTTCTACGGATAAAGAACCCTAGGCTCATCCTCGATCCACTCGACCCTATTTCCTGCGGGTTCTGGGAGAAAAATATAAGGGGTGAGTGACAACGTCACCAGCAAGTAAACTATAAATAATCATGAATTAAATGGAAAGTACACACAAGAACTAAAACCCCAGAATTTTGGTTTCACAACATATCTGGCCTTCAATCCATTACCCGTAAGGAAATAAGATCATAACTTATAAGATAAGAAATCACATTAGGATCATAGCTTAGGAGATATTAAATCATAACATCATAGCCTAAGTAACAGTGCATCAATCATCCGACCAGCTATGAAATGCGGTATGCATGAGTATGCACATGTGATGCATCATGATAAAAATGAGGATAAGTTCTTTCGTTCTTTCTTTCAAAACATCATTGTCAATAAAAACAAGAGACTGTTCAGATCTATTATATCCAGATCTGAGGCGGTCAGCTCATCCCTTCAAATCTATTATTTCCGGATCCGAAAACGGTCATATCATCAATCATAGTTATCAGGTCTATTCTCTCCGGGCATGTACGATCATAATCATCATAATCAGGTCTATTCTCTCTGGGCCTGAACGGTCATAATCATCATAATCAGGTCTATTCTCTCTGGGCCTGAACAGTATTAATCATCATAATCAGGTTTATTCTCTCCGGGCCTGAACGGTCATAATCATCAGATCATATAACCCCGGATCTGGAGCGGGTTAAGCTGTCCAAAGATAAATGGTACCAATGGAAAGCGTTCTTTTCAAAACCGAATCTTTTCTTTAATAAAACGCTTTTTCATCATTCTTTGTCATAAAATCAGTTTCATGAATCATGTAAGTGACGATGATGCAATGTATGACGTGCACTATGCGATTCATGACAAAATACATCACATGCATACAAGTATGGTCTTATTCTTTAGGCTGGAAAAATTTCCAGAATTATCGTTCTGTTTGAGCGGCCTTAAAACCTCATAATTCGGGCCTATTTTCATGATCTCTTGACATACGTATACATAAGGGTATCTTGTCTACTTGCCATAAAAATTACGTAACGAGTCAAGACGTAGAAAACCTTCAAATCATTAATTCACCAAACAGGGTACTGCTGAATTCAGCAGTACAGTACCCTTCTTTTATCTTTCTTTCAAGCCCATTAAGTATTATTTAATTTGGGCCCACACCTGGAAAATACTGCAAACATACCAGGAATTAATGCTCATAAGCCCAAACCATACAAATAAGTCTAAGCCCACAAGAATAAAGCCTCAAAACCAATTCTGTAATTCTGCCCGATTTTCCAGTTTAGTAATACCAACTTAACTTCGGTAGTTACCCCTTAAAATAATAATTCCAAGCTGATTAATTTACATGAACATACTCACATATGTCCTAAGTAATTACCATAAAAATTTCAAAGCAATATAATAACTTTAAAGGGGTCATTTACTCGCTTTCCCAAAAACGGTTACATGCTGATTCTGGAGTGACAAGTTTTACTACAAATTTAATTGTGACTAAACCGTAAGTCCTTTTTCAAAAATTTCAACTCACAGACTTATTAAACACATAAGGCTAACATCATACCAAAAAGTAGCCCATTTGCATGTTTCTAAGGTCTATTTTCGGGTCAACCAACACGTCACTTAAATTCAATCCAGTTCTAGTAATTTCAGCTTGGCCAGTTTCACTAAAAATTCAATTATGGATAAATCATAACTTCTTTTACCAAAATTCCAATTCTCATACTTATTAAACAGGTAAGGCTAACACCATGCCGAAAATCAGCTTAGTTTAACACTCCTAAGATTCATTTTCAGGCCATACGAAATGTTGTATTGTTCTGCCCAGTTCCAGTAATTTCAGCTTGAGCAGTTTTACCAAAAGTTTTATTAAAGATAAACCGTAACTCCTTTTACCAAAATTCTAACTCTCATATTTACTACACACATAGGGCTAATGTCATGCCAAAAATTAGCTTAATTGAATACTCCTAAGATCCCTTCCAGGTCATGCAAAACGCCACATGAATCTGTCCTGTTCCAGTAATTTTTCCCTTTTGTGACTTTGCTTACTAAAAGTGTTTCAACTTAAGTTATTCTTCAAAAAATGGCTTGCTAACCATCAAATACACTTTTTAACATAAACAGTACAGGTTCTAATACATTCTAAAGGTCACATACAAATCACTTCAAAAACAGTTTTGAAGGTTACACATAGCACACCTTGATTTTTGCACCTTTTGTACATAATAAAGTCTATCCTTGGCACATCTAGTTTGTATGTCCCATACCCCCAAAACAGCCCGTTTCATACACATGCAAGGGATTATACTTCATTTTCTTAATGAACATATTACCCTAAGTCATAAGATATCCAAACATACAACTTATATGCATCCTTTACCCCACAAGTCACATTCTTTCACAAGAAATATTATTCACCCAACCTCTTCATCCAACCGTCCCCCTTACATGTTAAAGAAGAGAGCTTTACCACATTCATCTTAGAAATGCATCATCTTCATATTCAAAGGGGCAAAGAATCCATCTTTGGGGTATTTCACACATGCATGTCACTTTTCTTAAGGAATACTAAACTTCCATGCTTCAAGCTTAACATTTGCCATCTAAGATTAAATCTTAGTAATAACTAGACATTAAAGCATATACTTTAACACACAAGTCAAGAGTATTTATAGTGTACTTGCCTCTTCAAGCTTGAACCTTTCCTTAGCTTGGAATTTGGATGAAATGAAGTGAAGTCTCCCTCCTCTTCAACATATACCCCACGGTTTTGGAGGAGGAAAAAGAACAATTGTTAGTTATTATCTTAAGGGAAAGATAGAACTAAATGGGGGCTAGATTGGCTTACCAAGATAAGGCTTGAATGGTGTTCAAACCACTAAGAAGATAGTACCACTTAAGAGCTTGAAAAGCTTGAACCTAGCGACCATGGGGGTCACGATTTTTGAGCAAGAAAGAGTAGCAATGTGAGCTTCACTCTATGAATTATGTAATCCAACTAAAAAGATAGACATTCCACTTACCTAGAGAATTCTTGAGGCTTGACGATGAAAATGATTTTGGTCTTCCTTGGCTCAAGTTGGCCGTGTGAGGGGGTGAAAGAGTCCTTGTCCCTTTTTGCTCTTTGTGAATTCTTGAGGATTGAGTTTAAGAGAGTTCTAGAGTTCTTGGAGAGAAATTTTCTTCAACAGGCTAAGTGTTTTAACCGTTGGGAGCAAGAGAGAAGAAGGGAGTTCCCTCTTGCATGGTTAGGTTAATTAGAGTTAACTAACTTGAATTACTTTAGCCAACTAAGGTTACTTTATTGCTAACTTGAGTTACTTTAGACAACTAGGGTTACTTTATTGCTAACTTGAGTTACTTTAGCATTGTGGTTAACATAAAGTAACCATAGTAAAGTTTGAAATGCCTCTTGGTTACACCATAGAGGAATCCGACGGTTTAAGGGCAATTAGTAGCCTTTACCATGCTTTAGTTACTTTTCAAGTGTGTTTAATGGAAAGCTATTTGGTAGTTGCCCCTTTCTCCTTAATTACTTCCCTTTTTCTTGATTTTTCCTAATTAAAATATAATTAGGAAAAATCATGAATCTTCTTGGATTCATGGGGCCGAATTTAGTGAGGGTTGAGAGGAAAATTGCCCCACAACTTAAAACTCTTAATTGCTATTTGGGCTTATTTTAAGGAGGCCCTTTCTAGGATTAGTTTAATTAGAGAAACATTCTCAAGCCCCTTTAAGGCCTTAGGGCCGAAGTCTTTTATAGTATTTGGGGTGAATTGGCCCCTCCACATAGTCCATAATATCATGCTTGGATTATTATACCATAATTTTCCTTCTTAAAATCTAATTAAGGAAGTAATCACAAAACTAAATAAAATGTACTTGAAGATGCAACTTTTCATTAATTCACTTATACAAGTCTTAAGTACAATGTGATTTTTCGTTGGGTACAACATCCTCCCCCCTTATTACAAGTTTCGTCCTCAAAACTTAGGAGTGCTACTCAAAAAGATACGGGTATAAGCTTCTCATGTTTTCCTCTGTCTTCCAAGTAGCTTCATCAATCGAATGGTGCTTCCATTGCACCTTAACTATAGTTATGGATTGTTTCCTCAATGTCTTTTCCTTACAACCAACAATCCTTTCCGGTTCTTCTACGTATGTCGTGTCGACCTCAACTTTCAAGGGCTGCTCCTCGATGATATGGCTAGGCTCGTGCACATACCGATGAAGTTTTGATACGTGAAATACATCGTGCAATTGAGATAGCGACGGCGGTAGTGCTAGCCGGTAAGCGACTTCTCCAATTCTGTTAAGAATCTCATATGGTCCAATAAACTTGGAGGTTAACTTTCCTTTGATACCAAACCTCTTAACTCCTTTTGATGGCGACACTTTCAAGAACACCTTTTCTCCTGCTTGAAATTCCAATGGCCACCGTTTCTCGTCTGCCCAAATCTTACTTCTACCTTGGGCCGCTTGTAAGCTTTGCTTTATGATCATTATTCTCTCTCGAGTCTGTTCTACTAGATCAGGTCCTGTGAAGACCTTATCTCCGATTTCGTCCAGTAAAGTGGAGAACGGCACTTTCTTCTGTAAAGTGCTTCATACGGAGCCATCCCAATAGATCGATGATAACTGTTGTTATAAGAAAACTCCACTAATTTGATATTCTTGTCCCAACTCCCTCCAAATTCAAGTGTACAAGCTCGCAACATGTCTTCAAGCGTTTGGATGGTCCTCTCTGATTGACCATCCATCTGAGGGTGAAATGCAGAGCTCATTCGTTTCTCGGTGCCCATCGCTTTTTGAAAAGCTGTCCAAAATCGGGATGTAAAGCTAGGGTCGCGGTCACATACAATGCTCATTGGTACTCCACGAAGGCTCACAATCTGATCAACATACGTCGTAGCCAACTTCTCCATAGAGGATTTGACGTTAATAGCCATGAAATGAGCAGATTTTGTTAAACGATCGACGACTATCCAAATGGCGTCATGTCCGTTCTTCGTCCTTGGCAGGTTAGTTACAAAATACATAGCAATGTGGTCCCACATCCACTCAGGGACTTCAAGAGGCTTGTAATAAACCTGCGGGTCTCTGATGTTCCGCTTTCACTTTTTGACAAACAAGGCATTTCTCTAGAAATTCTGCAATTTGCCTCTTCATGCCATGCCACCAGATTCTTTGCTTTAAGTCTTGGTACATTTTGTTGGCTCCAGGATGGATAGACAATCGAGAATTATGAGCTTCACGAAGGACTTCCTTCTTTATATCCTCGTCATTGGGTACGCATAGTCGTCCTCTAAACCAGAAGCTATCATCATTTCTAATCTCAAAATCCTCAGATGGTTTCGTTTTCAACCTGTCATTAGTTTTCTTCAAAATTTCATCCCCTTCTTGACCCTCCTTAATCTTAATCAGCGACGGAATCAATACCAACTTAGCGAGCATGATATCAATAGAATCCACTACCTCGAGATCAAATTCTTCCATATCACGTTGCATAGGTGGTTGACGCGGATGACTTGACTTTCGACTCAAGGCGTCATCAACTTTATTGGCTTTTCCCGGATGATACTGAATAGAAAGGTCGTAATCCTTCATCAACTCTAGCCATCTGCGTTGACGCATATTTAATTCTTTCTGGGTGAAAAGGTACTTAAGGCTCTTGTGATCTGTGAAGATTTCACACCTTTCACCGTACAAATAATGTCTCCATATCTTTAGGGCAAAGACTACGGCTGCGAGCTCAAGATCATGTACCGGGTAGTTTTGTTCAAACGGCTTCAGCTGTCTAGATGCATACGCAATAACTTGATCTTTTTGCATTAGCACACATCCAAGTCCATTCTTAGAGGCATCGCTATACACCACAAAACTTTCACCCGAAATAGGTTGTGCCAACACTGGAGCAGAAGTCAACTTTTCTTTTAGTTCGGTAAAACTCCTTTTGCAGTCTGTGGTCCATTCGAACTTTGTTTTTTCTGGGTCAAATGGGTGAGAGGCATCGCAATCCAAGAAAACCCTTCAACGAACTTGCGATAATAGCCAGCGAGACCAAGGAAACTTTGTACTTCCGTAACATTTGTGGGCCTTGGCCATTCTATAATTGCCTCGATCTTTTTGGGATCCACAGATATCCCATCCTCAGATATAACGTGTCCTAGAAATGCTACACTGCGTAACCAAAATTCGCATTTACTGAATTTGGCATACAGTTTCTTTCTTCGTAAAATGTCAAGGACAATCCTTAAATAGGCCACATGGGTCTCTTCATCCGGTGAGTAGATCAAGATATCATCGATAAAAACCACAACAAATTTGTCCAGTTGTTCTTGAAATACTCGATTCATCAGATCTATAAACGCCGCGGGGGCATTGGTCAGTCCGAATGGCATTACAAGAAATTTGTAATGTCCATAACGTGTTCTGAATGCAGTTTTCGGGACATCCTTAGCTTTGATCTTCAATTGGAAGTATCCCGAGCGAAGATCAATCTTACTGAAAATTCGTGCCCCCTGCATCACGATATTTTTAGGTAGTGTTCATAATAGACTTATCATTGAAATAAAAACTTTAAATCGCTTACCCGAAGCTGATCGAATAGGTCGTTAATCCTAGGCAATGGGTATTTGTTCTTTATTGTGATCTTGTTGAGTTCTCTATAGTCAATGCATAAACGCCTACTCCCATCCTTTTTCTTTACAAATAACACAGGAGCACCCCAAGGTGAAACACTTGAGCGGATGAGTTTCTTTTCCAGTAACTCACGTAACTGTTCTTTCAATTCTTTTAATTCCATTGGCACCATCCGATAGGGAGCCTTTGATTTCGGCTCAGCTCCCAGAATTAGGTTAATCTCAAAAGAGATTTCTCGATCTGGAGGAAGACCCGGTAGCTCCTCTGGAAAAACGTCAGGATATTCTCGGATCAACGGAACTTGAGAAAGATCGGAGGGCGCCTGATCGACATTCATTGCATAAACAAGAAATCCTTCGTGTCCTTTCTTCAACGCCTTACTGGCGCGGATCGCATTTACATAAACATTCTCGAGATACTTCCTTAATTTCAAACCTCCCTAGAAGTATACTTCCTTACGTGTGGGGTCCTTAATAGTAACCCGCTTTTCACTGCAATCAATGTGTGCAAAATTCTTGGAGAGCCAATCCATTCCAAGAATTACATCAAAATCAGTCATGGGTATAGGAATTAAGTCAGCATCAAACCGGTGATCATCAAACTCAAGTTCTCAACTTCTGAAGGTGTGATGAGACATAAGCACCTGATTGTAGGATCTGCAAAGCACCACTAGAAGGGGGGTTGAATAGATGGTGCGGAAAGTGTGCTTTTTAAAATTTCTTTAAACTTGAACAATTTAAGTTCTGAAAACAGATTCTGTTTTCAGGACCTGTTTTAAAACGTTTTTAAAACCAGGTTAGAGGTCTCCAAAAATTATGAAATTTTGAGAGAACTTATCCTCAGATGTTATGAGGGTCCCCTAAAAATTTCAAATCAAAATTAAACCTTTAACCCCTTCAAAAACCGTTGGTACTCAGATTGTGCAAATCTGCCAGAAAAGGTAGATGATTTTGAAAAATTAATTTCTATTTGTGTGAACGTCCAAATGCTCTGAAATTTTGATCAATAACTCCTTATATATTATATTTAGATGGGTTGAAACAGTTTTGGAAAATTCTTTTGGGAAGTAGGTCAAATACAATCAAAGTCTCAACCTTTTCAAGTCTGAAAATCAGACTGCACTAGTCTCAGAACTTTTGATGTTTAGTTGACTTATACTTGTCCAAAAGGGTTGAAACTTGTGCCAAATTAACCCTAGAACGTGTAAGTATGTTTCTGGAAATTTTCGTAATTTTTGAAAATTGTTTACTATTTTTACGGATACGAACAAGAAGGATAAACAGTGCAGTAACTGAAACGTAAATGCAGAAAGTAAATGGCACCAAGAATTTTATACTGGTTCGGTTATAAACAACCTACTCCAGTCTTCAAGGAACACTTTCCTTGGTTCACACTAATCACACACACGCAGTACACCTTACCACAGGGTTGATAGAGTTACACCTAACTCTAACCCTTTACAAACCTTGTATGACGAGTACAATTCACACGAACACCACCACCTCGCTAGAATGAAGATTGATCACACCTTGATCAATCTTTTACAAAGATGTATGAATGGTGGTTTATCTCAATCCTATTCAAGATTGAAAGAATATGAATACAATAGGCTTTACAAGAAAAGAGAAAGAAAGAAGATGTAGGAGAAGAAGAGCTTGGCTATTTGATCTCTTTAGAATGCAATGCTTGTTGTTGTTTTTGTTTGCTCTCCTCTTCTTCTTTTTAATTATGGCAGCCGTCCCCCCCTCTCTTGTCTTCCCTCTTGAAAATTTCCTTTTGAGTTCTTGAGAGAGTGTAAGACATCATTGTGACAATGCCTTGCTTGCTTGGCATCATTCTATTGGATCATCATTTAGTCTTTGCTTACTTGGCACCTCTTTATTGGCTCAATGTTGTCAACATGAAGACATGGAAAAAATCTGAGATAAACACTTTAAACATGTGCCAATATCAATCATAAAATCATACCATAAGTTAAGAGATACACCATAAATTGCAAGACCAACAAATCCTTCCCAAACAAGGCATAATTTCGGCCATATAGTCATCTTGCCATGCTGAATTTTCAGCATGTGCACGATTTAATTTTATTCAAGATAATTCCCAATTTACTTTGATTTTTCTCATTAAAAATGAATCAACAATACATGGTAAGTCTTGCTATAAATTGAGACATGAACTTGGACACAAAAAACTCATCATGTTCGGCCACATGTACACATGCTGAAAAATTTTCAACATGTGTGATATGCTAAATATCACCATTTATTTATTTTAAATATTATTCAAAACCTTACCATATCCTCTTCCAATCAATCCACCTTAATCAAGAAGTAAAATATGTCTCATAATGACCTTAAAAACGCCACCCATTAGCACACATGCTGAATTTTCAGCATGTGTCACAATTGTGACAAGATTTTGAAGTATTACCTTGTGTAGCTCCTTCCTTTATGTCACCAATAATGTATGATTGATTCTTGACCAATCAATATGCCAACAAGGCTCCACATATGCTCCATCTCAGCTGTAGGGGCGTGTATACATGTATATCCATGTGCTGAATTTCATTTTTGCTAACTTTGTAAAATAGTGCACATTTAATAATACACACATGTAATATTCCAATCAGCCCTTAATTTAATTTTCTAGAACACTTTAAGATGTATACCATATGTAAAAAGTGTCTAGATACGTGTCATATGATGTACAAGAAAAACGTTCCATGTTATGTGCGTAGAAAACCGAATTTTCCATATTTATCGATTACCCGATTTTTCTCTAATTTAAATTCCAACTTTTGCACATGTTATATATATTATGTTATACATAATATATATAATATATACTTTAAATCTCAGCACTTGGCTGGTTTAAAGTGATACCATTAACATGTGACAAAATTAAACTTGGAATCTTCACATTTTGGCCTTAATGTGGAGTAATTTGTGTGTGCCAACATGGAAAGTATTTTTGGCTGAATATATCATGTATGGCACGAAAATATCATCATATTTTGATGTATATGGGCTGGCCATTTATTTATGGCAAGTACGTGACACGTTGGCGAAGTTTCGGTATTCGCCCGATACGACAAATTTCGGTTTAGAACCTTTTATGGTGTCGTATTTAATTTGTCATCACCATATCTTATATCATATGATATAAGACCTGAATATACTCATAAACATGAGTTAAGTATAGTGGTGTGACGTTAACGTACGTACGTAAGATATATAACGCGTCGGCAGTACGTTGGAATACATGTGTATGTGCCTTTATAAAAAAAATCTGAAAATATATGGTGTATATATATATGGCGTGTGTACCATTAAAGAGGAGAGGAGGAGAAAACTTTCCTTCCTTAGCCTTGTTGCCTTTTTGCCTTTTCCAAATGAATCTTCCTTTAATGAACTACTTAGTTTATTAAACTAAGTACTTCACTTAATGAACTAATTTAGTTCATTAATGGTGGCACCTGAAAATAGTATAAACACAACAAATGTTTGCCATATGATGTAAGCTTTAATGCTTCATGGCTCGTTAGTATGGCAACATAATATATAAGCTAAATAAGGTAAGTAATGGCAAGTTATCATGCATACATGTACTCATTTATGCACGTTTATATATATGCATTCAAATCTCTTATTTTAAAATCACTCAAACCCTCTTATTTCTACAATCTCCCCCTTTTGATGATTTTCAAAATAACTTGTGTACATGATTTAAATGCTATCTCTCACCCTTGAACTATGCACAGATTTGAAATTTGAATTTCGAATTTCAAATCCGGCTCCCCCTTGATTTGTGCAATTAAGATCAATTAAGATCAGTCAGTGTTTCTCTCCCCCTTAAATCATGCTTCTCTCTCCCCCTTTATTTTGGAAAGTTAATCAAAAGATTCCTGTCAAAAAGGAAAGTAAATCAAATAATATCACATCAAATCATATCAACGGGAATCATGCCTAATTTAGAACGAAGAGATTCATATGTGGATTGATTTAAGGCCTTTGTAAATATATCCGCTACTTGTGATTCTGTGCGTACGTGATCTATGACAATATTACCATTGTTAACGTGATCACGAAGAAAGTGATAGCGAACTTCTATATGCTTAGCCTTAGAGTGTAACACAGGATTCTTAGACAAATTTATTGCACTCATACTATCACAATATATAGGAATCTTATTTACGGTAATTCCAAAGTCCGAAAGTTGTTGTTTTATCCACAACAACTGTGTGCAACAAAGGCTAATTGCCATGTACTCAGCCTCCGTAGTGGACAAAGCAACACTTGCTTGCTTTTTGGAAAACCATGAAATAAGGGAATTTCCTATAAATTGGCAAGTTCCGCTCGTGCTTTTTCTATCTATTTTGCAGCCACCATAATCTGCATCAGTGTAAGCATGTAAGTCAAATGTAGAATCCTTATCATACCAAATACCTAAGGTGGGCGTGTGCTTAATATAACGAAATATTCTTTTTACCGCATTTAAGTGTGACACCTTAGGTTGACTTTGAAAACGAGCACACATGCATACGCTAAACATGATGTCAGGCCTACTAGCAGTTAAATATAGTAAAGAACCTATCATAGATCGATATAATCCATTATCAACGTCTTTACCATGTTCGTCTTTGTCTAATTTAGTAGTGACACTCATAGGCGTGGGGGAGGGTTTCAAATTTTCAAAATTAAACTTTTTGATCATGTCATTTACATACTTAGCTTGGCTTATATGAATTCCTTTACTCGTTTGCTTAATTTGCAAGCCAAGAAAATAATTAAGTTCACCAACCATAGACATTTCAAATTCAGCTTTCATACAATTTTCAAAATCTTTAACGAGTCTATGTGAGGTAGAACCGAAAATAATGTCATCTACGTAGATTTGAATAATAAGTAAATCTGATTTTTCTTGTTTCAAAAATAGTGTACTATCTATAGTACCGCGTTTCAAATTATTTTCTAAAAGAAAAGTAGCAAAACGATCATACCATGCTCTTGGCGCTTGCTTTAGGCCATATAGTGCCTTCTTTAGTTTGTACACGTGATCTGGATGTTTCAAATCTTCAAAACCGGGTGGTTGCTTCACGTATACTTCTTCTTGTATAAATCCGTTTAGGAATGCACTTTTTACGTCCATTTGATACAATTTAAAATCTTTCATGCAAGCAATAGCAAGTAAAAGTCGTATAGCTTCTAAACGTGCTACGGGTGCAAATGTTTCATCGTAGTCAATTCCTTCTTCTTGATTATAGCCTTGTGCTACAAGTCTAGCTTTATTCCTAACGACCTTTCCTTCTTCATTCATTTTATTCTTAAACACCCACTTTGTGCCTATTATAGTCTTATCTTGTGGTCGTGGCACTAAATCCCATACATCGTTTCTAACGAATTGATTAAGCTCATCATGCATAGCATCAATCCAAGAAGAATCACTCAAAGCATCATGCACATTTTTGGGTTCAATTTCAGAAATCATAGCATGGAATTCATTTATCTCATCCGAAGTAATTCTTCTACGTGGTCGCACACCGTGAGTTAGGTCGCCTATGATGAGATCATGTGGGTGATCTCTATGCCATCTTGGTTGATTATTTTCTATGTTATCATGCATTTCTATGTGATCATGCATTTCTAGTGTGTCATTTATGTCATGCATATCAAATGTACCATCATCTTCATTCAACACGTGTTTCAGTTCAAAGTCATCGTCATATTCATTTATCTTTATCAATCTCACCAAATTCATTGAATTTCACATGAATAGATTCTATGATTTGTCTAGTGAGAGGATCATAACATCTATATGCTTTTGAATTTATGGAATACCCAACAAAAAATGCACTCAATTGATTTGGATTCAAATTTATCTAAATTATCTTTTGTATTCAAGACAAAGTATTTGCATCCAAACACGCGAAAATAATCAATCTTAGGCATGCGATCATTCAAAATTTCGTAAGGCGTCTTGTTTATTTTCTTTCTTATAGATAGGCGATTTACAATATAGCATGCACAATTTACGGCTTCCGCCCATAGAAATCTAGGCAATTTATTTTCGCAAAGCATGGTTCTAGCGATTTCTTGTAGTGTGCGATTCTTTCTTTCTACTACTCCATTTAATTGTGGAGTTCTAGGTGGCGAAAACTCATGTTTAATTCCTTTTTCTTCACAAAATGAAATCATCTCTTTATTTTTAAACTCACCGCCTCTATCGCTTCTTATTCTTTTCACATTTACACCGTATTGATTTTCAAGTTGTTTGATTAATTTAGCAATCTCTACGGCGCTATCATCCTTATTTGCAAGAAACAAAGTCCAAGTATAACGAGAAAAGCCATCAACAATTACGCATGCATAGTGACGCCCACCAAGGCTTGTAGTACGACTAGGACCAAACAAATCGATATGCAATAGTTCTAGTATTCTAGTCGTGCTTATTTCATTTTTCGGCTTAAGTGACTAATGTGTTTGTTTGCCTTTTATGCAAGATTCACACAACTGAAAGTTGTCTAAATCAAGCGTAGGCAATCCCCGTACTAGGTTCTTTCGTTGCAATTTTACTAGTGTGGAAATACCTATGTGTCCTAAACGTCTATGCCATAAATTCACATTGGGTTCATTTGTCATAAAACACTTAACTTTAGCGTCTACTACATCATCCATAGATAGCGTAAAAATATTGCCTTCCCGTTTTCCTTTTAAAACAGTTTCTCCATTTTTATTTATTATATTGCAATAAGGGTGAGTAAAACACACATTGAAACCATTGTCAACAAATTGAGAAATACTAAGAAGATTGTAAGATAGGTTGCTTACCAAAAATACGTTGAAGATTTGGAGTGTGTTCGGATTACCAATAGTACCTTTTCCAATGATCTTGCCTTCATTGTTGTCTCCAAAGGTCACGGATCCGCCTTTTGTGACCTTCTTTAATTTGGAGAACAAGCTCGGGTCACCCGTCATGTGCCTCGAGCAACTACTGTCAAGGAACCACTTTATTGATGTGTCTTTCGATGTGTGGTCTCCCTGCAATGTGAAAAGGTGATTTAGGTACCCTTTTAATTGTGGGTTCTTTCGAGTTAGTTAATCACCTTTTGGTAAAGGTACCTTTCGGTACCCATACTTGGGTGATCCTTCTCGGTCTATCAAATGGCAAGAATGTAGATGAAGGTGCAATATAATAGACATGTGGTGCATGCACTTTGGGTCTTTGCCCAAGGACTCCTCTATACTCGTTGAATGAAGGACGCTTTTGATATGTCCTTGTGTGTGTGTGCGTAGTGCCTGGATGATATGTATTTCGTGTATGCATTGTTCTTCTCTTTTCATATTTATATGGTACAACGTTATATTTCACATGATATGATGGAGTGGGGCGTGAGGAAGGGGGCGCTTTTTGCGTCATCTTAGATGCCACTTGCGGCTTAGGGATGTCTACTTTCTTAGACACAACAAACTTGGTTGGTTTGATTGATACTTCGTTAGTATCAACGTATCCCAGTCCAGTTTTGTCGCTGTCATGCTTTTGTGATAATATGATACGATGCAGCATGTTGGACCCTGTATCAAACTGTTTCATCATTTTCTCTAAATCGGTATTCCTTGATTTCAAATTTGAAATATCGGATTTCATTTCCTTATTTTGAGGGGTTAATGATGAAATCTCGGTTTTCAATGCAGTGATGACACATGAAGACTCTTTCTTTGAATCGCTTAATTGAGCGACAAGATTCTCGTTAGAAGATTCTAACAGTTTCTTGTCTTCAATTAATCGTTTCTTTTCTTTAGCGAGAGTCTTAGTGAATTTATGCAGTTCTAGATACTGACTAAAAAGATCATCATAAGAAGGTTCAGAGTCAGAGTCAGAATCAGATGATACCTCGTTAGATGCTTTCGAGGCAAAGCATACTTGAGCGGTCTCCTCTTCGGTCTCAGTTTCAGAGTCTGATGAATCACTCCATGTGGAGGCCTTTAGTGCACGTTTCCTTTGTTTAGGATCTGAGACGAGTCTATTTTTGTTCCGCTCCTTGTCAGGGTACTTATTAGTTTGCTTTTCTTTGTTTGGGCAGTCATATGATAAGTGTCCGAGTTTGCCGCATTCATAACATTTAATGTCCTTATCATTTGACTTGTTTTTATTTCTCTTAGATGTAGTGCCCTTGTTTTTTATTTCTAAATGACTTTCTCATGAATCTTCTTAGTCGTTTAGCCAATAGGATTAAATCATCATTATCCGATTCGGAATCACTATCATCTACGTGATCGGAGGGAGGGGAGACGTGTTCATTTAATTTAAAAGCAATGGTTTTACCTTGTTTAGATGATTCCGATTTCCGAATAGTAAGTTTGTTTTCATAAACTTTGAGTGAGCCAATTAGTTCTTCCATCTTTATTGATTTAGTTTCCTTGCTTTCTTCTATAGCAGTCACTTTAGGGTCCCATTCCGAAGGAAGGCTTCGTAGGACTTTCTGTACCTTTTCCTGCGTAGTAAAAGCCTTACCAAGAGATTCAAGAGAGTTATAGATGTTAGTTAAACGAAGATCCATATCTACAATCGACTCATTAGGCAACAATTTAAAAGACTCAAGAGTAGACATGAGCATATTAATTTTTGACTCTTTTACTTGACTCGTGCCTTCGTGTTTCATTTCTAGAATTCTCCATATTTCTTGTGCACTCGAACAATTTGACACATAACTGGACTCACTCTTACTCAATCCATTTAAAAGCAATTGCATAGCCCTAGCATTCATACTAAGTTTCTTTTTATCATCACTCGTATATTCTTGTCTTGTTTTAATAACTTCTAAAGTAACTCCATCTACAGTGGATACATTAGATGGAACATAGGGACCATCTTCAATGATTGACCAAAGATCTATATCTATAGCCATAAGAAAAAGCTTCATCCTAAGTTTTCACTGAATAAACGACTCACCGTCAAAAAGTGGAGGCCTTTGGCTCGACATACCTTCTTGCTCGGTTTTGAAATTTGTGGATGCCATCTCACTGAATCGTTGGATTCCTTGAAGTGAGTATTCCTGCGCTCTGATACCACTTGTAGGATCTGCAAGGCACCACTAGAAAGGGGGGGGTTGAATAGATGGTGCGGAAAGTGTGCTTTTTAAAATTTCTTTAAACTTGAACAATTTAAGTTCTGAAAACAAATTCTGTTTTCAGGACCTGTTTTAAAACGTTATTAAAACCAGGTTAGAGGTCTCCAAAAATTATGAAATTTTGAGAGAATTTAACCTCAGATGTTATGAGGGTCCCCTAAAAATTTCAAATCAAAATTCAACCTTTAACCCCTTCAAAAACCGTTGGTACTCAGATTGTGCAAATCTACCAAAAAAGGTAGATGGTTTTGAAAAATTAATTCCTATTTGTGTGAACGTCCAAATGCTCTGAAATTTTGACCAATAACTCCTTATATATTATATTTAGATGGGTTGAAACAGTTTTGGAAAATTCTTTTGGGAAGTAGGTCAAATACAATCAAAGTCTCAACCTTTGCAAGTCTGAAAATCAGACTGCACTAGTCTCAGAACTTTGGATGTTTAGTTGACTTATACTTGTCCAAAAGGGTTGAAACTTGTGCCAAATTAACCCTAGAACGTGTAAGTATGTTTCTGGAAATTTTCGTAATTTTTGAAAATTGTTTACTATTTTTACGGATGCGAACAAGAAGGATAAACAGTGCAGTAACTGAAACATAAATGCAGAAAGTAAATGGCACCAAGAATTTTATACAGATTCGGTTATAAACAACCTACTCAAGTCTTCAAGGAACACCTTCCTTGGTTCACACTAATCACACACACGCAGTACACCTTACCGCAGGGTTGATAGAGTTACACCTAACTCTAACCCTTTACAAACCTTGTATGGCGAGTACAATTCACACGAACACCACCACCTCGCTAGAATGAAGATTGATCACACCTTGATCAATCTTTTACAAAGATGTATGAATGGTGGTTTATCTCAAGCCTATTCAAGATTGAAAAAATATGAATACAATAGAATTTACAAGAAAAGAGAAAGAAAGAAGATGTAGGAGAAGAAGAGCTTGGCTATTTGATCTCTTTAGAATGCAATGCTTGTTGTTGTTTTTGTTTGCTCTCCTCTTCTTCTTTTTAATTGTGGCAGCCGTCCCCCCCCCCCTCTTGTCTTTCCTCTTGAAAATTTCCTTTTGAGTGCTTGAGAGAGTGTAAGACATCATTGTGACAATGCCTTGCTTGCTTGGCATCATTCTATTGGATCATCATTTAGTCTTTGCTTACTTGGCACCTCTTTATTGGCTCAATGTTGTCAACATGATGACATGGAAAAAATCTGAGATAAACACTTTAAACATGTGCCAATATCAATCATAAAATCATACCATAAGTTAAGAGATACACCATAAATTGCAAGACCAACAAATCCTTCCCAAACAAGGCATAATTTCGGCCATATAGTCATCTTGCCATGCTGAATTTTCAGCATGTGCACGATTTAATTTTATTCAAGATAATTCCCAATTTACTTTGATTTTTCTCATTAAAAATGAATCAACAATACATGGTAAGTCTTGCTATCAATTGAGACATGAACTTGGACACAAAAAACTCATCATGTTCGGCCACATGTACACATGCTGAAAAATTTTCAGCATGTGTGATATGCTAAATATCACAATTTATTTATTTTAAATATTATTCAAAACCTTACCATATCCTCTTCCAATCAATCCACCTTAATCAAAAAGTAAAATATGTCTCATAATGACCTTAAAAACGCCACCCATTAGCACACATGCTGAATTTTCAGCATGTGTCACAATTGTGACAAGATTTTGAAGTATTACCTTGTGTAGCTCCTTCTTTTATGTCACCAATAATGTATGATTGATTCTTGACCAATCAATATGCCATCAAGGCTCCACATATGCTCCATCTCAGCTGTAGGGGCGTGTATACATGTATATCCATGTGCTGAATTTCATTTTTGCTAACTTTGTAAAATAGTGCACATTTAATAATACACACATGTAATATTCCAATCAGCCCTTAATTTAATTTTCTAGAACACTTTAAGATGTATACCATATGTAAAAAGTGTCTAGATACGTGTCATATGATGTACAAGAAAAACGTTCCATGTTATGTGCGTAGAAAACCGAATTTTCCATATTTATCGATTACCCGATTTTTCTCTAATTTAAATTCCAAATTTTGCACATGTTATATATATTATGTTATACATAATATATATAATATATACTTTAAATCTCAGCACTTGGCTGGTTTAAAGTGATACCATTAACATGTGACAAAATTAAACTTGGAATCTTCACATTTTGGCCTTAATGTGGAGTAATTTGTGTGTGCCAACATGGAAAGTATTTTTGGCTGAATATATCATGTATGGCATGAAAATATCATCATATTTTGATGTATATGGGCTGGCCATTTATTTATGGCAAGTACGTGACACGTTGGCGAAGTTTCGGTATTCGCCCGATACGACAAATTTCGGTTTAGAACCTTTTATCGTGTCGTATTTAATTTGTCATCACCATATCTTATATCATATGATATAAGACCTGAATATACTCATAAATATGAGTTAAGTATAGTGGTGTGACGTTAACGTACGTACGTAAGATATGTTAAGTTGTAAAACGTTTTGATGATGAAAAGATGTTTTGTATAAGTTAAAACTACGCTTAATATTCGATGCAAGATAGGCAAAACATATTATGTCCAAAGATGGTTGAGATTGGAAGTCACTGGTTGACATCGATCTCTCAAACAGGGGACATCGATCGATCGATGTACTTCAGCCCCTGACATCGATCGATCGATGTCTGTCTGAGAACATCGAACCCTCAACCACAAGGACATCGATCGATCGATGTCACTTCATACCCTGACTTCGATCGATCGATGTTGAACTGAGGACTTCGATCTCTAAACCAGGTGACATCGATCGATCGATGTCACTTCAGCCCCTGACATCGATCGATCGATGTCTGACTGAGTACTTCAGTCTCTAAAACTGGTGACATAGATCGATCGATGTGCTGCAGAATTCAAATTTTTTGAACGTTAGAATAAAATCCAAGGTTGATTTTCAAGGTTTTCTCTTTCCAATCTTCTTCAAACTTCTTGTGGACTTTAACCCAACTTGTTACATGCTTTCTTGACTATTGTAAGCTTGTCTAAGATTCTCTAGGGTGGCTATCCAAGATCAAATCACTCCATAGGGTGGCTAAAGACTATTTTGGCATTGTCTTGACATTTTTGAAGATGAAGACTTGGTGGAAGGCCTCAAAAACGTGGTGAACTTCTTCTATAAATAGAGAAGGCTTGGATGAAGCAATCACACACTTTCAACATCATCTAGCTTCATTTTACATTGTTGTATATTTCTCTCATACTTGTAAATTTGTTTAAAGCTTGTCTAGCTTTCTTTGATCTTCATTGTTTGTATTTTGAGAGAAAGAGAGTCAAGCACAAGAGGAACCATAAATATTTGATCTCTAGCTTGTGCTTAGACTTGTGAGAAAGTGTGAACCTTACTATATCTCTTCAACCCACTGTGAGAAGTTCTTGAGAGAATTTTTGTTGAAGTTGTGAGGAAGCAAGAAATTGTTCTTGCTACGAGCTGTAGTTGTTGTAGTTGCACAAGTGTGTTGTGCAAGAAGTTGCTGTTGTTGTTGCTTACACTAAAGTGTTAGTGTAATCGTTGCTGTGGTTGTTCTTATTGTTCATAATAAGAAGAGTAGTTGTTGAAAATCCACTTTGGAAACAAAGTGGTAGTGGAGTAGAATCATTTACGATTCGAACCACTCTATATCCGGTGTACTCTTTCATTGTCTCTCATCTCCAATTCCTGCTCTGATTTTGAATATCTTTTTGAGTTGAGAAAAACAAGAAAATTCCGCAAAAGAGCCATACACTCTATTCACCCCCCCTCTAGAGTGTATTTCGGACCTTACAATTGGTATCAGAGCCTAACCTTGATTGCTTGGCCAATCTTTGCAAGTAGCAAGGTTAAAGATCATGGCAACGACAACCTCAACCTCAACCTCTTCATCTCCTAAGCCTACTGCACTATTTTCAGGATCAAACACTAAAGCTCCTATGTTTGATGCCCAAAACTATTCTTTGTGGAAATTTCGAATGATCAATCATTTGAAAGGCTGTGGATTTGATATATGGAGAGCTGTTGTCAAAGGAATTGAAGTTCCAATGATTACCAACTCAAAAGGAGAATCAATGTTTAAAGATGAGGATGACTACACCGACGAAGAGAAGATAAAGTTCGCCATCAATGGCAAAGCTTTTGACATTCTCTCAAGTGCTCTAACCACCACCGAGCTCATTAGACTCCAAGGTCTTGAAACAGCCCACGAGGCATGGAAAAGGCTTGAAATGATACATGAAGGAACTGAGCAAGTAAGAATGGCCAAAAGACTCATGCTCATGAAGGAGTATGAGATGTTCGGAATGAAGAGTGGTGAGAAGATTGAGGAGACAATCGATCGATTCACACGAATAGTGAATCAACTCTCCATGGTTGACAAGAAAATCTCAAACGAAGACCTTGTCTCAAAACTCCTCAACTCCTTGCCAAGAGAATGGACACCCAAAGTCACCGCCATCACCGAATCAAAGAATCTCAAGACTCTTACTCTTGATGAGCTATCCGGTAATCTTCTTACTCATGAAATTCTTATTGATGAACAAAATAGGATGAATCCCATCAAGCCTACACAAACATCGCACAAAGGATTGGTGGTAGAGTCCGATGATTCGGATGAGGAAGTTGCCCTTCTTGTAAGAAAATTTAGAAGAATGGCAACTAGAAACAAAGCTCAAGCAAGAAAGTTTTTCAAGAAACCATCTAAAGAAAAAGAAGCAAGTGAAAATTGCTATAGATGTGGTCGACCCGGTCACTTCATTGCCGATTGCCACGTAAAAGAGCCGCAAAAGCAAGAGAAGAAGGTCTTTTCTCAAAAGAAGAAAGCCCTCAATGCGGAGGGTAACCACGTGGGATGATCTCCTTTCGGAATCGGAAGGAGAAGATAGTGAAGATCAAGATGTTGGACTTGTTGCAATGGTTGAAAATTCAAAGTTTCAACATACTTGTCTTATGGCGATTGAAGACGACCTTGAGGTAAACTCTAACCCTTCAAATTTGCATGATGAAATAAGAGATTTGCAAGATGACTTTGAAAAATTAAATTTGAAATATAAGCATTTAAAGAAAGAGTTCAAGAAATGCATTTTAGAAAATAAGAGCTTGCATGACAAAAACATTTTGATGGTTCAAGAGCATGATATCATACTTACTATGCATAAAACCGTAGCTCTTGAAAAGGAAGAAATTAGAAAAGAATGTGAAAAACTAAAATTAGACTTACAAAGACTAACAAATGGGAAAAACAACTTAGACATACTACTTGGGAATCAACGAATTGGAAATGATAAATCCGGTTTAGGATTTAACTCATCATCTTCTACTAAACCTAAGTCTTTAAAGAAAAAGACAAACAATGGAAAATCACAACAAAATTTATCATCTTCTAAACCAAAGCGTGTACCCACGTGCTTTTATTGCAACAAGCTAGGACATGTAAAGAAAGCATGTAGAGCTCGATTTGAGAGCACATATGTTTGGAAGCCTAAGGGTCGAAAAACTAACCCTAAAGGACCCAACCATCAAAGGGTACCAATGCATACATCTTTTGGATTTGTAGGCTCTCAAGATAAATGGAGTAGCCAAAGAAGAAGGAACCAAATGGCTTATGGACAGCGGATGTTCAACTCACATGACCGGAGACAAGACGTTGTTCACCAAGCTCAAGCTCCAAGATGGTGGAACGGTGCATTTTGGCAATGGGAGAGCCAAAATCCTTGGACATGGAGAAATTGGTAATTCTTCTTTTACTATTAATAATGTACTATATGTAGAAGGGCTTAAGTATAATTTGATAAGTGTTAGCCAACTATGTGATGCTAATTTTCAAATTGAGTTTGTGAAAAGAAAATGTGTTGTGAAAAAGAATGATAAGATTGTTTTCGAAGCTATTCGTAAAAATGATGTTTACAAATTTAGCACACATGATTTGATATCACAAAATGTTTCTTGCCTAGTTGCCAAAAATGATTTGACTCAACTATGGCATAGACGACTTGGACACATTAGTTTCAAGAATTTCAAAGAGATTTGCAAAAATGAAAAGGTCCAAGGTCTTCCAAAATTGAATTTCGAAAACCATGGCTTATGCGACACTTGTCAAAAGGCAAAACTTGTTAAAACGAGTTTCAAGCCCAAAAGTGAAATCTCCACCACCAAACCTCTACAATTGCTTCATATGGATTTGTATGGGACATTGGTACAGCAAGTCTAAGTGGAAAACATTACACCTTTGTGGTGGTAGATGACTACTCTAGGTATACTTGGGTAATGTTCTTAGCTAAAAAGAATGATGCATGTCACGAATTTATAAAGCTTTGTAAGAGATTAGAAAATCAAAGAGAAGACACAATTAAGGAAATTAGAAGTGATAGAGGTGGTGAGTTTGATGGAGAGTTTCAAGAATTTTGTATATCCAAAGGGTATGGACACAATTTTTCAGCTCCAAGAACTCCTCAACAAAATGGTGTTGCGGAAAGGAAAAATAGAACACTTCAAGAAATGAGTAGAGCCATGCTAAATGAATTTGAGCTACCCAAATATTTTTGGGCCGAAGCGGTAAATACCGCGTGTCATGTGATCAATAGAGTTTATTTGAGACCATTTCTCAAAAAGACTCCTTATGAGCTTTGGAAAGGTAGAGTACCAAATATTGGTTATTTCAAGGTTTTTGGTTGTAAGTGTTTTATCCTTAACACCAAAGACAACTTGGATAAACTCGACTTCAAAGCGGATGAAGGAATTTTTATGGGCTATGCTCAAAATAGCAAAGCATTTAGAGTATATAATAAGAGAAGTATGAAAGTTGAAGAATCAATTCATGTCAAGTTTAGTGAATTCATTGATGATAAGTCAAACAACAATAATGATGACGATGAAGATGAAATAATCGAAGTAAGTCATATAGAAAAATTTGAGAATCCAAAAGGTAATATTGTCATCGACCTTAGGATTGATCCACTTGAACCTAATGTTGAAGATGAAGAAGTAGGAGGAGATACCTCAAATTTGCCGGATTCATACAAATATAGGAAAGATCACCCTAAAGAGTTGATACTAGGTGAAACTAGCCAAGGTGTAATGACAAGGAGAAAATTCAATGAAAATGCCTTCATTTCACAAGTTGAGCCTAAAAATATAAAAGAAGCAATAAATGATGAAGATTGGGTATTAGCTATGCAAGAAGAATTAAATCAATTTGAAAGAAGTGATGTTTGGGAATTAGTTGCTAAACCTAGTGATCATCCTGTAATTGGCACCAAATGGGTATTTAGGAACAAAATGGATAATAAAGGAAACATCACTAGAAACAAAGCTAGGTTAGTAGCCCAAGGCTATAGGCAAGAGGAAGGCATAGACTACGATGAGACTTTTGCCCCCGTGGCTAGGTTAGAAGCTATTAGGATGTTATTAGCATATGCATGCTATAAGGATTTCAAACTATATCAAATGGATGTGAAATCCGCATTCTTGAATGGAATAATTCAAGAAGAGGTCTATGTAGCTCAACCTCCGGGGTTTGAAAATCATGATTATCCAAATCATGTTTTTAGACTCAAAAAGGCCCTTTATGGACTTAAACAAGCTCCTAGGGCTTGGTATGATAGATTAAGTAACTTCCTACTTGAAAACGAGTTTTCAAGAGGAAAAGTCGACACTACTCTTTTTATTAAAGAACAAGGAAACCATCAATTGCTTGTTCAAATTTATGTGGATGATATCATATTTGGTGCTACTAATGATTCTCTTTGTAAGCATTTTGCTAAATTGATGGAAGGAGAATTTGAAATGAGCATGATGGGTGAACTCAACTACTTTCTTGGTCTACAAATCAAGCAAACTCAAGATGGAGTGTACATATCTCAAACAAAGTATACGAAGGATTTGCTCAAGAAGTACAAATTCGAGGATGGAAGAAGTGTGAGCACTCCGATGAGCACAAGTACAAAGCTTGACAAGGACGAAAAAGGAAAGCCAGTTGAGGTAACGAAATATAGGGGTATGATTGGAAGCTTACTTTATTTAACCGCAAGTAGACCAGATATTTTGTATGCTGTGTGCTTGTGTGCTAGATTTCAAAGTATGCCTAAGGAATCGCATTTAGTTGCCATTAAACGTATCTTTAGGTATTTGAAAGGAACTTTAAACTTCGGTTTGTTTTATCCCAAAAATGGTTGTTTTGATCTAAGAGGATATAGTGACTCCGACTATGCTGGAAATCTTGTTGATTGGAAAAGCACCTCCGGGACATGTCAATTTCTTGGAGATTGCTTAGTTTCTTGGTTTTCCAAGAAACAAAATAGTGTGTCACTTTCCACGGCGGAATCCGAATATGTATCGGCCGCTTCGTGTTGTGCACAACTACTTTGGATGATCAACACCTTGAACGATTACAATGTTAAGTTTGAAAAAGTTCCCATCCTATGTGATAATACCTCAGCCATAAGTATAGCACAAAACCCGGTTCATCATAGTAGAACAAAACACATTGAGGTGAGACATCACTTCATAAGAGATTGCATCCAAAAAGGATTGGTATGCGTTGAGTTCGTTCCAACAAATGACCAACTGGCGGATATCTTTACCAAATCCCTTCCCACCGAGACGTTCGAATCAATTAGGACAAGATTGGGAATGCTAAACATTGGTTAAAGGGTTAAAAACTGTTAAAATTACAGAATTCTGCATACATAGATCGATCTATGTGAAAATTTTAGAGAATGATGTCTATAAAGACATCGATCGATCGATGTACAGGACATCGATCGATCGAAGTCACTGACATCGATCGATCGATGTCAGCGGGACAGAAGCTTATAAAACCTGCAAAAACGTCTCATTTTTCATTTTCACCACTACGAACCCTAGTTTCCCCTCTGCGAAATACATCTCTCATTCAACAAAATTTTCAATCCTTCTCTCAAGGCTATTCTTTTTATCAATCCTACTCAAATCTACATCAATCTTCAATCTCTAACCAAAATCATTTAGCATTTTCTTGCCCTAATTCTCTCAAATGGCTCCAAGAACCAAAAATCATCCCAAGAGACAGAAAACTTCACAACAACAAACTCCAACGGGTCCAAGAACAACAGGATTACGGAAGCAACCAGAGCCATCTCAAGAACATCTCATTCGTGAGGTAAGAGAAAGTCTTCACATTAGAAATTTTCCCTGGCTTAAAACTGGTGAATATGAGAATGCATTGGCTACACCTCTAGGATTAGGCATACATACTCATATATCTCAGAGAGCACAATTACTATTCACTGAATGGGAAAATAGCAATAGGTCTACCATTCCATCAAAGGTGCTCAAAATTGAGGACATTTTGAGCAATGCAGAATTGAGACCTATAATTGACTTGTTGTATGCTCAAAACTGGAAGTTTTTATGGGATTCATCTGAGATGGGAGCTATGTCTACCCGTTATACCCGACTGTTTTATGCCAATTTTTGGATTGACTATCTGAATGGAAATCCATTTTCTCTGAATTCAGTTATTGATGGTCAAATAGTCTCTTTTCACACTGCACAAATCAATGCTATTCTTGGTACACCTAATGAGGGATTCAAGGATTTCGATCCTTGGAAGTGGGATTTTCACAAGTACCAAGTCACTGAAAATGAAGTCAAAACCTTTCTTGGCTTTCACCCGACAAAGAACACAAACGATATGCCTTTGATGTATAGAGTCTTACTTGCGATAGTTACCTTTTGTGTGAATGGAAAATCAGCCAAACTTCCCAGCAACCTAGACTTTTACATCACATACCGCATAGCCAGGAGAGAGCAGGTTAATTTTGGAGAAGTTTTCTTTGAAAATGTGTTGGAGGCGGTTACGAAGAAATCGAAGGCACTTCCTTACAGTAATCTGCTATACAGATTACTGAAAAGTTCAAATCTCGTACTGGATGTTGAATACGAAGAAGGGATTACGAATAAGGACTGTTACACAAAATTCAACATCCAGCAAATTCTCAAGTCTAGAAAGGAAGCGCAACGAAGGGGTGGTGCTCAGGAGCTGGAGGAAGAGGAAGCTGAAAATGAGCCGGAAATACCACCACACCCCACTGAGCCTACTGGAGAACCCCAACCCAACCCTCCAAGTCCTACATCTCGCATAGACAAAGGCAAAGCCCCAACGGAGAAAGAGAGTGAATCCGGGGATGATTTCGATATTGAATACGAGATAAATGACATCCAACGCACTCTTGGTCAATGGGGTGAAGACTTGACCAAGGAAGCTGTTCGTATAGACGATTTGGAAAAAGGCTATATGACTTTCCAGACTCGTTTAAAAACGCTAGAAACAAGAGTGGATACTGAAGTCAAGTCACTCCACAATGAGCTAACCATGCAAAAGACCAAGTACCAGAAATTGAAGACGAAGCTCAAAGCCGCTCTTTCCGGACTTTGTTTCTCCTCTGATGAGGAGTAATTCTTGATGATTTCCCATTCCCTCGTTTTTATGATAGTTTGAGTTTGTATCTCAAAACTTGATATTTTCCTCATGACATTTATATTTTCTCCTTGGTAAATTTTTTTTGATGTTTTCAAAAAGGGGGAGAAGTTCCATGCATGCTTTGGCTTTGGCATCATTATCATGTTTTTATGGCTTTGGCATCATTATTATGTTTTTACATTGTTAGCATGTTTTGTTGTTTTCATTTCATGAATTGTTTTTTTCTTTAACGTGATGGAGCTTTGGATGCTTGCTAATGATATGTTTTGGCATGATGGATTGTTGGGAAGCATAATTAGATATTAACACGACGTGTGTTGGACATGATGGCATGATAGGCATTCAAATGGCTAAACTAAGAATGGTTACTTACTGTCATTTTGTGTTGAACATGTTGGCATGATAGGGATTCAAATGGCTAAACTAAGAATGGTTACTTTCTGTCATTTTGTGTTGAACATGTTGGCATGATAGGGATTCAAATGGCTAAACTAAGAATGGTTACTTTCTGTTATTTTGTGTTGAACATGTTGGCATGATAGGTATTCAAATGGCTAAACTAAGAATGGTTACTGTCTGTCATTTTGGCTTAAAAAGTTGAATTGTGCATAACATGACAAAAAGTCTATTGATATGCTTTACATATTGAAATGGTGAAAATACAAAACTTGATGCAAAATTTGAGGGGGAGCATGTTGGGTAGATTGATGAGAAAGCATGAACTAAGGGGGAGTTGTAGAAAAACATCTTTTGGATTGTTGTTTTGAAATCATCAAAAAGGGGGAGAATGTTAAGTTGTAAAACGTTTTGATGATGAAAAGATGTTTTGTATAAGTTAAAACTACGCTTAATATTCGATGCAAGATAGGCAAAACATATTATGTCCAAAGATGGTTGAGATTGGAAGTCACTGGTTGACATCGATCTCTCAAACAGGGGACATCGATCGATCGATGTACTTCAGCTCCTGACATCGATCGATCGATTTCTGTCTGAGAACATCGAACCCTCAACCACAAGGACATCGATCGATCGATGTCACTTCATACCCTGACTTCGATCGATCGATGTTGAACTGAGGACTTCGATCTCTAAACCAGGTGACATCGATCGATCGATGTCACTTCAGCCCCTGACATCGATCGATCGATGTCTGACTGAGTACTTCAGTCTCTAAAACTGGTGACATAGATCGATCGATGTGCTGCAGAATTCAAATTTTTTGAACGTTAGAATAAAATCCAAGGTTGATTTTCAAGGTTTTCTCTTTCCAATCTTCTTCAAACTTCTTGTGGACTTTAACCCAACTTGTTACATGCTTTCTTGACTATTGTAAGCTTGTCTAAGATTCTCTAGGGTGGCTATCCAAGATCAAATCACTCCATAGGGTGGCTAAAGACTATTTTGGCATTGTCTTGACATTTTTGAAGATGAAGACTTGGTGGAAGGCCTCAAAAACGTGGTGAACTTCTTCTATAAATAGAGAAGGCTTGGATGAAGCAATCACACACTTTCAACATCATCTAGCTTCATTTTACATTGTTGTATATTTCTCTCATACTTGTAAATTTGTTTAAAGCTTGTCTAGCTTTCTTTGATCTTCATTGTTTGTATTTTGAGAGAAAGAGAGTCAAGCACAAGAGGAACCATAAATATTTGATCTCTAGCTTGTGCTTAGACTTGTGAGAAAGTGTGAACCTTACTATATCTCTTCAACCCACTGTGAGAAGTTCTTGAGAGAATTTTTGTTGAAGTTGTGAGGAAGCAAGAAATTGTTCTTGCTACGAGCTGTAGTTGTTGTAGTTGCACAAGTGTGTTGTGCAAGAAGTTGCTGTTGTTGTTGCTTACACTAAAGTGTTAGTGTAATTGTTGCTGTGGTTGTTCTTATTGTTCATAATAAGAAGAGTAGTTGTTGAAAATCCACTTTGGAAACAAAGTGGTAGTGGAGTAGAATCATTTACGATTCGAACCACTCTATATCCGGTGTACTCTTTCATTGTCTCTCATCTCCAATTCCTGCTCTGATTTTGAATATCTTTTTGAGTTGAGAAAAACAAGAAAATTCCGCAAAAGAGCCATACACTCTATTCACCCCCCCTCTAGAGTGTATTTCGGACCTTACAAGATATATAACGTGTCGGCAGTACGTTGGAATACATGTGTATGTGCCTTTATAAAAAAAATCTGAAAATATATGGTGTATATATATATGGCGTGTGTACCATTAAAGAGGAGAGGAGGAGAAAACTTTCCTTCCTTAGCCTTGTTGCCTTTGTGCCTTTTCCAAATGAATCTTCCTTTAATGAACTACTTAGTTTATTAAACTAAGTACTTCACCTAATGAACTAATTTAGTTCATTAATGGTGGCACCTGAAAATAGTATAAACACAACAAATGTTTGCCATATGATGTAAGCTTTAATGCTTCATGGCTCGTTAGTATGGCAACATAATATATAAGCTAAATAAGGTAAGTAATGGCAAGTTATCATGCATACATGTACACATTTATGCACGTTTATATATATGCATTCAAATCTCTTATTTTAAAATCACTCAAACCCTCTTATTTCTACAACACCTGATCCCCGGCTGCTTGAACTCTGTAGGGAGTGTCACTATGGGTTGGGGTGTGATCAATATTCTTTGCGAATTTCTTTGAGATAAATGGGTGGCTAGCGCCACTATCAAATAGTACATTGGCAGGCACTGAGCATACTAAAATAGCTCCTGGATATGCAAGATTTACTAAGCAACAGCAGGGCAATAGTATTTGCAAAAATCTAAGTATTGCATAAACTTTAAAATATACCTGCCACTACATCATTAGCCTCTTCAGCAACTGCGTCTGTCATAGCATGGACTCTCGCGTTTGTACGCTGACGCTGGTTCTTAGGTTGTCGCTGCTGCGGGGCCCCTTTCTCCGGGCAGTCTTTGACCATGTGTCCAGCTTTTCCGCATCCGAAGTAGGTAGTCCCCTTATCCGGACAGTCTTTGAGGATATGGCCCACCTTGCCACACCCAAAACATTTTCCTGCTTGAATATAGCATTCCCCAACATGGCGCTTTTTGCAGTGGGAGCATGATGGAATAGCTGGCTGTTGGCCCTGATTCTTTGTCTGATTTTTCTGCTAAGAACGGCGCCGGAACCAATTCTTTCCTTGTCGTCCCGGGCCTCTTGAGTTCTGCTTTGTGGCTTTGTGGGACCCTCCATTCTCCAACGTTTCCCTGCCTCTCTTCTGCCCTATCTCATCACGACAAATAATATCCCTCTCTATTCGGTAGCAAGCATCCAACAGTGCACCAAAATTGGTTCGGTTTGCATTGACCAACCAGGTCCTGATCCTAGGGTTTAACCCTCTCTCAAACTTCAACATTTTCGTCTCCTCGTTGTTCATAGTTGATGGCTAAAATCTGCCCAATGCTATGAACTTATTGGCATACTCCGCCACCGTTACTCCTTGCTCTTGTACCAGGGATTCGAACTCATGCCTCTTTTGCAACTTAACTGAAGGTGGTATGTAAAATTTGTTGAATTTTTGAAGGAATATTTCCCAAGAAATTGGCCTTGGCAGGGATTGCATATTGACCTTCCACCACTGGTTCGCTTCTCCCAGTAGAAACGGCCTGACAGCTTGAGTCTTTACTTCTTCAGGTGCTCTGATCAGCTCAAAACAATTTTCCACCTCGTCCAACCACTTCTCCGCGGTATTCGCGTCTGATTTTCCCTCGAAAGGCGGAACATTAGCTCTTTTCAATTTTTCAAAATAATACTGGGCATCTCTGACTGGCTCGTGAGGCTGAGGAGCATTCTGTTGTAACATCACTTGACCTATCTGGGTTACGGTCTGGCAAAAATTCTGGAAAGCATTAATATCCAGAATCATTTGTGGCAAAGGCCCTTGAGGTGGGGGAATATTCTGAGCCGGGGGCGGATTTTGATCCTGTGGCGGTGGTGGTGTAGGAACCTGAGCAGGTGAAGGAGGAATAGGCCCCTGCACCTCTGGTCTGGCCCAGGCAGGTCTACCTCGTGGTCGTGCCATCTGCACTATAAAGTGTCGGAGTTTTATTCAAGGTTGGAATGTCGTAATAAGTGACAGAATTTAATTCATAATCCAATAGGAGTTTAAATGGATAACTCAAGAAGATATAAAAATTCATGGACTAAGATTTTCGTGATTAAGTCATGACTCTAATTTCAAGTCTAAGTCATCTTAGTCTAAGGTCAACTCTCATCTAAGATCATGACTTATATCTAAGGTCAAACATAGATTTTTAAAATCATAACTTAATTCTATATTCTGCCCGGATCTAGAGCCTCAGCTCTGATACCACCTGTAGCGCCCCGCACCCCGGCCTAGCCGGATACGGAGCGCCCGCCGTACTTCACTACGGAGAGTACCAGGCATCAATTCATAACATGTCGTAGTCCATAACAAAATATGTCGACCTTCCTGCTTACGCATCAACGGTAAGCAAAACCGAGGCAGAATAAAATTTTATAAAATAAAGAAGTCTAAACATCCGTCATAAGTCTTACAAAATTGATCACAAAATGAGGAAATCCGATAAATCAATGTTCCCAACATAAGTTCATAAAAAAAATCCATCCAACATGACCATCATATCAGAAATCCTTAAGCCGTTCTTCTTTCGCTCTTCTACGGATAGGGAACCCTAGGCTCATCCTCAATCCACTCGACCCTATTTCCTGCGGGTTCTGGGAGAAAAATATAAGGGGTGAGTGACAACGTCACCAGCAAGTAAACTATAAATAATCATGAATTAAATGGAAAGTACACACAAGAACTAAAACCCCAGAATTTTGGTTTCACAACATACCTGACCTTCAATCCATTACCCGTAAGGAAATAAGATCATAACTTATAAGACAAGAAATCACATTAGGATCATAGCTTAGGAGATATTAAATCATAACATCATAGCCTAAGTAACAGTGCATCAATCATCCGACCAGCTATGAAATGCGGTATGCATGAGTATGGACATGTGATGCATCATGATAAAAATGAGGATAAGTTCTTTCGTTCTTTCTTTCAAAACATCATTGTCAATAAAAACAAGAGAATGTTCAGATCTATTATATCCGGATCTGAGGCGGTCATGCTCATCCCTTCAAATCTATTATTTCCGGATCCAAAAACGGTCATATCATCAATCATAGTTATCAGGTCTATTCTCTCCGGGCATGTACGATCATAATCATCATAATCAGGTCTATTCCCTCTGGGCCTGAACGGTCATAATCATCATAATCAGGTCTATTCTCTCTAGGCCTGAACAGTCTTAATCATCATAATCAGGACTATTCTTTCCGGGCCTGAACGGTCATAATCATCAGATCATATAACCCCGGATCTGGAGCAGGTTAAGCTGGCCAAAGATAAATGGTACCAATGGAAAGCGTTCTTTTCAAAACCGAATCTTTTCTTTAAAAAAACGCTTTTTCATCATTCTTTGTCATAAAATCAGTTTCATGAATCATGTAAGTGACGATGATGCAATGTATGATGTGCACTATGCGATTCATGACAAAATACATCACATACATACAAGTATGGTCTTATTCTTTAGGCTGGAAAAATTTCCAGAATTATCGTTCTGTTTGAGCGGCCTTAAAAATTCATAATTCGGGCCTATTTTCATGATCTCTTGACATACTTATACATAAGGGTATCTTGTCTACTTGCCATAAAAATTACGTAACGAGTCAAGACGTAGAAAACCTTCAAATCATTAATTCACCAAACAGGGTACTGCTGAATTCAGCAGTACAGTACCCTTCTTTTACCTTTCTTTCAAGCCCATTAAGTATTATTTAATTTGGGCCCACACCTGGAAAATACTGCAAACATACCAGAAATTAATGCTCATAAGCCCAAACCATACAAATAAGTCTAAGCCCACAAGAATAAAGCCTCAAAACCAATTCTGTAATTCTGCCCGATTTTCCAGTTTAGTAATACCAACTTAACTTCGGTAGTTACCCCTTAAAATAATAATTTCAAGCTGATTAATTTACATGGACATGCTCACATATGTCCTAAGTAATTACCATAAAAATTTCAAAGCAATATAATAACTTTAAAGGGGTCATTTACTCGCTTTCCCAAAAACGGTTACATGCTGATTCTGGAGTGACAAGTTTTACTACAAATTTAATTGTGACTAAACCGTAAGTCATTTTTTGAAAATTCCAACTCACAGACTTAGTAAACACATAAGGCTAACATCATACCAAAAAGTAGCCCATTTTCATGTTTCTAAGGTCCATTTTTGGGTCAACCAACACGTTACTTAAATTCAGTCCAGTTCCAGTAATTTCAGCTTGGCCAGTTTCACTAAAAATTCAATTATGGATAAACCATAACTTCTTTTACCAAAATTCTAATTCTCATACTTATTACACAGGTAAGGCTAACACCATGCCGAAAATCAGCTTAGTTTAACGCTCCTAAGATTCATTTTCAGGCCATACGAAATGTTGTATAGTTCTGCCCAGTTCCAGTAATTTCAGCTTGAGCAGTTTTACCAAAAGTTTTATTAAAGATAAACTGTAACTCCTTTTACCAAAATTCTAACTCTCATATTTACTACACACATAGGGCTAATGTCATGACAAAAATTAGCTTAATTTAATACTCCTAAGATCCCTTTCAGGTCATGCAAAACGCCATATGAATCTGTCCTGTTCCAGTAATTTTTCCCTTTTTGTGACTTTGCTTACTAAAAGTGTTTCAACTTAAGTTATTCTTCAAAAAATGGCTTGCTAACCATCAAATACACTTTTTAACATAAACACTACAGGTTCTAATACATTCTAAAGGTCACATACAAATCACTTCAAAAACAGTTTTGAAGGTTACACATAGCACACCTTGATTTTTGCACCTTTTGTACATAATAAAGTCTATCCTTGGCACATCTAGTTTGTATGTCCCATACCCCCAAAACAGCCCGTTTCATACACATGCAAGGGATTATACTTCATTTTCTTAATGAACATATTACCCTAAGTCATAAGACATCCAAACATACAACTTATATGCATCCTTTACCCCACAAGTCACATTCTTTCACAAGAAATATTATTTACCCAACCTCTTCATCCAACCGTCCCCCTTACATGTTAAAGAAGAGATCTTTACCATATTCATCTTAGACATGCATCATGTTCATATTCAAAGGGGCAAAGAATCCATCTTTGGGTGATTTCACACATGCATGTCACTTTTCTTAAGGAATACTAAACTTCCATGCTTCAAGCTTGAGATTTGCCATCTAAGATTAAATCTTAGTAATAACTAGACATTCAAGCATATACTTTCACACACAAGTCAAGAGTATTTATAGTGTACATGCCTCTTCAAGCTTGAACCTTTCCTTAGCTTGGAATTTGGATGAATTGAAGTGAAGTCCCTCTTCAACATATACCCCACGGTTTTGGAGGAGGAAAAAGAACAAATGTTAGTTATTTTTTTTGAAAAAATTCTAATATTATTATCCCTCACTTGTGACGGAGGAAAACCTTATTACAAAAACTGCAAAGTATGACGATAGTAGCCGCATATGATTACCAACATCCAACTACATATGATATGCCGCATTAAAACCTTGCCAAGAAAAACCACCCTTGTGGATAAAACCTTGGCGAAGAAAAAAGCATACACATTTATATAGATGGATATTTGATAGGCGCTACTGTACAAAATGTAAAAAGATATAATCCGAACAGAGTACAAAAGGAACAAATAAAGAATGAGAAATGTAGTTGTCCACTGTTGATGTGTTGCCCTCATTGCGTCAGTCAAGGTAAGGCCGTCCCGGAGGAAGCAGATGGATGCGCATTGTAATCCCGTCCATGCACAAGGCAAATGTACGACTGAGTGAAGTATATGCAGCTGACATTTTGAAAGTGTGTAAACGAAAGAAATGAAAACCATACCAGGTCTGTCGGTGCCCATTAAGAGACCGACAGAAATAATAAATAAATGCCAATCCAATTGGAAGACATGCAAGTGTGAGGATCCATTTGGTTGCACGGGGGAACCGATCGTCTCAGCAGATAGACCCAAAATGCCGTCACAGCCAACAAAGTTGATGTGTAAGACATTCCATGCATAAAAAACGTTAAACGTTGAGTGCAGCCGACATAGTAAACATAGGTAAATGGATATGATGAAACGAAAGTACGCCATACCAGATCTGCCTGCCCCGACTAAAGGACAGGCAGAGACTGGGGGAATGTGCCAATCCATTTGGAAGACATATAATGTGAAACAAAGTGGAGGCAGCATCCCAGTGAGATTCCACGTGGAAGCAACACGGAAATGTTCAATCCATGCACAAAGACATAATAACACAACATTATCAGCAATCCAGCAGTATAGGCCAAAAAGGAAAAACAGAAGGAAGCTAATCATACCAAGCCTGCCTGAATCCCGAAGGACACAGGCAGGAAAATTTTGCTTGAGCCAATCCATATGGAAGACCTGAGTATATCAAGAAACCCGCAAATGTACGGAAGAGAGATCCAAGGAGACAGAACTCCGGACTAACGGAGGAAGAGATCGCGAACCATAGACTTGAGTTCTTGGGTTGAACATAGCATGTTGTGCAAGATAATGTGCTGACATGTTTGCTTCCCGATAAATGTGGCGATAATCCAAGCGATGAAGATGCACTAATGTGTGTAACAGTTGAAGGCAGTAGTTTTCGTGAATCAATTGATGGGACGAAAATCGAGATATTAGCAATGCACAATCTGATTCAAGAATAATTGATCGGTATAGAGGCAGGAAATACAACAGACTAAAAACCGCAGCCTGTATCTCTGCTTGAATGGGTGTACTTGGCGGTAAGCGAAAAGAAATTGCTCCCAAACATGTACCGGTATGGTCTCGCAAAATAGCACCACCTGCACTATAATGTCTTCCAACCGCAGCATCTGTATTTAATTTCAATTTACCAGACGGTGGCAATCGCCAGCGCACCAGAATGGGACGTGGTTGCTGAATCGGGGGAATCCAAGAAAATGGTTGGCACGGGCCTGTCATGAGCTTAGATCCCACCAAGGACTTACACCACATGGTTATATCATGCTGTATGGTGAACTTTAAAGATTATATTGAAAAAGTTCGTGAGTCACCATAAACTAGAGATGCATAGACACGCCACACATTATAAGCAATAATAGCCGGGACAGAGATGCGTAAAATCCCAAGAAAAGAGGAAAAGGATGATCGATACCACCATGAGAGTAGGTATTGGCGGAGTCGCAAAGAGGTCGGGAGCGGACAGTGTAACTCGCTGGAAAAATAACTCCAGATTGATCGAATACTCAAGCAGTACAAAAATATATGATCCACCGTAGCTGACTCCTGCTTGCAAAAAGGGCATTGAGAAGGGCATGCTGCAAAAAACTTACAAGTATAGTCTTCAAAAGGTAATGCTGAGTGAAATATGCGCCACAGAAATATCTGAGTGACGGGCGAATGATGCTTGAACCAAATAAATTATGCAGAAAGAAGTGTTGGGCTAGGGGATCGGCAAATATCATATGCACTGCGCAACAAGAACTTCCCTGTTGATGTTGGAGTCCATGAAAGATGCTCCCCCTGACCATCAGCATGTGCAAGACAAGTAGGCTGAATCCTACAAATTAGTTTCCACACAGGTGAATCAGTTAACCGAGGCAAATAATCCTCATGGCGACCATATTTGTTGTACATGTATTTACTCCAAAGTGTAGTCTGTCGGTGATATGACCACTAGATACGACAATGATAAGCTTGTTGTAACATATAAAGGTTACGAAGTCCGAGACCGCCCTCCGCACGGGGTGTGGTAATAGCAGCCCAAGATACCCAATGATGCCTACGTCCCCAATAGAACGTTGCCATTTGCTATGTATTACCTTGATGACCGATTTAGGCAGGCCCCCTGTTGCGAGAATATGCAATGGTAGCGAGGATACAACTGAACGTTGCAAAACAAGACGACCAGCAGAAGATAATAATTTAGAGTGCCAACCTTGAAGGCGATCGTCTATATGTTGTAACAATGAAATACAATACCGTGATCGATTGATGCCTTTATGCAAATAGGACCCAAGATATCGAAATAGCAGGTGTGATTCTCGCATTCCCGTGATAGTAGCACAATCTCGGTGTTGTTGTGATGTTACCGCTGCTGATGCGATAAAACTGCTCTTCTGAAAATTAATCTTCTGACCAGAGGCATTCTCATACTGTGTTAAGAAGGTGTGAAAACATCGAAGATTACGCTGCGTGCCCCGTAAGAATACTAGCAGATCGTCTGCATAGGCTAGATGGGTGATATGAAAAGGGGCTCTGCCAACACGGAAAGGCTGTAATGCTCCCGATGCGACTAATGATTTAATCCCCTGCTGAAACCTTCCGAGCAAATAATAAAAAGCAGAGGGGATAAAGGATCCCCTTGCCTTACACCCCTATACGGACGAAAGGAAGCTGAAGGCTGGCCGTTAATTAAAATTGACAATGTTGTGGCTTGCAAATGGTTTAAAATGAGGCGAATGAAAAATTCTGAAAAGCCAAAAGCACGAAATAACCTCTCTAGATATTCCCAGCTGACTCTGTCGAAAGCTTTCATCATATCTAGTTTCAAACATAATTGAGGCCCACCTTTATCCAGCATATGAATCATCTCTCGAGCCATAAGAACTTGTGTAGAAATATCACAACCCGGGAGAAATCCAGTTTGCTCCGGTGAAATGATTCGGGGTAGCAAAGTATTAAGTCTAGTAGCAATGATGCGCGTGCAGACTTTGCTTATGAAATTTGTGAGGCAGATGGGCCTGAAATCACTAAAAGTATCGGGAGATGGTTTTTTGGGGATCAGAGTGATAAGTGCACTAGCCATGACTGTAGGCTGGGGGATACCCAAGAAAAACTCCTGTACAGCCTTAATCACATCATCATGAATAATGGACCAACACGACCGATAAAAGTTACCATTGAAGCCATCAGGGCCTGCTACGCTACGAGGATCCAAGTGCCAGACTGATGTCTTGATTTCCTCCACTGTAGGCATCGCCGTAAGCATCACATTGTCATCCACTGTGACTAGAAGTGGAATCTTATGGAGCACGGCATCATAATTGTGTGTATGTTCTTGGGTAAATAAGGATGTGTAAAAAGACATGGCTTCGTCCTGAATAGCGGCAGCATCCGTGCATAGTCTGCCATCAGATGTACGAATTTGCTGGATGCGCAGTTGAGATCGCCTACCCCTGACTATGGAATGAAAATATCGAGTATTTGCATCACCATCCTGCAACCATCGAATTCTTGCCTTCTGTTTCCAATAATGGAACTCATATAAAGAAGCTTGAAGATACTCCGCTTTGGCTTTGTGGTATGCCTCACGGTTTGCATCAGAGGAGTCAACGTCCCACGCATTTTCAGCCAAGGTAAGAGCTGATTCAGCATGCTTGACATTGGAAAAGATGTTACCGAAAATCTCCTTATTCCAACGTTGTATATCCTTCTTCAGTCGGAACAACTTTGAATAAAAGTCATACATACCTCCTGTTGTTGGGTAGGATGTCCAAGCATTTTCCACATAATTATGAAAATCTGGGTGAAGTAACCAGGAGTCTAAAAAACGAAAAGACCTGCGTGTCTCTGTGGTACCCAAGCGGCATAAAACCAATAATGGAGTGTGATCCGAAGAAACGCGGGGAAGATGCGAAAGGCACGTGTCATCAAACAGGCGTTGAAAAGCAGAATTATAGAACAACTAGTTTAACCTTCGATGGACACGACCTAGGCCTCTACCATCAGTCCAAGTGTATCGCGGCCCCTGATACTGCGGCGACATTAATGAACATTCTTCAATACAATAATTAAAAACTTGCAAGGAGAAAAGCGACGGTTGAGAGCGGCCTGCATGGTCCTCAAGAGAACGAAAAGTATTAAAATCACCCCCAACAAGCCATGGCATATCATTTGAGTCAGAGAAGGCTGATAGAGAATGCCATAATGAGCGACGTAAAGATAATGTATGACTGCCGTAGACCACAGATAAAACAAAGTTTTGCTGAAGACGCCGGATTGAGAAAGTAAAGTGAACGACCTGATTCTGGTCGTGTGAATCAACCAAATGAATATCTGTGTCACGCCAAAACAACCAAATACGTTATGATTGAGAAGAGTAATGATTTGAAAAACCAAGATCCATAGCAAAACGAACAATGTGATGTGATGAGTGCTTCGATTCAATTACAGCTACTATATCTAAATGATGTTCATGAACTAAATTGTACAATCGAGGCAAAGAGGCACGCATGCCTCGTATATTCCATATTAAAATATTCATTGAGCAAGGTTAGAACCACTTCCCTGAATTGCATGAGATGCACTACGAATTAGGATCGTGGATGGTGGCAAGGGCGGAAGTTCCTTTTTGGTACGACGTTTGCGGCGTGGAACAACTGAAATAAATTCAGCCTCTGCAGTGGAATCCTGCAGGCGAGATAATAAAACATCATCATCCGGTGACGTAGGAATCAACTCCATGCGCCTGACTACGTCATCCGGGACCGTTGATACCTCTGGCGGCGGATCATTTTCTGGCAGCTCATTGTCAGAACAATGGCCAATGTCACAATCATCGGAGACATCTTTTGGTATCGTTGAGTCTCCAGCAGGCAGTGAATCATCATCCACCGATATTGGATGATCAGTCACAGGAACATCTTGGCTTGGGTCAGCGATAGGTTGCGCATGTGTGTCCATGGGAGGATTATCCACAGGTGCAGCAGCTGCACGGAGATTTCCCTCTTTACGTTTGACAGGGGTCCATCGTTGGGCAGGTTGGCGTGGAGGTGGCGGAGGTGGCAGAGGAGGTACCGTGCCCTTCTCTTTCGAATGACAATCGTGGGATGCATGGCCAAGTCGTCGACAAGAGGTACAAAATTGTGGCAAATCCTCATAAACCACAGTTTGCAGGATCATTCGATTTTTTGCCTGTAAATATATCTTTTGAGGCAATTCTTGAGAGACATCTACTTTCACACATACCCGTGCAACTGACAGACGTAACCCATCCGCCGTAGCGACATCCAGTTTTAGGGGCGTTCCTATTGTGCGGACTATTTCAAACAGCGCCTCCCGGTAATGTAGATGAATCGGCAATCCAGGAAAGGCAAGCCAAACCAGAACGATTGGAACGTTAGCAGTGGGATCAAAATCAGCAGTCCATTTCGTGATATGCATATGGCATCCGGAAATGTGCCATGAACGACGATAAAAACATCGCAAATAATCTGCTTCATTGCTAAAGTTCAAAAGAATATGCGTTTGATCGATAAGCGTAATGCGCAAATCCTGATGAAAACCAATTTTTTCAAATACCTCGCGTATAACCTTTAATGATGGCCGGCCGGCCCAAAAAGTGCCAACTAAAGAATGCCTGAACGAAGCAGCTAGGGCATCTATTTCTGAGTCAAGAAACGAAATCATTGGGATGCTCTTATACCGTGATACTGTTTTTGGTGAGATAGTGATGCGCTGGGAAGAGCCTTCACTGGTCACCACCGCGACGAAGGATGGCTGTGACGCAGAATGCATTTCGGGTGATGAGAAAAATTGCAGCTTTGTATACTATATTGATCGAAACCAAGAAGCTGAGTGGAATTGCGGCAAAGAAAAAAGAATGGAGGGCGGGCGAATCAGCGGCGGCGGCTGGGCCGCAGAAACGGCGACGATCGCCTGAGAGTGGCAGCCATTCTTTCATACAAATGTTAGTTATTATCTTAAGGGAAAGATAGAACTAAATGGAGGCTAGATTGGCTTACCAAGATAAGGCTTGAATGGTGTTCAAACCACTAAGAAGATAGTACCACTTAAGAGCTTGAAAAGCTTGAACCTAGCGACCATGGGGGTCACGGTTTTTGAGCAAGAAAGAGTAGCAATGTTAGCTTCACTCTATGAATTATGTAATCCAACTAAGAAGATAGACATTCCACTTATCTAGAGAATTCTTGAGGCTTGAAGATGAAAATGATTTTGGTCTTCCTTGGCTCAAGTTTGCCGTGTGAGGGGGTGAAAGAGTCCTTTTATCTTTTTGCTCTTTGTAATTCTTGAGGGTTGAGTTTAAGAGAGTTCTAGAGTTCTTGGAGAGAAATTTTCTTCAACAGGCTAAGTGTTTTAGCCGTTGGGAGCAAGAGAGAAGAAGGGAGTTCCCTCTTGCATGGTTAGGTTAATTAGAGTTAACTAACTTGAATTACTTTGGCCAACCAAGGTTACTTTATTGCTAACTTGAGTTACTTTAGCCAACTAAGGTTACTTTATTGCTAACTTGAGTTACTTTAGCATTGTGGTTAACATAAAGTAACCATGGTAAAGTTTGAAATGCCTCTTTGTTACACCATAGAGGAATCCGGCGGTTTAAGGGCAATTAGTAGTCTTTACCATGCTTTAGTTACTTTTCAAGTGTGTTTAATGGAAAGCTATTTGGTAGTTGCCCCTTTTTCCTTAATTACTTCCCTTTTTCTTGATTTTTCCTAATTAAAATGTAATTAGGAAAAATCATGAATCTTCTTGGATTCGTGGGGCCGAATTTAGTGAGGGTTGAGAGGGAAATTGCGCCATTACTTAAAACTCTTAATTGCTATTTGGGCTTACTTTTAAGGAGGCCCTTTCTAGGATTAGTTTAATTAGAGAAACATTCTCAAACCCCTTTTAAGGCCTTAGGGCCAAAGTCTTTTATAGTATTTGGGGTAAATTGGCCCCTCCACATAGTCCATAATTTCATGCTTGGATTATTATACCATAATTTTCCTTCTTAAAATCTAATTAAGGAAGTAATCACAAAACTAAATAAAATGTACTTGAAGATGCAACTTTTCATTAATTCACTTATACAAGTCTCAAGTACAATGTGATTTTCGTTGGGTACAACATCCTCCCCCCGGTATTACAAGTTTCGTCCTCGAAACTTAGGAGTTCTACTCAAAAAGATATGGGTATAAGCTTCTCATCTTTTTCTCTGTCTCCCAAGTAGCTTCATCAATCGAATGGTGCTTCTATTGCACCTTAACCATAGGTATGGATCGTTTCCTTAATGTCTTTTCCTTACGACCAACAGTCCTTTCCGGTTCTTCTACGTATGTCGCGTCGGCCTCAACTTTCAAGGGCTGCTCCTCGATGATATGGCTAGGCTCGTGCACATACCGACGAAGTTGTGATACGTGAAATACATCGTGCAATTGAGATAGCGACGGCGGTAGTGCTAGCTGGTAAGCGACTTCTCCAATTCGGCCAAGAATCTCATATGGTCCAATAAACTTGGGGCTTAACTTTCCTTTGATACCAAACCTCTTAACTCCTTTTGATGGCGACACTTTCAAGAACACCTTTTCTCCTGCTTGAAATTCCAATGGCCATCGTTTCTCGTCTGCCCAAATCTTACTTCTACCTTGGGCCGCTTGAACCTTTGCTTTATGATCATTATTCTCTCTCGAGTCTGTTCTACTAGATCAGGTCCTGTGAAGACCTTATCTCTGATTTCGTCCCAGTAAAGAGGAGAACGACACTTTCTTCCGTAAAGTGCTTCATACGGAGCCATCCCAATAGATCGATGATAACTGTTGTTATAAGAAAACTCCACTAATTTGAGATTCTTGTCCCAACTCCCTCCAAATTCAAATGTACAAGCTCGCAACATGTCTTCAAGCGTTTGGATGGTCCTCTCCGATTGACCATCCATCTGAGGGTGAAATGCAGAGCTCATTTGTATCTCGGTGCCCATCGCTTTTTGAAAAGCTGTCCAAAAGCGGGATGTAAAGCGAGGGTCACAGTCACATACAATGCTCATGGGTACTCCATGAAGGCTCACAATCTGATCAACATACGTCGTAGCCAACTTCTCCATAGAGGATTTGATGGTAATAGCCATGAAATGAGCAGATTTGTTAAACGATCGACGACTATCCAAATGGCGTCATGTCCGTTCTTCATCCTTGGCAGGTCAGTTACAAAATACATAGCAATGTGGTCCCACTTCCACTCAGGGACTTCAAGAGGCTTGTAATAAACCGGCGGGTCTCTGATGTTCCGCTTTCACTTTCTGACAAACAAGGCATTTCTCTACAAATTCTGCAATTTGCCTCTTCATGCCATGCCACCAGAATCTTTGCTTTAAGTCTTGGTACATTTTGTTGGCTCCAGGATGGATAGACAATCGAGAATTATGAGCTTCACGAAGGACTTCGTTCTTTATATCCTCGTCATTGGTGTGCGTGTTCCGACAGCGATGGCAGCTTCTTCATCACTTTAATACCGAAGATAGCTTCACCTCAAACCTATGCTGATTTTCGACCCATTTGTCTGACAAACTTTATATCAAAGGTTGTGACAAGAATTATTTCTTCCCGGCTGGGGGGCTACTTACTCGATTGATCTCACAAGAGCAAGCTGGTTTTATGTCGGGACATGGAATCGCTAAACAGATTTTAATGGCAAAGGAGATGGTGCATCTGCTTGACAAGCCGCATCATGGGGGTAGAAAAATAATCAAATCAGATATGGCAAAAGATTTTGATCGGGTCATTTGGGAGTACTTAGAGCGATTGCCGGTCAGGATGGGGTTTCAGAACTTTTTTGTCCGGCTAATCTTGAATAACTTATATGCCACCAGGTGCTCGATTCTAGTCAATGGTAAACCGTGTGGTTTTTTCTGCACTGGCAGAGGGGTTAAGCATGGGGAGCCATTATCTCCTCTGCTGTTCATTCTTGTTTCGGAAGGCTTCAGCAGGGGCCTTACCACACTATTTGCATCTAAGAAGATTCATGGTTTTGAGGAAATCATGGTGGTTACATTATTGCATTTCGGATTCTTGGATGATTTGTTAGTTTTCTTTATTCATCAGTACAGAACTTGCGCCGATTCACCCACTTTCTGAACCAGTACCAGACAGCTTCAGGTCAGCAGGTGAAATTTAATAAAAGTCAGGTGATTGTCAGTTATCGTATTTCTGGTAATCGGATGGCGAGTCTGTTAGGGATGCGCTTGTCTGCCCTCCCAATGAAGTATTTAGGAGCTCCTATTCATCGTGGTGTGTGTCGTACGGCGTACTGTTCATCATTGTTAAGTCACTTCGATAGCCGTTTGTCTAGCTGGGCAAATAAACTCTTAAGTGCAGCGGGAAGGTTGACTCTTATTAGCTATGTTCTTTCAGACATTCCATTGCATTTGTTTGTGGTTTCTAGACTTCCGCAAAGTGTCGTACATGAACTGGAGCAGAAAATTGCAAACTTCTTCTGGGCTGGCCGGCATCATTGGAGGTCTTGGAGGGATTTATGCATGCCCGTTTTGGAAGGTGGTTTAGGGATTCGGCACTTATCAATGTTGCAACGAGCTTACGAGTGTAAGATGTGGCGGAAATATCATCAGCAGTGTCATGGTTTGAACAAACTTCCTTCATCAGAAATATGGTGGCAAAAGATATTTTCGCAAAATGCTTTACTACTCTCCTGAATGGAATCGTATATGCCAGATTAATTCTTTTTGTCATAGCCGCTTTAGGGAGGGCCGGCTAGGTTTTCAGTGGCAACCGAATGAAAATGGCCAATTCTCACTAAAGAGTGCCTATGCCGAGTGTCGGGTCTCGCGTGCATCCTTGCGTTCATGTCGCTATATTTGGTGGCTTGGGTAGCTGCAGTCCTCTAAGATGCTCATGTGGAAGCTAATTTTTCAGGCTCTACCTATTTCAGAAAATTTGCATTCTTTTGCTATGGTTTTACCGACAATTTGTCTGTTTTGTTGGCAGTCTGATGGTGACTTGAATCATATTTTCCTACATTGTCATGCATTATCATAGATTTTGCGTAAGCTCGCTCTCCTTCTTGATGGTCCTACCACTCTCCAGTCTACGCCGAGATCTCATTTGATGAGCTTGTGGCTAACATCTTCTACCTATACCATGCATGGGCAGCATGGGTGGTGGTAAACATGTGATTTGTTAGGGGTGTTTGGAAAGAATATACAGGTATTATGTTTGGTGACGAAGTTTCTAGTCTGTGCAGGCTAGAGGAACGTATACGTCTGAATATATTTGTCTGGTGTCAGGCAGCTTCGGATAAGAGGTACGCTTCGGTATTGCCTTCGTTAGTTGTGGCTGGCTTGTCCCCCTCTATACATTGTCGACACGGTGTCATTGTCCGTTGGCTTACTCCCCCTTCTGGTCGAATGAAAGTTAATGTGGATGCGGCTGTGGTCCGACTCGGTTCGGCAGCTGGAGCTGTGGTATGCGACTCTAGGGGTGCGTTGATTTCTGTGGTTGCGTTCCCGTTGCCGTGTCTCCCTCCGTTACGGGCAGAACTACAGGCGGCATTGTATGCAGTCATTTTCTATGGGTGGAGATTTAGCAGATTTCTTTCAAAAATTGATTGTCTGGCTTTGCTTCGACTGCTTGTGAATATCTCTTCAGCGACTGGGGAACTACGTGATGATTTACAGCGGCTGCACACCTTTTTGCCGCTCACGGGTTTGGAACTCTGTTATGCTCCGAGGGAAGCTAATTCGATGGCCCACCACCTTGCATACTCTGGTTTGTCAGTATCTTCTAGCTCTGTGTTTACTGATCTATAGCAGTTGCCAACCGTTGCGCAAGGCTGACTTCTCATTGACTTCCATATGCCATATTTACAATCTTGAAATGGATTGCGCTTTTTTCCTTATGCTTGCATGCATCAACTTATTGATGCAAGCAGCTCGGGTACTTTTTCTACCTCATTTACTAATCATTCATTCACGGTGTGCTATTTGTTTTTATTATGTAGCTTATTACTCTATGTTTGTTGTATGCTTGCGAGGGATGGCAAATTTTGCTGCTAGTGATTGCGAGTTTGTCTTCCATAGGATTGGCAACCACAACTAGTCTATGCCTGCATTTCACTGAATGCAGGTAGGTGGGGCCTCTTTTATCTCCCTGTTTACCGATTTGCATCATTTACCGATTGTTGCACGGGGCTGCCTGGTCACGGACTTGACTTCGTCGTATTTACGTGGTTGAGATGGACTGCACTGTTAACACTTCTTCTGCCGGTATAATCTTTTTGATACAGGCAGCCCGCTGTATATCCACTCTGGTGATCGCATGCTTGTCTTCCATATGGATTAGCGAGAACTCATCACTCCTACCTGCATTTCGATGAATGCAGGCAGGTTGGGAACATCTTTTGATTTCATGTTTCTATTCATATTCCACATATATCGTATGGAGTTGACACTGATGCATATATTTTTGCAATGGTTGGCATGTTTCGAGGCTGGAGCATCTGTCTACAATCTGGAGCAAGGAGGACTACAAGACTCAGAATACTTCTATTATTATTTTAGGTGTTCCTTTACTGTCCCATGCTAGATAAATATATACTCTTATTCATTCGTGCAAGATTTTATCCGCAAGAGTGGTTTTGCTTGTCAAGGTTTTAATGCAGCATATCATATGCATCATGGGCAATACCCCTTCCCCCTAGCATTTAGACGCTTGGTAGTTTTAGTTTTTTTCGACCACACAGTTGTTTCGTTTTATTATGTTGGGGACTGCTCTGTAAGTTGGGTTTTCCTCCGCCACAAATGAGGGCTTATTAATAAGACCTGGGGGCCTTGCCTTTCTTTTTTGAGTGAAATTATATTAATATCAGATTTAAAGACACACAAAGTATTTAAACTGCTTTCGGATGGAGATATATATTTGATTACGTTATTTTCGAGTTAAAAACATATATCAGCAAAGGAATGGTTCGGGCCGAAAATATGTATGTTATGTACTTATTTATATTGTCATGGTGGAGAAATTGTTTTGGTCGAAAATATATAAGGTATATATATTGACTTGGTGAATAAACTACTTGGACTGATTTTCAGGTAAGAAATTGTATTTGAAGTGAGCATATTTTTATGAATGTTTAAGTGGGTGTGGAAAAATTATTGATATATGATGTGTGGGGGTATGCATACACGTATATATGTACGTGTATGGACGCGAACATATATATGAGTATGGATGCACCAGGTTATGTATGTTTATGCATTTGTATTTGTGGCACAAACATTGCATTGCATTTGATAAGTTGTGTCTAACATGGGCACAAATATTGATGGATGGCAGGATGCGTCTAGCATGGGCGCAGGTGCTGAGGACGATAGGATGCGTCTAACGTGGGTGCAGGTGTCGGGGACGGCAGGTCGTGTCTAACATGACACGGGTGTCAGACGGTAGGCCGGGTCTAACATGGACACGGGTACCGAGGCAGACCGGGTCTAACATGGGTACAAGTGTCGACAACAGCATGTTTTGTCTAATATGGACACATGTGTCGGGGTGATAGACTGTATCAACATTAGGACCCGGGACATGCATAGAATATCATGATTTTACAAGAGATGCATAACGTTTGCGTTACCTTAATTGTGTGTGTCATGATTTTAGAAGAAGACATGCATCATACAAATGTGGCATTGAGAATTGAATTGAATGAATGTTTAATTTATATTCATTGATGTGATTATGTTTATTCAGCTTATACTGTTGTTTGATTGTAGAAGTTATTTATTTTAATTTTATTTGCGAATAAGGACATGTATGTTTAATTTAAATTTATTTTATTATGTCTTTACCCCGTCCGCTCGTATATGATTTGCAGCAGCAGGTATAGGTAGGTACTTATGAGCGACTCAAAGCACTCATAAGTTGTTGTTTCTATTTTTCTTTGCAGAGGATCCAGGTTATGATATGATATTCATAGAGGACGATGTCGAGTGGCACAATGAGATCCATATTGGTAGACACATTGACTTTGGGAATACATTCAGGGAGTTCATATTATTGATTATTTCTGGTTTATAGCGTTTTGTAAGTTGATTTAGATTTTTTAGTGACCTTGTTCGGGCCTGGTCAGCCTTGACATTACAGTTTGATATTTACGCTGGCAGATTTTTATTTAAGCTTTATTATTTATGTTTCTGCAAATAAATTCTGCGTGTCATGGTGATGTATAAGAAATTTATATCAATGCATTGTATTTTTCGTAACAGACTACGACGGATGCACTATTTCGAAGCTAGGTTTTGGATGGGCGCTACATGAAGATTCTGCAACATTACCTGACCTAAATGACATCATTCGTTAAGTAATTTATGGATCTTCAAATCGAGTAGCGTGTTCAATTTCTTTTCGATTTCTTCTGGGTATATTCATCCGATTTCTAGAGTTAAAAATATTGGGTATTGTTCTTCACCATTCGCGTGAGAAAGTCACCGCTAGAAAGTCGGAGAGAAACGGATGATGCGGCAATTTGTGGTTGATTCCGGAGGGCATTTAACTGTAACTGAAAGTTCATCCTTTCTCTTTTGAAAACAGCTGTTAGGGGTTTACGACAATAAACTTAACGGCATCCGGCAAAAAATAAAAATAAAAATAACAATAAGCATGTGTTATTACTATTTTAGTCTTGTGCCAGAGGGTGTGTCACACGATGGGACAGCTGATATTTGATGTGCATCAAGGGTCCGATGAGGATCAAGGGCTCCATCAAGAGGTCAAATGTCCTATGACAAGAAGGAGGGCAAAAGAACTTTGTCATCAAGTTGCCACCTTCTTGTACAAGCATGTTCAAGATGAACCTAAGACTCCTTGCGTTCATTTCATTGAACCTTCAACTTGAGCATGTGTCAGCATGCACGTCTACATTCCTTGTTTTTGAATTTATTTTGTGTCGTGTGATCTTAGTTTTATGTATTTGCTTTGTAGGTAAATTAGGTGCAAGAGAATGTTTGAAGAGAATGTTTCAAAAGAATGTTTGAAGAGAATGATTGAAGAGAATGTTTCAAGAGAATGTTTGAAGAGAATGTTTGAAGAGAATGTTTCAAGAGAATGTTCGAAGAGAATGTTTGTCTACGCTAAGACAAATTCAAAGGTGTCCAAGATAGAATCTCTTGATCAAGTTGAAATCAAAATTATCCACAAAGGGGGGGCCGGCCATGTTTGAAACAAATGGATAATGATCAATCATGATTTGAATTCAAGTTTCAACCAATTTGAGATTTAAAATTGAAGAAGATTTCAGCTCCTATTCTCTTGATATACACGCCATTTGGAAGAAAAATCAACAACACAAAGATTGAATCAAGTTTGAATTCAAATTCAAACTCAATTTGAATTCAATCTTCAATCAACATTTGAATTCAAGTCCAGCCATCTTATCATCATCCAAATCAGATTTTCTGCACTTCTTTATCCTTCCACACGCCCACTTGAAGATCAAAAAGGATGAGATCATAATTCAAAGATTGAATTCAAGTTTGAAGTCAAAGTGAATCCAATCTTCAACTAGCCTTTGAATTCAAGCTCAACCACTTCATCTATATCTCCAACGCCAATTTCATCACCAAACATGACCAGATTCATTGAAGATAATGTCTTGCAAGATTTTAAGTTTTTAGCTAGGATTTGTTTTATAGCTTTGAATTCAAATAGTTTTTAATTTTCAAACATTGTTAGCTAGGTTTATTTTGAATTATTTCTAGCCTTTCAAAGCTGAATGGGGACGTTTTCTAGGCCTATAAATAGACCCCTTTGGCTGATTGTAAACACACCTTTTGATGAATAACAATTCTTGATATTTCATTCACTTTGTGTGATACTTTGTTTTCTTGGTTTTGCATTAAAAACCTAGGTTAAGATCCTTCAAAGTTGAGCATATTGAAGGTGTTGCCATTGCTTAAAGGTGCCGTCCAGGAGGGCCGTATTGGTTTGCCTGATCAACGACCATCTTGAAGTGTTGGTCTTGCTCATTCTTGATCCACACGTTTTTTTAATCACTAAGGAAGCAAGGGGAAGTCTTCTTCCTTGTGCCTAACCCTTTGTGAAGGACGTTTGGAAGGTGGAATCATTGGAGCCCACGAGTTGCACGCATCAAATTGGTATCAGAGACCAGGTTACTCTATTCCACTATCTATCATTTCCTTTTTCGTTTGAGTCTAGTCATTTCAATTTCAGTTGAGTCCTTCTTCTACCCCTCACTCTACACGCCATTATCTTACATTTCATTCAAAAAAAAAAAGTCATTTCCTTTGAGTCCTTGCAAGTTGCTGCGTTTTGCTTTTCATCATTCAAGTGACATTTCCTTTATTTCCTTTCACATGACAATCTGATTTTGAGTCGTTCAAACTTGAACACATTAGGGTTTGTTGCATTTTAGGTTACATTCAGCTTTCTTTAAAATAGTCCAACCATCAGCCTATAAAGCTACCTCGGTTTCAAATCATCTTGTTACTACCGAAGCTTTTAGTTGGTGATGATTGTATGCATCTTATGATTCGCATTGTGATTGATTTCATGCTTTAAGACAAGTAGTCGTACGTGTGTTTGCCTTCCCGAACCATCTTCAACCACAAAACCCTAATTCTACCACCACACCCCACGGCCCAACCAACCCCACCCCAACCCAACCCTAAAACGCACCAACCTGATCCCAAACAACTCTATTTACACCCCAAACAAAAAGCCCCAAACCAATTTACCCAAATACAATCAGATTCTAAAGATCCCAATTCATTCAAATAAACCCTAACCTTAGAATTTGAATTTTGTTCAAATTCTGTCCTAGACCAACCAATATCCAAATTGACCACACCAATCATCAATTACCAACCCAAATAGTCAATTTACAACACCCATTCCGTTCCTACAACCACATTCCGCAAAATCCCAAAACATTCAAAAACACCCTAAATCAAAACCCTAACCCTAACCCCTATTCGGTCCTACCCCAATTCCTTCACTTTCCAAAGTTGTTTTTTATTGCAAGTCCAAGATACGAATTGCATTTTAAATACATTGCACTATTCTATCCGAAAACGCAAGTGCTAAGCGCAAAACAAGTGAAATTCCAATTCTGCCCTTAGTCAAAAAAAAGGAGAATCTGAACCTTGCTCAATTGAAATAGCAAGGAAGAAAAAGAAAAACAAAAGAACAAGAGCAAAGAAAAAGGGCAAAACGTTTGTGCATTGCGTAGAAAATTTTTGGTACGACTTGCAAACCTTGGATACCATACTACTCCACATTGCCGTCCCCTATACCCCAATTATCCATTTCTTCATCTTCTTAAACCAATAACACTCTTGGTTGCTCGATTGTTGCATGACTTGAACCATTTTGTTGATAGTAAGTGCATAGAATCAAAATTAACTAAAGATTGCCCACGACAACCCTTAGTTCATCTTTGGTTCAGCCTTATACATCAACTTTGGTTGCTTATTTTCTTTGAATCTTAGTATAAAGTTCAAGTTTGTGTTCATTTCAAGTGATTCTACTTTGATACTAATTGGAGCAACTTGAAAGCAAAAAGGAAGAAACAAGCGGAGAACATTGTGGTTTGAAGAAGCCTTGGCAATACACTTCCTTATTGATCACTTTGCGACTTCTTAACTTCAAGTTATCCAAGAACCAAAGTGGTAAGAGAGTGGAAAGAATAGAAAGCAGAGTGTTCATAGCTTATTTTTTTTACTAATCCCTTAACATTTGTTTGTCTTTGTGTTAGTTTGCTTCTTTCTTTTTCCCTTTGTTTTCGTTCAATTCCTTGGGTACAATGGCCAGCAGCAATCATTCCGCATCTAGCAAGTCTAAAAAAGCCGAAACTGTTGACAATACTCAACAACAAATGCTGGAGATGCTTAAGAAACTCATGCATGACAATGAGATAATCAAGCATCGTTTGGAAGACGTGGAGAGAAGCTACAAAACGAGTGATGGCCAAGGAACAAGCAGGGCCGTACCCCTACCACAACCACGGCGCCATCCTCCAGAAGAAGTTGAGGACGATAACATTCGACCCCCACACACCGAAGCGAGACGGTTTGCTCCTCCTACACAAGCAAGAAGGTACGCTCCAAGAAGGTACAATGATGATTACATTCCCTTTGAGCATGATGACTATGACTTTGATGACCACCATCCCCGTGGTTACCAAAGACGCCAAAATCCCCTTTTTCCGCAAGATGACGATTTTCTCAAAACCAAAATAAGTATTCCCACATTTTATGGTAAAAGTAATGCGGAGGAATATTTAGAATGGGAAACGAAAGTGGATTTGATCTTTTCTTGTACCAATTATAGTGAATTGCAAAAAGTGAGGTATGCTTCCATTGAATTTTCTGGTTATGCACTTAATTGGTGGACGAATTTGTGTCGAAATAGAACTAAGACGAGACAACCCCCAATCGCCACTTGGGAAGAAATGAAGTTTGAAATGCGACAACGTTTTATTCCAAACAATTATGAGAGTTCTATTTTCACGAGTTTGCATAACTTACGACAAGGTTCCAAAAGTGTAGACGAGTATTATAAAGAGTTAGAAATTTTTTTGGAGAGGTCTAACTTGCAGGAACCTGAAGAAGCCACCAAGGCTCGATTCTTACATGGTTTAAACAGGGAGATTGCGCAAAGGGTTGATCTTCAACCTTACCTTGACCTCACAACCATGGTCCATATGGCTGAAAAGATTGAAGCACAATTAAAGGTACGTAACTCCTTTAATTTCAATTCCAATTATCGTACTAATCAATCTTCGTCAAGATTTCACAGCAAGCCTTCAGGAACAAGAAGTTCACGGCCTACAGGAGGCCAAACGCGTGACCAAGGAGCATCGCAAAGGATGGACAATCGTGTGCAATCCACACAAAGGAGAGATGAACGCACCCAACAAAAGGCTCCTACCGGCAATTCTTCGGATCCTTCAAACAGGTTTAGAGACATTAAATGTTATAAATGTCAAGGACGTGGTCACATAGGAAAAGAATGTCCTAATGCAAAAAGAATCATGTTAATTGAAGAGACAAACGAATATGTGTCCGAGTCCGAGCATGAAAACGAGTCTGAGCATGATAATGAAATTGAACCTGAAGAGGATCTAGGCGCATTAGATGATTTTGATACCAAGGAGTTTTTTGTTGTGCGTAGAGCTTTAAATGCATATCCGAAATTAGATGATCACGAACAACATAGAGAAAACATTTTCCATATTCATTGTATGATAAATGGTAAAGTGTGCACCATGATCATTGATTCCGGTACTTGTGCTAATGTGGCTAGCATCGAATTAGTAAGAAAACTGAATTTGCCTATGACTAATCATCCGCACCCTTACAAACTTGCATGGCTAAATGACTGCGGTGAAGTTAGCGTAAGTAAACAAGTTTTGATTTCTCTTAGCATTGGTAGTTACAAAGATGATGTTTTATGTGATGTCGCCCTAATGCATGCTAGTCATATCTTACTTGGTAGGCCATGGCAATTTGATAGACATGTGACATATGATGGTTATTTGAATCGTTATTCTTTCAAATTGAATGGCAAATTGTACAAACTGCATGCACTTCCACCACACAAAGTCCACGAGGATCACCAACGCATGTCCAAGTCTAGAGCCGATCCTAAGGAAAAAGAAGCCGAGAGAAAATTCGTGGAGTGTATGAAAAGTGAGAACAAAAAACACGAGAGCAAGGGAAAAGAGGTAGTGCCCCTAAGTGTCAACGAGTCCAAAAAGAAGTGTGGGTACTTCGCAAAGAAAAGAGAGGTTACACGTGCACTTTATAATAACCAAACTGTCCTCATCATCATTCCAAAGTCGTGTCAGCTTGCCCTTGAAGAACTCCCACCAGACTTACCTACCTCAGTTGCGTCCCTTATCCAAGAATATGAAGTTCTATTTCCCTCCGAACCACCATCCGGATTACCACCCATTAGAGGAATAGAACACCAAATCGACTTTGTTCCAGAAGCCGTATTACCCAATCGCCCAGCCTACAGAGCCAACCCCGAAGAAACCAAAGAAATCTAAAGGCAAGTAGACGAGCTCCTAGCTAGTGGACAAATCCGAGAGAGTCTAAGCCCATCTGCCGTCCTAGTCATTTTAGTACCCAAAAAGGATGGAACGTGGAGAATGTGTACTGATTGCCGAGCCATAAACAAGATTACCGTCAAGTATAGGTACCCCATACCGAGGCTAGACGATATGTTAGACATGTTGCACGGATCTAAATTCTTCACCAAAATCGACCTTAAGCAAGGGTACTGCCAGGTACGCATTATAGAAGGGGACGAATGGACGACTGCATTCAAAACCAAGTTTGGGCTCTATGAGTGGTTGGTGATGCCCTTCGGGCTCACCAACGCCCCTAGTACCATTATGAGGCTCATGCATGAAGTCTTACGTGCGTTCATAGGACGCTTTGTCATATTTCGATGATATCCTAATCTATTCCCACACCATAGAAGATCATCTTGACCACATTAGAGCCGTTTTTGAAAAGCTTAAGGAAGAACAACTTTACGCCAACTTTAAGAAGTGCTCCTTTTGTTTAGAACGCGTAGTTTTTCTAGGCTTTGTCATTTCGGCTGAGGGAGTAGAGATGGATGAGGAAAAGGTTAGGTCAATTGTGGAGTGGCCTATACCTAAGAATGTAGGGGAAGTTCGCAGTTTTCATGGACTAGCAAGCTTTTATAGACGCTTTGTCAAAGATTTTTCTCCCATAGCTGCACCCCTAAATGAAATTGTAAAAAAAGATGTGCCTTTTAGGTGGGAAGAGCCACAACAACAGGCATTTGATGAACTCAAACGTAGGCTGACCACTGCACATACTTAGACTACCAAATTTTGACGAGACCTTTGAGATCGAGTGTGATGCAAGTGGAGTGGGTATAGGCGCAGTTTTGACACAAAGTAAGAAACCCATAGCCTATTTTAGTGAAAAGTTGAAAGGAGCAGCATTGAATTACTCTACCTACGATAAGGAACTTTATGCCCTTGTGAGATCCCTACAAACTTGGCAACACTACCTTCAACCTAAAGAGTTTGTGATCCACACTGACCACGAAAGCCTTAAGTATCTTAAAGGGCAGGGAAAGTTGAACAAAAGACATGCCAAATGGGTAGAGTTCATAGAACAATTCCCTTACGTGATTAAGTACAAACAAGGAAAGGATAATATAGTTGCTGATGCCCTCTCTAGGAGATACACGTTAGTGACTACATTATCTTCACGCTTCTTAGGATTCGAATCACTTAAGGACTTGTACCCCAATGACCATGACTTTGGCACCATTTTCGAGGCATGTAAAGGAGCACCATTTGGGAAATTTTACATACACGAGGGTTATCTTTTCAAAGAACAAAAATTGTGCGTTCCCCAATCATCCCTACGAGAAGCATTGACTAGAGAAGCCCATGGGGGAGGTTTAATGGGTCATTTCGGAGTGTTCAAAACCCTTGAGACTCTTAAAGAACATTTTTATTGGCCCCACATGAGAGTAGACGTCGAGAGGTTGTGTGGTAATTGCATCACTTGCAAACAAGCCAAATCCAAGTCCCAACCACATGGCCTTTACAAGCCTTTACCCGTCCCTGATTCCCCTTGGATTGACATTTCTATGGACTTTGTTTTAGGACTTCCTAGGTCTCGGGGAGGACGCGATAGCATTTATGTTGTGGTTGATCGATTTTCAAAAATGGCACATTTCATTGCATGTAGGAAAGTTGATGATGCCACACATGTTGCTGATTTGTTCTTCAAAGAAATTATTAGATTGCATGGCATGCCACGTACAATTGTAAGCGATAGAGATACGAAATTTTTGAGTCATTTTTGGCGTGTTTTGTGGGCTAAACTTGGTACACAATTGTTGTTTTCAACCACCGCACACCCACAAACGGATGGACAAACTGAAGTCGTTAATCGTACTCTTTCTCAACTTTTGCGTGCCATTTTGCAAAAACACATTAAACATTGGGAAGATTGTTTACCATATATCGAATTTGAATATAATAGGAGTGTCCATCACGGTACTTTGCATAGTCCATTTGAAATCGTGTATGGCTTTAATCCCTTGTCTCCCATTGATTTGATTCCTATTCCCGTGCATGAACGTTCTAGTCTTGATGGTAAACAAAAAGCGGACAACATAAAGAAACTGCATGAACAAGTTAAAACACAACTAGAAAAGAAAAACAAAGCTTATGAAAGACGAGCTAACAAACATTGGAAAAGAGTTGTGTTTAAGCCTAGAGATTTAGTGTGGTTACATTTGCGCAAGGAAAGATTTCCCAATGAAAGAAAGTCAAAATTGTTGCTTCGAGGAGATGGACCCTTTAAAGTATTGAAACGCATAGGTGACAATGCCTACATCCTTGATCTTCCCGACATGTATGGTTCAATTTCACCTACTTTTAATGTTGCTGACCTCACCCCTTTTAATGATGACCTTTTTGATTCGAGGACGAATCCTTTTGAGGAGGGGGGGATTGATGAGGATCAAGGGTCCGATGAGGATCAAGGGCCCCATCAAGAGGTCAAAGGTCCTATGACAAGAAGGAGGGCTAAGGAACTTTGTCATCAAGTTGCCACCTTCTTGTACAAGCATGTTCAAGATGAACCTAAGACTCCTTGGGTTCATTTCATTGAACCTTCAACTTGAGCATGTGTCAGCATGCACGTCTACATTCCTTGTTTTTGAATTTATTTTGTGTCGTGTGATCTTAGTTTTATGTATTTGCTTTGTAGGTAAATTAGGTGCAAGAGAATGTTCAAAAGAATGTTTGAAGAGAATGATTGAAGAGAATGTTTCAAGAGAATGTTTGAAGAGAATGTTTCAAGAGAATGTTCGAAGAGAATGTTTGTCTACGCTAAGACAAATTCAAAGGTGTCCAAGATAGAATCTTTTGATCAAGTTGAAATCAAAATTATCCACAAAGGGGGGCCGGCCATGTTTGAAACAAATGGATAATGATCAATCATGATTTGAATTCAAGTTTCAACCAATTTGAGATTTAAAATTGAAGAAGATTTCAGCTCCTATTCTCTTGATATACATGCCATTTGGAAGACAAATCAACAACACAAAGATTGAATCAAGTTTGAATTCAAATTCAAACTCAATTTGAATTCAATCTTCAATCAACATTTGAATTCAAGTCCAGCCATCTTATCATCATCCAAATCAGATTTTCTGCACTTCTTTATCCTTCCACACGCCCACTTGAAGATCAAAAAGGATGGGATCATAATTCAAAGATTGAATTCAAGTTTGAAGTCAAAGTGAATCCAATCTTCAACTAGCCTTTGAATTCAAGCTCAACCACTTCATCTATATCTCCAACGCCAATTTCATCACCAAACATGACCAGATTCATTGAAGATAATGTCTTGCAAGATTTGAAGTTTTTAGCTAGGATTTGTTTTATAGCTTTGAATTCAAATAGTTTTTAATTTTCAAACATTGTTAGCTAGCTTTATTTTGAATTATTTCTAGCCTTTCAAAGCTGAATGGGGACGTTTCCTAGGCCTATAAATAGACCCCTTTGGCTGATTGTAAACACACCTTTTGATGAATAACAATTCTTGATATTTCATTCACTTTGTGTGATACTTTGTTTTCTTGGTTTTGCATTAAAAACCTAGGTTACGATCCTTCAAAGTTGAGCATATTGAAGGTGTTGCCATTGCTTAAAGGTGCCGTCCAGGAGGGCCGTATTGGTTTGCCTGATCAACGACCATCTTGAAGTGTTGGTCTTGCTCATTCTTGATCCACACGTTTTTTTAATCGCTAAGGAAGCAAGGGGAAGTCTTCTTCCTTGTGCCTAACCCTTTGTGAAGGACGTTTGGAAGGTGGAATCGTTGGAGCCCACGAGTTGCACGCATCAATATTTCTCCATTTTATGAGTTGAGCAAGTACAATATAAACAATTTTTTTTAACTAGAACCTAGTTTAGTTACGAATGACCAAGTAGCATTTTGCTTTCATATAACCATGTTAGATCCCTGGCAGATTATAAAAATATGTACACACACACACACACATATATATATATATGCACACACATATATTTATACTTTGACAATGGCGGCGGCGGCGATCCAAGGCGATTGTCGGCACTGATGCCGGCGATCTCTTCTGCTTCACTTCGATTCCCTCTTTCTGCATACATCTTCTTCTTTGCGATCTAGACAATCCGTAATATACCCTGCGCGGTTACTCAATCTCAATTATAACGCTGTCATGCAGACTACCCCATCGAAACCTACCTTCGCAGAGGTTCTTGCCGCTAAATCATTGCCGTCACCTTCGACGATTCGCCCCATTCAACGGTTCAAGGGTGTAGCGCCCCGACCCAGACAGCGGAATCCGAACCGGTACACCCGTCGTAACTTACTGAGAATACTACAAGACGTCTCATTTCTCGAATACACATCATCAATGACGTCAGAGAAATAAGTGCGGAAACACGTATCTCATAAATCTAAACCATCAATGCGGTACACCAAAAGATAAAGTGACTATCAACAACTGTTTATGGACACAGCCATCTAAATCTTCAAATGAAATATTAAAACTGAAATAACAAGAAACAATTTAAACAATTCCCAACATGCTCTAAGCATCCCATTTTGCCCACTCGCCGTCATCTTCTATGAAGATCATATCATACTCAGGCTCACCTGCATCATAAAGGTAGTACCCTTAGCGAAAACGCTAGCAAGTAACCCGCTTATAAGACATACGGGATCAACACATGGCAAGACATGAGTAATATATATAATCCAAAGGATTGATGGGGCACATGTCTTGTATAACTTCAAAAATATAGACTAGTAGCATACGAAAGCAAGAAACCGTAATTCATACGCACTTAACAGTTCAATGACAATCCAGTTGCAAACCAATCATAACATAACGACTCACGTGATGTATGACAAAATATGCACTACTCTACACAGTCACAAATGCGTATGCAATTTCTTTTCAAAACAGTGCAATGCATGTCACAATGTCCGGTCACATAACTTTATACCTTGTGGTGGGTCATGGCTTATATTTCCATCCCAAGACACACCACAGCTTAACGTTTTACCCTATAATGATCCATGGCTTATATTTCCATCCCGTGTCACATTACAGCCAACTTTATACCCTGTAATGCTCCACGGCTTATATTTCCATCCCGTGTCACATTACAGCCAACTTTATAACCTGTAATGTATCATGGCTTAGATTTCTATCCCATGACACATTACAGCCCATTTGGCAAACTTTATACCCTGTGCCGAAGCACAGCTCTTTTCAAAACATTATGCAATGCAAGTGCCATGATGCAAGAATGCAAGACTCCTCGTATCAATCACATTCTTCATTCACTTACTTCAATTCACATTCAATATCACTCATTCACACGAGACTCACCTTACTTACACACTCGAGCTTATTCTTCCCGGCAGGTCAACATCACCTAAACATTGATTCTAGAACCCAAAGGCTAATGTAAGAACCCTCACATTCCTCTTTTGAACTCTGTAAAGCCTCATACGTTTATTCCTAACCCCTTAGGTCATTCATGTTGAAATCCGATTCGAATACCCTTCGAATTCTCCACATTTGATTCACCATCTTAAGTCATGTTCTCAAGACTTAGACTAACCTCAATCATGTCCTAAGAAGTCCCTAAGGTCACCCAAAAGGTCCTCTAGCTTCCCTCTTTGTTCCCTTAATTTTCCACAAAACAGGTGGACGTTATACCCTGACGTCGATCGATCGACATCCATCTGAGGCACGTCGATCTCTCACTCAATCTACGTCGATCGATCGACGTTCATCTTAGACACGTCAATCTCTAACTCATCCTACGTTGATCGATCTACGTAAATCTGAAACAAGTCAGCCCCTCACTTGCTATACGTCGATCGATCGATGTACGTCAATCTCTCACTCAATCTACGTCCATTTTGCTGTTTTCTGCAGAAACTGCAGAAATCACCCCCAATTCGATCCCAACTTCCTTCAAAACCATTCCAAGCCTATTCCCCACTATCAATCCATCATTAATTCACCCAAAACAACACCTTTAACATACGATTCACGGATTCAAGCCTAGCACTAAAGTAATCATCAAATTAGGCCCAAAAATCTAATCTTCTCACTCTCCCTTCCCTTCAACCGCCATTATCAACAAAGTAGGGTTCAAGGGATTGGGATTTACATGATTTCACATAAACAACAACAACAACGAACAATTTTTCAACATATAATGGCCAAATCTCAAAATCAAAACACGTATGTCACATATAGATTCACGGAAAGAAACTACTGCATGGTGATCCAATTTTGATATCAAAAGTAGGCCTTTTTCTTTCGCAAAACGTCAGAACTTATAAGATGATTACTTGCCTGGGATAACTCGAAAACAGATTGGGAACTAATGGTGATTGGATCTATTCTTGGAGGATATCCTCCTCTCTTTTACCCTTGAAGAAATAGGCTGGCTTGGGGGGGAAAAGGGGAGGTCGACGGTTTCTATGGATGAGGAGGGGAAAACTGACGCTCGTCAGTTTTTTATATGGAAAGGAAAAAACTTGGAGTTTCTAAATTATATCCTATTATCTTATTTTTCTTAAAGGATTAATTTCTAATATTTAATTCTGAAATTAAATACTAATTAATTCTAATACTTAATCTCTTCATAAATACCACTTAATCCAATATTTAATTTCTTAATTTATTACCTTTGACCGTCATCCATTCATTCAACCACTTTTATCCTTAAATTACTCTACTGAGGGTGCGGGGCATAACATTCCACCCCCATTACAAAAAGTTTCGTCCTCGAAACTGACGTACCTTATTGGAAAAGCTGTGGATATAGCTCCTTCATTTGCTCCTCAAGCTCCCACGTGGCTTCACGCTCTGTATGTTTACTCCATTGAACTTTGACATACGGATTTACGCGTCTGCGGAGGATTTTATCTTTCCTATCCACAATCTTCATTGGATGTTCTTCATATGAGACATCTTCTTTAACATCCAATGGTTGAGCTTCAAGGATATGGCTCGGGTCCGATACATATTTCCTTAGTTGAGACACATGAAATACGTTATGGACTTGCGACAAACTCGGAGGCAAGGCTAACCGATATGCTCTTTCTCCAACCTTGCCAAGCACTTCATATGGACCAATATATCTAGGACTTAACTTGCCCTTCATTCCGAACCTCGCAACTCTCTTGGTGGGTGAAACCCGTAAATAAACCTTTTCACCTTCTTCAAACTCCAAGGGTCATCTTTTAGAATCGGCCCAACTCTTACTGCGATCTTGAGCCATCCTTAGCCTCTCTCTTATCACTTTCACCTTCTCAATTGTTTGTTCAACCAATTCTGGTGCAGTGATTGTCATTCCCCAACTTCGTCCCAACAAACCGGGGACCTGCACTTACGTCCGTATAATGCTTCAAATGGAGCCATACCAATGGCGTTGTGGTAGCTATTATTGTAGGAAAACTCCATCAATTTCAGCATGCTATCCCAGTTTCCTTTGAAATCTAAGGCGCAGGCTCTCAATATGTCCTCCAAGGTTTGGATGGTTCTCTCGGATTGTCCATCCGTTTGAGGATGGTATGCGGTACTCATTCTTAGCTCGGTACCCATCGCCTTCTGAAATGCCCTCCAAAACTTAGAAGTGAACTTGGGATCACGGTCTGACACAATACTAACAGGGACTCCATGCAAGCTCACAATGTTATCCACATATATGTTGGATAATTTCTCATAAGATGTACCATGTGGCATAGCTATGAAGTGAGCTGTCTTTGTCAAGCGGTCCACAATTACCCGAATCATCTCATTCCCATTTCTGGTTTTGGGTAATCCCATCACAAAGTCCATAGTCATGTGTTCCCACTTCCATTCTGGAATCTCTAGTGGCATCATCAAACCACCAGGTCGTTGATGTTCAGCTTTGACTTTTTGGCATACCAAACACCTCTCAACATACTCCGCTATGCTCTCTTCATCCCTATCCACCAATAGTTTCATTTGAGGTCCTTATACATCTTGGTGCTGGCGGGGTGGATAGATAACCTTGAATTATGAGCTTCGCGTAGCAACTCCTTTCGAAGCTCATCATTATCAGGTACGCACAACCGATTTTGAAACCATAGAATTCCATCTCCTTGCAATTGGAAATATTTTACTGGTCCTGTAGATAACTTGTCACGGATTCCTTTCAGCGTTGCATCATCATACTGTGCTCCTTTAATTCTGTCTACCAAGTCTGGGCTAATAGATAGAGCTGTGAGAACGTTCGCTACCGAATCCACCATATCGAGACCAAACTCCTCGATCTCTCTTTCCAACGGGGACTGTCTAGCATGACTAGACTTTCTACTCAGTGCGTCCGCCACTCTATTTGCTTTACCCGGATGATAGTTGATGGTCAAGTCATAATCCTTGAGTAACTCCAACCATCTTCTCTGTCGCATATTTAGCTCTTTCTGCGAGAATAGGTACTTCAAGCTCTTATGAACAGTGAACACCGCACACTTTTCTCCATACAAATAGCATCTTCAGATCTTAAGAGCAAATACCACAGCTGCGAGCTCCAAGTCATGCGTCGTGTAGTTCTGCTCATATGGTTTCAATTGTCTTGATGCGTACGAAATGACTCGTTCATTTTGCATCAAGACACAACCTATAAACAGAAAGTTAGTTCAAGACTAGCATATGTATATACAATGCATTAATTGTAATGATGTACATACCTAGTCCTTTCTTGGACGCGTCGCTATAGATCACAAAACCGTCGGTGCCGGAGGGTTGTGCCAACACCGGGACTGTGGTCAATCTCTTCTTGAGCTCAGAAAAGCTCTTTTCGCATTCAGCAGTCCATTTGAACTTAGTCTTCTTTTGCGTAATCCGACTCAATGGAACTGCTATTGTTCAGAATCCCTCAACAAACTTCCTGTAGTAGCCTGCCAAGCCCAGGAAGCTTCTTACTTCAGTCACGTTTATAGGTCTTGGCCATTCCGTGATGGCTTCTATCTTCTTAGGATCCACAGAAATCCCATCCTCTGAAATCACGTGACCGAGAAAGGCTACACTTCTTAACCAAAATTCACACTTGCTGAATTTGGCATAAAGCTTTTGTTGTCTCAAAATTTGCAACACCACTCTTAAGTGTTCAGCATGAGCTTGCTCGTCGGGGGAGTAGACCAAAATGTCATCGATGAACACCACTACGAACTGGTCCAACTGCTCTCAGAATACGGTGTTCATCAAATCCATAAAAGCTGTTGGGGCATTTGTCAATCCGAAAGGCATTACCAAGAATTCATAATGCCCGTATCGAGTCCAAAAAGCTGTTTTAGGTACGTCTCCTGCTTTCACAAGAAGCTGATGATACCCCTGACGAAGGTCAATCTTTGAAAACCATCAGGCTCCCTTTAGTTGATCAAATAAATCCTCGATCCTTGGCAGAGGATATTTGTTCTTAATGGTGATCTTATTCAACTCTCGGTAGTCAATACACAACCTCATGCTGCCATCTTTCTTCTTCACATTCTGTAAGGTGTCTTTGATATAGGTTCGGCTCCTGGGATCAAATTGATCTCAAACTCCACTTCTCTCGATGGCGGAACTCCCGGTAAATCATCTGGAAATACATCCTTGAACTCATTGATTACCGGAATCTGATCTATGGGGGAAACTTCTTGCTTAGAATCTACAGCATACACCATAAATCCCTCTGCTCCTTTTTGCAAAGCCTTAAAGGCCTTAATCGCTGTCGAGTATATCTTCTTTGGGGCTTTTGTTAACTTAACGTTTCCTTGTACCGTTATTTCATTCATTTCAGGGTCCTTAACAGTCACTTGCTTAAGTTTACAGTCAATATTGGCATGATTCTTGGTCAGCCAATCCATGCCCAATATCACAACAAAATCCCTCATCGGAATTGGAACTAATGTCACCGAAAACACCTTTCCATCCAACTCCAACTCACAGTCTTTGTACTGGTGGTGGGAAACCAGCACTTGTTCGCCGGCTGCCTGCCCCCTGATGGGGGTTTCAAGCCATTCGGGTACACAGTTGAGTCCTTTGACGAACCGCTTAGAAATGAAGGAGTGACTCGCTCCACTATCAAACAATACGTTCGCAGGTACTTTATTAACTAGAATCACATCTAAACACACAAAGTGCAGTACATAGGTTTTCACATAAAGCACATTTAATCTCCAACTTAAACAACTAGAATTCAACTTAAGCAACTAATATTCAACTTAAGTCGTACCTGTCACAACGTCCGTATCCTCTTGAACTTCGGCGTCCGTCATCGCATGGACTCTCACGTTGGGCCTACCTCTCTGCTGCTGTGCCGGCCCTGCTTCTCCCTGTGGCTTTGGTTTCCACTCGGAGCAATCCTTTATTCTATGGCCCGTCTTCCCACACTTGAAGCATGCTCCTGACCTCTTCCAACATTCACCCACATGGTTTTTTCTAGCAGTGTGGGCATACTACTGGTTCTTGGCGGTCGGGCTGATTCTGTTGCGGTGCCCTCTGGATTTGTCCCGTCTGCCCCTTCCTGGGAACTTTGACCCAACGTCCGGGTCTACCTCCACTTCTTTCTTCTCTAGGCCTCTTGCTGGTTTCGTCACGAGCCTCTCTAGGCTGTGACCGGCGCATGTCACTCGCCACACGGTAACATGCATCCAACATCTCCTCAAAAGTTTCAAGCTAGACCCCGCTATAGCCGTCCGTATGCGGGGGTTCAACCCTTCCTCAAATTTCAGCATCTTCATCCTGTTGTTTTCCAACACCATGGGCGTGAATTTTCCCAAAGCATGGAATCTATCGGCATAATCAGAAACTGTCATCCTCCCTTGTTCAAACTTATCGAACTGCCTCATCTTCTCCAAAATGGTAGTTTCAGGCATATAATAATCCTCGTAGGCCTGTACAAACTGTCTCCACTGAATAGGGGGAGTCATCTTGGGCAGAATACCATTCCACCATGCGTTGGCTCTGCCAATCAGTAAGGGCGTGGCCACATCAACCTTAAGTTCTTCAGGCACTTGCACCAGCCTAAAGCACTTTTCCACCTCGTCCAACCAAAATCCGGCCACCTCTGGGTCAGTGGTCCCTTCAAAGGTGGGGGCATGCATCTTCCGTATCTCTCCAATATAGTAACAAATGCCGTGCTGAGGCGGTGGTGTCAGAGGAGGTTGTTGTTGTTGCTGGGCAACTCCTTGTGCTATCACTGTGATAGCGTCTATCAGGGTCTGGGGTACCATCACTGGTGGTGGTGGAGGGTTCTCGTTCCCATTGCCACCGTTTCCTTGGTTATCGCTTCGGGAAGCATTTTCTGCGAAATCAACGCTTATTAGCATTCAGCAATTCCAAAAGTAAATACTGAAGGCCCATATGCGTTGTTCAAGGCGGAATTCGTAAACTAAAATAAAAGAACATTTATTGATTACGTTTTATCGCGCTCGCACACACCCATCCCAATCAAACTTACATCTAAGATCATATTCTTAGACCTAAAGATCAACTTAGGGTCAAAATCATAGCTTAAGACTCTATATGACCTAACCTAGGTCTCCGAGGTAGATCTGAAGCCTAGGCTCTGATACCACTTGTAGCGCCCGAACCGGACAGTGGAATCCAAACCGATACACCCGTCGTAGCTTACTGAGAAGACTACAAGACGTCTCATCTCTCAAATACACATCATCAACAACGTCAGAGAAATAAGTGCGGAAACATGTATCTCATAAATCTAAACCATCAATGCGGTACACCAAAAGATAAAGTGACTATCAACAACTGTTTATGGACGCAGCCATCTAAATCTTCAAATGAAATAAGAAAACTGAAATAACAAGAAAAAGTTTAAACAATTCCCAACATGCTCTAAGCATCCCATTCTGCCCACTCGCCGTCATCTTCTATGAAGATCATATCATACTCAGGCTCACCTGCATCACAAAGGTAGTACCCTTAGCGAAAACGCTAGCAAGTAACCCGCTTATAAGACATACGGGATCAACACATGACAAGACATGAGTAATATATATAATTCAAAGGATTGATGGGGCACATGTCTTGTATAACTTCAAAAATATAGACTAGTAGCATACGAAAGCAAGAAACCGTAATTCATACGCACTTAACAGTTCAATGACAATCCAGTTGCAAACCAATCATAACATAACGACTCGCGTGATGTATGACAAAATATGCACTACTCTACACAGTCACGAATGCGTATGCAATTTCTTTTCAAAATAGTGCAATGCATGTCACAATGTCCGGTCACATAACTTTATACCCTGTGGTGGGTCATGGCTTATATTTCCATCCCATGACACACCACAGCTTAACTTTATACCCTGTAATACTCCACGGCTTATATTTCCATCCCGTGTTGTTGTAACCCAATTATAGAATCCTTCCTGTACCTAAGGTTGAGCTAATGAACATGTGACAATGTACGCTTGCGATTGGAATTGATTAAGTCAATGATCGTTATAAGTATATCATGAGAGTACTATATGTATTACAAGAAAGGATCCAATTGCTCCATGACTTTGTGGGATTCAGCCCTAGCCAAGATAGGCTATTTTTAAAATCCTTATTTAAATATAGACTCATGGCATGAAATGTGTATTTTTTTTTGGAAAAACAAAAAGGGGATGGCAAGAATAAATTACAAAGGCTAGTTGGGGTTATTAAAGACCACAACCGCCAGCTGCATTAAGAGGGAGAGGGGGAGGGAGGCCAATTAAGAAGAAAAGTGGCTAGACTTAATGGGAACTAACCTAACCAAACCTAAAAGGAACTATGGTTAGTCAAAAGAAACTATGGTTGGCCTAAAGTAACCATAGTTAGCAGGAAAGTAACCTTGGTTAGCCAAAGGTAACCAAGGTTAGGACATCTAATTGGAGAAGGATAAGGCAAAACCCTAACCCCACCCATACACCCATAGACCCATATTTTACTATAAAATTTATTGTGACATAACCGCAAGTATGATGACCGTGCGGGCCCGGAATAGAATAGACCCGGCAAGTATGATGATCGTGCGGGCCCGGAATAGAATAGACCCGGCAAGTATAATGACGTTACCGTTCCAAATCCGGGAGTAATAGATTCGAAGAGGAGAAGTTACCGCCTCAGATCAGGGAAGATAGATCTGAACACTCTATTGTTTTATGACGATGATGATTTGAAAGAAAAGCATGAAAAGTCATTTTCTCATTTTTACCATGATGCATCACATGTGCATATGCATGCATGTCACGTTTATGGAGTAATTGTGTAGTGACACACGATACTTAGACTAAGTTGGTATGACCTTGTAGAACCTAAGTGTGACTACCTTAAGTGATGATTATTATGGTATTATTCATCGATGCAAGTTACAGTCTCTTAATGTTATATTCTATCTTGACTGGTGATTTTTCTTAAGTTAAGATCTTATTATATTAAGCGATGATCCTTATCGAATGTTGGTCGGAGGACAGGTATGCTTCTAAACCAAATATTATTTGGGGTTCGGTTCTTGCTCGTACTTTCCATTTACCCCATGATTATTATAGTATACTTGCTGGTGACGTTGTCACTCACCCTATTTTTTTCTCCAGAGGTGGCAGGAGACAAGGTAGAATGGATTGATGACGAGCCTAGAGTTCCCTACCCATGAGTGCATTTGGAGGATGACCAGGATTAGGAGACTGAACGTACCAGCGTTAAGGGATGACGGTTTTTATGTAATTGCGATGGGATAAACAATTTGCTTTGGTTGTTTTTCTGTTACATTGACGTGGCTTGTAAACCTTAAGTGGTTGTGATGACTCTTTAATTTTGAAGTTTTTAATTCTGTCACGGTTACTCTTATTTGTTGCGCGTAAGCACGAAAATCCATGCATTGCTATCATGGATCACGACGCGTATGGATGACGCCTAGTACTCTCCTTAGTGAAGTACGGCGGGTGCACCGACTTCGGGGGGCCGGGGTGCGGGGCGCCACAGGTGGTATTAGAGCAAAGGCTCCAGATCCGGGCAGAATGTAGAACTAAGTTATGATTATAGTCGACTAAGTTTGATCTTAGACCTAAGAATTGATGTTAGATGAGGGTTGACCTTAAAACGGAACGACTTTAACCAACAAATTAGGGCACAGCCCAGTGGTAGGTCCCACCTAATGACCTATCATAAATCTGAACAGTAATGAATGTACGCATATGTTCTTCCGATATGTCAAGTAAATTTTATTACTAGTTGTGACATTCCTGTACTGAATAAAGTCGACACTGCGTGCTGTAGATGGTGCGACCCAGAGGGAGACCAGCCCGAGCTAGACCCGAGGTGCAAGAGCCTATCCCACCTCCACCCGCTCAGGCACCTCCACCTCCACCGCCTCAAGGCCAAAATCCACCGCCAGTGCAGAATGTCTCTCCCCCACAAGGACCTTTTCCACCTATGATGCCAGACATAAATACTTTTCAAAACTTTTGCCAAACAGTTACACAAATTGGACAAGTGATGCTCCAGCAGAATAAACCTCAACCTCACGAGCCGATTAGAGATGGTCAGTATTACTTTGAGAAGTTGAAAAGAGCCAATGTTCCGCCATTCGAAGGAAAGTCAGATTCTGACATGGCTGAAAAATGGCTTGATGAGGTAGAAAATTGCTTCGAACTAATCAGAGCCCCAGAGGAAATGAAGACTCAAGCAGTCAGACCCTTTCTGTTAGGAGAGGCCAACCAATGGTGGAAGGCCAATCTGCAAGCTTTGCCAAGACCAATTCCCTGGGAGAGGTTTCTCTAGGAATTTAACAAGTTCTACATACCCCCTTCAGTCAAGCTACAGAAAAGACATGAATTCGAACCCCTGATGCAAGAGTCGGGGATGACGGTTGCTGATTACGCCAACAAATTTATAGCTCTGGGAAGATTCCAACCATCCACTATGAATGACGAGGAAACAAAAATGTTGAAATTTGAGAGAGGACTGAACCCTAGAATCCGAACATGGTTGGTTAATGCCAACCCAGCCAACTTTGGTGCCCTTCTAGATGCCTGTTACAGAATTGAGTGAGATATCATCCGCAGGGACGAGTTTAATCAGAAGAGGGGAAGGGAGACGATCGGAAGTAGAGGGCCCCATAAGACTGCCAAGCAAAACACAAGGGGGCCAGGGCGCCAAGGGAAGAACCGATTTCAGCGCCGCTCCCAGAAAAACCAATCACATAATCAGGGACAACAACTTGCCATTCCAAAATGCGCTCATTGTGGTAGGTTCCATGTAGGAGAATTCTATGTCCAGGCTGGCAAATGTTTCAGATGTGGTCAGACTGGGCACATCCTAAAGGACTGCCAAAACAATGGGACCACCTGCTTTGGATGCGGGAAAACGGGACACATAGCCAGAGAGTGTCCTGAGAAGGGAACCCAGCAACAACAACAACCACCAAAACCTCAGCGTCAACGTACCAACGCACGAGTCCATGCTATGACTGACGCAGCTGCTGAGGAAGCCGACAATGTAGTGACAGGTATTTTCCGGAGACCGTACTACTTTTCTTTTACAACATCGTTGCCTTATGGTTGCTTAGTAAGAATTGTATGATTCAGGAGTTATACTAGTATATTCAATACCTGCCAACGTACTATTTGACAGTGGCGCCAGCCACTCTTTCATATCCAAGAAATTCGCAAAGAGCATTGAGAAAGGCCCAACCTATAGTGATGCACCTTATAGAATCCAAGCAGCTGGGGAGCAGGTGCTTGTAGCTCACCAAGTGTTCAAAAATTGTGAACTTGAATTTAATAACCATCGGTTTGACGCCGATTTGATTTCCATACCCATGAAGGACTTCGATGTAATTCTTGGAATGGACTGGCTCTCCAAGAACTGTGCCAACATTGATTGCAGTGAAAAGCAAGTTACCTTTAAGGACCCCACACATAAAGACGTAACATTTCAAGGGGGATCAAAGTTACGAAAGAACCCTAAGAACATTTATGTAAATGCAATTCGCGCCAGTAAAGCTTTAAAGAAAGGACATCAAGGATATCTGGTCTATGCAATAAACACTGATCAGGCACCCGCGGACTTAACTCAAGTTCCAGTAGTCCGAGAATATCCGGAGGTCTTTCCAGAAGAATTGCCAGGCCTTCCCCCGGAGCGGGAAATAGCTTTTGAGATCAACCTGATTCCAGGAGCTGAACCAATATCGAAGGCTCCATACAGAATGGCCCCCGCAGAACTGAAAGAACTGAAGGAGCAGCTATGGGAGTTATTGGAAAAGAAGCTGATACGCCCAAGTGTTTCACCTTGGGGAGCTTCGGTACTGTTCGTCAAGAAGAAGGACGGGAGTATGCGGTTGTGTATCGACTATAGAGCGCTCAATAAAATCACCATAAAGAATAAGTACCCCTTGCCAAGGATCGACGACTTGTTCGATCAGCTTCGGGGGCAAGAATTTTCAGTAAGATTGATCTTCACTCGGGATACTTCCAGTTGAAGATCAAGGCTGAAGACGTCCACAAAACTGCATTCAGAACCCGTTACGGACATTACGAGTTCTTAGTAATGCCGTTCGGACTGACCAATGCGCCTGCCGCATTCATGGATCTAATGAATCGAGTTTTTCAAGAACAATTAGACAAATTCATCGTAGTCTTCATAGACGACATCCTGATATATTCACCAGACGAAGAAGCCCATGCAACCCATCTAAGGATTGCTCTGGACATTTTACGAAGAGAGAAACTGTATGCGAAGTTCAATAAGTGCGAATTTTGGCTACGAAGTGTAGCCTTCCTAGGGCATGTGATATCCGAAGAAGGGATATCAGTAGATCCCAAGAAAGTCGAAGCAATCACAGAGTGGCCCAAACCGACAAATGTTACGGAGGTACGAAGTTTTCTCGGTCTCGCGGGTTACTATCGAAAGTTTGTAGATGGATTCTCTCGGATTGCGATGCCCATGACCCGCTTAACCCAGAAGAAAACTAAGTTTTAATGGACCTCAGACTGCGAGAATAGCTTTACTGAGTTAAAGAAGAGACTGACTTCCGCCCCAGTCCTGGCACAACCCATTCCCGGAGAAAACTTTGTGGTATATAGTGATGCCTCTAAGAACAGGTTAGGATGTGTCCTAATGCAAAAAGATCGAGTAATTGCATATGTATCCCGACAGTTAAAACCCTTTGAACAAAACTATCCTGTACACGACCTTGAGTTGGCAGCCGTGGTCTTCGCACTAAAAATATGGAGACACTATTTGTACGGCGAAAAGTGCAAAATTTTCACGGATCACAAAAGTCTTAAATACTTATTCACCCAAAAAGAGCTGAACATGCGACAACGAAGATGGCTGGAGCTAATAAAGGACTATGACCTATCAATTCAATATCACCCGGGAAAAGCCATTAAGGTGACGGACGCATTAAGTAGAAAAACAAGTCATCTACGCCAACCTCCTTTGCAGCGTGACATGGAGGAATTTGATCTAGAAGAAGTCGATTCAATTGAGGGCATGCTCGCAAAATTGATGATAATTCCTTCGTTAATAGATAGAATTAAAGAGGAGCAAGAAAAGGACGAAACCCTAAGAAAGATAAAGGATCGAGTACAGACGAAACCCAATGGTGAATTTAAGGTTCGGGACGACAACAGTCTGTGGTTTCAAGAAAGATTGTGCGTATCCAGTAACGAAGACATTTTGAACGAAGTTCTCAAGGAAGCACATAGCTCGCGATTATCCATCCACCCTGGAGCTAACAAGATGTACCAAGATTTGAAACAACGATTCTGGTGGTGCGGCATGAAAAGACAGATTGCAGAATTTGTGGAAAAATGCTCGTGTGCCAAAAGGTGAAAGCAGAACATCAGAAACCCGCAGGGTTGCTACAGCCTCTCGAGGTTCCCGAATGGAAATGGGATCACATTTCAATGGATTTTGTGACTGACTTGCCTAGAACGAAAAACGGTTACGATGCCATTTGGGTGGTTGTTGACCGTCTAACCAAGTCCGCCCATTTCATGGCTATGACAATCAAGGCCCCAATGGAAAAGTTGGCCACGATGTACGTAGAACAAATTGTAAGTCTACCTGGTGTACCCCTAAGTATCGTGTGTGATCGCGACCCTCGTTTCACATCACGATTCTGGACAGCTTTTCAGAAAACAATGGGTACTGAAATTCACATGAGCTCGGCATTTCATCCCCAAATGGATGGTCAATCAGAAAGAACTATTCAGACACTGGAAGACATGTTGCGATCTTGCATACTCGATTTTGGGAAATGCTGGGATCGAAGCCTCAAACTAGTAGAATTTTCATATAACAACAGCTACCATCGATCTATAGGAATGGCCCCATACGAAGCACTCTATGGAAGAAAGTGTCGATCTCCTCTTTATTGGGATGAAATAGGAGACAAGATTCTCACTGGACCCGACCTAGTCGAGCAAGCTCGAGAGAAGATAAAAATTATAAAGCAAAAGTTACAAGCAGCACAAGATAGAAGCAAGGTCTGGGCAGATGAGAAGCGGCGAATTTCAAGAAGGAGAAAAAGTGTTTCTCAAAGTGTCGCCAACAAAGGGAGTTAAAAGATTTGGTATTAAAGGGAAGTTGAGCCCAAGATTTATTGGACCATACGAGGTTCTTGAGAGAATTGGAAAAGTGGCCTATCGACTCGTTCTACCGCCCACCCTATCTCAAATCCATGACGTGTTTCATGTCTCTCAACTACGACGATATGTACACAATCCTAGTCATGTCATAAAAGATCTACCTTTGAAAGATGACACGACCTATGAAGAAGAACCAGAAAAGATAGTCGATCGTAAAGAAAAGGTGCTAAGGAAAAGAACTATACCAATGGTTAAGGTACAATGAAAGAACCATTCTGTGGATGAGTCTACCTGGGAACTAGAAGAGGGCATGAAAAATTTGTACCCTCACCTCCTCGTTTAGCACTTTCAAGTTTCGAGGACGAAACTTATAATAAGGGGGGGAGAATGTTGTAACCCAATTATAGAATCCTTCCTGTACCTAAGGTTGAGCTAATGAACATGTGACAATGTACGCTTGCGATTGGAATTGATTAAGTCAATGATCGTTATAAGTATATCATGAGAGTACTATATGTATTACAAGAAAGGATCCAATTGCTCCATGACTTTGTGGGATTCGGCCCTAGCCAAGATAGGCTATTTTTAAAATCCTTATTTAAATATAGACTCATGGCATGAAATGTGTATTATTTTTTTTGGAAAAACAAAAAGGGGATGGCAAGAATAAATTACAAAGGCTTGTTGGGGTCATTAAAGACCCCAACCGCCGGCTGCATTAAGAGGGAGAGGGGGAGGGAGGCTAATTAAGAAGAAAAGTGGCTAGACTTAATGGGAACTAACCTAACCAAACCTAAAAGGAACTAAGGTTAGTCAAAAGAAACTATGGTTGGCCTAAAGTAACCATAGTTAGCAGTAAAGTAACCTTGGTTAGCCAAAGGTAACCAAGGTTAGGACATCTAATTGGAGAAGGATAAGGCAAAACCCTAACCCCACCCATACACCCTCAACGGCTAAACCTAGCCAAAGTGACAAAGTTCCCTCCAAAACACACTTGAAGAACTTTCTAAGTTTTGTTCAAACCCTTTTAGGAAGCTCAAGAGAATTCCATCTCTCCCCTTTCTCTTCCAACCCCACGGCCAAGAGGAGCACCAAGAAGAATTGGATTCCTCCAAAGCTAAGTGACATTAGGTAAGTATTCTTAGCCTCCTAAGAAGACATTTCTACTTTCATGAAGATGAAACTCATGGTGTGCCTCTCTTTGCTCCAAAACCGTGACCTTAATGGTCTCTAGACTCAAGGATTTCAAGCTTACAAGAACTCTAGCTTAGAGAAGCTTGGACACTACTCACACTACTTTTGGTAAGCCATCTAGCTTTCTTTTGAAAGAATGTTGAATTAAAAACATAGACTAACTATGTTTCTTTGTTTCTCCCCCACCACCGTGGGAATGCTTGTGTAGAGGAGAGAAAGACTTCAACTTTTCACCTTTCCAAGAAGAGTAAGCGAACAAGGCAAGTACACTATACCTTTTTATGGTTTAGATGTGAAAGTGTGTGCATGAATGGCTAGAAATACCTAAGATTTAATCTTAGTTGTGAAATGGTAAGTTTTAAGACCAAAACTTTCGGCCCTAGGCTTTTAAATGTGAAGGAGTAGAACTTTGCTCCAAAGATGTGTTCTTTGATGGTTATATGCATGTTTATGTTCTAACCTAGGCTTGAATGTGTTAAAGATCCTTTCTTTTATGGTGAAATGCTCACGGTAGAGGGGTTACGGGGAGGTTGGGTGAAGTTTGCATGCAAAATGTTAATATAGCAAGGAAATAGGGGCAAGATTTGATCTTGTGTGTGTTAGGCTTGATATACTCCTGATTATATCATTTTCTTGCATGCACCAAATATTGAGGATGTTGGTGAAGGGTGCGTGTGTTTGTCTCAATGTTATGGCTAAGTGTTGGTGGCGAAAATGTGAGCCAAGGACATCTAGGAAGAATGTATGATCACTGGAAAATTTTGGAGCTGGACCGAAATTTTAGCTGTTTTGTGAAGCCAGCAAAGGGACCTTAGGAACCTTCAATTCCACTGATTTTTGGTGTGCTATTATTTTTATGTGTTTGTTAGGTGTGAGAGTTGGAATCACCTTAAAAAGAGCCACGGTTTATTTTTAATGAATTTTCTACTGAGATTGGTCTTGCTGGAAAAGTTGTACTGGACAGAATTTAAGTAATGTGTTTAGTAGCTTAAAAATGGACCTTAGGGGTGTGCAAATCCATTAATTTTCGGCATGGTACTAGCCTCATGAATAAAGAAGATATGGCAGTTTGAATTTTATCAAAATAAATTGTGGTTTATTTTTAATTAATTTTCTAGTAAAACGGGTCAAACTGAATTATGCTGGATAGACAGAATTTATGTCACACTTTGCATGATCTGGAAAAGGGCCTTAGAGAACGGGATTTGGGCTAACAATTGGCAGGATGCTAGCCCAATGAGTTTATTAAGTTAGGGAGTTGGAATTTCCAGAAAAAGATTAACGGTTTGGTCATAATAAATTTTATAGTAAAATGTGGTCATTTCAGAATTCAGATTGCATTGTTTTATGAAAAGGAGCAATTGAGTCCCTTATTGATACCGTAATTTCGCAACACATGCATGGCATTCACTTATGACAGTCACGGAGAAGTACATGTGGTTAAATGAGTCTAAAGCGTGCATTTTAGTAGAAAATTCCTAAGAAGAAGTAGACGTTACGAAGCTGGAAAATTCCAGCATGTCAACGAAAATGTGTCCATTCGTTTTTATCATGCATTATGCCGTCATTTGCACGCTACATGTCATATATTGCATTCATCGTCACATCATGATTTATGGCATGGATTTTACGTGAAAGAAAGATAAAAAGCGTTTTCAAAAAGATGATTTTTGTGTTTTTAAAAGAACGCTTCTCCACCGGTACCGTGTGTGAGTATGAACTGGCCAGTATGAATGATGACCGTGCGGGCCCGGAATAGAATAGACCCTGCAAGTATGATGACCGTGCGGGCCCGGAATAGAATAGACCCGGCAAGTATGATGACCGTGCGGGCCTGGAATAGATTAGACCCGGCAAGTATTATGACCATGCGGGCCCGGAATAGAATAGACCCGGCAAGTATGATGACCGTGCGGGCCCGAAATAAAAGAGACCCGGCAAGTATGATGACGTTACCGTTCCGAATCCGGGAGTAATAGATTCGAAGGGAAGAAGTTACCGCCTCAGATCCGGGAAGATAGATCTGAACACTCTATTGTTTTATGACGATGATGATTTGAAAGAAAAGCATGAAAAGTCATTTTCTCATTTTTACCATGATGCATCACATGTGCATATGCATGCATGTTATGTTTATGGAGTTATTGTGTAGTGACACACGATACTTAGACTAAGTTGGTATGACCTTGTAGAACCTAAGTGTGACTACTTTAAGTGATGATTATTGTGGTATTATTCATCGATGCAAGTTACAGTCTCTTAATGTTATATTATGTCTTGACTGGTGATTTTTCTTAAGTTAAGATCTTATTATATTAAGCGATGATCCTTATCGAATGTTGGTCGGAGGACAGGTATGCTTCTAAACCAAATATTATTTGGGGTTCGGTTCTTGCTCGTACGTTTCATTTAACCCATGATTATTATAGTATACTTGCTGGTGACGTTGTCACTCACCTATTTTTCTCTCCAGAGGTGGCAGGAGACAAGGTAGAATGGATTGATGACGAGCCTAGAGTTCCCTACCCGTGAGTGCATTTGGAGGATGACCAGGATTAGGAGACTGAACGTGCCAGCGTTAAGGGATGACGGTTTTTATGTAATTGCGATGGGATAAACAATTTGCTTTGGTTGTTTTTCTGCTACATTGACGTGGGTTGTAAACCTTAAGCGGTTGTGATGACTCTTTAATTTTGAAGTTTTTAATTCTGCGACGGTTTCGCTTATTTGTTGCGCGTAAGCACGAAAATCCATGCATTGCTATCATGGATCACGACACGTATGGATGACGCCAAGTACTCTCCTTAGTGAAGTACGGCGGGTGCACCGACTTCGGCGGGGCTGGGGTGCGGGGCGCCACAGGTGTCACATTACAGCCAACTTTATACCCTGTAATGCTCCACGGCTTATATTTCCATCCCGTGTCACATTACAGCCAACTTTATACCCTGTAATGTATCATGGCTTACATTTCCATCCCATGACACATTACAGCCCATTTGGCAAACTTTATACCCTGTGCCGAAGCACAGCTCTTTTCAAAACATTATGCAATGCAAGTGCCATGATGCAAGAATGCAAGACTCCTCGTATCAATCACATTCTTCATTCACTTACTTCAATTCACATTCAATATCACTCATTCACACGAGACTCACCTTACATACACACTCGAGCTTATTCTTCCCGGCAGGTCAACATCACCTAAACATTGATTCTAGAACCCAAAGGCTAATGTAAGAACCCTCACATTCCTCTTTTGAACTCTGTAAAGCCTCATACGTTCATTCCTAACCCCTTAGGTCATTCACGTTGAAATCCGATTCGAATACCCTTCGAATTCTCCACATTTGATTCACCATCTTAAGTCATGTTCCCAAGACTTAGACTAACCTCAATTATGTCCTAAGAAGTCCCTAAGGTCACCCAAAAGGTCCCCTAGCTTCCCTCTTTCTTCCCTTAGTTTTCCACAAAACAGGAGGACGTCATACCCTGACGTCGATCGATTAACGTACGTCATACCCTGACGTCGATCGATCGACATCCATCTGAGGCACGTCGATCTCTCACTCAATCTACGTCGATCGATTGACGTTCATCTGAGACACGTCGATCTCTCACTCATCCTACGTTGATCGATCTACGTAAATCTGAAACAAGTCAGCCCCTCACTTGCTATACGTTGATCGATCGACGTACATCATACCCTGACGTCGATCGATCGACGTCCCCGTTCCAGAATTCCATTTTGCTGTTTTCTGCAGAAACTGCAGAAATCACCCCCAATTCGATCCCAACTTCCTTCAAAACCATTTCAAGCCTATTCCCCACTATCAATCCATCATTAATTCACCCAAGACAACACCTTTAACATACGATTCACGGATTCAAGCCTAGCACTAAAGTAATCATCAAATCAGGCCCAAAAATCTAATCTTCTCACTCTCCCTTCCCTTCAACCGCCATTATCAACAAAGTAGGGTTCAAGGGATTGGGATTTACATGATTTCACATAAACAACAACAACAACGAACGATTTTTCAACATATAATGGCCAAATCTCAAAATCAAAACACGTAAGTCACATATAGATTCACGGAAAGAAACTACTGCATGGTGATCCAATTTTGATATCAAAAGTAGGCCTTCTTCTTTCGCAAAACGTAAGAACTTATAAGATGATTACTTGCCTGGGATTACTCGAAGACAGATTGGGAACTAACGGTGATTGGATCTATTCCTGGAGGATATCCTCCTCTCTTTTACCCTTGAAGAAATCGACTGGCTTGGGGGGAAGGGGAGGTCGACGGTTTCTATGGATGAGGAGGGGAAAACTGACGCACGTCAGTTTTTTATATGGAAAGGGGAAAATTTGGAGTTTCTAAATTATGTCCTATTATCTTATTTATCTTAAAGGATTAATTTCTAATATTTAATTCTAAAATTAAATACTAATTAATTCTAATACTTAATCTCTTCATAGATACCACTTAATCTAATATTTAATTTTTTAATTTATTACCTTTGACCGTCATCAATTCATTCAACCACTTTTATCCTTAAATTACTCTACTGAGGGTGCGAGGCATAACAAAGGGACTTCCATCTTTATCATTTACGGCATCTGAGGTATTACAATTTTCTCTCCCCTACCCTTTTTCTTTGATTGGTTTGTTTTGGAATGGTCGTCCTACAATGAAGCAATTGCATTTATCTCTTGAGCGCATTGGATTCACACAAACTCCAAAGTTGGGTTTATTGGATGATCAGAATGTTTTAATCACATTTGCCACACAAGATGATTATCAGCGGTGCTTCTTACGTCGATCATGGATGCTTAATGGATTTCATATGCGTGCCACCAAATGGACGCCAGATTTGAAGTAAAAGAAATTAACACGCGCACATGCAAAGCATAACTCGCTTGAATTACTATTCGGAAAAAAACTCAAAACCGAACAAGAGTTTCTTGACGTCTTTGTCAATGACCGTACCCGGTATTGACTCACCAATCACCCTACCCGGGATTGGTATTTGGCACTTTGGCCTTGGCGCTCTTGGCGCACCATCTACTATGGCCGTCTTACCCTATATATAGACACAACTTGTCTAAACAAAACCAAAACCTAATAGGATTAGGTAAACATCAATAAGGAAATATACTAAAACTTAAACTCCTACAATTTAGGAGATTCATAATCCTAGTACATTAAGAAAATTATCCAACATTCTCCTCCTTAATTTTCGAATGTAAACTAGGGATCTCTTCTGTTATGTCCCGTATTGTAAAAGAAAAAGGAAGAAAATAAAATTAAAGGACAATACTTACGAGGAAAACTATAATTATATAATATGAAATAATAGATATCCTAATATCATTAGGAATGAAATAGGAGACATGGATAAAAAAAAATTAACTCCTACAAGCTATACTTTTACATAAACTACGTATACCTAATAGGAATTCTAATTACACCCATATATATATACATATGCCCTAACTACAACCTAAAACCTAAAAATACATCCTCCCAACCTGAACAAGGCTGCGGCAGCCATCTTCAAAAAAAAGAAAAAGGGCCTGCTAGCAAAGGAAAAAGATTCCAGAGGCCCTGAAATATTTTGGAGAAGGAAAAAAAAAAAAGAAGAAACCAATTCATCCCTCCAGACTCGTTGGCAACAACACCTTTAGTTTTTTTGTTTTGTGGTTGCAATCCTCGGAACCATCAATAGCAAGAAAAAAAATAAGTTGCAGCCTTTTATTTTTTTTGTGCCATCATCCGTCCGAGGGTTTAAGGAGAGACAAGGAATTGTATTTGATTCAACCCAATTCCAATTCAACCGTACGGTATAGTATCATCAAATTGGTAAGTAATCTCTCTATACTTGATATGTTTTACGAAAATCTATACGTTATTTTGGTATCAGCGTCCGATCATGCATGAATATTTTTGAATGCATAGTTGTATGATTATTTGTATATATGTGTATATGTGACAAATTGTACATGATGCCTATGGTTTGTGTGTGTTCAAATTATATACATATGTATTGGTGGCGGCTGATTTGGATTTAGTGGCCAACGGCCATGTGAGTGTGTGCAAAAGTTTTGTGAAGTTGTTGTAATATGCATATAAGAATATAGAGTATATATATATATATGTATATATATATATATATATGTACGTTATATTAAAGTTGGAAGGAAAAAGGTTGAATTCAAATCAAGTTCGTGATATGGAATTACTTCGTATAACAAATATCACATCAATGGCTTCTGGGTTTGTGGATTTCAAGGTCAATGCTAATTGTTTTGGGTTTTATTTGAAATCAGTATGAGGATGAAAAAAAAAGATGAAAAAAAAACTTTTTATTCACAAGATTGAAATTTTTGTTGAATTCAAAAAGCCTATGTCTTTTTACACGTTTTCAATTAATGAAATCATATTGAAAAATTCTTTTAAAAAAATATATACATATTTACGTATATTGCTCAATAGTTTCACGTACATATTATATATGTGTGTATATATATATATATAACCTTGGATGTATGAGTGTTATGTGTATGGTATGAAAATGATAATTGTTAAATAGTATATAAAATTGGCCGTGTTTCCAAAGTATGTTGAACATGTTTTACATATGTGTAGTTATGTCTAATGGTAAAGTTTTGGTACACAATTGCATGTTGGCTGAATATAATTTTAGCACCTGAGTGGCTGCCACATTCGGCCAAATAAAGGTTATATTTTTAGCGTATATTCACATATGGTATTATGTCTATGATAGATATGCATGTATGTATTAGAATGGAAAATCGTGTTGAAATAGCATGATAACCGAGTACGTATATACGTGTATATGCACATGTCTGGGCGCAAGCATATACCTAAGTATACTTATACGTAGGAGATAAGTTGGAATTGAAACGGAAATAAAATGGTAAACGAATAAATATAACGGTAAATGAAAAGGTTTTTAGAGTTGTACTTGTCAACCTCCTGAATTTAAGTGTGGAAGTTAAAGTTTTTTGTCATTTTCCAAAGCAACCATCCGAGGCCTTTAGGAAGAAAGGAAGGATTTGCCCAACACCAAGCATAGAGGTCAGCGGGGTTGGGAAGAAGAGATTCCGCATAGGAAGTTAATTCGTCAAAAAGGTAGGTGTCTCTTCCCCCCTCAAACGGGTATGACTCATGCATGCTTGGATGATATACTAATGTGTTTTGTTGTTTTTATTTGTTTATGTTGTTAATTTTGTATATGTTGGAAAGCATGAGATATATTGTTTATGGCTGCTATGTGTGTGTATGTGTGTGAAATTGACGGTATGATTGAATCAAAAACAAAATACCCTTAAAGAATTGGGGAAAAAGGGAAAATTTTACATTAGGAGCCTTTAAAAACTTGTGTTTTGGCCTTAGAATAGGTTCCTATAGACTGGAAATAGGAGAAAATGGGGGTTGGTATCGAAAAACAAATCACAGCGCGCGTTGCCACTGGTGGAACATCTAATTAAATAAATAAATAAATAATTAAATTAAAGCAGAGAACAGGCCGGCCAACGGACTGGGTCGGCTGGCCAGCGGGTCGGACCGAAGGCGGCCCATCAACCTCTCAAAAAAAATGTATCGGGTCTAGCGTATCAGGCCAGGAAAATATAATTAAATACCAATCAAATCCAAATAAATTCCAGAAAATATAAAAGGTTAAATTTAAATTATTTTCACTTAATTTCTGAAGTTTGGTAAATTTTAGTAATTAAAAATTAATAGTAATAAATAGAATTAAATAAGGGAAACGTAGGAGAAATTAATAGAAAATTCTAGTAAATTAATACAAGATAAGGAAAAATAAGGGTGGTGATAAATAACAACTTTCCAATATTCGAAAATTTACGAAACCAAATATTGAGTGCCGGAGATGGTAAGGATGGGCGTACAGGCCCCAGGCAACTTTGTTGTTGCATTCATGGCACGTGCATTGCATTTGGAGTGGGTTGAGATGTACGGGTCTCAAATGCTCGAGTGGAGTGGATCATGGTGTACGGGCCATAGGTACTCGGTCATGGTGGATCAAAGTGTACGGGCCATGGGCATCGGTTGTGGTGGATCGTGGTGTACGGGCCACGGGCATTGGTCAGGATGGATTGTAGTGTACAGGCTACAGGCATCCAGTCAATCCCGGGATCATGCATTGCATAAAGGTCTAGGGGCATATTGCATGACATGATTCTTGTTGCGTGTGACACATTGATTGAGCATGCATCACGTACTTGAGCATTTCATGTGAAGTGCTTTACTTACCACATTTACTTTATCTTATGCATGTTATCTTATATTTATGTGCTATGTGGTTTTATCTTATATTTATGTGCTATGTGGTTTTATCTTATATTTATGTGCTATGTGGTTGTATCATTTCGGTATGCACGTTTTGTATTGGTTTGAGGCGGGCATCTACTGGGTGGTTTCGGTCACTCACCCCTACTTTCCAGGTGAGCCGGATGAGGACTACGAGCATATCTTCGTTGAGGACGGGACGAACATAGCGGAGTGGACTGGTTGATAGCTGCATCTAAGTTACGAGGGAGCTCTGCAGCTGTTTGTGACTACTTATACTTTGGGGATTTCTTAGTACTTTTATTATCAGAGTTTTATTCCGTAAAGTAAGGACGATTATTGGAGTTTAATTTAAGTTATGTTTTACGTTTATGCGAGAAAAATTTCTACGTCATTTCTGACACGTAAGTGATTGATCCGACGCCTTGTATTCTCCTTAGCGAGATACGGCGGGTGCACTGTTCCCGATGCTAGGGCTCGGGAGTGGGTGCTACATCTTCAACGCCTATCAACTTCCATGCCCGCGCCAATGGGTTTGTTAATATGTCCATGTTACCAACTCTTCCAAGGATTTGATTATTACAACTTTCTGTTGTAAACTTTCGGCCGCCTACCTTTCGGCCCTGGGCAATTTTTATTTTTATTTGTTTGTTGTGTTGAAGACTCACAAGTCTTCAATGAACACGTGATGAATCTGGCCCCTGTTGATACGAAGAACACGGTAGCCTTCTCCCAGGATCAACCCTAACACGGCAACCCTACCACGGTGGCTCCTCCCTCTTCAAACAACCTTGGCTCTGATACCAATTGAAGTAAAAGAAATTAACACGCGCACATGCAAAGCATAACTCGCTTGAATTACTATTCGGAAAATAACTCAAAACCGAACAAGAGTTTCTTGGCCTCTTTGTCAATGACCCTACCCGGTATTGACTCACCAATCACCCTACCCAGGATTGGTATTTGGCACTTTAGCCTTGGCACTCTTGGCGCACCATCTACTATGGCCGAGTGACCCTATATATAGACACAACTTGTCTAAACTAAACCAAAACCTAATAGGATTAGATAAACATCAATAAAGAAATATATTAAAACTTAAACTCCTACAATTTATGAGATTCATAATCCTAGTACATTAAGGAATCCTAACTAGAATAGATAAAGACAACTTAAGGAATCTTAAGATAACAACTCTATCTTTAGTTCCTACTTATTAGAATCAAAATCTTACAAGGAAATTATCCAACAAGATTTTGATCCCAAAGTTGATAACCCTGTAGTGCCGATTTGGGTTTCCATACGGGGATTACCATTGTTTCTCCATTATAAATCCGCGCTTTGGGACGTAGCACATATGATCGGAGAATCGTCACGTATGGATTCGGCAACGCTGCAAGGCCTGCGTCCCAGTCATTCGGCTATGTGTGGAAGTCGATATTTCGAAACCATTACATGCGAAGCTACATATTCAAGCAGGACAACATGAATTCTATCCCACTGTCGAATATGAAGATATTCCTCTATTTTGTTCTGATTGATGTGTTCTGGTTCATGAGGTGAAAAACTGTCATAAACATGGCAGAGTAGATGGGCAGACAGAAATTCTACCACCGGTAAAGCGTCAAGCGGGGGTACAAACACACTGGACTCCTAAAAAATATCCTCCACAGAATGATCATGTTGAAGTTATGGCGGATGTCGAACAACCAGCCCAAGATCCCCCTAAAGCTCTTCAAGATCCCACGGCGGGCATTCAAAAAAGGATTCCACGACTGATAATTTGGTTGATCCCCCTCAAGCTCTTCAAGATCCCATGACTAACATTCAACTAGATCCAAAGATTGATAATTTGGTCGATTCCCCTCAAGCTCTTCAAGATCCAACGACAGCCATTCAACTAGATTTGGAGCATATTTCATATGCACAAGATATTGCGGTTTTAGGCACCTCTCATGATCAGATGGAGCCACCCCCAGATGGTCCTTTAGTAGCAAACACGTCGGATACATTATTGCTACGTACAGATAGAGAAGAGCGACTTCATTACATTTTGCCGTCGACAGAAGAGACATGGGTGGAAAACATCAGTGACTCTATTGTGGAGGTGGTAAGAGCAGCACAGTTACAAGAATTGAAGCAGGATGAACAGAATATATCTCGTCGGTTAGTTATGACTACAGAGTATCAGGATGAGTATATCCCTCCGGCGGATCTGATTATCCATACTCGTAAACCTAGGCGTACTAAGGCTGATATGCCGATTCCACCACCCTCGGCACGGGTAATGCGTTCTTCATCTAGTTAATCTTCAAGTTTATCCTCCAATCTTTCTCAATGAATGGTTTATTCTGGAATGTTTGGGGCTTGCGTACATCGCTGGTCCAACTTAAGAGATTAATAAAACATCATCGTCTTACTTCCATGGTTATAATTGAACCTCAACAATCGCTTGAACAATTGGTTCGGTACCAACTCAGCTTTCATTTACACATTCTCTTTCCACGTGTCGCAATAAAGTATGAGTCTTTTGGCAACATACATCGTTGCATTTATTACAAGCTACTCATGAGGAGCAAACTTCACAATTGCAATTTTCTATCCATGCTACGCAACAAATAATTTCGATCAGTCCGGTGTACGGTCTGCATACTGTCAATGACAGGCATCGTTTATGGTTAGAGCTCCAGGAGATCTATTTATGTGCCAATTCGTTCTGGGTTGTGGGCGGTGATTTTAATACTTATTTAACTGTTGATGAGCATGTGGGTGTGTCTATGCCTCAATTAACTTCCATTGAGGAATCTGTGGATTGTGTGAACCATTGTGATTTAATTGATATTCCATTTGACGGGCCATGCCACACATGGGTAGGGGGTCGTGGTTTGGGTGTTGTAAAAAGACGATTGGATAGAGTGCTTTGTTCCCATTCTTTCTACAATCAGTTTCCTACTCTGAAGGTTAAGCATTTATCTCGGGTATCCTCGGACCATGCATCTCTACTCTTGGCATATGCTCCATCACAGTTAGAGGGTGCAAAATCATTTTGATTTTTAAATGTTTGGGCTGAAGATACCCTTTGTCAAGGAGAAATGGGCTTCCTATCCAATGACCGGTTGTATGAGGGGTTTATATAATAAGTTGCAGCAGTTAAAGAAAGATCTGCAGCATTGGAATAATCATGTATTTGGCAATGTCTTTGATGTAATACATGCGGCTGAATGTAAGGTTCAACGCTTCGAAGCTGCTTATGCCTCTGACCCAACAGAGGAGTTAAGAACGCAGTTACATTTATCTCAAGCGGAGTATAATCGAGCTGCTGGGATAGAGATGCGTTATTGAGAGCAGAAAGCACGGGTCAAATAGATACGGAGTGGCGATGCGAATACTCAGTACTTTCATAGTTTGGTTCGCGATCGGCGGGGATGACAGGCTATCACATCTATTCACACTTCCACTGAAGAGCATTGTACTACGGCTGAAGCCATACTGTAGAGAAAAATGGGTTTGAGTGATTACAAAATACATGATTTAAATAACGTGTTACAAACAAATGCATGACATATTTTATGACATGACACGTTTTTGCATAAAACTTGTCTTATATAGTTCATATATAATGTTGTCGTACTAACGAGCCATGAAGCTTTAAAGCTTACATCAAATGGCAAGCATTTGTTGTGTTTGAACTATTTTCAGGTGCCGTCATTAATGAACTAAACTAGTTCATTAAGTGAAGTACTTAGTTAAATAAACTAAGTAGTTCATTAAAGGAATCTACATTTGGAAAAGGCACAAAGGCAACAAATTGAAGAATGGAAAATTCTCTCCAATCTTTCTACACGCCACTTTTAATATATTTTCATATATATTAAGATTTTTTTATAAAAAGCACATAAACATATATTCCAACGTACTACCAACACGTTATATACGTACGTTAACGTCACACCACTATATTCAACTCATATTTATGAGTATATTCAGGTCTTATATCATATGATATAAGTCATGGTGATGACAAATTTATTACGACACGTTAAAAGGTTCTAAACCAAAAATTATCGTATCGGATGAATACAAAAACTTCGCCTACGTGTCACGTATTTGCCATATATAGATGGCCATCCCCTACACTTCAAAATGGCCACAAATTTTGTGTCTTACATGGTATGCACAGCCATAAAATCATTCCATGTTGGTACACAAAAATCACCCTCAATTAAGGTCCAATTGTGGAGATTCAAAATTCAATTTTGTCACATGATTAGGCGCCACTTTAATCAGCCCTAAGTGCTGAATATTAAAGTTTAATTTATGTATATTATGTGTAACATAATATATATAACATGTGCAAAAATTTGGAATTTAATCGGAGAAAAATCGGGTAATCGACAAACGTCAAAAATTCGGTTTTTTACGAACACGACACATGGAACATTTTTGGCATGGCATATAACATGTATCTAGACACTTTTTACATATTATATACATTCCAAAGTGTTCTAGAAAAATCAATTAAGGGCTGATTGGAATATACCATATGTGTATAATTATACGTGCGTAAAAAAGAGCATGACAGCGCACCGGCGATCACGCGGCTAGGCTGCCGCCGTTTATTTTCGTACCAATAGCTATCGCAACCTTCAATTCTCTGCTGTTTTGATGCTCATCGATCACTGAACATCAACTTTCTCCACTTCCGTTCATTTCGCATCATCGAAATTCAGAAATATGACTGCGCCACCGCCGTCATTCGCAGCCATAGTTTCCGGCGACACTTCCTCTCAATCAATCAACATTTCGCCAAAAACTGTTTCTCGATATAAAGGTATTCCCTTAATCTCGTTTTTGGATTCGGAAATTGATGAACTTGCTGCCCCATTCAAATATTCGTTGGTGGGTACATTCTGGTATGGAAGACCTCCATTAAAAGTTATCAGAGATGTTTTTGAGAAAATTGGATTTCATCATGATCTTCGCATCACTCTCATTGATCAGACGCACATCCTGTTAAATTTTCGCAATGAGGCTGATTATTTGCGTTGCTTTTATCGCCGATCATGGCATATATCTGGCTGTCATATGCGTATAACCAAATGGATAGTAGACTTTGATCCATCCACTGATGTGCCTATTGTACCGGTTTGGATAGCCCTTCCTGGACTCCCTATCCATCTTCACCGCAAAGAGGCATTGTTTGAAATTGTTAAACCGATTGGAAGCCCCACCAAACTTGATGTCGCAACAACATAAGGAATACGACCCTCAGTTGCTCGTGTATGTGTAGAAGTAGATGTTTCCCAAGAATTGCCGCAAAAGATTTATCTACAGGCAAAAAGCCGATTCATACTGCAATCAATTGTATATGAAGATTTGCCATTATTTTGCACATCTTGTAGACGGTTAGGTCATGCTGTATCTTTATGCACTCCGCAAACAGCAGCAAAGATACCGCCACCGCCGCCCCCGCCTCCACGTCGAACACCAGCTCAACGCTGGACTCAAGTGAAGAAGAAGCCAGTTGCACCAATTGACCCTGCAGTGGTTGATCATCCTCCGACAGAACCACAATCCGCTGAGGATCAACCCCCCACGGACGATAATCCTATGGGAAATTTCATTTATGAGGAGCCGGCTGAACCACCTCAAGCACATCCAGACACCTGTGATATTGGACATTCCTCAGATAATGAGTTACCCATGGCAGATAATCTAGAGATACCTACAGTTCAAGACGAGGTCGCCTGCCGCATGCAGCTGCTACACCCCTCGCCCGACACGGATACTTTAATCTCGAGGCTACAGGAATCGAATGAGGAATTTATTCCAGTTGTTCCACGTAGAAAGCGACGCGCCAAGAAAATTCTTCCTCCACTGCCACCATCCACCATTATCACACGCAGTGCTTCACATGAAATTCATGGAAGTGATTCTACTCTCTCTCAATGAATATTATGATATGGAATATAAGAGGCCTGCACGCCTCAATACCATGACTGCATCAGTTGATACGTGATCAACGGTTAAATATACTTGTTTTAATAGAACCTAAACATGCACTGACTACTATTCATCGTTATGCTCTTTTGGATTTTCTAATTCCTATGCATCACAGTACGAACGTATTTGGTTTTTCTGACGCGACACACACTTCACTTTGGTAACAGTGCAGGATGAAGGGCAAGTTGTTCATTTCACACTTTTATATCGGCCCCTTCAATATAATTTTGTATACTCTGCAGTTTATGGCAATCACACTTCATCTCTTCGCCGTTCGTTGTGGGCTTCATTATGTACATTCTCAAACACCTCTGATTTACCTTGGGTGCTAGGTGGAGATTTTAATACATTTCGCTCTATATCTGATCATGATGGCCGTTCACAGCCATCTCTCACTGCTTTACAGGATTTTAATGATTGCATAGAATCATGTGGATTGATGACGCCACAGTTTCATGGATCCAAATTTACATGGACTGATGGTCGGGGCCTTGGAAGAGTCCGTCGTTGATTAGATTGGCTATTTCTTAATACTGCATTTCATGACAAATTTGATGACCTACAACTTACACATCTTCCCCGCATTGCTTCAGATCATACTCCATTATTGCTTTTATGCCGTATCAGTTCACCTCCAACGCGTCGTTCTTTCCGGTTTCTTGACTCTTGGTTGTTGCATCCGGATTTTCATAATTATATGCAAGCTGCATGGACTTCTTATCCTACTACTGGCAGAATGTATGGCTTCTACACAAAGTTATTCAAACTTAAGAAGGATGTGCAACGGTGGAACAAGGAAATATTTGGTAATATCTTCTCTAATGTCCAACAAGCCGAAGTAAATCTCACACGTGCCGAAAACCTTTGGGACACAAATCCAACGGATGAAACTCAGACAGAGTATCATAGAGCGAAGGCAGAATATCTTCAAGCCTCGTCTTATGAATTGCACTTTTGGAAACAAAAAGCACGCGTCCGATGGCTAAAAGAAGGTGACGCTAACACCCGATATTTTCACTCCATTGTCAAAGGAAAAAGATTGAACCTACGGATCAAACAAATACAATCAAGTGCTGGAATTGTCTGCACTGCACCTGACGATATCATGGCTGAAGCAGTTTCTTTCTATACATCCTTATTTGCTCGTGAGCCTACTGCTAATTATGATAATATTCTTCGACATATTCCGACATTAGTTTCCTCAGAAGACAATGCATTCCTGCCGCAGATACCTTTGCCGGCAGAAGTGAAATCTGCGGTTTGGCATTTGGACCCTCATAGTACAGCCGACCCTGATGGTTTTAACGGCAACTTTTATCGATCCTGCTGGTCCATTATTCAAACAGACGTGATTAAAGCGGTACAGGAATTCTTTCTTGGCGTTCCTCAGCCTACCGTCATGGCTAGTGTATTAATAACTTTGATTCCGAAAAAGCATTCCCTGCTAGTTTCAGTGATTTTCGTCCTATATCCCTTACTAATTTTTTGAGCAAAGTCTGTACCAGAATTGTTGCTAGCCGTTTGAACACATTATTGCCGCATTTAATATCTCCAGAACAAACGGGCTTTCTACCAGGTACTGACATTTCTACCCAAGTACTATTGGCTCGTGAGATGATCCATATGATGGATAGGGGTGGCTCACAATTATGTTTAAAGTTAGATATGATGAAAGCATTTGACAGAGTCAGCTGGGAATATTTGAAGTTATTACTACACACATTTGGCTTTTCAGATTTCTTCACTCGCATTATTTTGAATCATTTGAGTGCCACTACGTTAGCAGTATTGATTAATGGCCAGCCATCTTCAACTTTCCGGCCGTATCGAGGAGTTAAGCAGGGGGATCCATTATCTCCATTATTATTTATTCTGGCATCTGAAGGTTTTAGCAGGGCCTAAAAGCTTTAACAACAGCTGGAGTGTTACAGCCTTTCCGCCTGGGGCGCATCCCATTTACAATCACACATTTGGCCTATGCGGATGATTTGCTGATATTCCTACGAGGTACACAGCAGAACCTTCGACATTTTCATACTTTTCTTACGCAATATGAAACTGCTTCAGGTCAAAAGGTGAATTTCCAAAAAAGCAGTATTATTTCGTCTGCCAGGGTAACTACACATCAACGCCAACATTTTGTAAATATTCTGGGCATGCGTCTTTCAAGTCTCCCATTTCGATATCTTGGTTCTTATTTACACAAGGGTATCACCCGTTCAAGATATTGTGTTTCTTTACTTCAGCATATTGATGACAGACTACAAGGGTGGCACTCAAAACTGCTTTCAGCAGCAGGTCGACTAATCTTGCTAGGTTAAGTAATAGCCGCATTACCACTTCATGTCATAGCGGCAGGTGGCTTACCAAAATCGGTGATTAAGATGATACATCGCAAAATGGCTGCATTCTATTAGGGACGTCCTGGACTACTATTTGCAAGCCACGGGATGAGGGAGGTTTAGGTCTACGAGACTTAAACATGTTACAAAAAGCATATCATTGCCAAATCTGGTGGTCATACCAACAAAATTCCACACTATGGAGCAAATACATGCATGCCAAATATGGACACTGTCAAGATTATCTCCCACGGTTAACGGACTCGCCTATATGGAAGATTATTTGCCAAATCCATTCCTTCTGCCTAACACAGACTGATGGTCAGGGAGGCCACATTGCATGGTTACCCACGCCTATGGGAGAATTTTCGCTAAAAAGCGGTTATGATACTTGCTGGATATCTTCTCCCAAACTGCTCTCTGCATCATTTATTTGGTACAAACATCACTCTCCTTCTATTCAACTGTTTTTATGGCGTCTTTTTAATTCGGCAATACCTTTTGAGGATTATATTGGACAATATTCAACGGCTCGTCCAACGCAATGTCCATTCTGTAAAAGCGAGTCTGCCACAGTGGATCATGTCTTCTTATATTGTTCTTATGTGCGTCCCCTATGGCAATATTTTGCTAGTGAGCTACATTGCCCTCTTCCATCCTCATTATGGCTTCGTCAGTATCTTCTTTCTTGGTGGTATCGTTCATCCTTTACCTCACTCATTGGAGTTTATAAAATACTAATCCCGGCAATTATCGTATATAACATATGGTGTGGCTATACATCAATAGTATATGGGGACAAAACTCATATAACGGATACTTCACTACGGCACTCCATACGCTATGATATTATTTTGTGGCACAAAAAAATCGCGGGCTACGGCAACATTTCTCTTGGCTACCATCGTTCCAACATCCGAGACCTCTGATGATTCGCTGGGTCACCCCGCCCTCTGGTCGGTTGAAATTAAATGTAGATGCTGCTGTGGGTAGACAATATGCAGCAGGGAGTGTGATATTGAGAGATCACATGGGTTCATGCTTAGGAGCAGTTTCATTTAGACTTCCTCCATGTGCACCACTACATGCAGAGATTCAAGCCGCCGTGTTTGGAATTCTTTATTTTCTTCCATTCCATCGCACGATTATCCTGGAGTCGGATTGTGCTCAACTGATAGATCGTTTGTCACGGCAGCACCTTGTACATGGAAACTATCATCTTCGCCAGCTACACACACTGGTTCATCTCCATCGACTTGACTACCATCACATTTATCGTGAGGCGAATATGGCAGCACATTACTTAGCGCAACATGCTATGTTAAATCCACGTACTCAGCATTATACTTCTCATTTTCTGCCTTCATTAGTACGTGCTGCAATCTCGTTGGATCTCACTTCCTTTCACTTGCGCGTGCCTTGACGCTCTACAGTCTTCCATATGGATTGGCGCTCTTTCAGACTTCCTGCCTGTTTCCTTTGGGATCCAGGCAGGCACGGTATGGTTGACTATCCATTTGTCTACATTTTATACTGCTTCATTCACATACATAACATACATCATTTTCTTTTCATTGGAACATCCTGGTTGACATGTGATGTTGTACTCCAACGACATGTACTTAAGAACTATGCATAAGCGACGGAATGAAAGCAATGATTCCCTTAAGCGCATGTTACTTAAGTCCACTCAACTCTTTTTACTTAAATACTATTGAAGTGGTACATGAAATATAGAGATATATATATACCATACACATCACTAGGTATGTATGTGTGTGTATATGATATATGTGTATGGAATGTATAAATATATAGTACACCTAGGCGTGTATATGCATATGTATAATACATATGATACTCTTGGAATACGATAAAATAAAGAAAGACAATATAGTGCATAAATTAAAATTACAAGAAATCTCAAGTTGCCCAAGAAGCCTAAATTTCCGGCCTATACATGGAGAGGTTCTAGAATTCTCTAGCCAATTTTATTAGTTAAAATGATAAGACAAGAAGTTATCATGCAAAGAATAAATAGAAAACAAAATAGACAAGCATTTAAGGAACAAGTAAGACAACTCATTAAAGAAGGAAGTAGTGTGGCTGAGGTCATAAAGACCCCAACCTAAAATCGGCCAGCATGCCTAAATTAACCATGGAGGATTTCAAAACCTACCATGGTTACTCTTCCCTTAAACCAAGGTTAAGATAACCATGATTTGATAAAGTAACTTGGGTTAGCCAAAAGTAACTATAGTTTGAATAAAGTAACCAAGGTTATACTAACTTAACCTTGATTAGCACTCAAGAAAACCCTAACCCTCCCTATTATTCCCTCCAAAATCGGCCAAGCCCTCCCCATCTCCTAGGTTTTTTAAATTTTGAAAGATAACATCTTACAATCATCTAGAAAATTCTTCCCAAGCAAGCCAAGCAACACTTAGCAAAATTCCCACTTACTCTCACAAATATTTCGGCCCCAACATCTCGAAGGATAGGAGTTTAACTTCAACTTCAAGACTCAAGAAGACATCTAGGTAAGTCTTATTCCAAGTTCCCTTAAGTGAATTCTTGTTTTGGTAAAGAATGAAGCTAACATGAATCCTTTCACTTTCATCAAAACCGTATGCTCAAGGAAAGGAAGGAGAAGGATTTCATCACATCTCACTTCATAACCAAGCAAAGACAAGAGCTTTAGCTTGAAGAGGCAAGTATACAATGATCTCTCATGATTTATTTAAAGAATTTGTGACTTGAATGCTTAGAGGTTCTTAAGATATGATCTTTAGTTGAATGTCTTAAGTTGAGACTATATCTTAGAGATTCCTTAAGAACAATGCATCTTATGTGGTTTATTCTCTCAAAGATGGAATCTTTTATTTAGTGCATTAAGATTCAAGGCTGTTTTAAGATGATTTAAGTTACAACTAGGTGAGTCTAGGCAAGATTGATTCCAGTTTGAAACTTGGAAGATTTATGGAAAAGCATGCATATGTAAAGTAGTAGCTTTATGAAATCTTTAGTAAGACTAGCTTGGGATGAATCTTGAATGTGAATGCATGCTTGAGTATATGTTGTGAAATGTGAATATGACACCAAACAATTTTCAGGCTAAAGGATGGAATAGAAGGTGAACATGGACTCTTGGACATGTAAAAACAACAAACTAGCAAACTACTGGAATAGGGCAGAGTGGAATGACATTTTAAACGGCTTAGGAACTGACCTTACAGACCTTCAATGAAGCTAATTTTTGGTACAAAACTATCCTTACGAGTATAGTACAAGTGAGAGTTAGAATTTCGTTAAAATAAGCTAAGAAATATTTTTAAGAAATTATACGGTAAAACTGCCGTAGTAGAAACTTCTGGAGCTAAACAGAATTGATCTCTGAATTTAACGGAATAAAAGAGGACCTTGTAGACCTTGAAAAATTATGATCTTTGGTATAAACCTAGCTCTATGAGTGTAGTGAACATGCCAGTTGGAATTTTGGTAAAATGAGTTATGGTTAATTTTAAATAAAATAATTGGTAAGACTGGTCAGACTTGAGAAACAGAAATTGAGCAGAATTGTGACCTCTTTTGAGTGGCTCGAAAAAGGACCTTGTAGAGGACCAATAAAACTGATTCTTGGCATGGTAATAAACCTATGAGTGTAGTAAATACGCCAGTTGGAATTTTGGTGAAACCAGTTTTGGATTATTTTTAATGATTTAATTAGTAAAACTGCTCAGCTGGAATCACTGGAATCAACCTGAAATTTGGTAACGAATTTCTAGACTCAGAAAGGGTACATAGAGATAGGCAAATGAGCTAAAAGTCGGTAGGATACTAGTACCACGTGTTTATGACTTGTGGGAGTTGGAATTTCTGGAAAATAAATTACGGATTTGCCATTATTGAATTTTTGGTAAAATGAGTCAGATCAGTTCCAGCACTTAAGTCATTTCAGGAAGTGAACCCTTTAGGGCTATTTCCGAAACCATACATTATGCTATTTCACGTCATGACTTGCATTGCATATCACGTCATGTATCATGCATGATCATGAAACTGATTTTCATGAATTTTGTTATGCAAGCAAGTTTTATAAATGATTACGTTTTGATATGCATGAAAAAGTTATGGTCCCATGTTTCAAAAGCTTCATGATTCCTTTGCCGACCAAGTATGCGACTAACCCGACTCCAGACCCGGGGTTAATTGGTCTGATGACATGATATGTTCTGGACCCGTTTAGGCCCGAGGTTAATTGGTCTGATGATATGTTCTGGACCCGCTCAGATCCGGTGTTAATTAATCTGATATCTGTTCTGGACCCGTTCAGGCCCGGGGTTAATTGGTCTGATGATATGTTCTGGACCCGCTCAGATCCGGGGTTAATTGGTCTGATTATCTGTTCTGGACCCGCTCAGATCCGGGGTTAATTGATCTGACACTCTGTTTTTACGACATATTACCTTATGGGACCAAAATGATGTTTTGACATGACATGACATCATGCATTGCATCTTGCATATCAAACGATCATGAGGACATGTTGCATGTTACAGTTGATGGTTATAAGTTATTAATGGTTTAGCATTCCCTAAAAGCATGCTTAATCCGAATGTCAAGTAAGTCCAGGATCCAAGATCAAGTATGGTTAGCATTCCCTAAAAACATGCTTAATCCGAACATCAAGTAAGTTCAGGACCCACGATCAGGTATGAATTATGATTATTTGAGTGTTTTGGGGTAATACATTCATGTTATAATTCTTTACGTATATCATGATCGTTTATTGTATTCTTGCTGGGTGATTTTTATCACTCACACCTTATTTTTCCCCAGAACCAGATAATGCCAAGATAGAGTGGATCGAGGATGAGCCGAGGGTACCTTATCCATAGGCGAGGAGTATGCAGGAAGCTAAGCTTAAGGACTTTTGTGCGGCCAAGATGTTTTGTATTATGTTTATGTTTGAACTCTTTGGATTTCAGTTATGTTATTTTGTGGGACTACTACCTTTGGGAACTTAGTAAATTGGTGATGCATGCTTAATTTGAAAAGTTTTAATTCTGCCAAAATTTTACTACCATGTTGAATGTTAGCATGGGAGTCCAAGACTTATATTATGGATGTTCACATGTTATGCATGACGCCTTGTACTCTCCTCAGTGAAGTACGGCGGGTGCACCGTATCCGGACGAGGCCGGGTGCGGGGCGCTACAGGTGGTATCAGAGCCCAGGCTCTAGATTTCGGGCAGAACGTAGGACTAAGTGATGACCTTAGCAATCTAAGTATGATCTTAGACCTAAGTCATGATCTTAGATGAGTGGTGGCCTTAGACTAGGACCATGTAGACCGGGTTTAGGATGTAACTTAATAAAATATCCTGAACTATGAAAGCTAGGTCTATGACGTAAGACGTGCACTTTCCTTCCGTATTTTAAATTTTCGAAAATATGGTCCTTAGTTAAAATAGATTGATTATATTCCGAGACTCTAAAAGAGATAACAAACCCATGAGTGCAGATGGTGAGACCACGTGGCAGACCTCCAAGAGCACGACCAGCTGCTCAGGAGCCCATTCCTCCACCACCAGAGCAGGTTCTGCCGCCCCTCAGCCGGACCAGGATCCCCCAGCACAGAACAATCCACCACCGGCTCCACAGGCACCTGTTCCTCCGGTCATCCCGGATATGAATGCATTTCAGGCCTTTTGCCAAGTGGTTACTCAGATAGGACAAGGACTAATTCACTAGAATGCTCCCCTTCAGCCACATCAGCCAGTAAGGGATGCCCAATACTATTTTGAGAAGCTCAAGAGGGCTAATGTGCCACCATTTGAAGGAAAACCTGACCCAGATACTGCAGAAAAGTGGCTAGATGAAGTCGAAAATTGCTTTGAGCTAATACAAGCACCAGAGGAGATGAAGGCATAGGCTATCAGACCTTTCTTAATCAGTGAAGCAAATCAATGGTGGAAGACAAATCTGCAGCCTTTGCCCAGACCGATTGCCTGTGAGAGATTTCTACAAGAGTTCCATAATTTCTATATTCCCCCATCTGTCAAATTACAAAAGAGACATGAATTTGAATCTTTGAAGCAGGAGCCGGGCATGACAGTAGCGGAGTACGCAAACAAGTTCATTGCACTTGGGAGGTTTCAGCCCGTTACGATGAATGACGAAGAGACGAAAATGCTAAAGTTTGAAAGAGGTCTGAATCCGAGGATTAGGACGTGGTTGGTAAATGCAAATCCTACTAATTTTGGAGCACTGCTAGATGCCTGCTATCGTATAGAGAGGGACATTATCCGAAGAGATGATGTGGGTCAAAAGCGAGAAAGACAAAGGACCGAAAATGAGAAGTACAGGAAAATGGCTAAGAAGAATTTTAAAGGATCCGTTCGTCAAGGATAGAATCAACGCCGCAAGAATAATCAGCAGAAGAATCCAGCCCCATCCCAGCAGCCAGCAATACCAGAATGCCCTCATTGCCAGAAAAGACACATGGGAGAGTGTAGGTGGAAGACAGGTAAGTGTTTTGGATGCGGAAATGATGGCCACATGATTAAGGACTTTCCAGAAAAAGGAGCGCAGCAGCAACAGCAGCCCAAGAACCAACAGCCCAGAGCTAATGCAAGAGTGCACGCTATGACAGATGCTGATGTTGAAGAGACTGCTGACGTAGTGACTGGTAAGATTTAAAGTTTTATGACTTCAATACCTTTCACATATGCATAACCATCATATTGCTTAGAAAAACGTGCCTGGTTCAGGAACCATCTTAGTGTGTAGCATACCTGCAAATGTGTTGTTCGACAGTGGCGCTAGCCACTCTTTTATCTCAAAAAAGTTTGCTAAGAATATCGATCGCGATCCAGTTTGATTAGGATCGCCATATAGAGTACAAGCAGCTGGCGACCAGATGCTTGTTTCCCATCACATATTTAGAAATTGTGCCCTTGAGTTTAATGACCAGTGGTTTGAGGCCGATTTGATCCCTATATCTATGAGTGATTTTGACGTAATTCTCGGAATGGATTGGCTCTCAAAGAATCATGCTCACATTGACTGCCGAAGCAGGCAAGTTCTCATCAAGAACCCAACTCGAGAGGAGATGTCATTCCAAGGAGGAACTAAGTTAAAGAAACCGTCCAAGAAAGTCTTTGTTAACGCAGCTCGTGCCAGCCAAGCATTAAAGAAAGGTCATGAAGGATTCTTGGTTTATGTTTTAAGTGCTGAACAAGAAAGCCCTACCCTTGCACAAGTCCCAGTTGTTAATGAATACTCTGATGTATTTCCTGATGATCTGCCTGGACTACCTCCTGATCGCGAGATTGCTTTTGAAATAAACCTTATTCCAGGAGCTGAACCCATATCGAAAGCCCCGTATCGTATGGCACCTGTGGAACTAAAGGAGTTAAAGGAATAATTACATGAACTGTTAGAAAGGAAACTCATTCGCCCCAGTGTTTCACCTTGGGGTGCCCCGGTACTATTCGTGAAAAAGAAAGATGGAAGTATGTGCTTATGCATCGATTACCGGGAGCTCAACAAGATCACCATAAAGAACAAGTACCCATTGCCCCGGATTGACGATTTATTCGACCAGCTCAGGGTAAGTAACTCATAAGTTTTAACTTGATTAAGATTTAAATCCCTTGAAAACCTATCTAAAGCTTTTTAATGCAGGGATATCGAATTTTTAGTAAGATTGGCCTGCAATCTGGATACTTTCAATTGAAGATTAAGGCGGAAGATGTTCCTAAGACTGCTTTCAGAACCCGCTATGGACACTATGAGTTCTTAGTCATGCCTTTTGGTTTGACCAATGCCCCTGCCGCCTTTATGGATCTTATGAATCGAATCTTTCAGGAACAATTGGACAAGTTCGTGGTGGTCTTCATAGACGACATCTTGATCTATTCACCCGACGAAGAGACTCACGCAGCCCATTTGAGGATAGTCTTGAATATTCTAAGAGCAAGGCAGTTGTACGCTAAATTTAGCAAATGCGAGTTTTGGCTGCAAAGTGTATCATTCCTTGGTCATGTAATTTCAGAAGATGGGATTTCGGTAGATCCCAAGAAAATTGAAGTTATCACGGAATGGCCCAGGCCAACAAACGCTACTGAAGTGAGAAGTTTTCTCGGACTAGCCGGATATTACAGGAAGTTTGTGGAAGGATTTTCGAGGATAGCTGTTCCCCTCACTAGATTGACCCAAAAGAAGACCAAGTTTGAATGGAGTACCGATTGTGAAAAGAGTTTCTCGGAGCTAAAAGCAAAGTTGACATCCGCTCCTATTCTAGCTCAGCCGACTACTGGTGAGAAGTACGTAGTGTACAGTGATGCTTCGAAGAATGGTCTCGGATGCGTCCTTATGCAAAATGACAAAGTGATAGCCTATGCATCCCGACAGTTGAAACCCTTTGAGTAAAACTATCCTATCTATGATCTTGAACTTGCCGCAGTGGTATTCGCGTTAAAGATATGGAGGCACTATTTATATGGCGAGAAGTGCGAGATCTATACAGACCACAAGAGCTTAAAGTATCTCTTTACCCAGAAAGAGCTCAATATGCGGCAACGTAGATGGTTGGAATTGCTTAAAGATTATGATCTCTCCATTCAGTATCATCCGGGAAAAGCTAACAAAGTCGCTGATGCCCTAAGTCAGAAAACAAGCCACCAACGGCAACCACCTCTTCAGCGAGATATGGAAGAATTTGGCCTAGAAGAAGTTGACTCAATCGATGAAGTTCTCGCCAAATTAGTTCTTGTTCCTTCATTAATTGATAAGGTCAAGGAGACTCAAGGACTTGATGAAAACTTAAGAAAAATCAAGGAAAGGATGGAAGAAAAGCCACGAAATGACTTTGAGATTCGCAGTGATGGCAGTTTATGGTATCAAGGACGGTTATGTGTCCCCGAAAACAAGGAAATCAAGGATGAAGTCTTGATGGAAGCGTATAATTCTCGATTATCTATACATCCTGGAGCTAATAAGATGTATCAAGATCTCAAGCAAAAGTTTTGGTGGCCAGGTATGAAGAGACAAATAGCAGAATTTGTTGAGCGATGTTTGATCTGCCAAAGAGTAAAAGCCGAACACCAAAGACCCGCTGGATTATTACAACCCTTGGAAGTGCCAGAATGGAAATGGGATCACATCACCATGGACTTTGTGACTGACCTACCCAAGACTAAGTATGGGAATGATGCTATATGGGTCATTGTGGATCGTTTGACCAAGTCTGCTCACTTTTTGGCTATGACGTTTAAAGCATCCATGGAGAAGTTAGCCTCTATGTATATTGATCAGATTGTTTGTTTACATGGAGTACCCATGAGTATTGAATGCGACCGTGACCCCCGATTTACTTCGAGATTTTGGACAGCCTTTCAAAAGACAATGGGAACAGAGATAAGAATGAGTTCTGCCTTTCACCCTCAAACAGATGGACAATCGGAAAGAACTATCCAAACCCTTGAGGATATGCTTCGCGCTTGCATTCTTGATTATGGAGGAAGCTGGGATAAAAGTCTTAAACTCGTTGAGTTTTCTTATAATAACAGCTTCCACAGATCTATCGGGATGGTGCCATATGAAGCATTGTATGGGCGAAAATGTCGATCCCCACTCTATTGGGACGAGATTGGAGATAAGATCCACGCAGGACCCGACATTGTGGAACAAACGCGGGAAAAGGTAAAGTTAGTCCAGCAAAGACTAAGAGCAGCGCAAGATAGAACGAAGAAATGGGCAGATGAAAGAAGGAGACCATTAGAATTTCAAGAAGGAGAGAAAGTTTTTCTGAAAGTTTCTCCGACCAAAGGAGTTAAGAGATTTAGCATCAAAGGAAAACTAAGCCCAAGATTTGTTGGACCTTATGAAGTGCTTGAGAAAGTAGGTGAAGTTGTGTACCGCTTGGCGTTGCCACCAGCTCTTTCTCAGTTACATGATGTATTCCATGTTTCTCAACTCCGTCGATATGTATATGACCCAAGCCACATCCTTGAAGATCAACAGTTGAAGGTTGAAAAAGATGTAACTTATAAAGAGGAACCCTTAAGGATAGTTGATCGGAAAGAGAAAGCTTTAAGGAAGAGATCCATACCCATGGTGAAGGTACAATGGAGGCATCATTCAGAAGAAGAAGCAACATGGGAAATGGAAGAAGATATGAGGAATAGATACCCCCACCTTTTTGACTAATTCTAAAGTTTCGAGGACAAAACTTATGATAAGGGGGGAGGATGTTGTACCCCAACGACATGTACTTAAGAACTATGCATAAGCGACGGAATGAAAGCAATGATTCCCTTAAGCGCATGTTACTTAAGTCCACTCAACTCTTTTTACTTAAATACTATTGAAGTGGTACATGAAATATAGAGATATATATATATACCATACACATCACTAGGTATGTATGTGCGTGTATATGATATATGTGTATGGAATGTATAAATATATAGTACACCTAGGCGTGTATATGCATATGTATAATACATATGATACTCTTGGAATACGATAAAATAAAGAAAGACAATATAGTGCATAAATTAAAATTACAAGAAATCTCAAGTTGCCCAAGAAGCCTAAAATTTCGGCTTATACATGGAGAGGTTCTAGAATTCTCTAGCCAATTTTATTAGTTAAAATGATAAGACAAGAAGTTATCATGCAAAGAATAAATAGAAAACAAAATAGACAAGCATTTAAGGAACAAGTAAGACAACTCATTAAAGAAGGAAGTAGTGTGGTTGAGGTCATAAAGACCCCAACCTAAAATCGGCCAGCATGCCTAAATTAACCATGGAGGATTTCAAAACCTACCATGGTAACTCTTCCCTTAAACCAAGGTTAAGATAACCATGATTTGATAAAGTAACTTGGGTTAGCCAAAAGTAACTATAGTTTGAATAAAGTAACCAAGGTTATACTAACTTAACCTTGATTAGCACTCAAGAAAACCCTAACCCTCCCTATTATTCCCTCCAAAATCGGCCAAGCCCTCCCCATCTCCTAGGTTTTTTAAATTTTGAAAGACAACATCTTACAATCATCTAGAAAATTCTTCCCAAGCAAGCCAAGCAACACTTAGCAAAATTCCCTCTTACTCTCACAAATATTTCGGCCCCAACATCTTGAAGGATAGGAGTTTAACTTCAACTTCAAGACTCAAGAAGACATATAGGTAAGTCTTATTCCAAGTTCCCTTAAGTGAATTCTTGTTTTAGTAAAGAATGAAGCTAACATGAATCCTTTCACTTTCATAAAAACCGTATGCTCAAGGAAAGGAAGGAGAAGGATTTCATCACATCTCACTTCATAACCAAGCAAAGACAAGAGCTTTAGCTTGAAGAGGCAAGTATACAATGATCTCTCATGATTTATTTAAAGAGTTTGTGACTTGAATGCTTAGAGGTTCTTAAGATATGATCTTTAGTTGAATGTCTTAAGTTGAGACTATATCTTAGAGATTCCTTAGGAACAATGCATATTATGTGGTTTATTATCTCAAAGATGGAATCTTTTATTTAGTGCATTAAGATTCAAGGCTGTTTTAAGATGATTTAAGTTACAACTAGGTGAGTTTAGGCAAGATTGATGCTAGTTTGAAACTTGGAAGATTTATGGAAAAGCATGCATATGTAAAGTAGTAGCTTTATGAAATCTTTAGTAAGACTAGCTTGGGATGAATCTTGAATGTGAATGCATGCTTGAGTATATGTTGTGAAATGTGAATATGACACCAAACAATTTTCGGGCTAAAGGATGGAATAGAAGGTGAACATGGACTCTTGGACTTGTAAAAACAACAAACTAGCAAACTACTGGAATAGGGCAGAGTGGAATGACATTTTAAACGGCTTAGGAACTGACCTTACAGACCTTCAATGAAGCTAATTTTTGGTACAAAGCTAGCTTTACGAGTATAATACAAGTGAGAGTTGGAATTTTGTTAACATAAGCTAAGGAATATTTTTAAGAAATTATACGGTAAAACTGCCGTAGTAGAAAATTCTGGAGCTAAACAGAATTGATCTCTGACATTAACGGAATAAAAGAGGACCTTGTAGACCTTGAAAAATTCTGATCTTTGGTACAAACCTAGCTCTATGATTTTAGTGAACATTCCAGTTGGAATTTTGGTAAAATGAGTTATGGTTAATTTTTAATAAAATAATTGGTAAGACTGGTCAGACTTGGGAAACAGAAATTGAGCAGAATTATGACCTCTTTTGAGTGGCTTGAAAAAGGACCTTGTAGAGGACCAATAAATCTGATTCTTGGCATGGTAATAAACCTATGAGTGTAGTAAACACACCAGTTAGAATTTTGGTAAAACAAGTTTTGGATTATTTTTAATGATTTAATTAGTAAAACTGCTCAGCTGGAATCACTGGAATCAACCTGAAATTTGGTAACGATTTTCTAGACTCAGAAAGGGTACTTAGAGATAGGAAAATGAGCTAAACTTCGGTAGGATACTAGTACCACGTGTTTATGACTTGTGGGAGTTGGAATTTCTGGAAATTAAATTACGGATTTGCCATTATTGAATTTTTGGTAAAATAAGTCAGATCAGTTTCAGCACTTAAGTCATTTCAGGAAGTGAACCCTTTAGGGCTATTTCCGAAACCATACATTATGCTATTTCACGTCATGACTTGCATTGCATATCACGTCATGTATCATGCATGATCATGAAACTGATTTTCATGAATTTTGTTATGCAAGCAAGTTTTATAAATGATTACGGTTTGATATGCATGAAAAAGTTATGGTCCCATGTTTTAAAAGCTTCATGATTCCTTTGCCGGCCAAGTATGCGACTAACCCGACTCCAGACCTGGGGTTAATTGGTCTGATGGCATGATATGTTCTGGACCCGTTCAAGCTCGGGGTTAATTGGTCTGATGATATGTTCTGGACCCGCTCAGATCCGGGGTTAATTGATCTGATATTTGTTCTGGACCCGTTCAGGCCCGGGGTTAATTGGTCTGATGATATGTTCTGGACCCGCTCAGATCCGGGGTTAATTGGTCTGATTATCTGTTCTGGACCTGTTCAGGCCCGGGGTTAATTGGTCTGATTATCTGTTCTGGACCCGCTCAGATCCGGGGTTAATTTATCTGACACTCTGTTTTTACGACATATTACCTTATGGGACCAAAATGATGTTTTGACATGACATGACATCATGCATTGCATCTTGCATATCACACGATCATGAGGACATGTTGTATGTTACAGTTGATGGTTATAAGTTATTAATGATTTAGCATTCCCTAAAAGCATGCTTAATCCGAATTCAAGTAAGTTCAGGATCCAAGATCAGGTGTGGTTAGCATTGCCTAAAAACATGCTTAATCCGAACATCAAGTAAGTTCAGGACCCACGATCAGGTATGAATTATGATTATTTGAGTGTTTTGGGGTAATACATTCATGTTATAATTCTTTACGTATATCATGGTCGTTTATTGTATTCTTGCTGGGTGATTTTTATCACTCACAGCTTATTTTTCCCCAGAACTAGATAATGCCAAGATAGAGTGGATCGAGGATGAGCCGAGGGTACCTTATCCATAGGCGAGGAGTATGCAGGAAGCTAAGCTTAAGGACTTTTGTGCGGCCAAGATGTTTTGTATTATGTTTATGTTTGAACTCTTTGGATTTCAGTTATGTTATTTTGTGGGACTACTACCTTGGAGAACTTAGTAAATTGGTGATGCATGTTTAATTTGAAAAGTTTTAATTCTGCCGAAATTTTACTACCATGTTGAATGTTAGCATGGGAGTCCAAGACTTATATTATGGATGTTCACATGTTATGCATGACGCCTTGTACTCTCCTCAGTGAAGTACGGAGGGTGCACCGTATCCGGACGAGGCTGGGTGCAGGGCGCTACATGTGACAACACTCCTTTACCATCGATCATTCGAGGACAACAATGCTTGACCAAACACCACTCATGCGATGACCTCCTGGCGAAGAATGCTTGTTTTTGTGGTGCTGGAACTTTACCACTGTCGCCTTGGCTCTTTAGTCAAGGCGACTTGGGTATGCATTCAGACTTTCTGCTGATGATTATTACTTTTCTCATTTCTGTTGGATTAATATACTCTTTCCACTGTAACGAGGTACACCCCATTCTGGCTCCCTCAATCTCCCCTGAAGAACATCATACGGCAATCTGACGATCACTCCAAGCTCGGATACCAGCACGCCCCACATCTGCGACCTACGGAATTTATACATTCCATATCAATGATAGCCGTGTAAATATGTACGCTTTTTCCTTCGCCAAGATTTTTTCCACAATGGTGGTTTTACTTGGCAAGGTTTTAATGCGGCATATCATATACGACTGGAGATATGTTATTCTTAGTTCGTTATTTAATTTATTCGCATACTCTAATGATTTTAATATGGTTTTCCTCCGCCAAAAGTGAGGCTCCTCATTAATAAAAGTTTTCGTTTATAAAAAAAATATGTGCACTATTTTACAAAGTTTGCAAAAATAAAATTCAGCACATGTATATTCATCATACACGCCTAGCTCAGCCATGTTGGAGCATATGTGGAGCTTTTTTGGCATCTTGGTTGTCCAAGAATGAAACATGCAATGTTGGTGACATAAAGAAAGGAACTACAAAAGGTAACATTTCAAACTTTGTCACATTTGTGACACATGCTGAAAATTCAGCATGTGTTGTCTTAGGCTGGCCGAAATTTACACTTAATGAGTCATATTTTACTATCTTGAATTATATGGATTGATTGAAAGATAATATGGCAATGTTTTAAAAATATTATGGAAATAATCAAATGATATTTTCAAATATCACACATGCTGAAAATTTCAGCATAAATGTACTTGGCCGAATTCATGGCCCTTTTGGTGACTAATTTTTATTCCAAATTTAGTAGAAATATTTTGTACGAAATGATGATTGATTTCTTCATTATTTTCAAAGAATAAATTAAATGCAAACTTGGCAACAATTTGAATAAAGTGTAAATGTTACACATGCTGAAATTTCAGCATGTGAAGAAGCTTAATGGCCGATTTTATCATGGTAAATTGGAGAAATTTGTCTTGCTAATTATGTGGGATGATTATGTGACTTATGACAATAATTTTATGGCTAATTGGCACATGCTTTTTAAGGTTTCTTTCAGATTTATCTAGTCATCAAATGATGACAACTTCCATCCAATCAATGAGTGCAAAGTAAGCAAGAGCTTAATGATCATCCAATGAGGAGTTGCCAAGTGAGCAAGGAAATGTCACAATGATGCAATATACTCTTCCAAGGAATTAGAAGATAATTTTCAAGAGGAGGAGAAGGCATCAAGGGGGCAGCCAACTTGATAAAAAGGAAAGAAGAGAGCAAACAAAATACAACACAAGTCTTACAAGCTTACAAGATCAAAACGTTTTCTACTCTCTCTTTCTACTCCTCTTTCTTTCTTCTCTCTAAAAGCCTATTGTATTCATATTCATACTTCTTGAATAGGCTTGTTTCATACCACCATATACTCTTTATTGTTGTAAAAGATTGATCAAGGTGTGATCAATCTTGCACTCGCAAGGTGGTGGTGTTTGTGATCATTGTATTCATTTACAAGGTTTGTAAAGGGTTGGAGTTGGTGTGTAACTCCATCAACCCTGTGCGTTAAGGTGCTATTTGTATTTTGTGATTAGTGCTAACCGAAGAAGGTTTCCTCGAAGACTGGAGTAGGTTGTTTTAACCGAACCAGTATAAAATTTCTTATGGTCTCTACTTTCAGCACTTACTTTCAGTTTCTAGCACAGTGCATCGTTTTTATCACATTCGAAAAAATAGTAAACGAATTTAAAAAATCACGAAACTTTCAGGAAACATAGCCACATGTCTTAAGGTTCTTTTGGCGCAAGTTTTCAACCCTTTTGGACAAGTATAAGTCATTCAAACATCAAAAGTTATGAGACTAGCGCAGTCTGATTTTCAGGCTTGCAAAGGTTGAGACTTTGAACGTTTTTGACTAATTTCCCAAAAGAAGTTTTATAAACTGTTTCAACCCAATTAAATAAAACTAATAAGGGGTTAATCATTAAATTTTCAGAGCATTTGAAGTCACGGTTAAATAGGAATTAATTTTTCAAATCAGACTACCGTTTCTGGCAGATTTCACAATCTGACCATCAACGATTTTTAAAAGGGTTAGAGGTTGAATTTTAATCTGAAATTTTTAGGAGATACTCAGAACATCTGAGACTAAGATTTCTCCAAATTTCAGAATTTTTGAAGACCTACAACCCAGTATTCAAAACGTTTCAAAACAAGTCCTGAAAACAAAAACTGTTTTCAGAAGTTGGGTTTTTGGTTTAAAACAATTTTAAAAACCACATTTTCCGCACCCACTCTTCAACCCCCTCTCCTTTCTAGTGGTGCCTTGCAGATCCTACAAGTGGTAGCAGAGCCAGGAACACTCACAACTAAAGGATCCAACGATCTAAGTGAGATGGCAACCACAAACTTCAAAAGCGAGCAATAAGGTATGTTCAGTCAAAGGCCTCCTCTCTTTGACGGTGAGTCTTTTATACAATGGAAGTTAAGAATGAAACTTTTCTTTACGGCTATTGATATTGATCTCTGGTCCATTATAGAAGATGGTCCATTTGTTCCATCAAAATTATCCACTGTAGATGGAGTCACACTAGAGGTTGTTAAGCCTAAACAAGAGTATACTAGTGAGGATAAAAAGAGACTGAGCATGCACGCTAGGGCTATGCAATTACTTCTAAATGGACTAAGTAAAAGTGAATCTAGCTATGTTTCAAATTGTTCTAGTGCTCAAGAAATATGGAGAATTCTTGAAATAAAACACGAAGGTACTAATCAAGTAAAAGAGTCCAAAATCAACATGCTTATGTCCACACTCGACTCATTTAAATTATTACCAAATGAATCTATCGTTGATTTGGATCTTCGCTTGACTAACATTTACAATTCTCTTGAGTCTCTTGGCAAAGCATTCTCTATGTAGGAAGAGGTACAAAAGGTCTTGCGAAGCCTTCCATCTGAGTGGGACCCTAAAGTAACAGCCATAGAAGAAAGCAAAGAAACTAAATCAATTAAGATGGAGGAACTAATTGGATCACTTAAAGTATATGAGAACAAACTCACCATAAGGAAGTCGGAATCATCATCAAAACAAGGTAAGACTATTGCATTTTAATCAAATGAATACGTCTCTACTTCTTCCGATCACGTACATGATAGTGATTCTGAATCAGACAACGATGACTTAATTTTATTGGCTAAAGGCTTAAGAAAATTCATGAGAAAGTCATTTAGAAACAAAACTAAGGCTACTTCGACTAAAAGAAATAAGAACAAGACAAATGACAAGGATGTTAAATGTTATGAATGCGGTAAACTTGGACATCTATCATATGACTGTCCTAATAAGGACAAGCAAACAAACAAATACCCTGACAAGGATCGGATCAAGAATAGACTCGTCTCAGAACCTAAGAAAAGGAAAAGAGCTCTCAAGGCCTCCACTTGGAGTGATACATCTGATTCCGAGACTAATACAGAAGAGGAGACTGCACAAGTATGCTTTGTATCCAAAGCATCAAACGAGGTATCCTCTGACTCCGATTCTGACTCTGAGCCTTCTTATGATGATCTTTTTAGTCAATATTTAGAATTGCATAAATTTACTAAGACTCTCGCGAAAGAAAAAAAGCGATTAATTGAAGACAAGTTGTTAGAATCTTCTGACGAGAATCTTGTCGCTCAATTAAACGATTCAAAAGAAGAGTCGTCATGCATCATTAATGCATTAAAGACAGAGTTCTCATCATTGACTATGCATAATAATGAAATGAAATCCGAGATTTTAAATTTGAAATCAAGGAATACGGATTTAGAAAAGATGATGAAACAATTGGACACGGGATCTAACATGCTAGATCGCATGATTTTATCACAAAAACACGATAGTGATAAAACCGAATTAGGATAGATTGAGACAAATGAAGTATCCATTAAACCAACCAAGTTTGTCTTGTCTAAGAAAGTAGACACTCCAAAAGCGAATACGGCGTCTAAGATGACGCAAAGACCCCCTCTCCCCTCATCCCGTCATACTTCTTCTTCATATCATGCGAAATATAATTTTGTGTCATATAGATATGAGAAGAAACAAGTGATGCATACAAGACATTCATTTCATCCATCTAGATCACGCACTATGAACACCAACACAAGGACATAACAAAAACGAAATCAATATGATGCATATAAAGGAGTTCTCGTCCAAAGGCCCAAAGTCCACTCATCACATGTCTACTACATTGCACCTTCATCTACATTCTTGCCATTTGCTAGACCGAGAAGGATCTGTAGGATCTGCAAGGCACCACTAGAAGGGGGGGTTGAATAGTGGGTGCCAACATGGAATGATTTTATGGCTGAAAATATTATCATAGCCACAAAATTTATAATTATTTTTGAGGTGTAGGGGCTGGCCATCTATTTATGGCAAGTACGTAACACATTGGCGAAGTTTCGGTATTCGTCCGATATGATAATTTTTGGTTTAGAACCTTTTAACGTGTCGTATTTAATTTGTCATCACCATGACTTATATCATATGATATAAGACCTGAATATACTCATAAATATGAGTTAAGCATGGTGGTGTGACGTTAACATACGTAAGATATATAACGTGTCGGTAGTACATTGGAATACATGTGCATGTGCCTTTTAAAAAAAATCTGAAAATATATTTATATATATATATATGTGTATGGCGTGTAAATTAAATGAGGAGAGGAGGAGGAGACTTTCCTTCCTTAGTCTTGTTGCCTTTGTGCCTTTTCCAAATGTAGCTTCCTTTAATGAACTACTTAGTTTAATTAACTAAGTACTTCACTTAATGAACTAGTTTAGTTCATTAATGGTGGCACCTGAAAATAGTATAAACACAACAAATGTTGCCATTTGATGTAAGCTTTGAAGCTTCATGGCTCGTTAGTACGAAAACATTATATATGAATTATATAAGGCAAGTAATAAGCAATATATCATGTACACGTTTATGCACACGTTTTTAAGCACATTTAAATCATGTATTTGAAAATCACTCAAACCCCTTTTTCTCTACAATCTTCCCCTTTTGATGATTTTCGAAATAACCTATACTCAAGATTTAAATCCTATCGCCCCCCCTTCAACCATGCATAAATTCAAAATTTGAAACCGCTCCCCCTTGATTTATGCAATTAGTATCAGTATCTCTCTTCCCCTTAAATCATGCTTTCTAAATTTATGCAATTAGTATCAGTATCTCTTCCCCCCCTTAAATCATGTTTTCTCTCCCCCTTTATTTTGGAAAGCAATCAAAATATGCCTGTAAAAAATTATCCATTTCATATAACGTGCGTTCGTAAGGGTTGTTTATTCAACCCTTTGAAAATGTCCCTTTTGGTACCCACATTTGGGTGACCTTTCTAGGTCTTCCAAAAGGCACAAAGGCAACAAGACTATGGAAGGAAAGTCTCCTCCTCCTCTCCGCATTTAATTTACACGCCATACACATATATATATATATAAATATATTTTCAAATTTTTTTAAAAGGCACATGCACATGTATTCTAACATACTACCGACACGTTATATATCTTACGTACGTTAACGTCACACCACCATGCTTAACTCATATTTATGAGTATATTCAGTTCTTATATCATATGATATAAGTCATGGTGATGACAAATTAAATACGACACGTTAAAAGGTTCTAAACCAAAAATTGTCGTATCGGGCGAATACCGAAACTTCGCCAAAGTGTCACGTACTTGCCATAAATAGATGGCCAGCCCCTACACCTCAAAAATCATTATAAATTTCGTGGCTATGATAATATTTTCAGCCATAAAATCATTCCATGTTGGCACCCACTATTCAACCCCCCTTCTAGTGGTGCCTTGCAGATCCTACAATTGGTATCAGAACGCAGGAACACTCACAAAAAAAGGATCCAACGATCTACGTGATATGGCATCCACTAGTTATAGCACCGTGCAAGAAGGAATGTGAACCATAAGGCCTCCTCTCTTTGGCGGTGAGCCTTTTGTTCAATGGAAGGTAAGAATGAAACTTTTCTTTATGGCAATAGATATTGATCTTTGGTCGATTATAGAAGATGGTCTTTTTGTTCCATCTAAGTTATCCACCGTAAACGGAGTCACACTAGAAGTTGTTAAATCTAGACAAGAATATACAAGTGATGATAAAAAGAAACTTAGCATGAATGCTAGGGCTATGCAATTGATCTTAAATGGATTAAGTAAGAGTGAGTCTAGTTATGTCTCAAACTGCTCTAGTGCACAAGAAATGTGGAGGATACTCGAAATAAAATACGAAGGCACGAGTCAAGTAAAAGAGTCAAAGATAAACATGCTTATGTCCACACTTGAGTCGTTTAAACTATTGCCTAATGAATCTATTCTTGATATGGATCTTCGTTTGACTAACATCTACAATTCTCTTGATTCTCTTGGTAAATCTTTTACCATGCATGAAAAAGTACAGAAAGTCTTGCGAAGCCTTCCATCCGAGTGGGACTCTAAAGTAACGGCCATAGAAGAAAGCAAAGAGACTAAATCGATTAATATGGAAGAACTAATTGGATCACTTAAGGTATATGAAAACAAACTTGCTTTAAGACATTCTGAGTCCATTCCTAATAATGATAGCGCTATAGCATTTAAATCAAATGAATACGTCGTAGATGATAGTGACATAGATTCTGATGATGAGGACTTAATCAAGATGGCTAAAAGATTAAGAAAAATATTGAGAAAATCGATTAAACATAAGTCTACCTCATCTAAGGATCATAAAAATAAAAGTAAGGAAATAAAGTGCTATGAATGCGGCAAACTTGGACATCTATCATATGACTGTCCTAATAAAGAAAAGCAAACATACAAATACCCTGACAAGGATCGGAACAAGAATAGACTCGTCTCAGAACCTAAGCAAAGTAGAAGAGCCTTCCACTTGGAGTGACACATCCGACTCTGAGACTGATGATACGGAAGAACACAAGGCACAGGTATGCTTTACATCTAAAGCATCAAATGAGGTATCTTCCGACTCTGATTCCGATTTTGTTCTTATAATGAATTATTTAGTCAATATTTGGAATTGCATAAGTTTTCAAAGACTCTTGTAAAAGAAAAGAAGCGATTAATTGAAGACAAGAAATTGTTAGAATCTTCTAACAAAGATCTTGTGTCTCAATTAAACGATTCAAAAGAAGAGTCGTCATGCATTATAAATTCATTAAAGTCTGAAATTTCATCATTGACATCTGAGAACACTGAACTGAAATCCGAGATTTCAAACTTGAAATTAAGGAATGCGGATGTAGAGAAAAAGGTGAAACAATTTGACACGGGATCTAACATGCTGCATCGTATTATCTTATCACAAAAGCATGATAGTGACAAAACAGGTTTGGGATATGTCGAGACAAATGAAGCATCCACCAAACCAACTAAGTTCGTTGTGTCTAAGAAAGTAGACACCCCAAAGCCAAAAACGGCGTCTAAGATGACGCAAAGACCTCTTCCCTCATTATGCCCCATTTCTTCATCATATCATGCGAAATACAATGTTGTACCATATAGATATGAAAAGAAAAGAGTGATGCATACACGACATTCATTCCATCCACGCACTGCACACACAAATCACCCCATATTAAGGCCAAATTGTGGAGATTCCAGTTTCAATTTTGTCACATGTTAATGGCGCCACTTTAGACCAGCCAAGAGCTGAGAATTAAAGTTTATATTATATATATTATGTGTAACATAATATATATAACATGTGTAAAAAAGTTAGAATTTAATTAGAGAAAAATCGGGTAATCGATAAACATCGAAAATTCGGTTTTCTACGTACACAATACATGGAACATTTTTGGCACATCATACGACACGTATCTAGAAACTTTTTACATACGTCATACATCTTAAAGTGTTCTAGAAAATTATATTAAGGGCTGATTGGAATATAACATGTGTGTATTATTAAATGTGCAGTATTTTACAAAGTTTGAAAAAATAAAATTCATCACATGCATATACATGTTATACACGCCTAATACAGTTGAGATGGATCATATGTGGAGCCTTGTTGGCATATTGATTGGTCAAGAATCAATCATACAATGTTGGTGACTTAAAGAAAGAAGCTACAAAAGGTAATATTTCAAATTTTGTCACAATTGTGACACATGCTAAAAATTTCAGCATGTGCATTATATGGTGGCCGATTTTCATCTCCAAAAATAGACATATTTTATGTATTGAATTATGTGGTTAATTGGAAGAAGAAATGGAAGTAATTTGAATAAGTTACAAAGCCATAAAGTATGATATCTTGAATATCACACATGCTGAAATTTTTCAGCATGTGTGGAATGCATCTTGACCGTTTTTATGGGTATGTTAGTGTCCAAATTTCATTTCCAATTTGATAAGAATATTTGCTACTAATTTGTGATATATTTTAAAATAAAAATCAATGAAAATTTGGAAGTATTTTGAATTTTATCACCATGTATCACATGCTGAAATTTCAGCATGCTAAATTCTCATCGTGGCCGATTTTATTCCCCTTTTTGTGAGAAAACTATCTTGCTAACTTTATGTGACAATCTTGTGAATTATGGAAATTATTATATGTTGATTTTGGCACATGTTTTGATTGAAATATTCAGATTTTCCATGTCATCAAATGATGATAACATTCAACCAATCTTGAAGTGCCAAGTAAGCAAAGGCTAAATGATCATCCAATGAGAAGGTACCAAGTAACCAAGATCATGTCACATTGATGCCATACATTCTCCCAATGACTTAGAAGATAATTTTCAAGAGGGGAAGACACCTATAGGGGGACGACATTCAAGCTTAAAAGGAAAGAAGATGAGCAAAAACAAAAGACAAGAACAAGCATTATAATCTTGAGATCAAAAACGCCTAGCCTCTCTTCTTCTACACTCTCTTTCTTTCTTCTTCTTGAAAGCCTATTGTACTTATATTCTTATTCTTGAATAGGTTTGTATTAAACCACCACATACTCTTTATCTTTGTAAAAGATTGATCAAGGTGTGATCAATCTTCAATCTTGCTAGGTGGTGGTGTTCGTGCGAATTGTATTCATCGTAAAAGGTTTGTAAAGGGTTGGAGTTGGTGTGTAACTCTATCAACCCTATGGTAAGGTGTATTTGTGTTGTGTGACTAGTGTGAACCAAGGAAGGTGTTCCTTGAAGACTGGAGTAGGTTGTTGATAACCGAACCAGTATAAAATTCTTTGTGTCATTTACTTTCAGCACTGATTTTCTGTTTCAGCACTGTTTCCTGTTTTTAATCACGTTCGTAAAAATAGTAAACGAATTTCAAAAATCAAGAAACTTTCAGGAAACATAGCCACACGTTCTAAGGTTCTTTTGGAACAATTTGCAACCCTTTTAGATAAGTATAAGTCGATCAAACATTCAAAGTTCTGAGACTAGTGCAGTCTGATTTTCAGGCTTGCAAAAGTTGAGACTTTGAGTGTATTTGACTAACTTCCTGAAAGAATTCTTTAAAACTGTTTCAACCCATTTAAATAAAACATATAAGGGATTAGTGGTTAAAATTTCAGAGCAATTGGAGTTAAGAACAAATAGCAATAAATTTTTCAAAACAGTCTACCGTTTCTGGCAGATTCGCGCAATCTTACCACCAACAATTTTTCAAGGGGTTAGAGGTTGAATCTTAATCTGAAATTTTTAGGAGACACTCATAACATCTGATTCTAAGTTCTTTCCAAATTTCAGAATTTTTGAAGACCTAAAACCTAGTTTTCAAAACGTTTTAAAACTGGTCCTGAAAACAGAAACTGTTTTCAGAAGTTGGGTTTTTGGTTTAAAACAATTTTAAAAACCACATTTTCCGCAACCACTATTCAACCCGCCCCCCCCCCTTGTAGTGGTGCCTTGCAGATCCTACAGGATCACCTAAGTATGGGTACCGAAAAGTACTTTTACTAAGAGATGAATAACTAACTTGTAAGTACCCAAAATTAAAAGGGTACCTAAATCAGTTTTGTACATTGCAGGGAACCCACACATTGAAAGACAAATCTATCAAGTGGTTCCTTGATAGTGGTTGCTCGAGGCGCATGACAGGTGACCCGAGCTTGTTCACTAAGTTAAATAAGGTCACAAAAGGCGGATCCGTGACCTTTGGAGACAACAATAAAGGCAAGATCATCGAAAAATGTACAATTGGAAACCCAAGCTCCCTTCAAATCTCCAACGTCTTTTTGGTAAGCAACTTATCTTATAATCTTCTTAGCATTTCATAATTTATTGATAATAGTTTCAATGTGTGCTTTACTCATCCCTATTGCAATATAATAAATAAAAATGGAGAAATAGTGCTAAAAAGAAAACGGGAAGGAAATATCTTTACGCTTTCTATGGATGATATGTTAGACGCTAAGGTTAAGTGTTTCATGTCAAATGAACCTAACGTACATTTGTGGCATAGACATTTAGGACACATTGACATTTCTACACTTGAAAAACTCCAACGAAAGAGCCTAATACGAGGATTGCCTACCCTTGATTTAGACAACTTTCAGTTGTATGAATCTTGCATAAAAGGCAAACAAACACGTGAGTCACTAAAACCTAAAAATGAAATAAGCACGACTAAAGTTTTAGAATTATTACACATTGATTTGTTTCGTCCTAGTCGCACTATGAGTCTTGGTGGATGTCACTATGCTTGTGTGTTTGTTGATGATTTTTCTCGTTATACTTGGACTTTGTTTCTTGCACATAAGGATGATAGTGTCATTGAGATTGCAAATATAATAAAACAACTTGAAAATCAATATGGTGTCAATGTGAAAAGGATAAGAAGCGATAGAGGTGGTGAATTTAAAAACAAGGACATGATTTCATTTTGCGAAGAAAAAGGAATTAAACACGAGTTTTCGCCACCTAGAACTCCACAATTAAATGGAGTAGTAGAAAGAAAGAATAGGACATTACAAGAAATTGCTAGAACCATGTTGTGTGAGAATAAATTGCCTAGATATTTTATGGGCGGAAGCCGTAAATTGTGCATGCTACATAGTTAATCGCTTGACCATTAGAAAGAAAATTAATAAGACGCCTTATGAGATATTAAATGATCGTGTGCCTAAAATTGATTACTTTTGTGTGTTTGGATGTAAATGCTTTGTGTTAAATACGAAAGATAATTTGGATAAGTTTGAATCTAAATCATATGAATGCATCTTTGTTGGGTCTTCCGTGAATTCAAAAGCATATAGATGTCATGATCCTCTCACTAGACAAATTCTAAAATCCATTCATGTGAAGTTTAATGAATTTGGTGAGATTGATAAAGATAAAGAACTGATGATGATTTTGAATTCAAACCCGTGTTGAATGATGATGATGGCATGCATGATATGCATGATACACTAGAAATGCATGAAAACGTAAAAAATAATCAACAAAGATTGTTGGACCGTGCACCTGCAATAAACACCACTAGAGGGGGGGTGAATAGTGGTTAGCGGAAATTACACTACAACCCTTTGTTAAAAACCCCTTTGAAAACAGAATCTGAGACCACCTCAAATTCAGAACCCGTTTTTTTAAAAAATTCACAAATAATTGTACACAACTCCAAAAATTACGAAACTTTCCAGAATTGAACTTCAATGAGTTAACAAGACTCTATCCAAATATCAGACAAAAATAAGATTTTTTGACCCTTCAAACAAATAAAATGTTTCAGATGGTCAATCTGGACAGAATTGGACAGAATGTTGCTGATTTTGCAAAATGTGTTTCTCTTTGAATACTCAACCAAAAAGGTTGATCTTTATATCCAAACACTCATTAGGATGTGTAGATGAATTTTCCAAAAGGCCCTGACCTTAAACAATTCTTGAAAAATACAGAATTTCAAGTTTCTCAAAACTGGTCAGATTGCAGCCAGATTGGAGCAGTTATCTTGCAAAGACTGAAAGACTAACTTTCCCTTACTCAAATCAAGTGATTCTTGTTGCAAATGAAAGATAACAGTCTGAAGTATAACTCCACCAAAAATCACGAATTTTCAAAATGTTTAGCTATTTTTTCAAATTGTGTGAAGTTGGGTGAAAACTGCAGTCAAAAACGGGCAGAAAACAGAAATAAAGAAACAAGAGAAGAACACCGAGGATTTATCCTGGTTCGGTCAATGTGACCTACTCCAGTCCCAAGGAATACCTTTCCTTAGATTTCACTATGAAATGAGCACCTTACAACAAGAGACAAGCTTGATCCTTGGGTTATACACCAACCCTACTCAAGACTTGGATAATCACCTTCTAAGCAACACTTAGTTGCAACTCCTCTAACACCTATTGATGTAGCCTTATAAAGATGGCTAATCAATCTTAGAAATGAAGCTCAAGAGGCTTGTAGCACAACAAAAATATCAAGAACACCTTTGCTACAACAAAATACAACAACAAGAACAAGAAGATGAATATGAAAGCTATAGAATGCTTGTGAGCTTCAAGTATGTTTCATCTTCTTCACCATTGCCTCTATTTATAGTGTGATTTGAGCCTTGAAGATAAGAATGCCAATGTGTCATCATCTTCATCATCAACTCCAAATGTCTTCTCATCATTGGTTGGCTTTGTACACTTGGCAAAATAAAACACAATGATTGGTCCACCTTGGCAAAATGATGTGGCCGATTTTTCCACCTTGGATTTATCATAATTATCCTTTGCAAAAATGAGAAGATAAAATAGAATATGCTTCAAGAATTTCTCAACTCTTTTCCATGAGAATAGCCATGTGAGTGTTGACCATTTTAAAATCAAATTTCAGCTCCTAGCTCAATGTAGCCGTTGGCTACTTTATCTTTCACCAAAAGAATATTTTGATTTTCCTTAATAAAATAAGAAAGGATAATACCACCAAATTATCCTCAACTTCAAGCAACATAATAGGGCATGTGAGAGCTCCATTTGACTTAAAAAATCTGCTGAAAAATACCCAAGAAAACCATATAACCGTTGGGCACTTTTTGAATTTTCCAAGTTGGCAATTTTGCCAACTAGCTCCTTTTTGGTTGGTCCACTTGTCTCCAACTCATAAAATAAATACACCATCATATCCACCTGATTAATCACGTTTTTCCACATAAATATAAGTGTAGCAACTCAGATTTTTGAAGAAGAAATAAATAGATAACACTTGACAAGATTATGTCAACGTGTAACACCGAAATTCCCCAATATTTCTTCTTATATGTTGAGATCATTTCCACACCTTTGACACCTTTAATATCCCTGAATAATGATGATAAATATCCTCTTATAACATATATAAGAGGGTCTTCGAGAAAAAATAGAATGTGACGTCTCAAATCGTCACATATTCAGCTATAGTCAATAATAAATTTCGTTTGAGAGAATAAGATATAAGATCACCATATTATAACAATAACACAGCTCCAGAATGAAGATAATAATATGCTCAAGAGATTCCTTGAGTGAAAATACCAAAAATACCCTCGGAGGTAAAATAACCAAAATACCCCTGGTGTGAGAAAACTCCAGAAATGACCCCGATGGTCAGAAATAATCACAATTCCACCTTTGTCATGATAAATAGGATGAGAATACATCCTTGAAACATTTTCACCATATCATGTCCCCACAAAACTCAAAATACCAATTTTGCCCTTTTTGGTAAGTTGTAGAAACTTCCAAGCCATGTTAGTCACAAAACAATAATAATCACCAAAAACACATAATAATCACATAATGAACATGTATAATTCATATACAAATGAAAACAATCATTTTAACACATTTTAGAAAATTATTTCTAAAAACCCTAGACATCGATCGATCGAAGTGCCTCAGCTTCAGAGATCGATGTCTCATAGAAAGTTTCAGAGTTTGCCTCTGACCTACATCGATCGATCGAAGTGAGGGTTCGATGTACATTGATCGATTGATGTGTCTCAGGTTTAGAGATTGATGTCTCACAGAAAGGTCTTAAACTTTTTTGCCTTACATAGATCGATCGATGTGAGAGATCTATGTACATAGATCGATCGATGTGCAACAACCTGAGAGATCGATGTCAACTTTTTGAACTTTTTCAACTTTTAATCACATATAACACCATGTGTGACATTTTTAAGTATTCACCGCTTAAAATCATGACTTTGAAAATTATCCAAACTTATTTCTCAACATTCTCCCCCTTTTGGATGATTTTCAAAATAACCTAACATGATTTTAATGTCACAACTTATAACCAAAAGTTTAAAAAGTTTAACAAAATGTTTTCAACTTTTAAATAGTATGCTTCTCCCCCTCAACTCCTACTCTCCCCCTTAACCTATACTCCAAAATTTATACCAATTAAAACTTAGCATATGATTCATCATGACTTACCAACTAAAACATTACTTACCAACTAAAATCATGTGCTTATTCTATCTGCCCCTTTATTTTGCAAATCATGCAAAAGATAGAACTATGCAATGGTATCGTAAGTCATCGTTCCTAATTTGCTTCGTAAGTTTTCAAAAGTGGCTTGATTAAGGGGTTTGGTTTAGAATGAAGCACTGGATTCCGGAAAAGATTGATTGCACTTGTGCTATCGCAGAAAATTGGAATCTTTTTCATTTTAATGCCAAATCACTAAGTTTCTGTTTAAGCCAAAGTATTTGGGTAGTACATAAACTCAAAGCGATATACTCGGCTTCAGTGGTAGAAAGAGCTACACTAGCTTGCTTTTTAGAAAACCAAGAAATCAAGTTGGTTCCTATGAATTGACAAGTACCGCTAGTGGATTTTCTATCTAATTTGCAACTACCATATTCAGCATCACTATATGCGTGTAATTCTAACTTAGCGTTTCTATCATACCACAGTCCTAAGTGTGGTGTATGCTTAAGATATCTAAAGATCTTTTTTACTGCATTGTAATGTGATACCTTAGGACAAGATTGAAACCTAGCACACATACACACACTAAACATAATATCAGGTCTTGATGTAGTTAAGTATAATAGTGATCCAATCATAGACCTATAGAGAGTGTCATCAAAAGGTTTACCATTTTCATCCTTATCAAGTTTGGTACTAACACTCATGGGGGTAGTTGTAGGTTTCAACTCTTCAAAGCCAAACTTCTTAATCATATCATTGACATACTTAAGTTGGCTAATATGAATTCCTTGAGGGGTTTGTTTGATTTGAAGTCCTAAGAAATAATTCAACTCTCCTACCATTGACATTTCAAATTCTGACTTCATACACTCTTCGAAGTCTTTTACTAAAGTAGGGTTGGTTGAACCAAAGATTATATCATCTACGTATATTTGAACTATTAACAAATCATTACCTTTTCTTCTTAGGAATAATGTGTTGTCGATGGTCCCCCTTTGATGATTATTTGCAATAAGAAAGTTTGCAAATCTATCATACCAAGCTCTTGGAGCTTGTTTCAAACCATATAAATCTTTCTTAAGCTTGTAAACATGTTTAGGATTCTTTGGATCTTCAAATCCAGGGGGTTGTTTGACAAACACCTCTTCTTGGATGTATCCATTCAAGAATGCACTCTTGACATCCATTTGGAAGAGTTTAATGTTACTTAGACTTGCAATCGCAAGTAACAATCTAATTGCTTCTAGTCGTGCAACGGGTGTAAAGGTTTCCTCATAATCTATTCCTTCTTGTTGATTATAACCTTGTGCGACTAGTTTAGCCTTATTTCTTGTAATATTTCCTTGTTCATCCATTTTATTCCTAAAGACCCATTTAGTTCCTATGATAAACTTGTCTTCAGGTTTAGGTACTAAGTCCCACACGTTGTTCCTTGTGAATTGATTTAATTCCTCATGCATAGCATCTATTCATGATATGTAACGTAAGGCTTCCATAACATTCTTAGGTTCTATGTGTGAGACTAAGCTATGTCCTTCAAGTTGACTTATGTTTCTACGTGTTCTAACCCCAACACTTGGATCCCCAATGATTAATTCTCTAGGGTGCCACCAATTCCTAGATTGACTAGGTTCACCCTCATCTTGTTCAAATGTTTCATTAGTGTGAACGTTATCATATGTAATTGGATCATTAGTTGTATCATCTTCCAATTGCAAATTCTCTTGATTTATTTCATCTAAGGGTTCATGCATGTCTTTTTCAGGGGAGGTTGGTTCTAGATGATCAAGTACAGGCTCAAGTAATACATCATCATCAAACATATTTTCAACATTTGTTTCTTGTTTATGTTGATGTTTATCACTAACTTCAAAGCATGCATTTTCATTGAATTTCACATATATGGATTCAATTATTTTTCTAGATGCAGGATTATAACACCTATATGCTCTTGAGTTAGTTGAATATCCAACAAATATGCATTCAATAGACTTTTGTTCAAATTTATCTAGATTATCCTTAGTGTTTAGCACAAAACATTTACATCCAAATACTTTAAGATAATCTATTTTAGGTTGTCTATCGTTTAGCAATTCATAAGGCGTTTTATTTAATTTCTTTCTAATAGTAAGCCTATTTATAATATAGCATGCACAACTAACGGCTTCAGCCCATAAATACTTAGGTAATTTATTTTCACACATCATTATCCTAGCAACTTCTTGAATTGTTCTATTTTTACGTTCAACAACTCCATTGAGTTGTGGTGTTCTCAGTCGTGAGAATTCATGTTTAATTCCATATAGTTCACAAAATTTGATTACATCTTTGTTTTTAAATTCTCCACCTCTATCACTTCTAATTCTTTTGACATTTTCTTCGTAAATGTTTTCAAGTTGCTTGATAAGGGTTTCGATTGCTAATGAAGCATTGTCTTTGTGTGTCAAGAACAATGTCCATGTGTAGCGTGAGTAATCATCTACTATGACACACACATAGTAGTGTCCACCTAGACTTCTTGTCCTACTTGGACCAAATCAGTCTAAGTGAAGCAATTCTAGTACATGACTAGTACTCACTTCATGTTTCGGTTTTAAGGTTTCTTTAATGTGTTTTCCCTTAATACATGTTTCACACATTTGAAAATTATCTAAGTCTAACTTAGGCATACCTCTAATTAAATTCTTTTTAGATAATTTCCTAATGGTTGAAATTCCTATATGGCCTAATCTTCTATGCCATAAATTCACATCTAAGTCATGTGATATTAGACGCTTAACCTTAGCATTTAACATGTTATCTAAGGTAAGAGTATAAATATTACCATCTCTATTTCCTTGTAATACTATTTCTCCCTTTTTATTTATTATATCACAAGAATTGGGAAGAAAGGAGACATTATAACCACAATCTATAAGTTGAGAAATACTAAGTAAATTATAGGATAGATTGCTTACTAATAACACATTACGTATTTGAAATGTGTTAGGGTCCCCGATTGTTCCTCTTCCAACAACTTTTCCTTTGTTGTTGTCACCGAATGTCACCTTTCCACCATCAATATGTTCAAGTTCCGTGAATAGTTTGGGGTTGCCCGCCATATGCCTCGAACATCCACTATCTAAAAACTATTTGGTTTTTAGATTCTTTGACTTTGCCTCCTTCTTGTATTCCTTGCGTTGTTCCTACAATGGAGACAAAGTTTTAGGTACCCTTTATTTGGGTCCTTGAATGTTAGGGGCATTATTCTTGTTTAGATAACCCTTAGGTATCTAAACTTGAACATACCTTTTAGGCACATTTTTAGCATGGTTAAAATAAGAAGGATAAGCATATACATGATTATTCCACATAAGTGAAGATGCATTGTTATACATGTTGTGCCATGGTTGATAATCATTATAGGATGGCCGAATTTTATAATGTGCATAAGGCATGCGATTTTGTTTCTTGAATGGCGCAGTATAAGTGTGTTCATAGGCATTTCTACAAGACTTATAAGAGTGTTGCCTATACTTAGGTTTATAATAAGTTGGATGCTTTTTATTATGTCTAGTTGCATTTGTATATATATAGGCATAGTTTCTAGGTTGTCTAGATGCAAATTTTGGCCTAGATGTATGTTTATGCGTGTGTGCTTTTATGGGTGTATGTTGCATTTTTGCCTTGATATAAGTGGAAGAAGGTGTAGAAGAAGATGTAGCAGGCAAAGTTGATTTTATTGTATTATCTGGCAACTTTGTACTAGATGAAACAAACTTAGTCTTTTTATTCACTTTTTCATTTTCTTCTTTATAGCCTAAGCCGGTTTTATCATTACCAAACTTTTGTGATGAGATGAGTGTGTCTAACATGTTTGTACCGGATTTAAATTGTTCTAACATTTTTTCTAAGTTAAGTTTAGAAGACTTAAGTTGCAATATTTCATTTTCACAACTTTCTAACTTGGATTTTAACATTTTATTTTCCATTTGTAACTTTTGTTCATCTTTCCTATATGATTCAATTTTATTCTCTAAAGAATCAAGAGTATTAGTAGACTCTTGTTTAAGAGATTCTAGTTGATCGGAAAATTTCAAGTTGGACGTCTTCAACTTGTCATTTTCTTCAACTAGTTTCTTCTTTTCTTTAGAGAGCCTCTTACAGTGAGCATGCATTCTTAAGAATTCTTCATACATTTCATCAAATGTCATGTCACTATCGGAATCACTATCAGAAGAAGAACATACCTCGTTGGATACGAAGCAGACTTGAGCTTCCTCAGTTTCAGATTCTGAGTCGGATGAGTCGCTCCATGTGCTCACCTTCATTGCTCGTTTCCCTTTTCTTGCCTTAGACTCCTTTGTCTTTTTCGTTTGAGCCTCCTTGTCCTTGGCTTGTTTATTATTGTTGTTATTACTATTATTTTTCTTCGTGGGACAGTCGTATGAAATATGTCCTTTTTGACCGCATTCATAACACTTTAATTCTTTATTGTACCATTTGTTTGTGTTATTCTTCCTAGGTTGAGAAGAAGAAGAAGAAGAAGAATTACGTTGTCTATTCCTATTTGGACGTTTGAAAAACTTCTTAAGTTTTCTAGCTATCAATATCAAGTCGTCGTCTATTTCAGTATCACTATTACTATCATCGTTATTAGCATGTGTTTCGATTGTTTTGAAAGCTATTGACTTACCGGATGACTTAGACGATTCAGACTTTCGTTGGTTCAGTTTTACCTCATAGACTTTAAGAGACCCGATCAATTCATCCATTTTAGTGATTGACTTTGTCTCCTCGATTGCAGTCACCTTTGGATCCCAATCAGCAGGGAGGCTTCGTAGCACCTTTTGAACCTTTTCACTGTTCAAAAATGACTTCCCTAAAGCTTCAAGGGCATTGAAAATATTAGTAATCCTCAAATCCAAAGATGTTATGGATTCCTTTGGCAACATTTTGAAAGTCTCTAATTCAGTCATAAGCATGTTTATTTTTGACTCTTTAACACCACTAGTACCTTCATGCTTTAATACAAGTGATTTCCACATGTCATGTGCGCTTGTGCAATTTGACACATATCCTGCTTCAGAAGTTGTAAGTCCATTCAAAAGTAATTGCATAGCTTTAGCATTCATGGACATTTTCTTTTTATCATCCGATGACCATTCACTTTTATATTTTTCAACCTCTTGAGTTACTCCACTAACTTGTATAACATTCATTGGAATGTACGGCCCATCTTCAACTATAGACCATAAATCGATGTCTATAGCCATTAAGAATAGCCTCATTCTTAGTTTCCAATGAACAAAATTATTGCCATCAAAAAGAGGAGGGCGTTGTGCAGACATACCTTCCAACTCACCTTTGTGAGAAATAATAGCCATAGTATGTACCTTAGATTTAAGACAAGCAGTATATAATGAATTGTTGTTTCTTGGCCTTGTATTGTTCATACGGTGTTGAATCTTGCTTCTTTAGAGTGGTGTTGGTCTGGCTCTGATACCAAATGTTGGACCGTGCACCTGCAATAAACACCACTAGAGGGGGGGTGAATAGTGGTTAGCGGAAATTACACTACAACCCTTTGTTAAAAACCCTTTGAAAACAGAATCTGAGACCACCTCAAATTCAGAACCCGTTTTTTTTAAAATTCACAAATAATTGTACACAACTCCAAAAATTGCGAAACTTTTCAGAATTGAACTTCAATGAGTTAACAAGACTCTGTCCAAATATCAGACAAAAATAAGATTTTTTGACCCTTCAACCAAATAAAAAGTTTCAGATGGTCAATCTGGACACAATTGGACAGAATGTTGCTGATTTTGCAAAATGTGTTTCTCTTTGGATACTCAACCAAAAAGGTAGATCTTTATATCAAAACACTCCTTAGGATGTGTAGATGAATTTTCCAAAAGGCCCTGACCTTAAACAATTCTTGAAAAATACAGAATTTCAATTTTCTCAAAACTGGTCATATTGCAGCCAGATTGGAGCATTTATCTTGAAAACACTAAAAGACTAACTTTCCCTTACTCAAATCAAGTGATTCTTGTTGCAAATGAAAGCTAACAGTCTGAAGTATAACTCCACCAAAAATCACAAATTTTCAAAATGTTTAGCTATTTTTTCAAATTATGTGAAGTTGGGTGAAAACTGCAGTCAAAAACGGGCAGAAAACAGAAATAAAGAAACAAGAGAAGAACACCGAGGATTTATCCTGGTTCGGTCAATGTGACCTACTCCAGTCTCAAGGAATACCTTTCCTTAGATTTCACTATGAAATGAGCACCTTACAACAAGAGTCAAGCTTGATCCTTGGGTTATACACCAACCCTACTCAAGACTTGGATAATCACCTTCTAAGCAACACTTAGTTGCAACTCCTCTAACACCTATTGATGTAGCCTTATAAAGATGGCTAATCAATCTTACAAATGAAGCTCAAGAGGCTTGTAGCACAACAAAAATATCAAGAACACCTATGCTACAACAAAATACAACAACAAGAACAAGAAGATGAATATGAAAGCTATAGAATGCTTGTGAGCTTCAAGTGTGTTTCATCTTCTTCACCATTGCCTCTATTTATAATGTGATTTGAGCCTTGAAGATAAGAATGCCAATGTGTCATCATCTTCATCATCAACTCCAAATGTCTTCTCATCATTGGTTGGCTTTGTACACTTGGCAAAATAAAACATAATGATTGGTCCACCTTGGCAAAATGATGTGGTCGATTTTTCCACCTTGGATTTATCATAATTATCCTTTGCAAAAATGAGAAGATAAAATGCAATATGCTTCAAGAATTTCTCAACTCTTTTCCATGAGAATAGCCATGTGAGTGTTGACCATTTTAAAATCAAATTTCAGCTCCTAGCCCAATGTAGCCGTTGGCTACTTTATCTTTCACCAAAAGAATATTTTGATTTTCCTTAATAAAATAAGAAAGGATAATACCACCAAATTATCCTCAACTTCAAGCAACATAATAGGGCATGTGAGAGCTCCATTTGACTTAAAAAATCTGCTGAAAAATACCCAAGAAAACCATATAACCGTTGGGCACTTTTTGAATTTTCCAAGTTGGCAATTTTGCCAACTAGCTCCTTTTTGGTTGGTCCACTTGTCTCCAACTCATAAAATAAATACACCATCATATCCACCTGATTAATCACGTTTTTCCACATAAATATAAGTGTAGCAACTCAGATTTTTGAAGAAGAAATAAATAGATAACACTTGACAAGATTATGTCAACGTGTAACACCGAAATTCCCCAATATTTCTTCTTATATGTTGAGATCATTTCCACACCTTTGACACCTTTAATATCCCTGAATAATGATGATAAATATCCTCTTATAACATATATAAGAGGGTCTTCGAGAAAAAATAGAATGTGACATCTCAAATCGTCACATATTCAGCTATAGTCAATAATACCATCGGTTGAGAGAATAAGATATAAGATCCCCATATTATAACAATAACACAGCTCCAGAATGAAGATAATAATATGCTCAAGAGATTCCTTGAGTGACAATACCAAAAATACCCTTGGGGGTAAAATGACCAAAATACCCCTGGTGTGAGAAAACTCCAGAAATGACCCCGATGGTCAGAAATAATCACAATTCCACCTTTGTCATGATAAATAGGATGAGAATACATCCTTGAAACATTTTCACCATATCATGTTCCTACAAAACTCAAAATACCAATTTTGCCCTTTTTGGTAAGTTAGAGATCGCCCACACGATCTCATTATAGGCGATATCACTCACAGTGTGCGACCACGTAGAAGAATAAATCCGGATGAAATAAATCAATTTCATGCCATGATTTCTGAAATCGAACCTAAAAATGTGCATGATGCTTTGAGTGATTCTTCTTGAATTGATGCTATGCATGACGAACTTAATCAATTTGTTAGAAATGACGTATCAGATTTAGTGCCACGACCACAAGATAAGACTATAATCGGCACAAAGTGGGTGTTCAGGAATGAAATGAATGAAGAAGGAAAAGTTGTTAGAAACAAAGCGAGACTTGTAGCACAAGGATATAATCAAGACGAATGAATTGACTATGATGAAACATTTACACCCGTAGCACGTTTAGAAGCCATACGACTTTAACTTGCTATTGCTTGCATGAAAGATTTTAAACTCTATCAAATGGACGTGAAAAGTGCATTTGTAAATGACTTTATACAAGAAGAGGTATATGTGAAACAACCATCCAGTTTTGAAAATTTGAAACATCCCGATCACGTGTACAAACTAAAGAAGGCACTATACGGTCTAAAGCAAGCACCTAGAGCATGATATGATCGTTTTGCTTCTTTCCTTTTAGAAAATGGTTTTAAAAGAGGCACTATAGATAGTAATTTATTTTTAAAACAAGATAAATCGTATTTACTCATTATTCAAATTTATGTTGATGACATCATTTTCGGCTCCACTTCACATAAACTTGTTGAAGATTTCGAAATTTGCATGAAATCGGAATTTGAAATGTCTATGGTTGGTGAATTAAATTACTTTCTTGGCTTGCAAATTAAACAAACGAGTAAAGGTATAAATATAAACCAAGTTAAGTATATAAATGATATGATTAAAAAGTTCAATTTTGAGAATTTAAAACCGTCACCCACCGCTATGAGTATCACCACTAAATTAGACAAAGTTGAACATGGTAAGGATTTTGATAATGCCTTATATAGATCTATGATTGGCTCTTTTCTATATCTTACTGCTAATAGGCCTTATATCATGTCCAGTGTATGTATGTGTGTACGTTTTCAAAGTCAACCGAAGGTGTCTCAATATAATGCCGTGAAAAGAATATTCCTATATATTAAGCACACACCCACCTTAGGCATTAGGTATGATAAAGACTGTGAATTTAACTTGCATGCCTACACTGATGCAGATTATGGTGAATGTAAAATAGATAGAAAAAGCACGAGTGGCACTTGCCAATTTATAGGAAATTCACTTATTTCCTGGTTTTCTAAAAAGCAAGCCAGCGTAGCCCTATCCACCACTGAAGCTGAATGCATGGCACTTAGTCTTTGTTGCACACAATTGCTGTCGTTAAAACAACAACTTTCTGATTTTGGTATCACAGTTAAACGTATTCCTATATATTGTGATAGTATGAACTCTATCAACTTATCTAAGAACCCCGTACTACAATATAAGGCCAAGAATATAGAAGTACGCTATCATTTTCTTCGTGATCACGTAAGTAATGGTGATATTGTCATAGATCACATACGCACAGAGGCACAAGTAGCGGATATTTTTACTAAGACATTAAATCAAGCCATGTACGAAAATCTTCGTTCTAAATTAGGCGTGATTTCTGCTGATTTGATTTGATTGTCTTTCTATATCTACATGCATTTTTGATTGTATTACCAAAATAAAGGGGGAGAGAATGCATGATTTAAGGGAAAAAGAGAAACTGATTGCATAAATCAAGGGGGAGCGAAATTTGAAATTTGAAATTCAAAATTTGAATTTATGCACAATTGGAGGGGGAGCAACAAGATTTAAATCATGAATGTAGGTTATTTTGTAGATCATCAAGAGGGGGAGATTGTAGAGAAAAAGGGGTTTGAGTGATTACAAAATACATGATTTAAATAACGTGTTACAAAGAAATGCATGACATATTTTATGACATGACACGTTTTTACATAAAACTTGCCTTATATAGTTCATATATAATGTTGTCGTACTAACGAGCCATGAAGCTTTAAAACTTACATCAAATGGCAAGCATTTGTTGTGTTTGAACTATTTTCAGGTGCCATCATTAATGAACTAAACTAGTTCATTAAGTGAAGTACTTAGTTAAATAAACTAAGTAGTTCATTAAAGGAAGCTACATTTGAAAAAGGCACAAAGACAACAAATTGAAGAATGGAAAGTTCTCTCCAACCTTTCTACACGCCACTTTTAATATATTTTCATATATATTCAGATTTGTTTTATAAAAGGCACATACACATATATTCCAACGTACTACCGACACGTTATATACGTACGTTAACATCACACCACTATATTTAACTCATATTTATGAGTATATTCAGGTCTTATATCATATGATATAAGTCATGGTGATCAAAAATTTATTACGACACGTTAAAAGGTCTTAAACCAAAAATTGTCGTATCGGGTGAATACCGAAACTTCACCAACGTGTCACGTACTTGCCATATATAGATGGCCAGTCTCTACACTTCAAAAATGACCACAAATTTCTTGGCTTAAATGGTATGTACAGCCATAAAATCATTCCATGTTGGCACACACAAATCACCCTCAATTAAGGCCAAATTGTAGAGATTCCAAATTCAATTTTGTCACATGATTAGGCGCCACTTTAATCAGCCCTAAGTGCTGAATACTAAAGTTTAATTTATGTATATTATGTGTAACATAATATATATAACATATGCAAAAAGTTGGAATTTAATCGGAGAAAAACCGGGTAATCGACAAACGTCGAAAATTCAATTTTCTACGAACACGACACATGGAACATTTTTTGCATGGCATATAACATGTATCTAGACACTTTTTACATATTCTATACATTCTAAAGTGTTTTAGAAAAATCAATTAAGGTATGATTAGAATATACCATATGTGTACAATTATATGTGCACTATTTTACAAAGTTTGCAAAAATAAAATTCAGCACATGTATATTCATCATACACGCCTAGCTAAGCCATGTTGGAGCATATGTGAAGCTTTGTTGGCATCTTGATTGGCCAAGAATGAAGCATGCAATGTTGGTGACATAAAGAAAGGAACTAAAAAAGGTAACATTTCAAACTTTGTCACATTTGTGACACATGCTGAAAATTCAGCATGTGTTGTCTTAGGCTGGCCGAAATTTACACTTAATGAGCCATATTTTACTATCTTGAATTATATGGATTGATTGAAAGATAATATGGCAATGTTTTAAACATATTATGGAAATAATCAAGTGATATTTTCAAATATCACACATGCTTAAAATTTCAGCATGAATGTACTTGGCCGAATTCATGGCCCTTTTGGTGACTAATTTTTATTCCAAATTTAGTAGAAATATTTTGTACTAAATGGTGATTGATTTCTTCATTATTTTCAAGGAATAAATCAAATGCAAACTTGGCAACAATTTGAATAAAGTGTAAATGTTACACATGCTGAAATTTCAGCATGTGAAGAAGCTTAATGGCCGATTTTATCATGGTAAATTGGAGAAATTTGTCTTGCTAATTATGTGGGATGATTATGTAACTTATGACAATAATTTTATGACTAATTGGCACATGCTTTTTAAGGTTTATTTTCAGATTTATCTAGTCATCAAATGATGACAACTTCCATCCAATCAATGAGTGCAAAGTAAACAAGAGCTTAATGATCATCCAATGAGAAGTTGTCAAGTAAGCAAGGAAATGTCACAATGATGCAATATACTTTTCCAGTGACTTAGAAGATAATTTTCAAGAGGAGGATAAGGCATCAAAGGGGCGGCCAACTTGATAAAAAGGAAATAAGAGAGCAAACAAAATACAACACAAGTCTTACAAGCTTACAAGATCAAAACGTTTTCTACTCTCTCTTTCTACTCCTCTTTCTTTCTTCTCTCTAAAAGCCTATTGTATTCATATTCATATTTCTTGAATAGGATTCTTTCATACCACCATATACTCTTTATTGCTGTAAAAGATTGATCAAGGTGTGATCAATCTTGCACTCGCAATGTGGTGGTGTTCGTGATCATTGTATTCATTTACAAGGTTTGTAAAGGGTTGGAGTTGGTGTGTAACTCCATCAACACTGTGTGTTAAGGTGCTATTTGTATTTTGTGATTAGTGCTAACCGAAGAAGGTGTCCTCGAAGACTGGAGTAGGTTGTTTTAACCGAACCAGTATAAAATTTCTTGTGTTCTCTACTTTCAGCACTTACTTTCAGTTTCTAGCACAGTGCATCGTTTTTATCACATTCGTAAAAATAGTAAACGAATTTAAAAAATCACGAAACTTTCAGAAAACATAGCCACACGTCTTAAGGTTCTTTTGGCGTAAGTTTTCAACCCTTTTGGACAAGTATAAGTTATTCAAACGTCAAAAGTTATGAGACTAGTGCAGTCTGATTTTCAGGCTTGCAAAGGTTGAGACTTTGAACGTTTTTGACTAATTTTCCAAAAGAATTTTTTAAAACTGTTTCAACCCAATTAAATGCAACTAATATGGGGTTAGTCATTAAAGTTTCAGAGCATTTGGAGTCACGGTTAAATAGGAATTAATTTTTCAAATCAGACTACCGTTTTGGCAGATTTGCACAATCTGACCATCAATGATTTTTAAAGGGGTTAGAGGTTGAATTTTAATCTGAAATTTTTAGGAGATACTTAGAACATCTGAGACTAAGATTCCTCCAAATTTCAGAATTTTTGAAGACCTGCAACCCAGTTTTCAAAACGTTTCAAAACAAGTCCTGAAAACAAAAACTGTTTTCAGAAGTTGGGTTTTGGTTTAAAACAATTTTAAAAACCATATTTTTTGCACTCACTATTCAACCCCCCCTTCTAGTGGTGCCTTGCAGATCCTACACATACAAGGTGAGGCTGTAGCATATTATTCGCAGCTATTCACAGCAGAGTCTGTTTTTGAAGTAGATGAATTGCTTTCGTATCTTCCTGCTCTGGTCACACTGGATATGAATGCACATCATATGGAAATGGCGAGTATGGAAGAAACCAAGAATGCTGTATGGGCCCTTGACCCTCATAGCACAGCGGGTCTGGATGGTTATAACAACTATTTTTTTCCGCCAATGCTTTGGATGTCTATAAAGAAGTCTAAGAATACTTTTTGGGTATTGGGATTCCACATGCCATGGGTAGTACCTTGATTACTTTAATTCCAAAAAGATTCACCTCATACGTTTGTGGATTTCTGACCCATAAGCCTCTCAAACTTCATGTCCAAGGTTGGTACTCGGATTATTACATCTCGACTTGCCTGTTTACTTGATGGTATCATTTCGGTTGAACAAGCAGAATTTATGCGAGGTCGAGATATTTCTGAACATATTCTTCTTGCTCAAGAGTTAACATAGTCCATGAATAAGAAAGTTAGAGGTGGTAATGTTATGGTCAAGCTAGATATGATGAAAGCCTTTGAATGTGTTAGTTGGGATTTTTTGCGTCAGCTTCTTGCCAAGTTGGGATTTCACAATCATTTTATATGGCTTGTCCTTAACCATTTGGGTAGTACTTATATGTCGGTCCTTATCAATGATAAGCCATGTGGCTTGTTTCGACCCACTAGGGGTAAAACAGGGAGACCCTCTTTCACCTTTATTATTTATTTTGACTTCAGAGGCTTTCTCGAGAGGGCTCAAGCATTTGATATTCGAGGGCTCCATCACTGCATTTCCTATGGGCAGAGTACGTCCACTGATTACGCATCTTGCATATATTGATAACCTGTTAATTTTCCTCAATGGACCGGTCCGCTCTATGCAAAGATTTCAGAGTTTTCTTGACTTGTATCAAAACGCCTCAGGACAACGAGTAAACTTTCAAAAGAGCCAGTTTATACCTCCAGCTCAATCAGATTCTCGTGTCATTGGTAGTATTTCACAGGTGTTGGGAATGACTTCTACTACATTGCTTATTAAATATCTTGGGGTATATTTATTTCTTGGCCGTACCCGACCTGTACATTGTATGGAATTATTAGCTCGCTTGGATGCTAGATTGCTTTCCTGGCAAATTAAATTCTTATCTGCTGCAAGCAGATTGATTTTGATAAAACACGTACTCGCTGCGCTGCCTGTTCATACACTTTCGGTACTTTCGCTACCTAAGAGTATCAAGACCGCCATTCGGCGTCGTATTTGTAATTTTTTATGGGGTCACATGATACTGCACATAAACATCATTGGGTCAAATGGGATACTCTATTTACACCGCATGATGAGGGGGGCTTAGGTTTGCGTCATTTGGATTATTTGTCACTTGCATATGCGGCTACGTTATGGTGGTCCTGTGCTGCACAATCTTTGTGGTCTACTTTTATGCATTCTAAATATGAAGTTTGGTTGCGTTTGCCTCCCAGAATCACAGACTCTCCTAGTTGGAATCGCATTTGTGCACTCCATTCCATTTGCATTTCGCATGTTGTTGGTCTTCCAGGTAGCTATTTATGGCAACCGGATAATGGTGGCACATTCACATTGAGATCGGCCTATGAAGTGCTGTATCCATCGAGGATCACGTTATTTTCCCATTCCTTTATCTGGCATCGACTGCAGATTCCATCTGTCTGTATTTTTATGTGAAAATTATATCATGGAGCTCTTCCTTTGCAGGATAATTTTAGGCGACTTATGATCCAAGGGCCTACGTGTTGTCCTTTCTGTTTTGGATCTTCGGCCACTATACATCATCTCTTTCTACATTGTCCTGCCATACGGCTGATATGGGCATTTTATGCCGCAGCTCTTGATGGTCCGATGTCTTTCCAATTACCTCTGTGACAGTATCTTCTTGCTTGGTGGACTTCCACATGTGGAACTTCTCTTCAAGGTTGTCTCTGGGTTGTTGAGCCAGGAATTGTCTTATGGACCATATGGCGTATGTATACATCGATTATTTTTGGGAATGAGCGTTGGTCTTCATATAGGTTGCAGGAGTAGATCCGTCGTGAAATTTACTCTTGGCCATGTGCTCAGTCAGGAACCAAGCATGCAACTGTACATCTGTCTTTAGTTTTGCTTGGCTTATCCCCACGCCTTCACCCACGCCAGATTTGGATTGTGTGTTGGCTAGCTCCGCCTCCTGGGCGATTCAAGTTGAATATGGATGCTGCCTTAGGCTCCTTCTCGCTGCAGGAGGTGCTGTGCTTCGAGATACATTTGGCCACTTCAAAGGAGCTATTGTCTTTTATTTTCCGGTCTCATCTCCTTTCCATGCAGAATTGCAGGCCGCTGCATTGGCATTACTCTATTTTCTCCAGCGGTATGCGATTATGGACGTCGAAGTTGATTCAAGCCCCATGGTTGATTATGTCCATTCGCAACCCGCGGGTGGAACTATCTCATATTGTCATTGACAAGTTAATTCGGTTGCCCATCTTTTGGCACGGCACGGACAGCTCCATGCAAGCTTTCAATATTTTACACGTGTTACTATGCTCCCAAGGATTATTCAGGCGGCTTTGCAAACAGATAATTCTACGCCATATTTGCGACCCTAGTCATCAAATAGATGAAACACAGCATACTCACTGGTTTTGTTGTCTGTGTCGGTACATGGCACAGACAACGCGGGTATTCTCTATCACCTTTTATGCGGATCTTTTTGTTTGGCTCCATTGTTTCATTTTCTGGTTTCTGACTATTTCACAGTTGTTGCCTGCATCCATTGATGCAGACAACGCTGGTATTTCTCCATCACAATGTACACGGCCTCGTTATTTGTTTCTTTACAAATGGATTTTTAACTGCTTCTATCTTTTGTCTTGCATGAATTCATTGTGGCTTTGCATTGGGGGTCTTTCCTTTCCCGAGGAACGGACTCTGAGAATTGGCGCTAGAACTACATGGTCACATCCACATCTCTACATTCATGCGGATCCTCTTCAAACTGATTGGAATATTTCAGCAGCGAAGATATATGTCAATTGTGATTTTGGATGACTTATAGCCTTCAGTCAATAGCCCTTAGCGGCGTCAAGGAACAACAGCATCTGGGGGCACTTCTCGACATCGATGATTTTCTTTTTTATAGATGTATTACATTGATATATGTATTATCTCAATAATCCAATGGTATAAATATGTACATTTTTCCCTTCGCCAAGGTTTTATCCACAAGAGTAGTTTTTCTTGGCAAGATTTTAATGCGGCATATCATATATGATTGGAGATTGGTTATTCTTCGTTGTTTACATTTTCTTTTTACGTATGATGATCTTTCGTTTTGATGTACTACGGTATTCCTCCGCCGTAAGCGAAGCATTCTCATAATAAAATATCATTTGCTTAAAGAAACACACACACATACATTTATATATATATAAAAATATATAAACACACACACATATACATATACATATACATATATACATACATAAATATATATACACACATACATATACATATACATATATACATATATATATGTGTATTTGTATGTATGCATACTATGATGTCAGAGCTGGCTAGCGTAACTATGTCAGAGCTGGCTAGCGTAGCTGGGACATTAGAGAATCCTAATCCCTTAGTATAGTTCAATGAGGACGCTGACCTATTAAGGAGAAGAATTGTGAAGACCTAAAAATTACATCAAACAGAAGAAAGATAGTGACATGACATATAAGTACGTCCAAGTGTTAAATGTCAACAAAGATTATTCTTTTTTGAGTTAACAAGGACGAGAAATCTGATTCAATTGACATTCAACCGTGCTTCCTTATTGATATGATGTCGAACCCAAACATATATCATGTCTAGAATCGACTGGACAAATCATATTCGTTACATGAAATGACATATTTAGATTATATCATGAGTACGGTATTTCCGAAGGGGAGGATCGCTTTTATTATATAATCAGAATAAGCAAGTACATGAAATCAACGTGTGATCTAGCTACTATTATTTACATGTAAGTCATCACTACACGTAGTAAGATCCCAAGCTAGTCGTATGTTTCGGACCCTCTCAAAAATCTTGTGGATAACAGAGTGTGTCGCCGGTCGTTGAAATGCTTCTTCAAACAGAACCTTATTCCGCATAGCCCAAATTTCGTAGATACCCTCGCGAAAGACGTAAGCCCATTTATGTGTGGAACTAGAGGCTCCAAATTCTTCCGTCAAATTCAGATCAATCCACTCCGATAATGCAAGACCACTGTGAAAGAATTGAGGCCATATGTCCACAGGTATTAAACGTTTCCAGATCCTCTGAGCCTCCTTACAGTCTCTTAAAGCATGTAGACAATCTTCATTTCTCCAATTACAAAGATCACAAGCTGGGGTTTTGCGAATGTGCCGATTATAAAGCAACTCATTTGTTGGAAGTCTTCCCAGCCGAGCAAGCCACAAGGTGAGATTGGTTCGCTGGGGGCTCTTCAACTGCCATATTTTTGTCCAATGTTTCTCTACCCGGTTCTCCTCCTGACTTAGTTGCCAAAGGTAAGCCGATGCAACTGAGAAACGGCCATTAGGAGAGCCCTTCCATACCACTGTTGGAGCCTGTTGTGTATCTTGCGATGGAATGCTACTCAGCCCCTCCAGTCCATGGTGGATGGTTTTGAAGGCGGATAACATACTTCTCCAGATATGCGTGGAATCACTCCTGGGTGGCCGTGCAGTCCAAATGCTGCCGTACTTAGCCTTCAACACTCTTACCCAAAGCACATCTTCATTTTGCAAGTATCTCCAAACAAGCTTTGCAAGCAACGCTTGATTCATCAAGTTCAGCCATTTGATGCCTGTACCTCCAGCACCTTTCGGTTTACATATCTGTCGCCATCCAACAAGGTGTAGGTTTCGGCCATCTCTATCATCACCCCAGAAGAAGCTTCTACTCAAGTGCTCAAGCTTGCTTATTGTGTTAGCAGGAAGGCGCGATGTTTGCATGGCATAAAGGGGTATTGATGAAGTTACCGATTGTACAAGAATCTGACGAGCTGCTCTTGACATTAGCCGTTTCTTCTAAGCTCCCAACCTGCTCTGTACTTTTTCCACAAGATAGCCATAAGTTGTTTTGTTTATTCTCCCATGTAATAATGGCATACCCAAGTAGTGTCCAAAGTCATTTGTAAGAGGTATATCAAACGATGCACTGAGGTCCTGCGCCTTGGTTGATTTCACATTTTTAGACACATATAGACTGGATTTGGTCGGGTTTACTTTCTGTCCTGACGCTTGGCAAAATTTTGTCAGACAGGAGGCCATCACTTGTGCTTGAGTCTTGGTTGCCACCCCAAACAAGAATAGATCATCTGCAAATAAAATATGGGAAATGGCAGGTCCATTCCTTGATGCTCGAACTGGTTTCCACTCGCCGGAGGCTACGCTGCTATGGATGATTTGCGTCAAATACTCCATACAAAGTACAAAGAGGTAAGGTGCCAGCGGATCTCCCTGACGTAATCCACGTTGGGGTTGGAATGCTTCCAACCTACTGCCCTACCATAACACTTGCATCTTCGCTTTAGTCACTACAAACATTATTAGCTCCAGCATGCCCGAATCAAAACCTGCTGCCTTCAACACCTGAGATAGAAAAGACCAATCGATGCGATCATATGCCTTTTCCAAATCTATTTTCACCGCCATTACACCCTTGACTCCCGTCCTACGTTTCATAGAAGATAGCAACTCCTGAACCACAATCACGTTGTCACTCGCTTGGCGTCCCGGGATAAAGCTGCATTGATTCTCACTCAACAAGTTGCCAATTAACAGTTTCAAACGATTCGCTATCACCTTGGTTATGAGTTTAACCAATACGTTTGACAAGGCGATGGGCCGAAATTGTGAGACCCTCTCAGGCGGTGTTACCTTTGGGATAAGACTAATGAAGGTATGATTCATGGTCACGGGAAATTTCCTCTTGTTAAACGCTTCCGTTATGAATGAAATAACAGATTTACCTACAATGTCCCAGTTGTGTTGAAAGAAAATTGCAGGGAAACCATCCGGTCCGGGGGCTTTATGCGCGCCCATCTGGAACAGGGCAGTGTGGATTTCTTTTCCGCAGACTGGTCTATTCAATGCAGCTGATTCATGGTCAGATAGATTCGGTAGTGTCAGTGTGACTGTTTTATTAGGCGTATTGTTGTCCTTTGAGTAAAGCTCAGTATAGAATTTGTTTATCATTCTTGCTAGCTCATCTGGATTATCTGTCCATGTCCCTTCTGCCGTCCTCAACCGTGTAATCGTATTACGTCGTTTCCGCACTATAGCCGTGGCATGAAAAAAACGTGTGTTGCGTTCTCCCTGCGTAATCCACTGAAGTCGAGATGGCTGCCACCAGTAGGTCTCCTCTTGTTGTAATAGGTTGTGTAGTTCTTCGTTGAGCTTTTTTTCGAGGCGAAAGAGGAAGCTTGATGGTTTATCTGACAATGACTTCTGCACCCCCTCCAGTCGCGCGATGCATCGTCGTTTTTTCCTAACAACATTCCCAAATACGTTGTCCTTCCACCATATTAAGTTTGCTGCACAGTCTTCAAGTGGGGTTTCAATGTTAGGACCATCCTCTTTCCAATGGGCTTTAATGAAATCTTTGAAGTTCTTGTGTTCGAGCCAGCAGGCTTGCAGTCTAAAACTGGATTCAGTTCGCGGTCTCCAGATAGATTGTTGTAATTGCAGCATTAAGGGGTGGTGGTCCGAGCTAGATCTGGTCAGGTGATGTAGGCATGCCTCTGGAAATTTATTACTCCACGATGTATTGCTAAACACGTAATCAATGCGCTCCATAATCAGGGCACGACCCTCCCGACTATTAGTCCATGTATATCTCGGTCCTGAAAATGGCATAGGAACTAGGTCACATATATCAATCACTGTCCTCAATCCACTGTTATTTGCGAATCTTCTTCCTCCAAATTTGTCGTCTTGAGAGACGATTTCATTAAAGTCACCAATTAGGCACCATGGACAACGGAGTATAGATCCCATATGTGCTAATTGGCTCCACAACGTATTTCTCGAGTCCTCACACGGTGAAGCATAAATCAAAGTAAGAACCCATTCCACAGCTCCTCCGTTTAGTATTGCTAAATTGACCATTTGACTGGTGTAGTGTAAAGGAACCAAGCTTACATTGTCGGATGACCAAAAACACCAAAGTCCTCCAGCGAACCCCATAGCTTCCACAGCAATAAACTTATTAAAATTGAAATTGCGGAGAATACGGCGTCCTTTCCTACTGTGTACCCTAGGTTCCATCAGGAATAAAACCTTAGGAGAATAAGTATGTACAATTTCCTTCAAGCATCTGTAGAATTTAGGGGACGATGCCCCTCTACAGTTCCAAGATATAATTTTCATCATATAGAATTGTGTATATCAGTGAGCAAATGCTCGGTGTTATCTGTCACATCGGTGAATTTTCTATGATCCAAAGACACAGCCATACCTTCCTCCTCCTCCATTAGCGTCACAGGCATCGAATCTTGAGGGTGGTACTTGATCTGATGGTCAAGTTTGGTTTGTCCCCTGTCATCATTGCTAGGCTTTCTCTGCAGTGGTTCAAGTCTGACTTGAATATCCGTATCCATATCTGGCTGTATATTAGTAACATCTCGAAGGTGCATACGGTCACGTGGGAATTCACAAGATTGTCCATCCACCGCAGCAAGCTGCTGTTCTGTCCTGCCTACCTCACGGCTTTTCGCTTGTGGTCTAAATTTTGGTGTATTTCTGATCGTTACCCCTTTCCGTCCTTTAGTTTTGCTAGATTCACCATTTGTTTTCGATATCGCTGAGAAGGATACGCCTTCGCTCATACCCGGTACCTGTGCCAGTCGGTTCCAGACTTCCTCCAAGTTAAAACCTGTCCCTGTATCAGTCTTCTCCGTGTCAAGCACCTCAAACCGAGATCCAGATTTGGCAGTGTATGTGTTAGGCTCTTTCCCTCCCTGCTTCACTATGCGTTGAGGTGCCTTGGTATTGGATGTTCTGTTCTCAGCCCCAGCTGATGTAACCATAGCATTAGATTCACTGTTTTCAATTTGCTCTCCTACACCTTTTCTCATTTGCGGCCTCCGCCTCCGATTATTGGAAGCCACCATCCAGGGTCCAAATGTTGCCGCAGGGGTGGCAGTTTGCGTGTTTGGGCGCGGTATTTGGTGGTCTGTTGCTGATGGTGTTTGTGTCTTTCTGCATTCTTCCTTTTTATGTCCATAACGTCCACATTCGAAGCATATAAGATGCAATCCTTCGTACTCCACATGATAGTCCCTGCCATTTAACTCCACAATTGATACTAATGGCCTAGTCAAGTCGACTTCCACGCAAATTCTTGCATATTTACCTCGCTTCGCCCTCATCGTGGTATCATCCACTTTGATTGCCTTCCCAAACCTATTCCCTATCTCCATCAGTACTGAGTGGTTAAAGAATTCAATGGGTAATCGTGTCAAACGTACCCAAGCAAGTGTTGAAGTAATCTGATTCTTGTCCGGTTGAAAGCACGGACGCCATTTCATAATAGTCAAGTAGTATCCCTGAATGAGCCAAGGACCATCTTCCAGAACATGCAGGTAATCTGACTTAGAATAGAAACGAATGATATAGTAGCCCTCCTCCAAGTCTATAATTTCGCAGCCTTTCTCTAATTCCCATAGTGATTGCAACCTTTGTTCAAGAAATCGAAAGGAGACTGTGCGTCCCAATACCTTGATTATAAGAGATCTGCACCAGGGTTTCCTCAATTCCTTACATTCTTCACTCGAAATAGTCACTCTTGCTCTTCCAATACTCTGTCCAGCATTTGTTTCGTCCACGGGCATCACTTCCTCTAGGAGAGGGTTTAGATCTTCATCCTCATCATCGCTTACATAAATCTTTTTGTCCATCGGGTCTCCACGAAGAACGTCAGTGAAGCTTCTGTGCCCCCAGGGTTGCGCTGGTGTGGGGGTTTCTGATTGCGGTATCAGATCACCATTTGCCTGTCGTTTGTATTTTTTTATGCTTCTGTGTAATTGATCAACTTCCTCCATAGATTTCTCCCCGATGTTGATCTCCATTTGCCGGAGGTAGGATTCCCGTTTCTCCGGTGGAGAAAGGGTCAACGGCGGCGTTGTTGCGTTGTAACGGCAGCAGAAGGTTCTAGGTCGTCACAAAGCAACACAGGTTTCAGTTAGCTTCAAAAGTCTCAAATTTTATGAGTACGGTATTTCACATTTTATAATAAAGTTTTTTTCATTAAGAAGGAAGAATCAAAATGAAAAAATGTTTTAATCCTGGTTTTGGATTTGGGTTAGGTTTTCCTCATCTCTTGATAGGTTTTCATTATCACACGCTTTATTCAGTTCGGGGATTTGATACGTTTTGTCACATATGTACAATAATACATAAATAAATCAAGCGATAAGATCTAATTATCACCTCTCACTGTTTTTTTTTTCTTTCAATATTGCTTTCTTCAGTTTCATGCGATTTTGTCGCTAATCATGTACTCTATAAGATGTATAAGGGGAATTGATTGGCACATATTTTTTTCCCCTAAAGTCACGCTCCTTATATCCCATTGCAAATTTTGAATATTTTCAAATACTAGGTCTTACTCACTATTTTCAGGTGGATGCATAAACGTTGATGTCATGATCCGTGTTTAAATCTGTTCTGGGTTAGTGACATGGTATATAGTTTTACGTCAATCTATCATTTCTATTCAATATTTATTTACTTCTTTCGTGCTAGATTACAAATAAATAAATCATATACAATAACTTATATAAATTTAAAATCTATTATGTTGTAGCTTGCTAACTAATTCTTGTACCTGTTGCTCGAACTTGTTTATGCAGTTCTGGGAAAATGATACGAGATGAGCTAAGCTCTCTATTATAACCGATCTAGGGATAGAGCCTTCCTATATAGGCTCGCGAAAATCCTTTTGCTTTAATTCCTCTCATTCTTATGATTAGTTACGTCGATGGCCTTTATTTAGGATAAATTCCGACCATTTTGTTTCTAGGCTAACACTTTCTATTATAACATTTTCACATATATAGCCTTACTCGTCAAAATCCCTTTGCTCTACTTTCTTCGTTCGCATCATTTGTTATGTTAATGACCATTGGGAGAGATCAACTCTAGTTTCTTTTTTCTTTCTAGGTGGTGATTGATTATTACAAAAACTCTCATATATCTAAAAATTTGATTGGTTTAGAAAGAACTAGTTATAATTGCTTCAAGAGTATTTTAAAATTTATTCCTTCACATGGAAAAGAGTTGATTATGAAGTAGGAATAATTATGGGATGTGATGTAGTGATCATGTCATTCATTCTTTAACCTCAAGATTAGGAGTTTGACTTTGCATATGTCATTCATTCTTTAACCTCAAGATTAGGAGTTTGACTTTGCATATGAAAATAGAAGAGCATTCCACCGTCAGAAGGTTTTTCAATTTCGCATATTAAAATAAAAGAACATTTAATTGTTAAGAGGTTTCTCGATACCGTTTATAAAAATAGAAAAATATTTCATTGTCAAATATAAAAAACTCCGAATGGCTCTACAGAGAGACTTGGTGGGCGATTAATACGTCCAGAAGCCAAAGGAAAAAAAAATATACTGCGAACACTTTTAAATGACGAGCAAATGAATAATGTGATGGGAAATGGGGCATTTGACTCGCTGATTCCTTCAATAGACACACCCTTAGCAGCTGCCCACACAACAAAATGTATTTCCTCACCTCACGCTCACCCACTTATCCTCAACAATGTTGAAGAAATGGATATAAAATAGGAGTAGAAGTAGTAGTAGATTGATTATTTGAGACATGTAGTCATACCTCCCGTAAGGAATATTTGCCTCCACTAGTTGTTGCAGGGTTTTTAGGCAAATTTCCTCATAGGATACAACAAGCAACTGATTTCTAACCTCAGCAATAAGGAAAGAAACCAAAAGAACTTTCAATTGAGAATGTATAGTGAAGTAAGAACAATTTCAATAGCAAGATTGAACTTTAGATTAAGATATCTTGAAATGTATTACAATAGCCTTTTTATAGGCTCTTGAACATCATATCAGACGTTCTTAGCCATTGAAAAGTGATTGAATATGTCCCTTGGTGCATAAGTTGCAATTTTAGATGAAAAGTCACACCTGTTGGCCACATCAATCGATCGATGTGATCAATCGATGTCTCACAGTGTGCTCAACTTTTCATCCAAACCATATCGATCAATCTATGTATCGATCGAAGTCTCACAGTGTGCTCTAGTTTTTTAACCAAGCTACTTCATCGATCTATGTATCGATCGAAGACACATAGATCGATCCATGTGATCGATCTATGTTGGACAGTGTACTCCAACTTTGCACCCAGGTTAAATCGATCGATGTTTAACAGAATACTCAACTTCATTTTTCAGCCACATGGATCGATCCAAGTCACTTCGATCGATCACATCGATCGATTGAAGTCATGTGCCAAGCTAGTCTTGCTTTACTTAAGCTCCAATCGATCTTCATTCTTCTTTCCATTGCCTTCACAAACTAATATAACAATCCCCCACTTAGTTTGTAAATCAATTTATGAAATTTCATGCATCTAAGAAGTATTATACACATGAAGCCACATTCTTCCTATAAGTTCATCTTAAACTGCATTTATGGCCTTGTGCTTCCCCTAGTACTCATGAACATTTCAAGATCTTTGCTTGTCGAAGCGGTATCACTTCTCAAATTCATATAGGTGAAGATTAAGATATTTCCTCTTAATCCTTCTTTAAGAGTCGTTTAACACTCACCCTCCTTTAACACTAATATTCCAATTCTTTAAAGATCAATACAGTGCGGTTTGATTCCTTAAAGATCAATCTTAGTGCTTTAATCCCTCACTTTGTGACTTATTGTTACCCATTGAACCTTTGACTAGTGGTATGCTAAGAAACGTCGGGTTTCCATCATGAGTAAAACTTTGTACCAAGTCTTTTGAAAGACTCTTTGTCAAAGGATCTGCTAGGTTATTGTAGGATTTGACATATGCAATGACTATTACACTATCTATTATTAGTCGCCTTACATAATCATGTCTAAGACTGACATGTCTAGTTTTTCTGTTATAGATTTTACTATAAGCTCTAGACATCGCTACTTGGATATCACAGTGTAAGGAAATGGCTGGCATCGGTTGTGGCCACAACTCTATATCCAATAGTAAATTTCTCAGCCATTCCGATTCCTTACCTGCAGATCCCAGCGCTACGAACTCGGATTCCATGGTGGAGTGTGTTATACATGTCTGTTTCTTTGAAGCCCAAGAAACCGCACCACTACTTGATGTAAACACCCAACCTGTTGTAGATTTTTTTATCGCCAACGCTAGTTATCCAACTAGCATCAGTATAACCTTCCAACACGGAGGAAAATTATTATAATACAATCCGTAATTCATAGTTCTTATCAAGTATCTAAGTACTCGTCCGATTGCCTTCTAATGGTCCATACTAGGATTACTATTATACCTTGATAATTTGCACACCGCAAAGGCAATGTCTGGTCTAGTGCAATATAGCACACATTAAACTACCAATTGCACTAGCATATTCAAGTTAAGATACCGCTCTATCGGTATGCCCAGTTAATTTGTATGGGGCATTATATTATGTGTTTGCTTATTTGATCTCCAAGTGTTTGAGCTTATTCAACACTTTGCATATAAAATGAGATTGACAAAGAGCAAAACTCCACTATGATTAAAGACTTTTATCCTTAAGATAGTATCTACCTCACCTGAATATTTCATGTGGAATTGTGAAGTTAAATACTTCTTAGTTTTATTTACTCCTTCCATATTAGTGTTAACAAGCAACATGTCATCCACGTACAAACAAATAATAACACCATATTTGTCAGTAAACTTGAAATATGCACACTTATCAGCATTATTATGCCTAAAACCATTCTTCAAAATGGTAGTGTGAATTTTTTCATGCCATCGTTTTGGTGCTTGTTTCAGTCCATACAATGACCTTACCAATTTGCACACTTTGTGCTAATTACCCAGTCGAATGAAACCTTCTGGTTGTTCCATATAGACTTTTTCTTCTAAATCATCACTGAGAATGCAGTCTTAACATCCATTTGATGAATAAACAGATTAGTTGTGGATGCTAAAGCTATCAACACTCTAATGGATGTTATTCTTGCAACCGGAGCATATGTATCAACTGCTTCCTTCCGAAATGATGCATCTCTCGATTGCATCGCTTCCTTATAGGACTTAGGATCATCTTCAACACTTAGTACAATTGGTATTTGATTAAATATCATTTCTATTACTTTCAACTAAGAAAATAATGGATTGTGAAGAAATCAAATCAAGATGTAAATACTTTTTCTTTCTAGCTCGTTGACTTCTCCTAACATCAGTTGGAGAACTTAGATGTTGTTCAACACTAAAAGGATTATTAGAGAAATCTCCAACTATAGGTTCATTCAAATTTCTACTTGTTAAATCTTGATTTGAATCTGTTATTAAGAATTTATTCTCAAAAAATTCAACATCCCTAGATTAAACAACCATATTGGATTCTATGTCTATAATCTTATATGCTTTAGAGTTTTCAGCATATCCAATAAAAATACCTTTGAGAGCTCTTGACCCCAACTTAGTTCTTTTTGGATCCGGAACTCTATAATTGGCTAGACAACTCCAAACTCTAAGATAACTTAGATTTGGTCTTCGTTTCTTCCATATTTCATACGGAGAAACTTTAAACTTCTTAGAGGGAATTCTATGATGAATGTGATAAGCCGTTAATAATGCTTCCCCCCAGAAATCCTTTGGCAAACAAGAGTTTAATAACATTGCACAGCATGTCAACAAAATTTTTATTTTTTCTTTCAGCCAAACCATTTTTTTGGGGCGTATAAGGAGAACTTTTCGGATGTATGATACCATTCTCCTCACAGATTGATTAAATTCAAGAAATAAATATTGACCACCACGGTCACTTCTTAGAACTTTTACTTTTAATCCTGATTGATTTTCAACTTCCATTTTGTAAACTTTAAACATGTCAAAAGCTTCATCTTTATGCCGTAGCAAATATATATACATATATCTGGAGGCATCACCAATGAAAGTTATGAAATATCGATTTTCTCCTCGGGTCAAAACACCATTCAATTTGCAAATATCTAAATGAACAAGTTCTAAGTGTTCTGTTTTTCTTTCAACCTTTGGAAATGGTTTCTTTGTCATTTTCGCTTGCATGCAAATCTCACATGTTCTTTCATTTTCATCTTTTTAAGAAATCAAGGCATGTTTAGACATAAATTTAATGGTTGCACTACTTACATGCGCAAGTCTATCATGCCATAATGAAAAAGAAGAATCAAGAGAGTAAGCGGAAGCTGTAGGATTTTTATTATGCTCAATTTAAACATCCTGTTGCAAGAGTAACCCTTGCCTACAAGGATCCTATTTTTGGACATTTTAATTTCGTCCCCCTCCATACAATCTTGAACTCGTTTTTACAGACTCACTTTGCAGAAACGAGATTCTCTTGAAATCTCTGGTACATATAGAACGTTGACAAGTAACAACTTCTTTCCAAAAGTAAAGTCTAACTTTACACTACCTTTTCCCAAGACTCTTGTGGCACTATGGTTTTCCGTATGAACTTGTTGGCTATTTTCCACAACTTGATAGGTCTTGAAAAGTTCCTTGTTGTTGCACAGTTGCACCCGAATCGAATCACCAGTCATTTGTGATTTCGTTCGTAGCCATATGCAATTCAGTCACCATACCAACATGCAAATCAGAGACCATTGCAACTAGTTCATCAACTCCAATATCAACCATATTAGCATTATTGGCATGTTGGAAACTACCATCCCGTTTTTTGTTTCTTTCGGAACCAACATTCCTTCAAATGTCCTTTCTTGCCACAATTGTAACATCTTTTGCCTTTTTTGGAATTTTCTGTCTTGTCTGTGGATTCAGACGTTTTGGAGTTCTTTCGTTTGTTTACACTCCAACTCCCTGATTTCCCTTTGATATAGTGCACTCTTGGTGCATCTTCAGAAACATGCCTTTTGACAAGGCTTCGAGTCTCCTCTTTTATACGCAAATGTTTCTGAAGTTGCTCAAGAGAAAAGGATTCAGTTAAGTGCAGTAACTTTTTCCGTAGTCATTCCAAGTAGGGGGAAGCATTGAAATTATCCCTCCTACTTGTAATGACTCAGAAACTTCCATACCCAACTCTTTGAGTTTGGAAATAATGACCTGTAACTCGTGCACGGTAGAGAAAAAGGGGTTTGAGTGATTACAAAATGCATGATTTAAATAACGTGTATTAAAGAAATGCATGACATATTTTATGACATGACACGTTTTTGCATAAAACTTGCCTTACATAGTTCATATATAATGTTGTCGTACTAACGAGCAATGAAGCTTTAAAGCTTACATCAAATGGCAAGCATTTGTTGTGTTTGAACTATTTTCAGGTGCCATCATTAATGAACTAAACTAGTTCATTAAGTGAAGTACTTAGTTAAATAAACTAAGTAGTTCATTAAATGAAGCTATATTTGGAAAAGGCACAAAGGCAACAAATTGAAGAATGGAAAGTCTTCCTCTCCCTCACATCACACGTTTTTAACATATATATATACTCAGATTTTTTTGAAAAAAAAGGTACATACACATATATTCCAACGTACTACCGACACGTTATATATTTTACGAACGTACGTTAACGTTACACCACTATATTTAACTCATATCTATGAGTATATTCAAGTCTTATATCATATGATATAAGTCATGGTGATGACAAATTTATTACGACACGTTAAAAGGTTCTAAACCAAAAATTGTCATATCGGATGAATACCGAAACTTCGCCAACGTGTCACGTACTTGCCATATATAGATGGCCAGCCCCTACACTTCAAAAATGGCCACAAATTTCGTGGCTTACATGGTATATACATTCATAAAATCATTCCATGTTGGCACACACAAATCACTCCAAATTAAGGCCAAATTGTGGAGATTCCAAATTCAATTTTTGTCAAATGTTGGGGCGCCACTTTAATCAGCCATGAGAGTTGAATGTTAAAGTTTAATTTATGTATATTATGTGTAACATAATATATATAACATGTGCAAAAAGTTGGAATTTAGTCGGAGAAAAATTGGGTAATCGACAAACGTCGAAAATTCGGTTTTCTGCGAACATGACACATGGAACATTTTTGGCATGGCATATAACATGTATCTAGACACTTTTTACATACTCTATACATTTTAAAGTGTTCTAGAAAAATCAATTAAGGGCTGATTGGAATATGTAGGACCTCAGGCGCTACCAACTCTCCCAAAACCAATTGGTGATAGGAGATGCGCATACCCTAACCTAATAGTGTATTCAGCACACACAAGCACCCACGACATTCGACTGTGACTTGACCCACTCGGCCTACGCGCCACGGGACAATTGCTGCACCTAAAAATCTCCCCCTCAGCATTTGCTCCTGCTAGGAATCGAACCCGTGACCTTGGCTCTGATACCACTTGTAGGACCTCAGGCACTACCAACTCTCCCAAAACCAATTGGTGACAGGAGATACGCATACCCTAGCCTTATAGTGTATTCAGCACACACAAGCGCCCACGGCATTCGACTGTGACTTGGCTCACACGGCCTAAGCACCACGGGACAATTGCTGCACCTAACAGAATATATCATATGTGTATAATTATGTGTGCACTATTTTACAAAGTTTGCAAAAATAAAATTCAGCACATGTACATTCATCAGACACACCTAGCTCAGCCTTGTTGGAGCATATGTGGAGCTTTGTTGACATCTTGATTGGCCAAGAATGAAGCTTACAATGTTGGTAACATAAAGAAAGGAGCTATACAAGGTAACATTTCAAACTTTATCACATTTGTTACACATGCTGAAAATTCAGCATGTGTTGATTAGAGCTGGCCGAATTTTAGCTACTAAATGAGACATATTTACTATTTTGAATTATATGAATTGATTGAAAGATAGTTTGGAAATGTTTTGAATATATTATGGAAATAATCAAGTGATATTTTCAAATACCACACATGCTGAAAATTTCAGCATGTGCGTAATGTACTTGGCCGATTTTATGGCCTTCTTGGTGACCAATTTTTTTCCAAAATTAGTAGAAATGTTATGTACTAAATGATGATTGATTTCCTATTTATTTTCAAGGAATTAATCAAATGCAAACTTGGCAACAATTTGAATAAAGTGTGAATGTTACACATGGTGAAATTTCAGCATGTGGAGAAGCATAATGGCCGATTTTCATGATGGAAAATGGAGATATTTGTCTTGCTAATTATGTGGAATTATTATGTGACTTATGGCAACACTTTTATGGCTAATTGGCACATTTTTTTAAGGATTATTTTCAAATTTATCTAGTCATCAAATGATGACAACTTCCATCCAATCAATGAGTGTCAAGTAAGCAAGGGCTTAATGATCATCCAATGAGGAGTTGCCAAGTAAGCAAGGAAATGTCACAATGATGCAATATACTCTTCCAAGGACTTAGAAGATAATTTTCAAGGGAAAGAGAAGGCTATAGAGGGCGGCCACCTTGGATAAAAAGGAAGGAAGAGAGCAAACAAAATACAAGACAAGTCTTGCAAATTCAAAGTGCTAAAAACGTTATTCATCTCCTTCTTTCTACACTTCTTTCTTTCTTCTCTCTAAAAGCCTATTGTATTCATATTCATACATCTTGAATAGGCTTCTTACATACCGCCATATACTCTTTATTGTTGTAAAAGATTGGTCAACGTGTGATCAATCTAGCATTCGCAAGGTGGTGGTGTTCGTGATCGTTGCAATCATTTACAAGGTTTGTGAAGGGTTGGAGTTGGTGTGTAAATTCATCAACCCTTTGTGGTAAGGTGTTATTTGTGTTTTGTGATTAGTGCTAACCGAGGAAGGTGTCCTCGAAGACTGGAGTAGTTTGATTTAACCGAACCAGTATAAAATTCCTTGTGTTCTTTACTTTCAGCACTTACTTTCAGTTTCCAGCACAATGCATCATTTTTATAACGTTATTAAAAATAGTAAAAGAATTTTAAAAATCAGGATACTTTCAGGAAACATAGCCACACGTCTTAAGGTTCTTTCGGCACAAGTTTCAACCCTTTTGGGCAAGTATAAATCATCCAAACGTCTAAAGTTCTGAGACTAGTGCAGTCTAATTATCAGGTATGCAAAGGTTGAGACTTTGAACGTATTTGACTAACTTCCTAAAAGAATTTTTGAAAACTGTTTCAACCCAATTAAATATACCTAAAAAGGAGTTAGTCATTAAATTTTCAGAGCATTTGGAGTTACGGTTATAAATGAATTAATTTTTCAAATCAGACTACCGTTTCTGGCAGATTTGCGCAATCTGACTATCAACGACTTTTAAAGAGGTTAAAGGTTGAATTTTAATCTAAAAGTTTTAGGGGATACTCAGAACATATGAGACTATGATCTCTCTAAATTTCAGAATTTTTGAAGATCTGTAACTTAGTTTTCACAACGTTTTAAAACAGGTCCTGAAAACAGAAACTGTTTTCAGAAGTTGGGTTTTTAGTTTAAAACAATTTTAAAAACGACATTTTCCGCACCCACTATTCAACCACCCCTCCCCTTCTAATGGTGCCTTGCAGATCCTACAAGTGGTATAAGAGCGCAGGAACACTCACAACTAAAGGATCCAACGATCTAAGTGAGATGGCAACTAGAAACTTCAAAACCGAGCAAGAAAGTATGTTCAGTCAAAGGCCTACTCTTTTTGACGGTGAGTCTTTTATACAATGGAAGTTAAGAATGAAACTTTTCTTTACGGCTATTGATATTGATCTCTGGTCCATTATAGAAGATGGTCCATTTGTTCCATCAAAATTATCCACTGTAGATGGAGTCACACTAGAGGTTGTTAAGCCTAAACAAGAGTATACTAGTGATGATAAAAAGAGACTGAGCATGAACGCTAGGGCTATGCAATTACTTCTAAATGGACTAAGTAAAAAAAGAATCTAGCTATGTTTCAAATTGTTCTAGTGCTCAAGAAATATGGAGAATTCTTGAAATGAAACACGAAGGCACTAGTCAAGTAAAAGAGTCCAAAATCAACATGCTTATGTCCACACTCGAGTTATTTAAATTATTGTCAAATGAATCTATCGTTGATATGGATCTTCGCTTGACTAACATTTACAATTTTCTTGAGTCTCTTGACAAAGCCTTCTCTATGCAGGAAAAGGTACAAAAGGTCTTACGAAGCCTTCCATCCGAGTGGGACCCTAAAGTAACGGTCATAGAAGAAAGCAAAGAAACTAAATCAATTAAGATGGAGGAACTAATTGGATCACTTAAAGTATATGAGAACAAACTCACCATAAGGAAATCGGAATCATCATCAAAACAAGATAAGACTATTGCATTTAAATCAAATGAATACGTCTCTACTTCTTCCGATCACGTAGATGATAGTGATTCTGAATCAGACAACGATGACTTAATTTTATTGGCTGAAGGCTTGAGAGAATTCATGAGAAAATCATTTAGAAACAAAACTAAGGCTACTTCGACTAAAAGAAATAAGAACAATACAAATGACAAGGATGTTAAATGTTACGAATGCGGTAAACTTGGACATCTATCATATGACTATCCTAATAAGGACAAGAAAACAAACAAACACCCTGACAAGGATCGGACCAAAAATAGACTCGTCTCAGAACCTAAGCAAAAGAAAAGAGCTCTCAAAGCCTCCAATTGGAGTGATACATCTGATTCCGAGACTGATACAGAAGAGGAGACTACACAAGTATGCTTTGTGTCCAAAGCATGAGGCAACCCACACGTCAAAAGAAACATCTATCAAGTGGTTCCTCGACAGTGGTTGCTCGAGGCACATGACGGGTGACCCGAGCTTGTTCACAAAGTTAAAGAAGGTCACAAAAGGCGGATCCATGACCTTTGGAGACAACAATAAAGGCAAGATCATCGGAAAAGGTACAATTGGAAACCCAAGCACCCTTCAAATCTTCAACGTCTTTTTGGTAAGCAACTTATCCTATAATCTTCTTAGCATTTCACAATTTATCGATGATGGTTTTGATGTGTGTTTTACTCATCCATATTGTAATATAATAAATAAAAGTGGAGAAACAGTTTTAAAAGGAAAACAAGAAGGAAACATTTTTACACTTTCTATGGATGATATGTTAGACGCTAAGGTTAAGTGTTTCATGTCAAATGAACCTAACGTAAATTTGTGGCATAGACGTTTAGGACGTATTGGCATTTCTACACTTGAAAAACTCCAACGAAAGAACCTAATACGAGGATTTCCTACACTTGATTTAGACAACTTTCAGTTGTGTGAATCTTGTACAAAAGGCAAACAAACACGCGAGTCACTTAAACCTGAAAATAAAATAAGCACGACTAGAGTTTTAGAATTATTACGCATTGATTTGTTTGGTCCTAGTTGCCCTACGAGTCTCGGTGGATGTCATTATGCTTGTGTGATTGTTGATGATTTTTCTCGTTATACTTGGACTCTGTTTCTTGCACATAAAGATGATAGTGCCATTGAGATTGCGAAACTAATAAAACAACTTGAAAATCAATATGGTGTCAATGTGAAAAGGATAAGAAGCGATAGAGGCGGTGAATTTAAAAACAAGGACATGATTGCATTTTGCGAAGAAAAAGGAATTAAACACAAGTTTTCGCCACCTAGAACTCCTCAACTAAATGGAGTAGTAGAAAGAAAGAATAGGACATTACAAGAAATTGCTAGAACCATGTTGTGTGAGAATAAATTACCTAGATTTTTGTGGGTAGAAGCCATAAATTGTGCATGCTACATAGTTAATCATTTGTCTATTAGAAAGAAAATAAATAAGACGCCTTATAAGATATTAAATGATCGCATGCCTAAAGTTGATTACTTTTGTGTGTTTGGTTGTAAATGCTTTGTTTTAAATACGAAAGATAATTTATATAAGTTTGAATCTAAATCAATTGAATGTATCTTTGTTGGGTATTCTGTGAACTCAAAAGCATATAGATGTTATGATCCCATCACTAGACAAATCCTAGAATCCATTCATGTGAAATTTAATGAATTCAGTGAGGTTGATAAAGATAAAGAATATGATGATGATTTTGAATTGAAACCGGTGTTGAATCATGATGATGGCACGCATGATATGCATGATACACTAGAAATGCATGATCACTTAGAAATGCATGAGAATATAGAAAATAATCAACCAAGATGGATAGAGATCACCCACACGATCTCATTATAGGCGATATCACTCATGGTGTACGATCATGTAGAAGAATAAATGCGGATGAAATAAATCAATTTCATGCCATGATTTCTGAAATCAAACCTAAAAATGTGCATGATGCGTTGAGTGATTCTTCTTGCATTGATGCTATGCATGACGAACTTAATCAATTTGTTAGAAATCACGTATGGGATTTAGTGCCACGACCACAAGATAAGACTATAATAGACACAAAGTGGGTGTTTAGAAATCAAATGAATGAAGAAGGAAAAGTTGTTAGAAACAAATCTAGACTTGTAGCACAAGGCTGTAATCTAGAAGAAGGAATTGATTATGATGAAACATTTGCACCCATAGCACGTTTAGAAGCCATACGACTTTTACTTGCTATTGCTTGCATGAAAGATTTTGAACTTTATCAAATGGACGTGAAAGGTGCATTCTTAAATGGATTTATACAAGAAGAGGTATACGTGAAACAACCATCCAGTTTTGAAGATTTGAAACATCCCAATCACATGTACAAACTAAAGAAGGCACTATACGGTCTAAAGAAAGCACCTAGAGCATGGTATGATCGCTTTGCTACTTTCCTTTTAGAAAATGGTTTTAAAAGAGGCACTATATATAGTACTTTATTTTTAAAACAAGATAAATCTGATTTACGCATTATTCAAATTTATGTTGATGACATCATTTTCGGCTCCACTTCTCATAAACTTGTTGAATATTTCGAAATTTGCATGAAATCGGAATTTGAAATGTCTATGGTTGGTGAATTAAATTACTTTCTTGGCTTGCAAATTAAACAAACGAGTAAAGGTATACATATAAGCCAAGTTAAGTATATAAATGGTATGATTAAAAAGTTCAATTTTGAGAATTTAAAACCGTTACCCACCCCTATGAGTGTCACAACAAAATTAGATAAAGATGAACATGGTAAGGATTTTGATAATGCCTTATATAGATCTATGATTGGCTCATTGCTATATCTTACTGCTAGTAGGCCTGATATCATGTTCAGTGTATGTATGTGTGCACGTTTTCAAAGTCAACCAAAGGTGTCTCACTATAATGCCGTGAAAAGAATATTCCGATATATTAAGCACACACCCACCTTAGGCATTTGGTATGATAAAGATTGTGAATTTAACTTGCATGCCTAGACTGATGCTGATTATGGTGGATGTAAAATAGATAGGAAAAGCACGAGTGGCACTTGTCAATTTATAGGAAACTCACTTATTTTATGGTTTTCCAAAAAGCAAGCAACCGTAGCTTTATCCATTACTGAAACTGAGTACATGGCACTTAGTCTTTGTTGTACACAATTACTATGGCGAAAACAACAACTTTCTGACTTTGGGATTACAGTAAATCGGATCCCTATATATTGTGATAGTATGAGCGCCATCAACTTATCTAAGAACCCCGTGCTTCACTCTAAGGCCAAGCATATAGAAGTACGCTATCACTTCCTTCGTGATCACGTAAATAATGGTGATATTGTCATAGATCACGTACGCACTGAGGCACAAGTAGTTGACATCTTCACTAAAGCATTAAATCAAGCCACGTATGAAAATCTTCGTTCGAAATTAGGCATGATTTCTGCTGATTTGATCTAATTGTCTTTCCATATTTACATGCATTTTTGATTGACTTTCTAAAATAAAAGGGGAGAGAATGCATGATTTAAGGGGGAGAGAGAGATTGCTTGCAAAAATCAAGGGGGAGAAAATTCCAAATTTGGAATTTGAAATTCAAAATTTGAATTTTTGTATGATTGGAGGGGGAGCAATAAAATTTAAATCATGAACGTAGGTTATTTTGTAAATCATCAAAAGGGGGAGATTATAGAGAAAAATGGGTTTGAGTGATTACAAAATGCATGATTTAAATAATGTGTATTACAGAAATGCATGACATATTTTAAGACATGACACGTTTTTGCATAAAACTTGTCTTACGTAGTTCATATATAATGTTGTCGTACTAACGAGCCATGAAGCTTTAAATCTTACATCAAATGGCAAGCATTTGTTGTGTTTGAACTATTTTTAGGTGCCATCATTAATGAACTAAACTAGTTCATTAATTGAAGTACTTAGTTAAATAAACTAAGTAGTTCATTAAAGGAAGCTATATTTGGAAAAGGCAGAAAGGCAACAAATTGAAGAATGAAAAGTCTTCTTCTCCCTCACATCACACGTTTTTAACATATATATATATATATATATTCAGATTTTTTTAAAAAGGCACATACACATATATTCCAACGTACTACCGACACGTTGTATATTTTACGAACATACGTTAACGTCACACCATATATTTAACTCATATTTATGAGTATATTCAGGTCTTATATCATATGATATAAGTCATGGTGATGACAAATTTATTACGACATGTTAAAAGGTTGTAAGCCAAAAATTGTCATATCGGGTGAATATCTAAACTTCGCCAACGTATCACGTACTTGCCATATATAGATGGCCAGCCCTTACACATCAAAAATGGCCACAAATTTCGTGGCTTACGTGGTATATACAGCCATAAAATCATTCCATGTTGGCACACACAAATCACCCCAAATTAAGGCCAAATTGTGGAGATTCCAAATTCAATATTTGTCACATGTTGGGCGCCACTTTAATCAGCCATGAGAGCTGAATATTAAAGTTTAATTTATGTATATTATGTGTAATATAATATATATAACATGTGCAAAAATTTGGAATTTAATCGTAGAAAAATCGGGTAATCGACAAACGTCAAAAATTCGGTTTTCTACGAACACGACACATGGAACATTTTTGGCATGGCATATAACATGTATCTAGACACTTTTTACATACTCTATACATTTTAAAGCGTTCTAAAAAAATCAATTAAGGGCTGATTGGAATATACCATATGTGTATAATTATATATGCACTATTTTACAGAGTGTGCAAAAATAAAATTCAGCACATGTACATTCATCATACACGCCTAGCTCAGCCTTGTTGGAGCATATGTGGAGCTTTGTTGGCATCTTCATTGGCAAAGAATGAAGCATTCAATGTTGGTAACATAAAGAAAGGAGCTATACAAGGTAACCTTTCAAAATTTGTCACATTTGTAACACATGCTGAAAATTTAGCATGTGTTGATTAGAGCTGGCCGAATTTTAGCTACTAAATATACCATATTTACTATTTTGAAATATATGAATTGATTGAAAGATAGTTTGGCAATATTTTGAATATATTATGGAAATAATCAAGTGATATTTTCAAATATCACACATGCTGAAAATTTCAACATGTGTGTAATGTACTTGGCCGATTTTATGGCCTTCTTGGTGACCAATTTTTATTCAAAAATTAGTAGAAATGTTATGTAATAAATGATGATTAATTTCCTCTTTATTTTCAAGGAATTAATCAAATACAAACTTGGAAACAATTTAAATAAAGTGTGAATGTTACACATGCTTAAATTTCAGCATGTGGAGAAGCATAATGGCCGATTTTTGTGATGGAAAATGAAGATATTTGTCTTGCTAATTATGTGGAATTATTATGTGACTTATGGCAACACTTTTATGGCTAATTGGCACATGTTTTTAAGGATTATTTTCAGATTTATCTAGTCATCAAATGATGACAACTTCCATCCAATCAATGAGTGTCAAGTAAGCAAGCGCTTAATGATCATCCAATGAGTAGTTGCCAAGTAAGCAAGGAAATGTCACAATGATGCAATATACTCTTTCAAGGACTTAGAAGATAATTTTCAAGAGGAAGAGAAGGCTATAGGGGGCGGCCACCTTGGATAAAAAGGAAAGAAGAGAGCAAACAAAATACAAGACAAGTCTTGCAAATTCAAAGTGCTAAAAACGTTTTTCATCTCCTTCATTCTACACTTCTTTCTGTCTTCTCTCTAAAAGCCTATTGTATTCATATTCATACATCTTAAATAGGCTTCTTACATACCGCCATATACTCTTTATTGTTGTAAAAGATTGATCAAGGTGTGATCAATCTTGCATTCGCAAGGTGGTGGTGTTCGTGATCGTTGCAATCATTTACAAGGTTTGTAAAGGGTTGGAGTTGGTGTGTAAATCCATCAACCCTTTGTGGTAAGGTTTTATTTGTGTTTTGTGATTAGTGCTAACCGAGGAAGGTGTCCTCGAAGACTGGAGTAGGTTGATTTAACCGAACCAGTATAAAATTCCTTGTGTTCTTTACTTTCTGCACTTACTTTCATTTTCCAACATAGTGCATCATTTTTATCACGTTATTAAAAATAGTAAAAGAATTTCAAAAATCAGGAAACTTTCAGGAAACATAGCCACACGTCTTAAGGTTCTTTTGGTGCAAGTTTCAACCCTTTGGGCAAGTATAAGTCATCCAACGTCTAAAGTTCTGAGACTAGTGCAGTCTAATTTGCAGGCTTGCAAAGGTTGAGACTTTGAACGTATTTGACTAACTTCCCAAAAGGATTTTTCAAAACTGTTTCAACCCAATTAAATACACTAAAAAGGAGTTAGTCATTAAATTTTCAGAGCATTTGGAGTTATGGTTAAATAGGAATTAAATTTTTAAATCAGACTACTGTTTCTGGCAGATTTGCGCAATCTGACCATCAACAATTTTTAGAGGGGTTAAAGGTTGAATTTTAATCTGAAATTTTTAGGAGATACTCAGAACATCTGATACTAAGATCTTTCCAAATTTCAGAATTTTTGAAGACCTGTAACCTTGTTTTCAAAACGTCCTGAAAACAGAAACTGTTTTCAGAAGTTGGGTTTTTTGTTTAAAACAATTTTAAAAACCACATTTTCGGAGCCCACTATTCAACCCCCCTCCCTTCTAGTGGTGCCTTGCAGATCCTATATGCACTTGGTCTATAATTGAAAAACTTCCAATCATTCTAAAATTAAAGTACTTTATCACCTAGAATTTGTCCATTCCTTGTTTCTCGTTGTTGTACTTGCATTCCAAGTTATTCCATATCTCCTTCGGTGATGATGTAGATGTAAACATATCGTAAATATGATCAGACAGATTGTTGAGGAGGTGTCCCCGATACAACACCTCATCCTCCTGTCTCTTGCTCTAGGCGGACTTCACCTCTTCAGAGTCTTCTTCACGTGGGTTCGCATCTTCTTCAGATTTGGGTCTAAGCAATACCCAATCTGCGAAGCGCTCAGCACAAACATCATCTTGTCCTTCCACCGTAGAAAGTTGGAGCCATTAAATTGGTCTAGCTTCATACTCTCCTGACTCAGAAACATCTTTGAATCCATCTTAAGTTATTCCTTACGATTGTTGAAAAAATGGATACAAGACATGAGTAGAAGTCGTAGTAGATTGATGGCTTGAGGCGTGTAATCGCACTTTCTGTAAGGAATATTTGCCCCCACTAGTTTCTGCAGAGTTTTTAGGCAAATTTTCCCCTAGGATACAACAGCCAATTGATTTGTATCCTTAGCAATAAGGAAATAAACCAAATGAACTTTCAATTTAGAATGTATAGTGAAGAAGAACAATTTTAATTGCAAGATTGAACTTGAGAATAAGATATCTTGAAATATGTTACAATAGACTTTTTATATGCTCTTGAACATCATATCAGATGTTCTTAGCCGTTGAAAAGTGATTGGGTATGTCCCTTGATGCATAACTTTCAACTTTAGATGAAAAGTCACACATGTTGGCTACATCGATCGGTCGATCGATGTCATCGATCAATGTTGTTAAGTTATAAATTATTTTGATGATGAAAAGATGTTCTAAACAAGTTAAATTTATGCTTGAGATTTGATGCAAGATGAGAAAATTACACTATGTCAAAAATAGTTGAGATTGAAACTCACTGACTAACATCGATCTCTCAGGCAGGGGACATCAATCGATCGATGTAATTCAGCCTCTGGCTTCGATCGATCAATGTCAGTCAGAAAGCTTTCTGTCCAACATCGATCTCTCAACCCAGGGACATCGATCGATCGATGTTACTTCAGTCTCTCCTTAGGGAGACTTCGATCCATCGATGTCAAGCAGAATACTTTCTGCCCAACATTGATCTCTCAGTGCAGGAGACATCGATCGATCGAAGTGACATCAGTCTCTCCCAGGGGGAATTCGATCGATCGATGTCAGCAGTTTCAAAAACTACAAAGTTTCTGGAGGACACGATCTCTCCCCCAGGCACATAGATCGATCGATGTCCCCCCGGAATTCAAAATTTTTTGAACGTTGGAACAAAATCCAAGGGAGATTCATGGAATTTTCTCTATCCAATCTTGCTCAAATTTCTTGTAGACTTTAACCCAACATATTACATGCTTCCTTGACTATTATATCCATGTCTAAAGAATCCTAGGTTGGCTATTGAGGATCAAATCACTCCATAGGGTGGCTAAAGACTATTTGGGCATTATCTTGACATTTGGTGTAGTTGAAGACATGGTGAAGAGTTCAAAAACGTGGTGAACATCATATATAAAAGGAAGAGGCTTGGATGAGGCAATTACACACTTTCACCATCATCAAGCTTCATTATTCATTGTTGTATAGTTCTCTCACATTTGTAAAATTGCTTAAAGCTTGTTAAGCTTTTCTTTGCTCTTCATTATTGTATATTGAGAGATAGTGAGTCTAGCACAAGAGGAACCATAAATATTTGATCTCTTGCTTGTGCTTAGACTAGTGAGAAAGTGTGAACCTTACTATTTCCTTCAACCCACTGTGAGAAAGTTCTTGAGGGAACTTTGTTGAAGTTGTGAGGTAGCAAGAAGTTGTTCTTGCTAAGAGCTATTGTTGCTGTAGTTGCACAAGTGTGTTTTGTGCAAGAATTTGCTATTGTTGTTGCTTACACTAAGGTGTTAGTGTAAGTGTTGCTGTGGCTGTTCTTATTAGCTTTAATAAGAAGAGTAGTTGTTGAAAATCCACTTTGGCAACAAAGTGGTATTGGAGTAGAATCATTTACAATTTGAACCACTCTATATCGAGTGTACACATTCATTGCTTCTCATCTCCCATTCTTGCTTTGATTTTGAATTTCTTTTGAGTTGAGCCAAATAAGAAAATTCTGCAAAAGTGCCAAACACTCTATTCACCCCCCCTCTAGAGTGTATCTCGGACCCAACAATTGGTATCAGAGCCTAACCTTGATTGCTTGGCCTATCTTTGCAAGTAGCAAGGTTAAAGATCATGGCAATGACAACCTCAACCTCAACCTCTTCATCTCACACTTTATCTCCTAAGCCTACTGCACTATTTTCAGGATCAAACACTAAAGCACCTATGTTTGATGCCCAAAATTATTCTTTGTGGAAATTTCGAATGATCAATCATTTGAAAGGTTGTGGTTTTGATATATGGAGAGCCGTTGTCAAAGGAATTGAAGTTCCTATGATTACCAACTCAAAAGGAGAATCAGTGTTCAAAGATGAGGATGACTACACCGACGAAGAGAAGTTAAAATTCGCCATCAATGGCAAAGCATTTGATATTCTCTCAAGTGCTCTTACCACCACCGAGCTCATAAGACTTCAAGGTCTTGAAACAGCTCATGAGGCATGGAAAAGGCTTGAAATGATACACGAAGGGACTGAGCAAGTGAGAATGGCCAAAAGACTCATGCTCATGAAGGAATATGAGATGTTCGGAATGAAGAGCGGTGAAAAGATTGAGGAGATAATCGACGATTTACATGAATAGTGAATCAACTTTCCATGGTGGACAAGAAAATCTCAAATGAAGACCTTGTCTCAAAACTTCTCAACTCTTTGCCAAGAGAATGGACACCTAAAGTTACTGCCATCACCGAATCAAAGAATCTCAAGACTCTTATCCTTGATGAGCTATCCGGTAATCTTCTTACTCATAAAATTCTTATTGATGAACAAAATAGGATGAACCCTATCAAGCCCACACAAACATCACGCAAAGGATTGGTGGTAGAGTCCAATGAATCGGATGACGAAGTTGCCCTTCTAGTAAGAAAATTTAGAAGAATGACAACTAGAAACAAAGCTCAAGCAAGAAAGTTTTTCAAGAGACCACCTAAAGAAAAGGAAGCAAGTGAAAATTGCTATAGATGTGGTCGACACAGTCACTTTATTGCCGATTGCTACATAAAGGAGCCGCAAAAGCAAGAGAAGAAGGTCTTTTCTCAAAAGAAGAAATCCCTCAATTTGGAGGTAACCACGTGAGATGATCTCCTTTTTGAATCGGAAGGAGAAGAGAGTGAAGATTAAGATGTTGGACTCGTTGCAATAAATGAAAATCCAAAAGCTCAACATACTTGCCTCATGGCAATTGAAGATGACCTTGAGGTAAATTTTAATCTTTCTAATTTGCAAGATGAAATAGGAGATTTGCAAGATGATTTTGAAAAACTGAATTTAAAATATAAGCATTTGAAGAAAGAGTTCAAGAAGTGCATCTTAGAAAATAAGAGCTTGCATTATAAGAACATTTTGATATTTCAAGAGCATGACATCATACTCACCATGCATAAAACCGTAGTTCTTGAAAATGTAGAAATTAGGAAAGAATGTGAGAAACTAAAGATAGATTTACAAAGACTAACAAATGGTAAAAATAATTTAGACATACTACTTGGAAATCAGAGAATTGGAAATGATAAATCTGGTTTAGGATTTAATTCATCACATTCCTCCATTAAGCCTAAGAAAAAGGCAAACAAGAGAAAAACACGACATAACTCATCATCTTCTAAACCAATGCATGTACCCACTTGTTTTCATTGCAACAAAGTAGGACATGTAAAGAGTGCATGTAGAGCTAGATTTGGAAGCATGTATGTTTGGAAGCCTAAGGGTCGACAAACTAACCCTATAGGACCCAACCATCAAAGGGTACCAATGCATAAATCTCTTGCTTTTGTAGGCTCTCAAGATAAATGGAGTAGCCAAAGAAGAAAGAACCAAATGGCTTATAGACAGCGGATGTTCAAGGCACATGACCGGAGACCAAACGTTATTCACCAAGATCAAGCTCCAAGATGGCGGAACGGTGCATTTTGGTAATGGGAGAGCCAAAATCCTTGGACATGGAGAAATTGGTAACTCTTCTTTTACTATTAATAATATACTATATGTAGAAGGACTTAAATACAATTTGATAAGTGTTAGCCAACTATGTGATGCTAATTTTCAAGTTGAATTTGTGAAAAGAAAATGCATTATAAAAAAGAACGATAAGATTGTTTTTGAGTCTATACGTAAAACTGATGTTTACAAATTTAGCACACATGATTTGATATCACAAAACGTTTCTTGCCTAGTTGCCAAAAATGATTTGACTCAACTATGGCATAGACGACTTGGACATATTAGTTTTAAAAATTTCAAAGAGATTTGCAAAAATGAAAAAGTCCAAAGTCTTCCAAAATTGAATTTCGAAAACCATGGCTTATGTGACACTTGTCAAAAGGCAAAGCTTGTTAAAACAAGCTTCAAGCCCAAAAGAGAAATCTCCACCACCAAACCCCTACAATTACTTCATATGGATTTTTATGGGGATATTGGTACGGTAAGTCTAAGTGGAAAACATTACACCTTTGTGGTGGTAGATGACTTCTCTAGGTACACTTGGGTAATGTTCTTAGCTAAAAAGAATGATGCATGCCAAGAATTTATAAAGCTTTGTAGGAAAGTAGAAAATCAAAGAGAAGACACAATTAAGGAAATTAGAAGTGATAGAGGTGGTGAGTTTGATGGAGAGTTTCAAGAATTTCGTGTAACCAAAGGGTATGGACACAATTTATCGGCTCCAAGAACTCCTCAACAAAATGGTGTTGCGGAAAGGAAAAATAGAGCACTTCAAGAAATGATTAGAGCCATGGTAAATGAATTTGAGCTACCCAAGCATTTTTGGGCCGAAGCGGTAAACACCGCCTGTCATGTGATCAATAGAGTTTATTTGAGATCATCTCTCAAAAAGACTCCTTATGAGCTTTGGAAAGGTAGAGTACCAAATATTGGTTATTTCAAGGTATTTGGTTGTAATTTTTTATACTTAACACCAAAGATAACTTGGATAAACTCGATTTCAAAGTAGATGAAGGAATGTTTATGGGATATGCTCAAAATAGCAAAGCATTTAAGGTATATAATAAAAGAAGCATGAAAGTTGAAGAATCAATTCACGTCAAGTTTAATGAACTCATTGAGGATGAACCAAATACTAATGATGATGATGATGATGAAATAATTGAAGTAAGTCATATAGAGAAATTTGAGAATCCAAAAGGTAATATTGCCATTGACCTTAGGATTGATCCCCTTGAACCTAAGGTTGAAGATGAAGAAGTAGGACGAGATACCTCAAATTTACCGGATTCATATAAGTATAGGAAAGATCACCCTAAATAGTTAATATTAGGTGAAACTAGTCAAGGCATAATGACTAGGAGGAAATTCAATGAAAATGCCTTCATTTCACAAGTTGAGCATAAAAATATAAAGGAGACAATAAATGATGAAGATTGGGTATTAGCCATGCAAGAAGAACTAAATCAATTTGAAAGGAGTGATGTTTAGGAATTAGTTGTTAAACCTAGTGATCATCCCGTAATTGGCACTGAATGGGTATTTAGAAACAAAATGGATGATAAAGGAAACATCACTAGAAACAAAGCTAGGTTAGTAGCTCAAGGATATAGGCAAGAGGAAGGCATATACTATGATGAGACCTTTGCCCCCGTAGCTAGGTTAGAAGCTATTAGGATGCTATTGGCATATGCATGCTATAAGGATTTCAAACTATATCAAATGGATGTGAAATCCGCATTCTTGAATGGAATCATTCAAGAAGAGGTGTATGTAGCTCAACCTCCAGGGTTTGAACATCATGATTATCCTAATCATGTATTTAAACTCAAAAAGGCCCTTTATGGACTTAAACAAGCTCCTAGGGCTTGGTATGATAGGTTAAGTAACGTCCTACTTGAAAAAGAGTTTTCAAGAAGAAAAGTCGACACTACTCTTTTTATTAAAGAACAAGAAAACCATCAATTGCTTGTTAAAATTTATGTGGATAATATTATATTTGGTGCTACTAATGATTCTCTTGGTGAGCATTTTGCTAAATTAATGGAAGGAGAATTTGAGATGAGCATGATGGGTGAACTCAACTACTTTCTTGGCCTTCAAATCAAGCAAACTCAAGATGGAGTGTACATATCTCAAACAAAGTATACAAAGGATTTACTCAAGAAGTACAAGTTTGAGGATGGAACCTTGAACTTTGGATTGTTTTATCCCAAAAATGGTTGTTTTGATTTAAGAGGGTATAGTGACTCCGACTATTCCGGAAATCTTGTTGATAGAAAAAGCACGTCCGGGACATGCCAATTCCTTGGAGATTGCTTAGTTTCTTGGTTCTCCAAGAAACAAAATAGTGTCTCACTTTCAACGGCGGAATCCGAATATGTATCGGCCACTTCGTGTTGTGCTCAACTATTCTGGATGATCAACACCTTAAATGATTACAATATTGAGTTTGATAAAGTTCCCATCTTATGTGACAACATTTCAGCCATACGTATAGCACAAAATCCGTTCATTATAGCAGGACCAAACACATTGAAGTGAGGCATCACTTCATAAGAGATTGCATTCAAAAAGGATTGGTATGCGTTGAATTTGTTCCAGCAAATGACCAACTAGCGGATATCTTTACTAAATCCCTTTCCACTGAGACATTCGAATCAATTAGAACAAGATTAGGGATGATAAACAATGGCTAGAGGGTCAAAAATGCCAAAAATGCAGATTCCTACACACATCGATCGATCTATGTGGCAGTCTCAGAGACTGATGTCTCTTAAGACATCGGTCGATCGATGTATAGGACATCGATCGATTGAAGTCCCAGATATCGATCGATCGATGTCGACGCGAACAGGGTTATTAAACCTGCAATCCCCTTTCTTCTTTTTCACTTTCCTCTTTCCCAAACGCAATCCCTAACCTCTCTACTGCAGAAACGAAAAAATCTCTCCACCAAAATCCATCTCTATAACTCAAATTCTTTCCTAAATGTCTTCAAATCAGTCATTTTCACTACAAAATCTCATCATTCCATCTCCACTCTCTATAAAATCCGAACCCTAACTATTCAATGGCACCAAGAACGAAAAATCCTGCAAAAAGACAAAGAAACTCTGAGGAAGAAGCTATTGCGCCACAACAATCACATCCTCAAGTGCCAACAGGGTCTAGGACGCATGGGTTGAGGAAGAAGGTCACTTCCTCTCATGAAGCAAGGTTGAGTGAGACAAGGGGGAGGCTCGCTCTAAATAATTTTCCATGGCTCAAATCCGGAGAATACTCAAATGCCTTGAAAGAGCCTACAGGCACATGTAAATTTGCCTACATTTCCCTTAGAGCTCAACTATTGTTTATTGAATGGGAGCAAAAGAAGAGGTCCACCATTCCATTAAAATTGCTCAAAATTGAGGATATTTTGAGCAATGGGGAATTAAAACCAATCATTGATTGGTTTGATGTTCAAAAATGGAGACCTGTTTGGGAGGTCTCACAAATGACCAATATGTCTACCCGATACACTTATGTGCGTAGATTACAGAAGTGGGGTGCCTTATGCTTTGAATACAATAGTATAGGGTCAGTTGTTGATGTTTACCTCTAAGACCTTTAATGAGTTACTTGAAGTTCCTGATGAAAGTTGGGAAGACTTTGACCCCTGGAGGTGGGATACTTATAAATACCAAATCTCTAAAGATGAGGTAAAAACATTTCTTGGATTTCACCCCACCAAGAATACAAATGACATGCCTTTGGTTTGTAAAGTCTTACTAGCCACTGTCACTTTCTGTATAAATGGCAAGTATGCTAAACTCCCGAGCAATCTAGATTTCTACATTGCTTACCGTATTGCTATGAAGGAGAGTGTAAATTTTGGAGAGATTGTGTTTGAAAATATGATGGAAGCCGTCACAAAGAAATCCAAAGCGCTTCCATACAGCAATCTCATATATAGATTGCTTAAAAAGGCTAATGTGGAGTTGAATGACGAATACACGAATCAGATAACCAACAAGGACTACTATACAAAGACAAATATCCAACAAATTCACAAGTCCCGGAAAGAGGCACAATAACAGGGTGGACAACAAGAACAAGAAGAGGAGGAATCCGAAGATCCTATTCCTCCACCATCCCCCACTAAACCCCCATGGAACCCTCTTCTCACACTTCACCACAACCGCCCCCACAACCAAGCTCCACCTCCCAAACGGACAAAGGAAAAGCCACAATGGAGGAAGGAAGTGACTCAGAGGAGGAGTTCAACGTCGAGGCTGAAATTGAAGACCTACATCATACTCTTGGTCAATGGGGGGAGGACTTGACCATGGAGGCCGTACGTATTGATGATCTAGAGAAGGATTATAAGAACCTCCAGGCCCGTGTCCAAATGTTAGAAGCAAAAGTTGATACTTAAGTCACGACGCTGCAAACAGAGCTGAACGTTCAAAAGACGAAATACCAAAAACTAAAAACAAAGCTCAAAGCTGCTCTTTCTGGACTATGTTTCTCTTCTGATGAAGAGTAACTTTTCTTATTTCTCCCCATTCCCCTCATAGCTATGAGAGTAGTTTTGCAAGTTTGAGTTTACCTATGTATCTCAAAACTTGATATTTCTTAATGATATTTATCCTTCATTTTCGTGTCTCTTATTTTTTTGATGATTTCAAAAAGGGGAGAATTTGGTAGTTTATGTCTAGGTTGGTATTTTGATGTTGATGGTTTATGTCTAAGTTGGTTGGTGTTGATGTTGATGGTTTATGTTCTTGATATGTCTTGATATGTTGGTGTTGGTGGTTTATATGTTGGTATAGTTTTGGTTAGGTATGGTTTGGCATGGTATAGTTTTGGCATGACATGGTTGGTCATGGTTGTTGTCTTGGCATGGTTATTATCTTAAGTTGGTGGTGGTCTTGATATGATATTGTGGCATGGTTTGTTGATAGCTTAAGCTTTGGTGTGTTGCATAACATAGCTTAGTTTGAGAAGTTGGATTTGACATGACGTGACATGAAGTCTCTTGATATGCATGTGTAAAATGATTGATAGTTTTTGTTACCTTGGTATTCTATCTTACATATTGAAAAGATAAAAAGATGAAATTTGGTGCATGAGCTGAGGGGGAGCATTGACATCATATTTATTGATTTTGGATAGATTACATGTTAAGGGGGAGTTTTTGATGTGTTCATATGATGAGGGAGCATGAACTAATGGGGAGTTGTAAAATATCAAGTTTAGATGTAAATGTATCAAGCAAAACATCTTTTGAATCATAGTTTTGAAATCATCAAAAAGGGGGGAGATTGTTAAGTTATAGATTGTTTTGATGATGAAAAGATGTTTTAAACAAGTTAAATTTATGTTTGAGACTTGATGCAAGATGAAAAAATTACACTATGTCAAAAATGGTTGAGATTGGAACTCACTGACCAACATCGGTCTCTCAGGCAAGGGACATCGATCGATCGATGTACTTCAGCCTCTGGTTTCGATGGATCGATGTCAGTCAAAAAGCTTCCTGTCCAACATCGATCTCTAAACCCAGGGACATCGATCGATCGATGTCACTTCAGTCTCTCCTTAGGGAGACTTCGATCGTTCGATGTCAGGCAGAATACTTTCTGCCCCACATCGATCTCTCAGTCCAGGGAACATCGATCGATCGAAGTGACATCAGTCTCTCCTAGAGGGACTACGATCGATCGATGTCAGCAGTTTCAAAAACTGCAAAGTTTCTGGAGGACATCGATCTCTCCCCCAGGCACATAGATCGATCGATGTCCCTCCAGAATTCAAAATTTTCTGAACATTGGAACAAAATCCAAGGGAGATTCATGGTATTTTCCCTATCCAATCTTGCTCAAATTTCTTGTAGATATTAACCTAACATATTACATGCTTCCTTGACTATTGTATCCATGTCTAAGCAATCCTAGGTTGGCTATTGAGGATCAAATCACTCCATAGGGTGGCTAAAAACTAATTGGGCATTATCTTGAAATTTGGTGTAGTTGAAGACATGGTGGAGAGCTCAAAACGTGGTGAACATCATCTATAAAAGGGAGAAGCTTGGTGATACGATCTTGGATCGTATGGAATTGAAGATCGCTTCTTTCAACTCCAAAAGACACCTTTGATCACCCTTGCGTGGGACAATGGCGCCAACACCACCTTCTTGGACAAGAGAAATCAACAACGTCTACGTTGAGCAATTCGAATCTCCCAATCCAACACGTCGTTCCGTATCCTTGGATTGTGATTCACCAACTAGGTTTGTTCAAACCTTGATTGGATCTAGCCTTGATTTTACTTTGTGAAAACCAAAGGAAAAGCACAAAGAAGCAACACACGGTTGCAATCAAAAAAAACTGAAATTTGTTATTCTGAAAATTTCTGGACCTCTGCTGCCGTTGTTTGACCCTAATATAATGCTATATTTTGGTATTCCTAAATTTAACTAATCAATCAAAGTCCTTAGATTACTACCTATCAATCTAAATCAAATTTAGAATAAAGATAAGTCAAAGCTAATCAAGGAAGATTACATAACTCAAATCCCTAAAATCTCGCATTGGAATTATACCCTGTCGGTTACTGGCTTATAGCTGCTTCTAGACGCCGAATTAGAGTTTGTACTCTTCATAAAAGTTGTAGATAATGAAGGTTTCTTGAATTTAGGCTTTTGAATCACCTCATTTGGACTCTTCTTGACAGAGATACGGGCCTCCAAAGATTAGGTATCCATCTAGTGATCTTCAGTACTTTCTATTCTGGACTCCCAACTTGTACTTGATTTCGGTCCATCTTGTAGCCCGAATTAGCAAAAGTGTAAAACATGCAAATCGTCCAAAATTGAGTTATCTGAAAGTTTGAACCCATTTGGATCAGTACTCCGACCTAGGCGTCTAAAATACCGACTAGTGTTCGGCTGCCTTCCTGAAAAATAGGGACTCTTCAAGCCACTTTCCTTATTTAGCCTTGTCACCTTAGAAAACACTTAAAAACGGTAATTAGCACTATAAACACATATTACAAGACTTCATAAAATATCCTAGACCTAAAATAATGACAACGCAAACAACTAGACTCGATATTACAACGACAACGCATGAAATGACCATCCTGCCCTCCCACCAACCCTTACATCATATGATACGCAATAAACTCAAGGACAATCAAATCATGGCCTCAATAAACATAGAAAAATCATGCATCTATATTCTTTGGCTCATCTTGCACATGTTTGAACAAGAAGCTCTTTAGTTTACATCTTCTATTGGTGCAAAAGCTTCTTGTTTGTGGAGTTTGTATGTTCAAGGCCCTTGTTTGTGAAGTTTGTACGTTTAGGGATCCTTGAATCGCATCATTCCCTCCCTCCTCAAAAAGATTCGGCCTTGAATCTAAACACACAAATGGATAAGAGGGATACTCCAGAAATGACTCATAAACTATGTAAGATACAAGTTCAAACAAACCAAGTGTAATGATCATGCATAATTTAAGTCTAACATGCTTGGGATGACCACGTACTCCAATTATGACACATCTAGACAATAATAAACACCTCTTCCTAACATGTTTCGGGTGCACAAAGACATACACCAGAAACTCTAACTCAATAAATGTATATCTAGAACCACGATCAAGTAAAAGATAATGGCAAAGAGATAAATAAGGAATAGAGTCATACCTCTTTTGTATCTTCACTTTCACATGTTTAGAATGCATTAACAAAGTACAAGAGAGACACTTAGGAAGCTTCCAAAAGAAAGACTTAGCACACATTAGATCACAACTTCACATCAATACAAACCTCTTCTTGATGTGTTTAGGGTGTATAGTCATGCTTCTCTCAATCGAACATGAATGTGTAGGATGCAACCAAAATCCATCATGCAAGGAACAGTCAAACTCAATCAATACATAGACCAACAATTTATCATGGCAAACAAAGTCACAAGTCACCATGATTTGGGAAGGGAAACAAGACAATGTAATGTGGCATTTCTCATGAGCAAACATGGTGTGAATCATCCTATGAACAAGCATACTGTGGGAATGGATCATGCTAAAGGCCGTGTGCGTATAATGCATATGAAAAGGGTCATGAAAACAATGTAGACTAGGCAGTTCAACACACACTTTAAAAGATTCAACAACAAATGATCCAACACTCTTAACTATCAACTCAGATTCATCCAACTTAAATGCATCCGATTCATCATTTAATTCATCATCTAATTCATGTGACACGAGCTCAAATTCAGGTTTCAATTCAAGATCACACAATGCATGTGGTTCACACAAATCAAGACAAATAGACGATGCTACTTCAACATGTAAATGATCCTTATGTTCACTCGTTTTCTCATGCAATTCAACAAAGATTTCATAATGCAATTCAGCTGTATTATCATGCAATCCATGCTCATTAGATGCATCAACTTTGACCTCATTCAACTCTTGTGGAAACAAATCAACTTTCGGCTTTGTTTTAGCATTGACATAAGGTAAAATTTCAGCTTTTTGCTCCTTTTTAGAAACAATTTCAGCTTTGCCACGCTTATGCATTTTAGCAAAAAAAAACATCCATGTCTTTCTTAAATTTTATCCTATTCTCAATGTTGGTTGCATGCTCATACATTGCTTCAAGTGATTCATATCTACAATGCATCATTTCATGTGCAATCTCTTTATTTAACCCAGCAATGAATCTAATCATGGTTAATTCTTCAACCTCTTCAATGTAAGCATAATACAAGTCATCTAGCAATTCATTGTAATATGCTTTAATATCTTTATCATGTTGTGGATAATTTTGAAACTTAGGAACTTTGCAACGCCAATTTCTTACCCAAATACCATTTGATTTTTCAAAGGTAATCATGCGTTTTTCAACCTCTTTGTAGTCATGCTCAAAACACATGACTCCCCAAATGGTGTCAACCAACTCTTCAACTTGTGAACTTTGTTGATTCAAGGTTCTCCAATCCAATTCTTCCACCTTGTTGGAGATTTCTTGAAATTTATCCAACACCTTTTCAAGTGACAGTTCAGCCCTTGTCTCCTCATCTACGGCATTGGTCGACGACATTTTTTCACATGAGATGAAATATAGAAGACAAGAAAAGAAAAACTAACACAAAGACAAAAAAGATTTCGTTACGTTAGTGAAAATTAAAATCAATGTGTATGTTCCTTTCTCGCTCTTGTATAGTCACTCAAGTTTGTGCTTTCCCTGGCCAATCTTAGGCTAGATACAACCAAAGCAAGCTTCTCAAGTGGCTAACACAATCCAATGATCAATTGCACCTTTTTCTCCAATGTGTTGCCCAAATTTCAGCAACTAATAAGCAAAGGTATCAAGCCAAGAACAAGACAATTTGACACACTTAACCTCCTAAGAATCAAGGAAAATGAGACCAAAAATTATGTCAAAGGCTGAGCCAAAGAAAACTAAGGGTTGCCCTGGGCAATCTTTAGTTAACCTTAGCCTTATGCAAGTTGATTACAAAGTTTTTGATCAATTGCAATACCCAAATATCCAAGTTTCAAGACAATGAAATAAGGTGTAATTTGAAGCAAATGTTGGATTTGAGTGAACTTTGGAATTCTTGATATAAAGGCAATTTGACAACTATCTTTCAAATCTTATCGTGTGCCTCAAATTCTTGAAATATATATATGTATGTCTCAGATTCTAAGAATCAAGCAAATTTGACAACTTTCTTTCAAAACTAGGATTTTGGACTTTTTTTCCCGCGTTATCCGAGCCTTCTTTTTTTTTGGCTCCTTTGGTATTCTGCTGAATGCCCCTTTCTCTTTATAAATAAGAATACAAGAAAGATATACTGCACTTGAATTTGGGTTTTCTGAGGGCCTTTATCGAGGTTCAAGGCAACTAATGGTACTTTTAGGGGCTGTTTATGCAAGGTAGCAAGAATGGTTTTTGTACCTCCACAATTAGGGTTTTTTTTGTGTTTGGTTTCGTAAAATGATAGCTTGTACGACCATATGTATGGTGAAGGAAAATTAGCCTTGGATACAAGAAAATTGCAACACAACCCAGCAACAATGCAATCAAGTCACACAAGTCTAAAATCAACTAAAAGCTTCGTTAGCAACAAGATTTACGAGTGACACTACGTAGCACTTTAAGCAATTGACTTGATTTATATGTTATGGCTGAATTTAAACCCTAACACAATGACCCTATTGTTAAGTGTGTATAAAGAATTGACCTTGAAACGTTAAGAGTACAAAATATTTGCAAGGTCCAAACTTTTGTGCGCACGTACCGTCCCAGATAAGAAAAACGAACCCTTTTTACTCGACATATCCTTCTAGTTCTCATCCTCATTCTTTTATTTAAAAAAAAAAGACTGCGTTTCAACACAAAAGTTTCTTCTTTTCACACATTATCTAAATACAAAAGGCTGCGTTTTTTAGTTATTATTCTTGTCAACCATACGAAAGCAACAAGGAGAACCAAAGTCTGTATCTTTGGTTCAAAATCACCACGCTGGCCTCCCCACCCTCATGCAAACGTGCCTAGCCCATACTACCATATTCTTTTATTTTATCTGGTTCCTTGTTTTTTTTGTTGAATAAAATTTCTGATCAGAAGTAGATTCTGATCCTTCACGTATCAATTTGTCACAATTCTTGCTGGAATTCTTTTTTTTTTCTTTTTCGTTTTGCTTGAATCGCATTATATCCATTTAGCTTAAAAATAGGGTGCATTTTCCTTATCTCAGACAATGAGTACCACTGGTACAAATGTTTATTCCTTTTCAAAATCAAATCTTTACACACACTTCACAATAGGTTCATTGTGTTAGGATTTAAATTCAGCCATAACATATAAATCTAGTCCATTGCTTCAAAGTGCTACCTAGTGTCACTCGTAAATCTTGTTGCTAATGAAGCTTTTAGTTGATCTTAGACTTGTGTGATTTGATTGCATTGTTGCTTGGTTTGCGTTGCAATTTTCTTGTATCCAAGACTAGTTCTCCCACGCTATACACACGGTTGAAAACTCTTGATACAAAGCTATCACCTTTCAAACCAAATCAAGCCACAAAGATACTAATTGTAGAGATACAAAACTTTTGTGTTACTTCGCGCAAAACAGCCCCTAAGAGTGCCTTGAACATCAAAAGACGTCCTATTGAGTCCTAGATCACGAGCTATACATTGTTAAATACCTACTTTCCATTGTGTTATTTTATCAAAATTCAAAAAAAACAAAACATTCGGTAGAATAGCAAAAGAGCCGGAAAAAAAAAGTGTACAAAAAAAAGAGAAGTGCAAAAGGAGCCGAGAAAAAAAAAAAGTGCAAGAATAAAAAAAACCAAGATTGTTTTCAAATTATTTGCAAATCAAGTTCCAAAAAAAAACTCAACAAGGTCGTGTCCTTTGAAGCCACAAAAATACGTCACCTTTTCATTGCCTTACACTTGGATACTTGATTGTTGCACTTAAATCAACAATTTTGTAATTAATTTGCATAAGGCTAAGGTTAACTAAAGATTGCCCAGGGCAACCCTTAGTTTTCTTTGGCTCATCCTTTGACATAATTTTTGGTCTCATTTTCCTTGATTCTTAGGAGGTTAAGTGTGCTAAATTGTCTTGTTCTTGGCTTGATACCTTTGCTTGTTAGTTGCTGAAATTTGGTTGACACATTGGAGAAAAAGGTGCAATTGATCAACGGATTGTGTTAGCCACTTGAGAAGCTCGTTTTGGTTGTATCTAGCTCAAGATTGGCCGAGGAAAAGCACAAACTTGAGTGACTATACAAGAGCGAGAGAGGAACATACACATTGATTTTGATTTCACTAATGTAACGATGTTTCTTTTGTCTTTGTGTTAGTTTTTCTTTTCGTTGTTTGCTTGCATAATTTCAGGTTACTCATGGATTCCACGGAGGATGATATTAGGGACCTCTATCGTGCAACGATAGAAGGGTTACGTCAAGCTCATTTTACTTATGGAATTGCATATGATTTGCGTGATATGAGTGACGATTCTATTGTTGATATTGAGAATGATTCTTATGATGATGATGCTGAAATTTCAATTGATACACATGTTGTTCATGATGATAAAGTTGATGTGTCGAATGAACATGACTTACATGATAAGCTTCTTGACTTTCATGATCCTAAATTGTTTAAATCTGGTTTGTCTGAATATGATGATGTTTTGCACTCTAAAGTGTGTGAACCTGATAAGAAATCGCATGTTGGCTTCCATGATCATATTGAAGTTGAACATGACTGTGTGAAGTTCTTAGAACTTAATTCTGATATTCGTAAGAAACTTCTAGCACAAAAAGAACATAACTTTGAGATCCTTGCAGAAGTAGAAGAACAAAAGGTACACAGATTAGACTTCCTTAATAAATTGCAAAGTCTTAGGAGACTTGTTGATGTTCATCGTGTTCATATGCATGAGACTGACTTGTGTGATGAAAGTGATGAGCTTGAATCTAAAGTTGTTTATGCTACACATGACTCACATGATTTGCTTAATTGACATACTGATTTACAAGATGATTTGAGTGACGTTTCAAGTGAGAATAATGATTTCTTAGGTCATAAACATGATAACGTTGAGAGGCATGAATGGGTTGTCTATAATAATCCTTTGTTTGAGTGCCTTGAAAGTGACATTCCATCCCATGAAAATTCTATTTTGCGTCCATATGAATCTGAAATTCCACTTGACGTTACGTTGCACACTGATTTTGAAGATGATAATCTAAATGTTAGTGACGATTTGTGCTTTCTTGAGCATGATAGTTCAAATACCTCTGGTTTGGAAGTTCTAAAGAGCGTACAAGGTATGTTGTTTATTTCTCATGTTTTACATACTCTCTCTTTCATGCATGATAAATCTTATGTGAGGAGTTTTATACCTATCTTGTTAGTGCATCCTAAACATAAGAGAAAGAGGTACTTGTTGCTAAGTGTTTATGTAAATATGTGTGACGATGTGATATTATTTGTACATGTCTTCATTCAATTGATTGCTCATCCTAAGCATGTTAGACTTAAATTATGTATGATCATTACACTTAGTTTGCTTGAACTTGTGTCTTACATAGTTTATGAGTCATTTGTAGAGTATCCCTCTTATCCGTTTGTGTTTTTAGATTCGAGGTCGAATCCTTTTGAGGAGGCAGGGAATGATGTGATTCAAGAAGCCCTAAACATACAAACTTCACAAACAAGGGCCTTGAACATACAAACTCCACAAACAAAAAGCTTTTGCACAAATAGAAAATGTAAACTAAAGAGCTTCTTGTTCAAACATGTACAAGATGAGCCAAGGAATGCAGATGCATGATTTTTCTATGTTTGTTGAGGCCATGATTTGATTGTCCTTGAGTTTATTGCATATCATATGATGTAAGGGTTGGAGGGAGGGCAGGATGGCCATTTCATATGTTGTCGTTGTAATATCGAGTCTAGTTGTTTGCGTTGTCTTTGTTTTAGGTCTATGATATTTTATAGAGTCTTGTAATATGTGTTTATAGTGATAATTACCGTTTTTGAGTGTTTTCTAAGGTGACAAGGCTAAATAAGGAAAGTGGCTTGAAGAGTCCCTATTTTTCAGGAAGGCAGCCGGACGCCAGTCGGTATTTTGGATGCCCAGGTCGGAGTATTGATCCAATTTGATTCAAACTACTTGGAGGTCTTAAATAACTCAATTTGAGACGATTTTCATGTTTTACACTTTTTCTAATTCGGGCTACAAGATGGACCGAAATCAGGTGCAAGTTGAGAGTCCAGAATGGAAAGTACTGAAGTTCACTGGATGGATACCTAATCTTTGGAGGCCCGTATCTCTGTCAAGAAGAGTCCAAATGAGGTGATTCAAGAGCCCAAATTCAAGAACATTTTGTGATCTACAACTTTTTGGAAGAGTGCAAACCCTAATTCGGCGTCTAAAAGCGGCTATAAGCTAGTAACCGATAGGGTATAATTCCAGTGCGAGATTTTAGGGATTTGAGTTATGTAATCTTCCTTGATTAGCTTTGACTTATCTTTTATGTAAATTTGATCAAGATTGATAGGTAGTATTCTTAGGACTTTGATTGATTAGTTAACTTGTAGGAGTAGAAGATTAGGGCATTATGTCTTGAAGAAAAACGGCAGCCTAGGACATATAATTTTCAGAATTTCAATTTTCAGAATTCCAGCATTGGTGCAGCCGTGTGTTGCCTTTTGTCTTGTGTTTTTCCTTTGGTTTTTACAAAGTAAAATCAAGGCTAGATCCAATCAAGGTTTGAGCAAACCTAGTTGGTGAATCACAATCCAAGGATACGGAACGACGTATTGGATTGGGAGATTTGAATATTTGTATCACACACACTTGACAATGTCGTCGACCAATGCCGTAGATGAGGAGACAAGGGCTGAACTGTCACTTGAAAAGGTGTTGGAGAAATTGCAAGAAATCTCCAACAAGGTGGAAGAATTGGATTGAAGAACCTTGAATCAACAAAGTTCACAAGTTGAAGAGTTGGTTGACACCATTTGGGGAGTCATGTGTTTTGAGCATGACTACAAAGAGGTTGAAAAACGCATGATTACCTTTGGAAAATCAAATAGTATTTGGGTAAGAAATTGGCGTTGCAAAGTTCCTAAGTTTCAAAATTATCCACAACATGATAAAGATATTAAAGCATATTACAATGAATTGCTAGATGACTTGTATTATGCTTACATTGAAGAGGTTGAAGAATTAACCATGATTAGATTCATTGCTGGGTTAAATAAAGAGATTGCACATGAAATGATGCATTGTAGATATGAATCACTTGAAGCAATGTATGAGCATGCAACCAACATTGAGAATAGGATAAAATTTAAGAAAGACAGAATTTTTCAGAATAGCAAATTTCAGTTTCTTTTTTTTTTGATTGCAACCGTGTGTTACTTCTTTGTGTTTTTCCTTTGGTTTTCACAAAGTAAAATGAAGGCTAGATCCAATCAAGGTTTGAGCAAATCTAGTTGGTGAATCACAATCTAAGGATACGGAACGACGTGTTGGATTGGGAGATTTGAATTGCTCAACGTAGACGTTGTTGATTTCTCTTGTCCAAGAAGGTGGTGTTGGCGCCATTGTCCCACGCAAGGGTGCTCAAAGGTGTCTTTTGGAGTTGAAAGAAACGATCGTCATTTCCATACGATCTAAGATCGTATCACTTGGATGAGGCAATTACACACTTTCACCATCATCAAGCTTCATTATTCATTGTTGTATAGTTCTCTCACATTTGTAAAATTGCTTAAAGCTTGTTAAGCTTTTCTTTGCTCTTCATTATTGTATATTGAGAGATAGTGAGTCTAGCACAAGAGGAACCATAAATATTTGATCTCTTGCTTGTGCTTAGACTAGTAAGAAAGTGTGAACCTTACTATTTCATTCAATCCACTGTGAGAAAGTTTTTGAGGAAACTTTGTTGAAGTTGTGAGGTAGCAAGAAGTAGTTCTTGCTAAGAGCTGTAGTTATTGTAGTTGCTCAAGTGTGCTTTGTGCAAGAAGTTGCTGTTGTTGTTGCTTACACTAAGGTGTTAGTGTAAGTGTTGTTGTGGTTGTTCTTATTAGCTTTAATAAGAAGAGTAGTTGCTGAAAATCCACTTTGGCAACAAAGTAGTAGTGGAGTAGAATCATTTACGATTCGAACCACTCTATATCCGGTGTACACATTCATTGCTTCTCATCTCCCGTTCTTGTTTTGATTTTGAATTTATTTTGAGTTGAGCCAAACAAGAAAATTCCGCAAAAGTGCTAAACATTCTATTCACCCTCCCCCTCTAGAGTGTATTTCGAACCCAACAAATGTCTCACAGTGTTCTCTAATTTTTCATCCAAGCCACATCGATCGATCTATGTATCGATCGAAGTCTCATAATGTGCTCCAGTCTTTCAACCAAGCTACTTTGATCGATCTATGTACCGATCGAAGTCACATCGTTCGATCTATGTGATCGATTTTTGTTGGACAGTGTACTCTAACTTTGTACTTTGGTTACATCGATCGATTTTCAACAAAATACTCAGCTTCATTTTCCATCCACTTGGATCGACCCAAATCACTTCGATCATGCGCCAAGCTATTCTTGCTTTACTTAAGCTTCAATCCACCTTCATTGTTCTTTCCATTGCTTGTACAAACTAATATAAAAAAAAATACTCAGACGCTTAATGCATGCAGCAGCTGTTGCAGCAATGGCCGGCCAAGCTGTTCTTTCCATCAACGCCGCGGCTGCAGCCACATCCCTCCACCATCAATCTCTCTTCTCCCCCATTACCTCCCATTCCTCAGCCATCCCTTTGCCTCTTCACTCATCCTTCCACGGCGTTTCTCTCAAGGACTACCGCCCATTCCACGCTCTTTCAGTCCCTTTGGCTGCCTCTGCGAATAAACCTCTTACTGTCGTCGCTGCCACCAAAAACTCCTTGTCTGTTCTTAGGGGTAACACCTCAGTTGAAGGCGTTGTCACTCTCACCCAGGAAGATGCAGGTCTTAATCCGTCATCCCCTCCCCCCACCCCCCCCCCCCCACCCAAATTAAAATATTTTTATTTCCCATCTTTTTCCGTATTTTGTATTTTTTTTTTGCTGATTTATTCTCAATTTGCAATCTCTGAGTGGGTTGTTTATATTTGAAGGTCCGACCGCTGTGAGTGTTCGAGTGACAGGTGTTGCTCCCGGCGAACACGGGTTTCATTTAGCGAGTTCTACAGCAAGAGTGTATGTTTTTGTTCGTTTGAAGATTGTTATTTTCTTTATTTCTTATCAATTTATTGAATGAGAAAAAGGTCTCTGATTTTGTCATTTTTGTGTGTGTTTTATTGAATATGTCAAGTTACGAAATTTGGTTAGCAACATAGTTTGATATTAATTATAATTAGTTTTCATTAGTAACAAGTGGAAGCTAAATGAATCCTTAATTATCTACGTAACGAGTATATAATTTTAGGCTTTGTAATCACTCAATTACGATACCGGATGGATGAGAAATTAATGCTCAAAGTAGGAGTAAAATAAGAGAAAATCGGCTCAGCTCAGCTCGGGCTCGGGTTGCGGGTTGCGGGTTGCGGGTCATGTCTTTTGGAGAAATTTTATTTAAATTTCTCCCCAGGTAGTTGTAATCGGATAAGGCTGCTACTTGAAATGTGGTTAAGCGTAACCAAATTGAATTCGAAATATGGTTAGGCTTAACTGAACTAAGCGCAGACCTGCAGTTATTAGATCTGAGGGCTCAGGCTGAGCAGTTATTTGATCCAACGGTTGTAGACATACCTGACGTGGTTATCTAATCTGAGGGTTCAAGCCGAGTAGGTATCTGATCTAACGGCTGTGGTTGAACTAGCACTAATCGCCTGGCCTCGGTTTTTTCTTGTAAATACTAAGCCAAGCTGACCTCTGTGGTCATCAATCAATCGACCAATTGATTCAATTTTCTCCTCTTCCTCTCTGCATATCATCTTCTTTACTGCATAAAATATTCTCCGCATTTTCAAGTCATCTGAGAAGTGAGAAACATCTTACAGGTTAGTTGAGTTCATACGCTACAGTGTTGCTCGTCTAAAATGATTCCGTTGTATCCTGGGAGACGGCTGCTACCTCTGGTTGGGCACAATATACCGGAGCAATACGTCTTAAGGACAGTCATAGACTGACCTTGGTTTGTCTACTCGACTGAACTGCTGTGCTACTGCTGTGTTGAGATCTGTTGATTGGCTGTTAGCGCAGCTGTTGGAATATATAAAAGAATATGGATACTTAACGGTAAGAACAAAGACAGCAGAAAGCCGAGACACAATATGAGTTGTTGTCCTTAAAGCTAAAATGTCTATACCACAAGTGAGGTGAACTACACGGCACAAGCCTCCCAGGATATAACGGCTTCTCCTTTCGTTCGCTCTACGAGAGGAAGATGAACTAGCTGAGGGAAGTGTTTGATAGTAGAGGAAGAAGAAGAGACGAGGAGAATAATGCTAAAAATCTCCAACTTTGCAAAAGTTCTTGTATATTATTTAAGATAGAAATGCCTACTATTTATAGGCCTTGGGTTGTGTAAAATACTATTTTAAAAAACTATTTCAGCAGTTTAATTGACCTCCATGTCAGTTGCATAACATTCATGTATGAAAGGAGATGACTCTTGGATCAAAAGTTACAATTCAAAGTGAAAAATCCTGCCTTTTGGCACATCGATCGATCGATGTCCGCTTCTATCGATTGATGACGTTAGACAGAGAGCTCTAATTTTACGCCTTGCCAACATCGAGCGATCGATGTATCGATCGATCCAAATGGTCGATCTATGTTGCACAGAGAGCTCTCATTTGCATCTATACCATATGGATTGATCGATGTATATAATGTATACATTGATTGATTGATGCGATCGATCTATGTCCAAAAGAACACTGAACTTCATTTCATCTTTCACTTGGTTCGATCCAACTTACACATGGATTGATCCAAGTGATTTCTTACAAGTTCAAAGTGTTCAAATCATCCTTCGATCTCCCAAACAACATCTTACATGTTTTTATATATGTTTGGAGCAAATTTTAAAGTACTTATGATGTACTTTTTCAACAATTTTCCACATGATCTAAACTTATATGCAAACATTTCTTAACATTAATAAACCAACCTCTCCACTATCAAACGAAGACAATGACACATAATGGACAATGACTCGTATCTTGAATTGCCACTTAGCACAAAAAGAAGTATATAAACGGAAATAAGATGACATTGACTTCTTGAATCTTAACTCTCTATTGTTTATATAAACTTACAAACGACATGTCATTGACTAGTTTCAGGCAAGTTCGTGGTGTGGTACGATATTAGCCATGCACCCAGTCCCAGGTTTTCATAAGCACTCTACTGAGTTGTTCCAAACTCTCATAAGAAGCGACATCACATCCACACTTATATAGGTAGAATTCATCAAGTGTGCACTGCTCACACTGCCATACAACATGTCTATGAATTCTATTAAGAGATTCTAAAAAATCTTACCCTCATTTACTTACAGCGAGCACTATCTTCAACAACACCATAGGGAGGGGCATAATGATAGTTCTGAGTAGGATTCTTCTGTGGCTTGTTATTACTACATTGAACCATGTTCGCAGGATCCCTGATAATAGTGGGTTGAGTTGCCGTCACATAGAATCCACTTCGAATGGAATAAATCTTATTCCCCTCGATGTTTCATGGACCAACTTTTTACATAGTCCTTTCGCCAAAGGGTCAGCTAAGTTAAACTCGGATCTTACAAGCTCCAAATTAACTACTACTGAACTCATCAAATCTTGCACAATATTTTGTCTCAATTGTATATACCGGCTCTTACCATTATAAAACTGTTCTTTGCTGGAGCAATCACAGCCTGTGAATCACAATGTATAGACACAGAAGGCATAGTTTTAGACCACAAAGGAATATCTATAAGCAAATTCCTTAACCATTCAGCTTCTGTACATGCAAGTTCTAAGGCAAGAAATTCAGATTCCATTGTTGACATTGCTTTACATGTTTCCTTAGATGATTTCCAAGAAATGGCACTACCATCCAAAGTAAACACATAACCATTAGTTGAGTTAACTTCATCATTATTCATTACCCAATTAACATCACAAAATCCTTCTAACACACAAGAATTTCCACTAAAGAACAAACCAAGATCCATTGTTCCTTTAAGATATTTCAAAAGTCTTCTTAGAGCAAACCAATATGCATTACTTGGATTGTGTGTATATCTAGCAAGTCTATTTGCATCATATGCAGACTCTCTATCCTTTGGGATAGAGGTATTGTCTGCTACCACTTACCCTCTCCAGACCCTAACGATAGCTTTTGCTGTCGTTGGGATATACTGGGTCCGGATGATGATGATGATGATGCAATATTCGGCCTAGTGCATTTCACCAGATACATTACACTATCAATGATTCTTGCATACTCACATTGTGAAACACTATCACCTTTATTCTTCTCTAATTGCCCGTTAGGATCAAAAGGTGTGCTTACAGCTTTGCAATCAAAGTGATTAAACTTCTTTAATGCTTTTTCAACATAATGACTTTGACAAAGCATATAACTCCCACATTTCTCAACTAACTTAAGACCAAGAATAAAATCATCTTTAAACATATCTTTCATATCAAAAACTGATGAAAAAAATGTTTTGGTCTGTTGAACAACATCCAAATTTGTACCAAATATCAACATGTCATCAACATATAAGAAAATAATCACACCATCAAGATTCTCAAATTTGCTATAAACACATCTATCACTTTCATTTACTACATATCCATTTGCTAACAAGGCATCATCAAATTTCTCATGCCTTACTAAGGGGGCTAATTTAAACCATACAAAGATTTCCTAAATCTATATACTTTGCGTTATTGCCCTTTCACAATCATTCCCTCAAATTGCTTCATGTAGATTCTTCATCTAAATGCCTATTTAATAACGCTGTTTTAACATCCATTTGATGTATTACAAGTTTGTAAATAGAAGTTAATGCAACTAGCACCCTAATGATTGTTATTCTAGCAACCGGTGCATATGTGTCAAAGAAATCTACCTTTTCTTGTTGACTAAATCTTTCAACTGCTAATCTCGCTTTAAATTTATCTGTAGTGCCATCCGCCTTTAATTTCTTTCTAAACACCCATTTACAACCTATATGCTTACAACTTCTAGGTAAATCTACCACTTCCCAAGTGTGGTTACTCATAATTGAATCTAATTCACTGTTTATGGCTTCTTCCAAAATGTTGCATCTATGGATTTCATAGCATCTTGGTAATTTTTGGATCTTCTTCAAGGATAAACACTTTAGTAAAATCATTACCAAAGGTTTTCTCAATGCTTTTCCTTTTGCTTCTTCTTAGTGAATCTGATTCTGTATTAACTATAGTTTTACTAGATTCGCCTTTTTCATAAATGGAGAGACCTGAATCCTTTAGTTGTTTCATAGGAAAAACAGTCTCAAAGAATTCAACATCTTTAGACTCTATAATTGCAGAATTTTCAACAGTCATAAACTTATATGCCGCGCTGTTTTGGGCACATCCTATAAACACATAATCTTTGGTTTTTGGTCCTTTTTTGTTCCTTTGAAATTTTGGAATACCCACTTTTGCTAAACACTCCACACTTTCAAGTATCCTAAAGTTGGAGGATAACATTTCCAAAGTTCATAAGCGGTTTTATTAGTCTTTTTGTGTTGTATTCTATTCAATATATGGCAAGCACAAAGTATAGCTTCACCCCACAAATTATCCGGTAAACCTGAACTAATAAGCATAACATTCATTATGTTTTTAAGTGTTTTATTCTTTCTTTCAGCTAGGGCTATTCAATGAACCGAACAGTTCGAGAACTGTTTGAGTTTGGTTCGTGTTTGGTTTGTATTTGTTCGTTAATGGTCGATAAACGAGCCAAATTCAAACAGCTATTCCGGTTCGTTTAATAACTTGAGTCAAACTATTCACAAACTATTTGTCTCGTTTAAATAGTTAAAGAGTTATTAAGCCGAACTCGAACCAGTTTTAAAGTTCGTTTAGCTAAATGAACTGAGCCAAACAGTTTGTTTAACCAAATGATTCCGAATTCGAAAATGTAGTATTTGGTTTAGCTCGGTTCGTTAATATTGGACCATGCACCTGCAATGAACACCGCTAGAGGAGGGATGAATAGTGGTTAGCAGAAATTACACTATTACCCTTGATAAAAATCCCCTTTGAAAACAGAATCTGAGACCACCTCAGATTCAGAACCTGTTTTTGAAAATTCACAAATCCTTGTACACAACTTCAAAAATTATAAAAATTTCCAGAACTTAACTTCCATGTCTTCACAAGACTCTGTCCAAAAATCAGAAAAAATTAATATTGTTTGACTCTTAAAACAAATAAAAAGATTCAGATGGTCAATCTAGATAGAAATGGATAGAATGTTGCTGAAATTAGAAAACATGTTTCTCTTTGAATACTTAACCAAAACGGTTGATCTTTATGTCAAAACACTCCTTAGGATGTCTAGTTTATGATTCTTAAAGGCCCTGAGCTTAAAAAATTCTTGGTTAAAACAGAATTCAAGTTTTCTCAAAACTGGTCAGCTTGCAACCAGATTGGAGCAGTTATCTTGCAATGACTGAAAGACTAACTTTTCTTTGCTCAAATCAAGTAATTCTTATTGCAAATGAAAGCTAACAGTCTGAAGTATAACTTCACCAAAAATCACGAATTTTGAAAGTGTTTAGAAATTTTTTAAAACGTGCGAAGTTGGGTTAAAACTGCAGTGAAACACGGGCAGAAAAAAGAATTGTAGAAGCAAGAAAATAACACCAAGAATTTATCCTTGTTCGGTCAATGTGACCTAAAGTTACGGAATGTCTATCTATCTTTGATAAAGGGGAATTTATATGGGTTTGCCCGCTTTTACACTAAGTTACAAAAAGTCGTTCAAGTCAAAATCCCCGGTTATTGTGAAATTTGATTTAGATTATGGAAGTAAATATTCTTGCTCCAGTTCCAAGGAACACCTTTCCTTGGATTTCACTATGGTATGAACCAAATTACAATAAGAATCAAGCTTGATCCTTGGGTTAAACACCAACCCTATTCAAGACTTGGATGAACACCTTCTATGCAACTCTTGGTTGCAACACCTCTATCACCTATTGATGTAGCCTTATAGATTTGGCTAATCAATCTTACAAATGAGACACGAGAGGCTTGTAGCTCTACAAAAAATATCACAATAACACCTTGCCTACAAAGGATGAAACAAAAATGGAGAGAAGAAGATAATAGCTAGACAATTCAACTACTGCTTCAAGTATGCTTCAAGTGTGTTCTTCTCCTTTACCTTTGCCTCCTACTTATGGTGTGAGTTGAACCTAGTAGATAAGAACTCCAATGTGTCACTATCTTAATCATCAATACTTAAGTGTCTTCACATCATTGGTTGGCCACCTAATCACCTTGTACACATGGAAAAATGAAGCAACATAATTGGTCCACCTTGGAAATTCAGCATGGCCGATTTTTTCAACTACATTTTGTCTTGTAAATGTTGAAGATAATGTAGTGGGATAAAAGCCATAACAACTCCATTATTCTCTCAACTCATTGGCAAGATAATAGGCATATGGGATTTGAACAATTCAAACAAAATCAGCTCCAAAAATAGTCTTAGTAATTTGAAATGTCCAAGTCGGCAACTTTTGCCAACTAGCTTCTTTTTGATTGGTCCACTTGTCACCAAGACATAAAATGAGTACACCATCATTTACACCTGTTAATACACTTTTGGAGGATTGCATATATGTATACCAACTCAGGTTTTTGATGAAGAAATCAAAAAATAATAGTTGATAAGATTATGTCAACATATAAAACCAAAATTCCCGCTATATCTTCTTGTATGTGGGATCATTTTCACACCTTGAACACCTGTAAATTCTATGAGATAAGATGATAAATATAATCCAATAACTTATAGAAGAAGGTCTTCAAGAAAGAAATAGAATGTGACATCACAACCCGTCACACATCCCGCTACTCTCGATAATATCATCATTTGAGAAAAATAATATAAAACCACTATATAATCCTCAAGATAATCATTAATCAACTCCAGAATGAAGATAAGAATATAATCAAGAGATTCCTTGAGTGAAAATACCAAAAACACCCTTTAGGGGTAAAATGACCAAAATGCCCCTGGTGTGAGAAAACTCCAGAAATGACCCCGATGGTCAAAAATGAATATAATAACACCTTTGTCATGATAAATAAGATGAGAATAAGTCTTTGAAGTATTTTCACCATATCATGTTCCTACAAAACTCAAAATACCAATTTTGCCCTTTTTGGTAAGTTGTAGAAACTTCCAAGGCACATTAGTCACAAGTCATTTGTAATCGTCAAAAACACATACTATCCACATAATGAACATATATAAATCACGTACAAATAAAAACAACCATTTTATCGTATTTTAGAAAAATATTTCCAAAACCCTAGAAATCGATCAATCGAAGTGCAACAACCTGAGAGATCGATGTTATTTTTCTCAACTTTTTCAGCTTTTAATCATTTATAACACCATGTGTGACATTTTTATGCATTCGCCACTTAAAATCATGACTTTGAAAATTATCCAAACATATTTCTCAACAGTTAACTCCCCTACTTTCAGCTACACCATTAGATTGTGGAGTCTAAGGTGGTGTTACTTCATGAATTATTCCATGTTCTTCACAAAATTTTTGCAATGAAGTATTCATATACTCATCTTCTCTATCGGATCTTAACCTTTCGATCTTCCTTTCTAATTGATTCGCTACTTCATTTTTAAATTTCTTGAACATTTCCTCAGCCTCATCTTTATGACTTAGTAAATATACTCTAGTGAACCTCGAATAATCATCAATGAAGGTTATGTAATATCTTTTACCTCCTTTACTAACGTGATTCTTGAAGTCACCTAAGTCACTATGAATGAGGTCTAGTTTACTAAGACTCTTTCCGTACTTTTAAATGGTTTCTTATGATGCTTGGGCATCAACACAATATTCACATATTTCAAATTTATCTTCATTTTTTGTAGAAATGACATTCATGCTTTTTAACCTTTTTAAAGCATAAATATTAACATGACCTAGTCTAGCATGCCAAAAATTATAAGAATCAATCAAGCAAACGGAAGAAGACATATTCTTATTTGTAATACAAGTAGCATCAGTTACAAATAATCCAGCATTATAGAATCCCTTCCCGATGAATTCCCCAGTTCTAGTAAGTACTAACTTATCAGAATGAAAAATGAGTTTAAGATTGGCCTTTTTTAGAAGTGCTCCAGAAATCAAATTCCTAAGTATAGTAGGAACGTAGAGCACATTACTCAATTCCAGTCTTTTTCTAGAAGTTAACTTAAGAAGCACTTTCCCCTTCTCGAGAATACGGGTTCTTCGTGCATCCCCATGAAAAACCTGGTCTCCACTATCTATCTCTTGAAAATAAAGAAATAGATCTCTACTGGTAACAATGTGGCTTGTGGCTCTGGTATCAACTACCCATTCTGTAGCACCTCCAACAAGGTTTACCTCGTCCACGATGACCGCATCGATGACCTCCTCGTCCTTGCTCCCGCTTCTACCGTCGTGCTCCACTAAATTTGCATGACAACTCCCTTGTCCTTTCCTTTTGTTGTAGAAAAAGGCTTTGTGTCCAGCCTTTCCACAAATCCAGCAAAGTCCTTTGGGCTTCCTTTGTCCCTGCACAAAATTTTTACCTTTGTTGTTGTGAGCTTTACATTTTGGACCTTTTGTCTCTTTGTCTTTGAATTATGCTCCAGAATGTTGGCTTGAGATTCATTCTCAGCACCCTCTGCGTCCTCCAGCCGGTTGTTTTCTTCAATGCATATGTGTTTGATGACACCGTCCATGGTAAGCTTAGCGTCATCATGCTTACCTCTCTTCTTATGCTTGCTCCATGAACAGGGTAATTTCTCCGACAAGGAGGCAGCCTGGAGTGTTTCATCTATTTTGATGACTTCTTATTCGAGATTATCCACCAGTTGTTGGAATTGATTGATTTGATCAATTAGAGGTATGTTGTCAACTATTTGAAACTTGAGGAACTCACTCACCACATACTTCCTTCTTCCAACATCTTCAGAACCATACTTGTTCTGAAGTGCTCTCCAAATCTCCCTTCGAGATGAAAATTTGACATAAATGTCAAATAGGGAGTTTGACAGAAAATGCAGGATATGACCCCTGCAGGTTATGTTATCGACTTCATACTTGAGTAATTCTCCTTCATCAGTGTGTTTCTCCTTGGTAAGAACGTAGAAGACAGACAACATCTCAAGGAAAAATACAACCTTAACAGACCACATTTTGAAGAATTTTCCATCAAAAGGTTCCACCTTGGACATATCAGGAATAACATGGTGTTTGGAAGCCATATCGAATTGAAATTTAGCTTTAAGATTGTTGGAATATATAAAAGAATATGGATACCAAATGGAAAGAACAAAGATAATAGAAAGCCAAGACACAACATAAGTTGCTGTCCTTAAAGCTAAAATATCTCCACCACGAGCAATGTGAACTACATGGCACAAGCCTCCCAGGATGTAACAGCTTCTTCCTTTCATTCACTCTACGAGAGAAAGATGAACTTGCATAGAGAAGTGTTTGATAGTTAGGAAGAAGAAGAGAGAATTAGAGGAGAATATGCTGAAATCTCAAACTTTGCAAAAGTTCTTGTATATTATTTAATATAACAAGGCCTACTATTTATAGGCCTTGGGTTGTGTAAAATACCATTTTAAAAACCATTTTCAGCAGTTTAATTAATCTCCATGTCAGTTGCATAACATTCATGTATGAAGGGAGATGATTATTGGATCAAAAGTTGCAATTCAAAGTGAAAACCCTGTCTTTTGGCTCATCGATTGATCGATGTTGGACAGAGATCTCTAACTTTGCACCTTGCCAACATCGGACGATCGTATGTCACATTGATCGATCCATGTGATCGATCTATGTTGGATAGAGAGCTCCAAAATTGCATCCATACCACATCGATCGATCGATGTATACATCGATCGATCGATGTGATCGATTTCTGACCAACAGAACACTCAACTTCATTTCAGCTTTCACTTGGTTCGATCCAACTTATACATGGATCGATCCAAGTGATTTCTTACAAGTTCAAAGTGTTCAAATCATCCTTCAATCTCCCAAACAACATCTTACATGTTTTTATATAAGTTTGGAGTAAATTTTAAAGTACTTTAGACATACTTTTCCAACAGCAGAACTGGTGTTCTGCAATGCTGTTGTGCTGAGCTCGGCCAGACGGCTGATAGCATAGCACTGCTGTTCTGTAGTGCAGCCGCGCTGAGGTCGGCAGGTCGGCTGTCTGTCCAGGATGCAAACTCATTTGTGCTGCTTGGACTGATATCACCTGACTGATCGATCCAACCTGCCATAAGCTCGGTAGGTCGGCTGTTGCTTTATTTCACACGAACACATTGTATAGAATCGTGTTGTCTAACAAGCTCTAACAAGTTTTTGATGGCATGAATATGGTGATACCACCAACGGGTGTATCTCGACAGTTTAGGTTTTGATATGCTTCATTCAGGCTTAATTCTTTATGACTAAAGAATTACCTGTTGCTATTTATATTTTGTTTGTAGTTAAGAATGTGGGTTTTGGTTTAAAGATGCTCTGATTTTGTGATGTCACTCTTGGTATTTAGGAGCACATTTTAGCCCAAATGGGTTGACACATGGAGCGCTGAGGACGAAATTCGCCATGCGGGTACCTGGGAAACGTTGTTGCCAATGCTGCTGGTAAATTTGACCTCTTTTTTGTCCAATTTAGTGGAAAACTTTAGCGCCCCGGCCCGAACCTGTAATCGGAACCAGTGCACCCGCCGTAGTCTACTATGAAAACTACGAAGCGTCAAAGCAGATCAAGCGTACATCATCCATGACGTAAGATAAATCGGCGGAAACGTTGTAAAATTTAAAACTTCACCATCATTAGTGTAACCAGAAAATACAGCGGAAATAAAAGGTGTTTGTTCAACTAGCTAACATAACTTCCAGAACAACATAATACACATTGAGTTTTCAAACTTAAGGAGAGTAATCAAGCATCTATCTACTTCCATGCCCGTCATCCCATTGAGCCCACTCGCCATCGTCTTCGACAAATATCATTTCATATTCCGGCTCACCTGAAAAGGAATAGAGTATCTATTCTTAGCGAAAATATCGCCAGCAAGTAACCCGTCTATACACCTTACGGGATCACACACGACGAGTCACCAGTATATAAGTCAATGTCCAAAATAAGGTGCTCGGGTTAGCAAATAGCATCTTTATAATAATTCCTCAAAACAGATGAATCACATAAATGATACACGGATACGAGAATAAACATGTACTAAAGCAACATATCACATAAGCAAGACATAAACCAGTCACATTTCTTGCATGTCACATCTTATGCTTCGTGTATCATGATGCATGTACTTCTTTAACACCACACACAACACCCATGCATATGTCCTCTTTCATAAACATGTCATGCGTGTCATTTCACAAAGCATTTAATAACTCTTCTTATCATATTCTTCGCGTAGAAGAACTTTATACCCTGTGGTTGATCAGTCCACAGCAAACAGAACTTTATACCCCGTGCTGAAAGCTCCACAGCCCCATAACATATAACTTTATACCCCATGCTGAAAGGTCCATGGCCCCATTACATACATCATATATCCGTGCTGATAGGTCCATGGCCCCACAAAATATTTTATACCCTGCTGTTGATTCACAGGTCACGCTTTTATACCCTGCTTTCGCAGACGTGACTTTTATATCCTGCGATCAACCAGCAGCCATAGTTTGCCTTTTGAAAACTTTGATCTTTTCTTGTAAACACATGTTCTTTGGCAAAGCAATTATCAAGTCAATGCAAGTGCTCATGTCATGATGCAGGATGCACATGTAACTTCGTATCAAACATGTAACATACACACACCCATCTTACATACCAAGTATACGGTTTTGCACCTCAAACACTCCATGTTCGCATCTTTCCAAGTCCGTTCGTCTCACTAATTCACTTGGGATTCAGTCTTATTCTTTTAGTCAAACTTACCATCTATCCCTCAATTACACCTCAAATACCCTTGCATTTTATGTTCATAACAAGTCTATAGAGTTACTACACATACATAGGGCGCCTAAAGAGTCAAAAAGACTTCCAGTATACTTCGAACGCCACATGAGGCGCCTATTGTGGACATGGGGCACCTATACTAGGCGTTCGAAGTGTTCGGGGATGTGCCGTATACATCGAACGCCTACATGAGGCGCCTAATGTGACTTGAAGCGCCTAATGTAGGTATTCGAAGTGTACGGGGATGCTCTGGGACACATTGGACGCCTACATTAGGCGCCTAATGTGACATGAAGCACCTAATGTAGGTGTTCGAAGTGTTCTGACGGTTCAGAATTGCAGTTTTTCTGCAGTAACTTCTCTCCCTCACCTTCCTCCTTCAACCTTTACATGTTTACACTTCAAAATCCATCTTAGCACCTAGATCCATCATGCTTAAGACCCAATCTAACATGAATTGATTCTTAAACACATAAAGTAGTGTCCATCCTAGGCCCTCTATCAACCACACTTCCAATATCTCTTCAAACTTTCCAACACAACATACCTACAACAATGTCATCTTTAATCCTTCAACCTTTTGCAATTACACTCAAAACACTTAGGATGTACTTAATGAACTCAAGAACTCATACCAAAACAAGGAACACATTACGGATAAACACTTTTATGGGCAAAATATCAACAAAGATCACCACATAACCCTTTTTAGAAATTGGCCCAAAGAACGTGACTATACACCATCAACAACAACAAAAATTACATATAGTAAAGCATTTAACATAAGCAAACCAAAGCTACTAATGTGTGATCCAAGTTTTCTCTTTGTAAGAACATGGGGCCTGAGGTATCAAAATTAGCGTAAAGCGTATAGAAAGATTACTTGCCTTTGTTTCTAGTTAAGCTTACGAATTGGCTGCAGAATTTCGGTAAGGATTGCACTTAGATTGACCTTCTTCCTTCCTTTTTCTTCTTCTCTTCTTCTTCTTCCTCTCCTTTTCTCCTTCTCTTTTCTCCTACGGTTTCTCTCCCTTTTTCCTCTGTTTTAACCGTCCCCCTTAGATGAATGGGGAGTTATACTATCTGTTGTGTAACTCCCCTATCCTTTAGTAAGGACCTTTTAGGTAATTTCTTTAATTACTTTTAATTCTACTTTTCACCCATTTTTCTTATTTTCCTATATTTTAAATAACTAAGTCTCACACCCTACATCATTAATTAAATTGCATTTAAGGTTGACCTTTAAGTATCGAAAGTCGTGCTTAAAAGTCACGGGGTATGACATTCCACCCCCTTACAAAAAGTTTCGTCCTCGAAACTTACGTACCTTAGTCAAAGAGCTAAGGATACTTCTCCCGCATTTGTTATTCGAGTTCCCAAGTGGCCTCACGTTCTGTGTGGTTGCTCCACTGGACTTTTACATAAGGAATCACCCGCTTTCTCAACACTTGGTCCTTTCAGTCTACAATTTTCACGGGTATCTCCTCGTATGTAACATCATCCTTGAGTTCGAAAGGTTGAGCTTCAAGTACATGACTTGGATCCGTCACGTACTTCCTTAATTGTGACACGTGGAATACGTTGTGAACTTGCGCCAACACCGGAGGTAACGCTAACCTATATGCCAAGGCTCCTTCCTTCTCAAGTATTTCGTAAGGACCAATAAAACGAGGGCTTAGCTTGCCTTTTACTCCAAACCTCATAACACCCTTCGTAGGTGATACCCTCAAATAGACTATTTCACCCACATTAAATTCCAATGGTCGTCGTTTGGAATCTGCTCAACTCTTGTTGCGATCTTGAGCTGCCTTGAGTCTTTCCCGGATGACTTTCACCCTTTCTAGCGTTTTCTCCAATAGCTCAGGTCCAGTGATGGTCCTCACTCCTACTTCGTCCCAATAAACCGGGGACCTACATTTCCTTCCATACAAAGCTTCAAAAGGAGCCATGTCAATTGCGTTGTGGTAACTGTTGTTATAAGAAAACTCTATTAGCTTTACCATTCCATCCCAACTCCCTTTAAAATCCAACACGCAAGCCCTTAGCATATCTTCCAAGGTCTGAATGGTCCGCTCGAACTGTCCATCGGTTTGGGGATGATACGCCATACTCACCCTTAATTCCGTACCCATGGCTTTCTGGAATGCTGTCCAAAACTTGGATGTAAACCGTGAATCTCGGTCGGACACTATACTTACTGGAACACCATGCAAGCTAACAATATTCTCCATATATAAATTCACTAACTCGTCAAGAGGTGCTTCACTTGAAACGGGTAGGAAATGGGCAGACTTTGTTAAACGATCCACGATGACCCAAATCATATCATATCCACTTCTTGTCTTTGGTAAACCGACTACAAAATCCATCGTGACATGTTCCCATTTCCATTCTGGAATTTCTAATGGCATCAACAATCCACCAGGCCGTTGGTGTTCCGCTTTGACTTGTTGACAAACTAAGCACCTTTCTATAAATTCAGCAACATGTCGTTTCATTCCAGACCACCAATAATATTGCTTAAGATCTCTATACATCTTGTTGATACCAGGGTGTATTGATAACCTCGAACTATGAGCTTCCTGCAAAATTTTCTTTCTAAGTTCGTCAACATCAGGTACGCATGATCTTTCTCTAAACCATAAGCTCCCATCCTCTTTGGTCCGAAATCCTTCAGCTTGACTATGTTTCACCCTTTCCATTATTTCACTGATGGTCTTATCATTCTTCTGAGCCTCCTTTATCCGATCAACCAAACTTGGTGTGATAGTCAATGTTGTCAAAACGTTCACTGTGGAGTCAACCAAATCTAAATCGAATTCCTCTATATCTCTTTTCAATGGTGATTGTCGCGCATGGCTGGACTTCCTACTTAACGCATCTGCCACTTTATTAGCCTTTCCTAGGTGGTAATGGATTGTCAAATCATAGTCTTTTAGCAACTCCAACCATCTTCGCTGCCTCATGTTTAATTCTTTCTAAGAGAATAAATACTTTAAACTCTTGTGGTCCGTGAATACCGCGCACTTTTCTCCATATAAATAGTGCCGCCAAATCTTTAAGGCGAATACAACTGCGGCGAGTTCAAGGTCGTGTGTTGGGTAGTTTTGCTCATAAGGCTTTAGCTGTCTTGAGACATATGCAATGACTCGTTCGTTTTGTATCAAACCACAACCTACAAACAAGGTATTAGTCTAAACTTAATTGGTATGCAATATCATAACCTTATACTACAGTTTACGTACCTAAACCGTTCTTCGATGCATCACTATAAATCACAAACCCATCAGTTCTGGAGGGTTGAGCCAATACTGGAGCTGTCGCGAACCTCTTCTTAAGCTCATGCAGTTGTTCCTTCAACTCTCTCAACTCTGCCGGAGCCATTCTATAAGGGGTTTTAGAGATAGGTTCAGTTCCTGGAACCAAGTTTATCTCGAACTCGACTTCCCTCGGTGGTGGTACTCCTGGTAAATCTTCCGAAAACACATCAAGAAATTCATTAACCACTGGAATTTGCTCAATAGACGGTACTTCCTGAGTAGCATCCATGGCATACACTAGAAATCCCTCAGCACCCTTCCTCAAGGCTTTGCGTGCTTGTGCAACGGACACATATACCTTCTTGGGAACTTTCTTTCGTTCTGCATCTCCTTGAAACATTACCTCTTCCATCTTAGCACTCTTGACTGTCACTTGCTTCAATGACAGTCAATGTTGGCGTGATACTTGGTCAACCAGTCCATTCCCAATATCACCTCAAAGTCATACATCTGAATAGGGATCAGTGTGGCGGAGAATGTTTGTCCTTCAAACTCTAATTCGCAATCCCGGTACTGATGATACGAAACCATAATTTGATCTCCGGCCGCTTGAACACGATACAGAGTTTCTAACCATTCAGGCAAACTACCAAGGTGTTTAGTGAATCTCTTTGCTACGAAGAAGTGGCTTGCGCCGCTATCAAAGAGCACGTTGGCAGGTATCTTATTTACTAAAATCGCACCTAAGGTCATATCAAGTTTTACACAGAAGGTTAAGCACGTAAATACTTAATTCAATAAGGATTTAAACTTACTTTAAGTGGTACCTGCTACTACATCGGTAGCCTCCTGCACATCAGTGTCCGTCATAAAATGTACACGGGCATTTGCTCGTGGCTTTGCTCTCGGCTGCTGACCCACCTCTCCAGGAATATTTTTCTTCATCTCCAGGCAGTCCCTAATCATGTGACCCACTTGAACGCATCGGAAGCCTGCTCCAGCCACCTTTCTACACTCTCCAACGTGATTCTTGTTGCAATGTCGACAAACTCCTATAGCCTGCTGAACTACTGGATTTTGGGGTGGGAGTCTCTGAAAATTTCCAACTGGGCCTCTTTTCAGAATCTTGACCCAACGTCCGGGTCTTCCACCAACTCTCACATCATCTCTTGGCCTTTTGCCTCTATCAGACCCTCCTGCACTAGCTGCTCTTGCCGCTACTCTGCGGAAGTCGCTCTCAACCCAAAAACATGCATCCAACATGTCCTCGTAAGTTTTCATTCCTGCGTTCACTATTGCCGACTGTATCCTCGAGTCCAAACCCCTCTCGAACTTCGTCATCTTAAGGCGATTATCACACATAATCGCCGGGGCAAACTTACCCAAGGCATGAAAACGATCCGTATACTCCGACACCGTCATCCTTCCTCGCTCCAATCTATCAAACGCTCTTATCTTTTCCAATATTGCAGTCTCCGGTACATAATACTTTAGGAAAACATCACAAAACTGTGCCCATGATATTGGTGGGGTCATCCTCAACACCATTCCGACCCACCATTCACCAGCCTTGCCACTTAGAAGGGGTGTGGCCACATCAACCTTTATCTCCTCCGGCACTTGCACTAACTGAAAACATTTCTCCATCTCAGCCAACCAATGTTGAGCCTCCTCCGGATCAGTACATCCTCCAAACTCTGGAACTCTCACCTTCCTCATCTCTTCGTAGAAGAACCGGATATTGTGCTGTGGTGGCAGAGGCGGCGGAGGCTGATGCTGCTGAGCAAATCCTTGTGCGATCACCGTTAGTGCATCAGTGAGCACCTGGGGTAAAACCACTTGTGGTGGCTGGTTCTCCTGTCCATTGCCAGAGTTTCCTGTGTTCTCTCTTCTTGGAGGCATTTTCTCTGAAAGGTCAACATTGCATTAGCATTCAGTAAATACAAGATGTTACTGAAAGCTTGAATGCACAAGAATGGGTGGGGTATAAAAATAAAATATTAATTCAAAAATTAAATCCTAAACGCACTCACACACCCAACTCTGATCATACTTAAACTCTAAAGAGATCAACACTTATATCAAATGATCAAACTTAAGGGAAAATCATATCTTAATTTGCTAAAAGCTCATGAACCTAAGTTTCCGAGATAGATCTGAAACCTAGGCTCTGATACCACCTGTAGCGCCCCGGCCCGAACCTGTCATCGGAACCAGTACACCCGCCGTAGTCTACTATGGGAATTACGAAGCGTCAAAGCAGATCAAGTGTACATCATCCATGACGTAAGATAAATCGGCAGAAATGTTGTAAAATTTAAAACTTCACCATCATTAGTGTAACCAGAAAATACAGCGGAAATAAAAGGTGTTTGTTCAACTAGCTAACATAACTTTAAGAACAACATAATACACATTGAGTTTCCAAACTTAAGGAGAGTAATCAAGCATCTACCTACTTCCATGCCCGTCATCCTATTGAGCCCACTCGCCATCGTCTTCGGCAAATATCATTTCATATTCCGGCTCACCTAAAAAGGAATAGAGTATCTATTCTTAGCGAAAATATCGCCAGCAAGTAACCCGTCTATACACCTTACAGGATCACACACGACGAGTCACCAGTATACAAGTCAATGCCCAAAATAAGGTGCTCAGGTTAGCAAATAGCATCTTTATAATAATTCCTCAAAACAGATGAATCACATAAATCATACGCGGATACGAGAATAAACATGTACTAAAGAAACATATCACATAAGCAAGACATAAACTAGTCACATTTCTTGTATGTCACATCTTATGCTTCGAGTATGATGATGCATGTACTTCTTTAACACCACACACAACACCCATGCATATGTCCTCTTTCATAAACATGTCATGCGTGTCATTTCACAAAGTATTTAATAACTCTTCTTATCATATTCTTCGCGTAGCAGAACTTTATACCCTGTGGGTGATCAGTCCACAGCAAACAGAACTTTATACCCCGTGCTGAAAGGTCCACGGCCCCATAACATATAACTTTATACCCCATGCTGAAAGGTCCACGGCCCCATTACATACATCATATATCCGTGCTGATAGGTCCACGACCCCATAAAATATTTTATACCCTGCTATTGATTCACAGGTCACGCTTTTATACCCTGCTTTTGCAGGCGTGACTTTTATACCCTGCGATCAACCAGCAACCATAGTTTGCCTTTCGAAAACTTTGATCTTTTCTTGTAAACACATGTTCTTTCGCAAATCAATTCTCAAGTCAATGCAAGTGCTCATGTCATGATGCAGGATGCACATGTAACTTCGTATCAAACATGTAACATACACACACCCGTCTTACATACCAAGTATACGATCTTGCACCTCAAACACTCTATGTTTGCATCTTTCCAAGTCCGTTCGTCTCACTAATTCACTTGGGATTCAGTCTTATTCTTACTTAGTCAAACTTACCATCTATCCCTCAATTACACCTCAAATACCCTTGCATTTTATGTTCATAAGAAGTGTATAGAGTTACTACACATACATAAGGCGCCTAAAGGGTCAAAAAGACTTCCAGTATACTTCGAACGCCACATGAGGCGCCAAATGTGGACATGGGGCGCCTATACTAGGCGTTCAAAGTGTTCGGGGATGTGCCGTATACATCGAACGCCTACATGAGGCGCCTAATGTGACTTGAAGCGCCTAATGTAGGTATTCAAAGTGTACGGGGATGCTCTGGGACACATGGAACGCCTACATTAGGCGCGCCTAATGTAGGTGTTCGAAGTGTTCTGACGGTTCAGAATTGCAGTTTTTCTGCTGTAACTTCTCTCCCTCACCTTCCTCCTTCAACCTTTACATGTTTACACTTCAAGATCCATCTTAGCACCTAGATCCATCATGCTTAACACGCAATCTAACATGAATTGATTCTTAAACACATAAACTAGTGTCCATCCTAGGCCCTCTATCAACCACACTTCCAATATCTCTTCAAACTTTCCAACACAATATACCTTCAACAATGTCATCTTTAATCCTTCAACCTTCTGCAATTACACTCAAAACACTTAGGATGTACTTAATGAACTCAAGAACTCATACCAAAACAAGGAACACATTACGGATAAACACTTTTATGGGCAAAATATCAACAAAGATCACCACATAACCCTTTTTAGAAATTGGCCCAAAGAACGTGACTATACACCATCAACAACAACAACAATTACATATAGTAAAGAATTTAACATAAGCAAACCAAAGCTACTAATGTGTGATCCAAGTTTTCTCTTTGTAAGAACATAGGGCCTAAGGTATCAAAATTAGCATAAAGCGTATAGAAAGATTGCTTGCCTTTGTTTCTAGTTAAGCTTACGAATTGACTGCAGAATTTCGGTACGGATTGCACTTAGATTGACATCCTTCCTTCCTTTTTCTTCTTCTCTTCTTCTTCTTCTTCCTCTCCTTTTCTCCTTCTCTTTTCTCCTGCGGTTTCTCTCCATTTTTCCTCTGTTTTAACCGTCTCCCTTAGATGAATGGGGAGTTATACTATGTGTTGTGTAACTCCCCTATCCTTTAGTAGGGACATTTTAGGTAATTTTCTTTAATTACCTTTAATTCTACTTTTAATCCCTTTTTCTTATTTTCCTATATTTTAAGTAACTAAGTCTCACATCCTACATCATTAATTAAATTGCATTTAAGGTTGACCTTTAAGTATCGAAAGTCATGCTTAAAAGTCACGGGATATGACAAAAACGGTACAAAGTTTGATACTGCATATGAAGTTGGAAGGAAATAGGTTTGATGTGGCTTAATGTATTGCCTTCTAGGTGGCTGAGGCGAGAATTGTGGCCACTCAGGTGGTATTCCATTAGCTTCTGCTTCTATGAATGTGAATGCTTGTGTGATTGATTTATTAATTTTGAGGATCTTGTTGATCTCCTTCAACATGCAGATACCTCTGAGCGGTCCAAACTCGGTTGTCGGGAAAGCTTTAGTGATTCATGAGGCTGAGGATTAAAATTTGGTACAAAAAATCAAGAAAAGGAATCTCCAGTCATGAACACAAAATCAAATAAGGAAGATCAAGCAATTCAACGAGAATTTCAGAAGAAAAGAGGAAGTACTATCGGGATTGGTGAATGCAATTTTCATCAAACAGTTTGTACAGTAACCACCACCATTTAAGCATAAAACAACTATATTAAGAGACCAAAATGCCCCTAACTAATTGCTCCTCCCCTCTCCCAATCACTCTCAAAACCACCCATGATCCCCTCTCTATTAAAAAAAATATGAAAACCCACATCCCATAAATGGCAGCCGAGCCTCACATTCACACACAATCACCATACTAAATTGCAAAGATTGGGTTGAGAGTAAAAGGAAAGAAGGTAGAGATAAACGTAAGGGGAGAAAAGAAAAAAAGAAAAAGAAAAAGGGAGGGATGGCAGCACCGAGCAGGAGGGGAGAAGGAGAGGAGAAAGGGAAAAGAAAAAAAAGAGAGAAGAAAAGAAAGGGTATTGGTCACCCACATCAAATCCAACCACTTTGTCTCGAGAATTCTTCGAATAAGAGGTAGGTTACCCTCCCCTCTGTCGGATTGCTTTGGATTCCCTCGCATTCTGTATTGAGATAATTTGATTATCATTGTATGTTTATTTTTGATATGCTTATTGCGAATTCTTAATGTTTTTGGTATGGAGATTGTGTTTTTGGCTTTAGATATAGATCACATAGCACGGAAATAGGTTGGAATGTGTTCGGTTCGTGGAAAAACACGCCCAGAGGCGGCGCGTGTAGCTTCGGACGTGTACTGTTCACGCGCCGACATGTCACTGGCAAAACGTCGGAGGCGTTAAACGTAGTCTAATGGAACTGGTTTGGGATTAATCGGAGATAAAACGAAAAAGATATGCATTTTTTTAAAAAATAAGATTTAATATAATAAAAAATAAAAAAAAAAAAAGTGGAAAGGGCCATGCGCACCCGGGGCTTAACCGGAAAACACCCAGAAGTTAAAAAGGGGTCCCGTGAGCTTTTAAAGGAAAAAGGGGGTGATTAAATATAAAAGAAAATAAACAAAAAAAACTGACAAACGGTTAAAAAAAGAATAATAAAACAAAACAAAACAAAATAAAATAAAAACAGAAAACAAGCAAAAAAAAGAAGGTAAATTGGGTGTTGTCAGACGAGAGAGAAGAATAAAAATAAATAAAATAAAATAAAATAATGTATACACCTAATTAATTTAATACTAATAATGTTTTTTCAAAAGAAAATTTAGAAACCCATTAAATAAATTAAAATAAAAGAAATAAAATAGTAGGGGAAGATAAAAATATTTAAAAATAAGATTAAAGTGTATGAAAGCCTAGGAAAAATAAAATAAAGTGTAGAAACCTAAAATAAAGTCTAGAAAGATAAAATAACGGTAGAAGATAAAATACAGTAATGAACCCCACGCAACACAGGGTAACTACGCAATATAGGTAATACTCAACATAGAACGAAGCATGCAACATAGGGGAAACGGAAGTGTGAAAGTGTGAAGCATTCATGGCACGAGCATTGCATTTGACCTATAAGCCGTGTGATCCTACGGGACGTGTGGCCTGACGAGGCGTGTGACGGGTGTTGGTAATAATGGTTACCTTCACCTAATAGGACCCGGGACATGCATAGTATAACATGGAAAAGAATGAGCATAGCGTGTGATATTAAATAACTACGTGTGACACGGAGATAGAAGAGCGTGCATCATGAAGTTGCGCATTGAATTTATTATTGTTGTGATTATCGATGATCTTATTGTTAAGTTGTTTCGGTGCTACTTTTTGGGATACGGATCGGGTCGGGTATGTGCTATTTCTTTATTTATGCTCTATCTGCTTTATTTATTTGTCTGTTTATGCTTTACGTGCTATATGTGTTTACCCGACTCAGTATGTGACAGTCCCTTTTCGGAAGAGACAGGTAACCTACGAGTGACTCTCATCACTCATCCACCACCTCTCCTCCACAGGTGAGCAGGATTAAGAGTATATATGTTTATCGAGGCTGAGAAGAGTGAGCTGGGCTCGAGAAGGGATCTTGTTGACCGGGAGCTTGTCCTTGGGATAGTCAGATAGACCTCCACCTAGGTTTATTGCTTGATATTAGTATTTCATACTTGACTTAGCGGGTTTCGTCAACTCTTGTACTTAATTCTACACTGATGAATTTATTTTAATTGAGTTATTTACTTTTATTATCGTTTCCGCGAAAAATTTCCACGTCAGTTTTGACGTGTAGAGAAGTTTGAACGATGCTTTGTAGTCCTCGTAGTAGGCTACGGCGGGTGCACTGTTCCCGAGGCTAGGGCTCAGGAGCGGGGCGCTTCATGTGGTATCAGAGCCGAGGCTCCAGATCCGTCTCGGAAATGCAGGATTAACTAGATCACTTAGACATAAGCTACGATCTTTTCCTAAAATGACGATTTTACCCTTAAGCAACCAAATAGAGTTAAGTGATGATCTTAGACTTAAGTTGTGATCGAGTTAAGGAGAGCCAAGCGTTCTTTTGTTTTCTTGAGTTATTTACCATTTTACCCCTAAACCTCTACATGCAAGCCCTAAGCTATTAGACATTCCCAAAATACCCCTACCTTAGCCTAGATGTAAATAATATATTTTCAACCGTTCTAAATTCTAGAAAAATGCCGACAAGACGTGAACAAGCCGATGATAGAGGAAATGCTGGTGAGAACTAAGAGAATGAGGGGATCATCCCAAGCACTTGAAGACGCCATAGTCACCATGACTAACATCTTAGCACAGTAACACCAGCTGTTGAACTAGCAGACACCGCCTTCACCACCGCACGCGAACCAGAGATTCTTCTATAATGAGATGCGGAGGAGTGGTGTCACAACACAACTAACACCGCTGATTACTTTTATCTAATTTTGGAATGAGTTTAAGAGGTATTACATGCCGAGAATATAATCTTCAAAGAATGGCTCTAGATCCACGACGGAAAAATTTAGGCTATGATATTATAAATTAAGTTACGATTTTGCCCCTAAGCCACAATCTTAGACATAAGTGATGATTTGAACATAAGCGATGATCATGAACATAGGTACTTATCTCAGTTATAAGTGATGATCCTGAACATAAGTCACAATCTTACACATAATAACGATGCTGATTAGGAGTTGACCTTGAACGTAAGTACTAAAGGTAGTCATAAGCGCCGATTATACTCTAAGTATGAGTTTAGAATTAAGACATGATCTTAGACTTAAGAAATGATGATACTAAGAACCATAAAAGTAAGTTATGACCTTAGAGGAGACAATCGATTACGAACCACGTGTACATAAAGTATCCCAAACAATTCTACCTTATCTAAGTTGATCATAACTCTTTAAGCCATAATCTTAGTAACCCTAGTTGAATACCATATAATTAAATTGAATGAATTACAACATTAACCAGAATACCCTACTGCGACCGTTAGTGATATATTAATAGGCCAGGCAGTAACTCGAGCTGCTTCACCGCAACAACAACATGAAACTCGATACCATTCTGGTGAAGTAAAACAGGCTCATATCCCTACTTGGACGGTAGCATCAGAGCGGACTTGGGTCTAAGCCGAGAAAGTAGCTATTAAGAAATGAATTATTAGAGTATGATAGATATTAAGAGATGATTTATAGAAAAATAATAGAAACTAAGTAATGAGTCATAAGCATTATAATCAGTAACGTTTAGTAAGAGAATCTTACGAAGGAATTTATAGTCTAGGGTTAAGATGTTGAAATTTAGATTTATTAAGCAGGGCGATGGTATTAGCCTCATTAGAGATATTGACTTGTAGAAACAGGAGTGAATCGGCTATAACAAGTACATGGGAATAATGAATCTTTACAAACTTCTAGTTAAGTTTTGATGTATAGAAACGTCGAATTACGTGACTTGAATTTAGTAGGCTTGAATCAAAGTAGAGCAGACATGAACAAGTAGTGGCTGCTTTTCATGTGAAGTAGGATGAAATTAGCGGTTCAAATAACCAAGTAACGAGGTACAGTGGATTAGTGTGGCACACGGAAGCATGGTGACTTAGAATACCTTAAGTCGATAAATATTTAGTGTGCAAAGATAGGGTTGGAACAATTTAAGTTAAAGATTTTATCATGAGTAGACAAACGTTAGACTTATAAAAGAAAAAAATTGTACATAGAAGACCTTACCCGGAACAAAGGATGACCTGTGGAATTATACGAAATATTGCACAGATATATTTTTAATTAGATAAATATTTTATATAAGCACGTACACCAATGTATAACTATATTTTCACAAGTACTTAAAAAAATTTTGTCTTCGGAAATACCTTATTGAGCCTCATTTCTTTGTAGTCTACTAAACTTTACCACGCTAAATTCTTTTCTGTGTCTATATATTAACAAAAAAAAATATATTTCAATTCCTTTGACAACCTGACAAAGGGGAAAAATTTTAAACTACAAATGTTCTTCAAAAACGATATTTTTATACAAATTCCTTACATAAGATTTCAAATTTTCGTTTCATTACATATATTTTAGTCACAAAAAAAAATTTCTCTACCTGACGACTATCGATATCGCAAGTATTTTATCCATTAAAGTGTTTTCAAAGTTATTTATTCGCTTGCGATGATCTTACTTAAGTTTCATCAAGTCAAAAAGTAGTTTTCAAAATATATATATCGGTTTTTTAAAAAAAGTAACTTACTCAAATTGTTTTGTAAAACCTTACCTTATTAAGTTTTAAAATATTTTAACGCAATTTTACCAAACTACTTTGCGAACAAGTGATATCGTTGCGTTTATAAGAGGTCATTTGAAACACCGCCTTTCAAAAATGAGTATATTATTTCGATTCTTGCGTTTACAAAAAAAAGAATGGTATTATTTTAAAACAACTAAAGTCATATTTCAAATTCTAGCCATGTAAGTCACATTCTTATTAGAAGAAAAGTATATCCGTACACATATTTCGTATACTAGGCTGCTGACGATATCTCCGAAAAAGTAAGGACATGGTTCTAAAAAAAAGCTTATATCTGTAATTAAGCGTTGTAGTTTATAATTATCATAGTAGGCTGACAACATTAGTCTTGTTAATTGAGTTGACTAAGAGCGATAAATGTTCATTTAAGATGTTGTAGTGTACTGTTTAAGAAGGCATCGATTGCGGAGTTCAATGGTTGAGTTATGAGAATAGATTAGCATGTTCGGAGGGAGCATGAATTTGAGAGCTTTGATTTGTTCAGGGATTTAGTTAGTTTAGTATGAACCACGTCTTATTGGTAAGTGATTTGAAAAAAATATATAGAATAGTTTAGATCAATCCTTAAAAAAATTAAGAGATGAATCTGTTGTTGTCATGGATTTATTAATTAGTGCGTTAAATTCATAAGTTTGAATTAGTACTTCAAAAAAAACTGTGCTCTAATTGAAAACACAGTACAACAAAGTGATGCAGCAGGAACGTGATGAACTAGAATGTCTAATGTTGCTTAAGATATATTACAGGCAATGCTAAGTTGGCAATATCTTAAGCTGAATGGTAGCACAATGACGAGTTACGATTGAGATGTAGGTTTAATGTTATACATAGAATTTGAGACTACAACTAGTCGCAAGCAAAAATCAACCGTACTACTATGTGATATAGTACATTTATGGTTTATCTTAAACTTATTAGGATCTCGTGGTCAGTTTAAGGAAATAAGTTACAGTGGAAATAAACGAGGAGTTAGATGATCTAAACACTTGATCAATGCGATTTGTCATAGAAATTGTAATTGTAAAACACAACTACATAAGTTCAACGATATACATTTCGTAACATAAGTTAACTTCGAGACAACAAAATCACCTAGCGGTGAGGTCGACACGACAACTAATGGGTGATAGCGAGCGTATAGAATATGTACAACCTTATCGAGGTGTTAATTGCAACTGAGAAAATGACTGGTAGGAAAGTGCGCAAGTTTCGAGGACGAAACTTAATGTAAGGGGGGTAGACTGTTATGATCGTAAATTAAAGGGAAAAATAAAAATAATGAGTAATGGCCGGTTATGGCCATTAACTACTCCCTCACTTCTTGCCATAACCCCTCTCCCAATCACTCTCAAAACCACCCATGATCCCCTCTCTATTAAAAAAAATATGAAAACCCACATCCCATAAATGGCAGCCGAGCCTCACATTCACACATAATCACCATACTAAATTGCAAAGATTGGGTTGAGAGTAAAAGGAAAGAAGGTAGAGATAAACGTGAGGGGAGAAAAGAAAAAAAGAAAAAAGAAAAAAGGAGGGACGGCGGCAGCGAGCAGGAGGGGAGAAGGAGAGGAGAAAGGGAAAAGAAAAAAAGAGAGAAGAAAAGAAAGGGTATTGGCTATCCACATCAAATCCAACCACTTTGTCTCGAGAATTCTTCGAATAAGAGGTAGGTTACCTTCTCCTCTGTCGGATTGCTTTGGATTCCCTCGCATTCTGTATTGGGATACTTTGATTATCATTGTATGTTTATTTTTGATATGCTTATTGCGAATTCTTAATTTTTTGGTATGGAGATTGCGTGTTTGGCCTTAGATATAGATCACATAGCACGGAAATAGGTTGGAATGTGTTCGGTTCGTGGAAAAACACGCCCAGAGGCGGCGCGTGTAGCTTCGGACGCGTACTGTTCACGCGCCGACATGTCACCGGCAAAACGTCGGGGGCGTTAAACGGAGTCTAATGGAACTGGTTTGGGATTAATCGGAGTTAAAACGAAAAAGATATGCATTTTTAAAGAAAAATAAGATTTAATATAATAAAAAATATAAAAAAAGTGGAAAAAGGGCCATGTGCGCCCGGGGCTTAACCGGAAAACACCCAGAAGTTAAAAAGGGGTCCCGTGAGCTTTTAAAGGAAAAAGGGGGTGATTAAATATAAAAGAAAAAAAACAAAAAAAAGCTGACAAACGGTTAAAAAAAAGAATAATAAAATAAAAAAAAACCAAAATAAAATGAAATAAAACAGAAAACAAGCAAAAAAAAAGAAGGTAAATTGGGTGTTGTCAGCCGAGGGAGAAAAATAAAAATAAATAAAATAAAATAAAATAATGTATACACCTAATTAATTTAATACTAATAATGTTTTTTAATAAGAAAATTTAGAAACTCATTAAATAAATTAAAGTAAAAGAAATAAAAATAGTAGGGGAAGATAAAAATATTTAAAAATAAGATTAAAGTGTATGAAAGCCTAGGAAAAATAAAATAAAGTGTAGAAACCTAAAATAAAGTCTAGAAAGATAAAATAACGGTAGAAGATAAAATACAGTAATGAACCCCACGCAACATAGGGTAACTACGCAATATAGGTAATACGCAACATAGAAAGGAGCATGCAACATAGGGGAAACGGAAGTGTGAAAGTGTGAAGCATTCATGGCACGAGCATTGCATTTGACCTATGAGCCGTGTGGTCCTACGGGACGTGTGGCCTGACGAGGCGTGTGATGAGTGTTGGTAATAATGGTTACCTTCACCTAATAGGACCCGGGACATGCATAGCATAACATGGAAAAGAATGAGCATAGCGTGTGATATTAAATAACTGCGTGTGACACGGAGATAGAAGAGCATGCATCATGAAGTTGCGCATTGAATTTATTATTGTTGTGATTATCGATGATTTTATTGTTAAGTTGTTTCAGTGCTACGTTTTGGGATACGGATTAGGTCGGGTATGTGCTATTTCTTTATTTATGCTCTATCTGCTTTATTTATTTGCCTGTTTATGCTTTACGTGCTTTATGTGTTTACCCGACTCAGTATGTGACAGTCCCTTTTCGGGAGAGTCGGGTAACCTACGAGTGACTCCCATCACTCATCCCCCACCTTCCCTCCACAGGTGAGCAGGATTAAGAGTATATATGTTTATCGAGGCTGAGAAAAGTGAGCTGGGCTCGAGAAGAGATCTTATTGACCGGGAGCTTGTTCTTGGGATAGTCAGATAGATCTCCACCTAAGTTTATTGTTTGATATTAGTATTTCATACTTGACTTAGAGGGTTTCGTCAACCCTTGTACTTAATTCTACACTGATGGATTTATTTTAATTGAGTTATTTACTTTTATTATCGTTTTTGCGAAAAATTTACACGTCAGTTTTGACGTGTAGAGAAGTTTGAACGACGCTTTGTAGTCCTCGTAGTAGGCTACGGCGGGTGCACTGTTCCCAAAGCTAGGACTCGGGAGGCGGGCGCTTCATAAACCCTTCAATCTTCAACTGCACACTTTAATCTAGCGACCGAGGATGACCTTGGAAAGGGTAAGCCGTAGGTTCTATGCATATTTGGAGCTACTGCTGATGTATCCCTTCGGTATGATGTGGGTTAAGAAGGACGACGATCTTGAGTAGTGGACACAGCGACTTAAGAATTACGACGCACCATATGCGATTGTCGTTTACATTTTAAACTCAAATCCCCCCCCCCCCCCCCACAAAAAAAAAACCTTTAGGTGGTCACGAGCTCAGTCTCAGTACTGGAAATGCTGGTGGAAGATTGGCTTGTGGTGTGCAAAATCTTTTTCTCTCTTATGCATGCACTTTCCAGTATTTCCTCTGCTTGCTTGTGCTTGGCTTAGTTTTTACGAAGTCAAACTTCTTGTTAATAAAGCATAGTTATAAATTTCATAGAGATCATCATCATCATCCTGACCCAGTATATCCCAACGACAGCTAAAGCTATCGTTAAGGTCTGGGGAGGGTAAGTGGTAGACAGACAATACATCTATCCCAAGGGATAGAGAGTCTCCTTCCAGTGAGACCCCCGGCTCTATATGTACCTGCATAAATGTCATAATAATAGAGATCTGTTGTGCTAGTTTGATAGTGAGGAAATTCAAGAAATATAAAGAAAAGACTTTCGATATTAAAATACACATCACGTGTATATGTACATGTAATGTAAAACAACGGTATAACATACGCAACCAAGTGGAAAGTTAACCTAAAGCGTAGATAGTGTCTACACCTATCTATGTCCCTAAATATACTCTAAAGTCCCCCTATATATGACCTATACCTCGTTAACCTTAATCTTATGTCTCCATGAACTCCTATCCTTGACCATGTCCTCAGAGAGGTGTAAATCTAGTAGGTCGTGCTTAATCTGCTCATCCCAAGTCAGTTTGAGCCTGCCTTTACTCCTGTTCCCCTCTACAATGAGGCTTTCAATTGCTCTGACCGACCCGTTGTCTGTCTCCGCTTGACATGCCCAAACCATATCATTCTTCCCTCCCTTATCTTATCTGCTATACTAGCCACGCCTAACCTTTCTCGAAACACCTCGTTTCTGATCCGGTCTAGCCTTGTATGCCCACACATCCACCTCAACATCTTCATCTTTGCCACTTCCATCTTTTGTAATTGTGATCTCTTGATGGCCCAGCAGTCTGTCCCATATAGCATTGCCGGTCGCACTGCCACCCTATAAAATTTTTCCTTCAATTTAGTTGGGAAATTTTTGTCACACAGTATCCCTGAGGCAGCCCTCCATCTACACCAGCCTGTTTGAACTCGATGTGCTACATCACTATCTATGTCGCCATTCTGCTGCAGATACTCGGTTTTAGAACGGCTAATCTTTAAGCCTTTTCTCTCTAAAACACCTCTCCACTGCTCTAATCTCATACTCAGGGTATGTCTATTTTCTGCGACTAATATCGTCAGCAAAAAACATACACCACGGAACTGCCTCCTGTATCGGCTTTGACAACTCGTCAAGGACTACTGCAAAAACAAATGGGCTCAACGCAGACCTTTGATGGAGACCGATCTCCACCGGAAAGAAGTCCGTATTCCCCACAGGCGTACGAACGGTTGTTTTTGTCCTAGCATACATGTCTCTTATTATGTCTATATACTTCATAGGGATCCCTCTTGCATCAAGACTATCCCATATCAGTCTACGTGGCAAACTGTAATACGTTTTTTCAAGATCGATGAAAACCATATGTAAATCGCGCTTCTTCTCCCTATACTTCTCCATTAATCTCCTGAGAATGTGTATTGTTTCCGTAGTTGACCTTCCTGGCATAAAACCAAATTGGTTCACCGTAACCTGAGCTTCTCTCCTAATTCGAGTGTCGATTACACTCTCTCATAACTTCATGGTATGGCTAAGCAACTTAATCCCTCTATAGTTTCCACAACACTGTGCGTCTCCTTTGTTCTTTTATAGGGGGACCACGACACTCTTTCTCCACTCATCAGGCATCTTTTCTGTTTTGTAAATACGGTTGAACATAGTAGTTAGACATTGGACCCCTTCCTCTCTTAAATACTTCCACGCCTCAATGGGTATGTTATCTAGACCGACCGCTTTAGCTCTTCCCATCTTCTTCAGCGCTCTCATCACCTCTCCTTGTGTGATGTTCTGACAGTCAGAGTTATTATGTTGTTGTTGTTGGTTAGTGGTGCTTTCTCGTTTTTCTTAGTCGGCACTACTGCCGTTGAAAAGATTGTGAAAGTATGTTTGCCATTTCAACTTGATTTCTTGTGCTTTGACTAACACATGTCCATCTTCTCCTTTTATAAACTTCACACCTCCTAGGTCCTGCCTCTTTTGATCCCTAGCTTTGGCAATCTTGAACATATCCTGCTCTCCTTCTTTTGTTTCTAGTCTCTCATACATCATTTTATAAGCTGCAATCTTTGCCTCTGTCACTGCCTTCTTCGCCTCCTTCCTGGCGATTTTGTGATTCTCCTTCAATCTCACTTTCTCTTCCCCATTTGTGCAGCTTAACAGCTCTCTAAAAATCTTTTGTTTGCCTTTTATTTTTTGTTGTACATCCTCATTCCACCACCATGTCTCTTTATGTACAGACGTCTTTCCTGTTGTAATACTCAAAATGTTGTTTTGCAATCCATGCTGATAAGACATCCTTGTTGGTGTAGACATTTTTAGTTCAATTTCTCAATCGATGAATTCAAGAAAATTTCCATAAAACTCATTGTTTATTTCAAACCCATGTGTTCTACTCCTTGTACCAGTTTGTTCTGCAATTTAGACTAAAGCTGTTGGAACAATTCTTTAGGCATGGATATTTCTGTGGATTGCGTTTCTTGTATTGTGAAATAGCAGCGAATCGACACAATTTGACGCAATTATTATTATGTGTTATCCAGAAACAACCTCTTTGTTGAGAAAAAGGGTTTGAGTGATTTACAAATCCATGGTTTAAATGTTACGTACCTATGAAATGCATGAATAAATCTTACTTGACATATTTATGTGATAAAAGTGCTTTACATGTTTATATGTAATGTTGCCGTACCAACAAGTCATGAAGCATTAAAGCGTACATCATATGGCAAACATTTGTTATCTTTGTACTATTTTCAGGTGCCATAATTAATGAACTAAACTAGTTCATTAAGTTAATTGCTTAAGTTAATGAACTAACTAGTTCATTAAATGAAGACATATTTGGAGAGAGCTATATCGAAACAAATTTGAAATGGAAAGTCTCCTCATCCCATTCATTTCACACGCCGTTTACATATATAATATATATATATCCATATTTTTTTAAAAGGCACTATATACTTATATTCTGACGTACTACCGACACGTCACATATATTATAAACGTACGTCGACGTCACACCACTATATACACCTCATATTTATTAGTATATTTAGGTCTTATATCATATCTTATAAGTCATGGTGACGTCAAAATTGTAACGACGTGTTACAAGGTCATAAACCGAAAATTGTCGTATCCGGTGACTACCGAAACTTCACCGACATGTCACCTACTTGCCATATAAAGATGGCCAGCCTATATATATCAAAATTATTCAAAAATTTCTTGATCCACATGTTACAATCAGCCACAAAGTCAAACCATGTTTGTACACACAAATTACCCACAATTTAGCCTAGATTTGTAGATAATTCATACTTAATTCTATTTTGGCACATGGGTGTTTTTCTACTCATCATTGGAGCTGAATATACACCTCATTTTATGTATATTATATGTGGCATAATATATATTAAATGTATAAGAAGTTTGAAATTAATCGGAGAAAAATCGCGTAATCGACAAAAGTCGAAAATTTGGTTTTCTATGACTTACACACATGGAACGTTTTTGGCATAGATGTAACATGTATCTAGACATTTTTTACACATTCAAGACATGTTAAAGTGTTCTAGAAAATTCAAATTAAGGCTAATTATAATTTACCATATATGTATGAATATTATGCATTATTTGACAAAGTTTCTCAAAAGAAAATTTCAGCATATGCAGCTACACGCCATTCTCAGCGTTCTTGGAGCCTAGGTGGAGCCTATTTTTTGGCACATCAATTGGTGGAGGACATGCCACACAAGGTTGATGACATTGAAGAGGGCAATACATAAGGAAAGAATTCAAAAGAAAAATACATACTAACAAATTTCAACACATGTTTGCTAGTTGGGCGATTTTACCTAGTCAAATGTCTTCAATTGTCTTCTAAAATTGAAGGTGATTAAATTGTTATTGTATGGTAATTATTCACCTTGATTTTGAGCACATGTCTCAGATTTTTTTGAAAAATTTACAGCTCATTTAAAGGGTGCCAATGTGGATTAATGTTGGCCAATCAACAAGTGACAACTAGGCAAAGACAAGTCATCCCTCCAATCATATTGCACCAAGTAAGCAAGGTTGTGTTATCTTTTACACAAGGCAATCTTCCGAGGACATTCAAGGTAATTCTCAAGGAGGAAGAGTAACTCTAGGGGGTGGCCAAGAGGTTATAAAAAGAAGAAGATGGTGCAAGACAAGACTACGAAACAATTGATATTCTTACAAGTGCAAAAAGCAAGACTACTCTTTTCTTCTTTCTTTCTTTCTCTTATTCCTAGCCTCAAGCCTATCATTCATATATTTCATATATTATATAGACTTTGATTATACCACCTACACTCGTTTATTTCTTGTAAAAGGTTGATCAAGGTGTGATGAAACCTTCATTCGATCGGTGGTGATGTTCGTGATTGGTTTGTTCGATTGTTTGATTGTAAACGGGTAAAGTAGGTGTTCAACTCTAGTCACCCTTGTTGTAAGGTGTTTTCGTGTTTAGATAAAACCGAAGAAGGTTTCCTCGAAGACTGGAGTACGTTGTTTTAACCGAACCAGTATAAAATTCTCGGTTGTTCTTACTTTTTAGCACTTTACTTTCAGTTTCCAGTTTTCTGCATCATTTTCATTGCAACGGTAAAAATAGCAATCACAACATTTTGAAAAAACATAGCCACATATCCTAGATTTCATTTGGCACAAGTTTCATCTCATTTGGATAAGTATATGTTAGTCAGACATTAATAGTTTCAAACTAGTGCAATCTGATTCCCTGATTTGCAAAGGTTGAGAACATCAACGTAGTTGACATACTTACCATGGGAATTTTCATTAAAATACATATCTTGAGGGTCTTATCATAAAATTTTCAGACCATTTAGAGTTCAAAATTAATAGGAATAAATTGTTTAATTCGGAGTATAGGTTTTGGTAGATTTGCGCAGTCTGAACAAAAATGTGTTTTTAAGGGGTTAGGCTTAGCGTTTTAATTTGAAATTTTCACGAGTCACTCGTAACATCTGAGAGCACATACTCACCAAATTGCATAATTTTTGGAGGTCTACCACTAGGGCATTTAGATAAATCAAATCAGGATCTGAAAATAAAAACCGTTTTCAGAATTGAGTAATTTGGTTCAAAAAGTTTTAAAAGCCGAATTTTCCGCACTCACTATTCTACCACCCCTTCTAGTGGTGCTATACCGCTTCTACAAGTGGTATCAGAGTGAGGTTCACTCACTACAAGAGGATCCAACGATCTTTGTAAGATGGCATCCACTAGTCACAAGACCGAACAAGAAGGTATGTCAAGTCAAAGGCCTCCTCTTTTTGACGGTGAGTCCTTTATACCATAGAAACTTAGAATGAAACTCTTTCTTATGGCCATTGATATAGACTTATGGTCCATTATAGAAGATGGTCCTTTTATTCCTTCTAAGTTATCCACTATTGATGGTGTCACTCTAGAAGTTGTAAAACCGAAACAAGAATATACTAGTGATGACAAAAAGAAATTAGGTATGAATGCTAGAGCCATGCAACTTCTTTCAAATAGTTTGAGTAAAAGTGAATCAAGTTATGTGTCTAATTGCTCTAGTGCCCAAGAAATGTGGAGAATTCTTGAAATGAAACATAAAGGTACTAGTCAAGTTAAAGCGTCCAAAATAAACATGCTTATGTCTACTCTTAAATCTTTCAAGTTAATACCAAACAAATCTATTGTTGATATGGACTTACGCTTGACTGAAATTTACAACTCTCTTGAGTCTCTTAAGAAAGCTTTTTTTTACAGAGGAAAAGGTACAAAAGGTGCTAAGGAGCCTCCCATCCGAATGAGATCCTAAAGCACGGCGATAAAAGAAAGTAAGAAAACATGATCAATAAAAATGGAGGAACTAATCAGATCATTAAAGGTATACGAAAACAAACTCACACTAAGGAAATCGAAGTCAACGTCAAAACAAGTTAACACTATTGCTTTTAAATCAAATGAATATGTCCCTACCTCTTCCGATCACGTAGATGATAGTGACACTGAATCGGAAACGAAGATCTAATATTATTGGCTAAAGGTTTGAGAAAATTAATGAGAAAATCATTAAAGAATAAACCTAAGGCTGTTCCAACTAAGAGAAATAAAAATAAAAATAACAATAAAGATATAAAGTGCTATGAATGTGAAAAATTGGACATTTATCATATGACTGCCCGAATAAGGACAAACAGACAAACAAGAACCATGACAAGGATTGGAACAAAAATAGACCCGTCTCAGAACCTAAACAAAGGAATACTAGAAGAGCTCTCAAGGCCTCCACTTGGAGTGACTCATCTGACTCTGAACTGATGAAACCGAAGAAGAAACGGCATAAGCATGCTTCGCATCTAAAACATCAAACGAGGTATCTTCTGACTCTTATTCTGATTCCAAACCCTCTTACGATGATTTATTTAGTCAATATCTTGAAATGCATAAATTTACAAAGACTCTTGCAAAAGAAAAGAAACGGTTAATTGAAGACAAGAAGTTGTTAGAAACATCTAACACGAACCTTGTATCTCAATTAAGCGATTCAAAAGAAGAGTCGTCTTGCACAATTAATGCATTAAAATTAGAGGTCTCATCATTAATGCCAGAAAATAATGAAATGAAATCCAAGATTTCAAATTTGAAATCAAGAAATGCAGATTTAGAAAGAATGGTAAAACAGTTCGATACGGGTACAAACATACTAGATCGCCTTATTTCCTCACAAAACCATGAAAGTGATAAAACCGGATTATGATACATCGAGGATAATGATATACGAAATAAGTCAACGAAATTTATTTTATCTTCATACAAGGAACCGCATGCATTTAAGACAAATATACAACCTAAAAGGACTGTTAGATCATCACTCATCTCATCTTATCGTGCTTCTTCTTTTTCATCTCATACAAAATATAATCATGTGGCGTATGGGTATGAAAGGAAACCACTGATGCACACACGACATTCATACAACACAAATACATCTAGATCACGCACCACGCACACTAACACAAAGTCATATCAAAAACAAAAATCTTATCATGAGCAGGATGGCAGTCTCGGCCATAGACAAACGGATTTGCACCTAACATCTAGTATATTTCTTCTGCATCTCTTTTCTCACCTTTTATAAGACCAAAGAAGGTCACCCAAGTTTGGGTACCAAAAGGTACTCTTACAAACGGTTGAAGAACTAACCCTTAAGGACATAAAATAAAAGGGTACCTAAATTGTTGTTATACATTGCAGGGAACACATGCATCAAAAGATACATCGATCAAGTGGTTCCTTGACAGTGGTTGCTCGAGGCACATGACAAGTGACCCGAGCTTGTTTTCAAAACTGAAGAAAGTTACAAAAGGTGGATCGGTAACCTTTGGAGACAACAACAAAGGAAGAATCATAAGGCACAATTGGAAGACCAAGAACTCTTCAAATCTCCAACGTCTTTTTGGTAGTAATCTATCCTACAACTTGCTTAGCATCTCACAATTTCTTGACAACGGTTTTGATGTGTGCTTCACTCATCCATATTGCAATATTGTAAATAAAAACAGAGAAACGGTATTAAAAAGAAAAAGAGAAGAAAATATTTTTACACGTTCTATGGATGACATGTTAGATGCTAAAGTAAAATGTTTTATGTCAAATGAACCTAAGGTGAATTTGTGGCATAGGCGGTTAGGACATACTGGCATCTCAACTCTTGAGAAACTTCAACGAAAGAATCTAGTACGAGGATTGCCTAAACTTGATTTAGACAACTTTAAGTTGTGTGAATCTTGTATTAAAGACAAACAAACACACGAGTCACTTAAATCTAAAAATTAAATTAGCACGTCTAGAGTCTTAGAATTATTACACATTGACTTGTTTGGTTCTAAAGTCTTGGTGGGCGACATTATGTGTGTGTCATCGTTGGCGATTTTTCCCGCTATATATGGACTTTATTTCTTGCAAATAAAGATGATAGTGCCGTTGAGATTGCTAAATTAATAAAACAACTTGAAAATGAGCATAGTTTAAATGTGAAAAAGATTAAGAGCGATAGAGGCGGCGAATTTAAAAACAAGGACATGATTGTATTTTGCGAAGAAAAAGGTATTAAACACGAGTTTTCACCACCTAGAACGCCACAATTAAACGGAGTAGTAGAAAGAAAGAATAGAACACTACAAGAAATTGCAAGAACCATGCTATGTGAAAATAAGTTGCCTAGATTTTTGTGGACGGAAGCCGTAAATTTTGCATGCTATATAGTTAACTGCTTATCGATTAGAAAGAAAATAAACAAAACCCCTTATGAAATTTTGAATGATTGCATGCCTAAAATTGATTATTTTCGTGTGTTTAGTTGTAAATACTTTGTTTTAAATACAAAAGATAATCTAGATAAATTTGAGTCTAAATCATTTGAATGCATTTTTGTTGGATATTCTGTGAATCTAAGGCATATAGATGTTATGATCCTAACACTAAACAAATTTTAGAATCTATTCATGTGAAATCTAATGAATTCAATGAATAACAAAATAAATAAAGAATATGACGCTAATTTTGAGCTAAAGCCCGTGTTAGATGATATAGAAGAAACTATCGTACATGATGAGCATGACACACTAGAAATGCATGAAAACTTAGAAAATAATCAACCAAGATGGCATAGAGATCACCCACACGACCTTATCATAAGCGACATAAAACAAGGTGTACGGTCACGTGGAAGAATAAATCAGGATGAAATAAATCAATTCCATGTTATGATATCTGAAATTGAACCCAAGAATGTGTTTGATGCTTTGAATGATTCTTCTTGGATTGATGCTATACATGATGAATTAAATCAATTCACAAGAAATGCTGTACGAGATTTAGTGCCACGACTACAAGATAAAACGATAATAGGCACAAAGTGGGTCTTTAGAAACAAAATGAATAAATATGTTAAAATCGTTAGAAACAAAGCGATACTTGTAGCACAAGGCTATAATTAAGATGAGGGAATAAATTACAAAGAAACATTTGCACCCATGGCATGCTTAGAAGCCATACGACTACTACTTGCTATTGCTTGCATGAAGGATTTTAAACTTTATCAAATGGACGTAAAAAGTGCATTCTTAAACGGTTTTATACAGGAAAAAGTATATATAAAACAACCACCCGGTTTTGAGGATACAAAATATCCTAACCATGTTTATAAGTTAAAGAAGATACTATATGGTTTAAAACAAGCATTTAGGGCTTGTTATGATCGTTTTGCCATTTTTCTTTTAGAAAATGGATTTAAAAGAGGTGCCATAGATAGTACTTTATTCCTAAAACAAGAAAATTTGGATTTATTCATTATTCAAATTTATGTTGATAATATTGTCTTTGGATCCACATGTCATAAGCTAGTCGAAGAATTTGAAACATGCATGAAATCCGAATTTGAGATGTCTATGGTTGGTGAGTTAAATTATTTTCTTGGCTTGTAAATTAAACAAACTAGTAAAGGCATACATATAAGTCAAGTTAAATACGTGAATGACATGAATAAAAAGTTTAACTATGAAAACTTGAAACCATCTCCCACCCCTATGAGTGTAACCACTAAACTAGATAAAGATGAAAATGGAAAAGACTTTGATAATGGTTTGTATAGATCTATGATTGGTTTTTTGCTTTGTCTTACTGCAAGTAGACCCGATATCATGTTTAGTGTTTGTATGTCTGCTCGTTTTCAAAGTAACCATAAAGTGTCACACTATAATGCTATAAAAAGGATATTTCGATACATTAAGCATACTCCCACCTTAGGAATTTGATATGATAAAAATTGTGAATTTGACTTGTATGCTTATATTGATTCAGATTATGGCGGATGTAAAATAGATAAAAAAAGCACAAGTGGGACATGTCAATTCATTGGCAATTCATTAATATCTTGGTTTTCGAAAAAGCAAGCAAGTATATCATTATCTACCACTGAAGCGGAATACATGACACTTAGTCTTTGTTTCACACAACTTTTATGGCTAAAACAACAACTATCTGATTTTGGAATGACTGTAAATCACATCCCCATATATTGTCATAGTATGAGTGCTATCAATTTGTCTAAGAACCCCGTATTACACTATAAGGAAAAACACATAGAGGTACGATATCACTTTCTTCGTGATCATGTAAACAGTGATGATATCGTTATAGAACATGTCCGTCTGAAGCACAAGTAGCTGACATATTCACCAAAGCACTTAATCAAGCCACGTATGAAACTTTACGCTCAAAATTAGGCATGATTTCGGCTAATATGCTATAAATTGCTGTTTCTTTCTATTCTTACTTGCACTTTTGATGACATTTAAAAAATAAATAGGGAGAGAAAAGCATGATTTAAGGAGGAGATAGAAACATGATTTAATGGAGAGCACGACGATAGGAAATTCAAAATTGAAAATTTAAATTTGCGTGTACTTGTAGGCAGAGCGATCAAATTTAAATCATGAACCAATGTTATTTTGCAAATCATCAAAAGGGGGAGATTGTTGAGAAAAAGGGTTTGAGTGATTTACAAATGCATGCTTTAAATGTTACTTACTTACGAAATGCATGGATAAATCTTATTTGATATATTTATGTGATAAAAGTGCTTTACGTGTTTATATATAATGTTGTCGTACTAACAAGCCATGAAGCGTTAAATCTTATATCATATGGCAAACATTTGTTGTCTTTGTACTACTTTCACGTGTCATAATTAATGAACTAAACTAGTTCATTAAGTTAAGTGCTTAAGTTAATGAACTAACTAGTGTTGGAGAAGTTGAAACAAATTGGAAAAGTTTGGGCAAATGGGTTTGTCAAAAGTTGACAACTACCATACTTTGAGCTTAATTATGATTTGTGTTCGTTAATCAAAAACGAAAACTAATAATTTCTAAATTATCTACGTGACAAGTAGATGACTTTAGACTTTTGAATCACTCGATTCCGATACCGGGTGAATTAGAAATTAATGCTCAAAGTTGGAGTAAAATTAGAAGGAAAATGGAAAAGTAGTGATGTGGCCTCATGAGGAGTGAACACATCACCCTTTAAGTGGAATACCACATTGGTCACTTGGGATGAAAGAGCCACCATATAAAGTTCAAGTTGGAGCATTCTAAAATGTGCCCTTGGGCATGAGAAGTTTTTGACGGAGTCAGGACGCAGCTCAGGCAAGGTTCACCACACACGCGCGCGCGCCGCCGCCGCCCACCCGTCCGGTCGGCTCGGCTCGTGCTTGGGCTCGTGGCTCATTCTTGTCCTTTTGGAGAAATTTTCTTTTACATTTTTCCAGGAAAAATAAATACGGTTGAAATTTTTTTGATCATAACCGTTGCAAGATCTAACAGTGTAGACCGTATTCTACGCGGATTATGATCTAACGGCTGAGATCGTATCTGGCAACGGTTTCTTCATCTAGATCTAACAGTTGTGGATCGTTGTCTACGCGGATCATGATCCAACGGCTGAGATCGTATCTGGCAATGTTTTCTTCATCTAGATCTAACGGCTGTGGATCGTAGTCTACACGGATCATGATCTAACGGTTGAGATCGTATCTGGGCAGCAGTTTTTCATCCGAAGGTCTACGTTTAAAACTGCTGCAGTTGACGATCTAACGGCTGTGGATGAAAACCGTTTGATCCGAGGGCTGCGGTTTAATCTGGAGATCAACCGCCGTTTCCTTCCCGCCTATAAGGACAAAGTCGTTAGACTCGCCTCGGTTCTGCTTGCATTTCGTCAGTTTACACAAACGCACACTGTACACTTTTATGATTACAGTATCTAACATTCTTAAGACAATTTTAATTTATATATACTGTAATTTGTTTCGTGTTGCGATCACAGTTTCTATTGATACGAAACTAATTCGTTTCGTGTTCTGTGTCTGTATTGCATTCCACAGAAACTGAAATATGGAAGGCGAAAGTTCCAACTCGTTCAACGGTGTGCATTTGGGCATTTCTGAGGAACAGAACAATGTTGTTCCTGTTGCACCCGCTGCTCCAGTCACTGCTCCTGTTCCTGCTGTTGGACAGGTTGAAAAGCCAAAGAAGTTTGGAGGAAGTTACTTCAAACGCTGGCAGCAGAAGATGTTGTTCTTCTTGACCACGTTAGGATTGGCTAAGATGCTGACTGAGGATCCTCCGGAGGTGGTGCCGGTGGAAGATCAGAATGTGAACATGCAAAACAGTTTGATTGCTGAAGCGTGGAGTTACAACAATTATGTTTGTTTGAGTCACATTTTAAGTTGTTTGGATAACTCATTGTATGGATTGTATTCTACTTATAAAACTGCGAAATCCTTATGGCAGGCGTTAGACAAGAAGTACCGGACTGAGGATGCCGGTACTCAGAAATTTATTATTGGAAAATTTCTTGATTTTCAGATGACAGATTCCAGGACTGTTGTTTCTCAGATTGAGGAACTTCAGATGCTTGTTGCTGAAATGGAAGAAGAGGGTATGTCCCTTAGTGAATCTTTTCTGGTTGCTGCTGTGATTGAGAAGCTTCCTCTTTCGTGGAGGGAATTCCGAAGCTATCTCAAACACAAGAGAAAGGAAATGTCTTTGGAAGACTTGATTGTCCGACTCCGTATAGAGGAAGACAATCGAAAGGCAGAGAAGAAGCCGTCTTCCAGTTCTGGCCATGCCAAAGCTCACGTTGCAGAGGCAACGAAAAAGAAGAGAGGAAATTCTGTTGGAGTGAACGCGAAGGGCAAGAAGGTTGCCAAAAAGTTTACTGGAAAATGTTACAATTGGGGATTCAGGGGCATCGTAGTGTTGACTGCAGGAAGCCCAAGAAAAAGCAAGAGAAAGCCAAAGCCAACCTTGTAAGTGCAATGGATGATTTGGACTTATGTGCTGTTGTTTCTGAATGTAATGCTGTAGGTAATCCTAGCCAGTGGTGGGTGGACACTGGAGCCACTAGACACGTTTGTGCAAACAGGGGAATGTTCAAGGAATATGCTCCTGCGAAAGACAATGAAAGGCTGTACATGGGAAACAAGGATAGCTCGAAGATTGAAGGTTCGGGCAAAGTGATTCTGAAGATGACCTCCGGAAAAGAATTGACACTGCAGGATGTGCTGCATGTTCCCGACATCCGCAAGAACTTAGTTTCTGGTGCTTTACTAGTCAGGCATGGATTTAGACTAGTATTTGATTGTAACAAATGTATTCTGACTAAGAATGGTGTATTTCTGAGGAAGGGGTACCTGATGGACAATATGTATAAACTTAGTGTTATAACTATTGTACCAAAGAAGACTACGCCCGATGAGGCTAATAAGAATGTTTCTACTTCCGCTTACATGCTTGAGTCTTCATGTTTATGGCATTTACGTTTGGTCATGTTAATTATAAGTCATTGCAAAGAATGATTAATCTCGACTTATTATCCAAATTAAGTTTCAATAATGAAAAGTGCCAAGTCTGTGTTGAAGCAAAAATGGCTAAGTTACAATTTCCTTCAATCGAAAGAAACACTGAAGTGTTAGATTTAATTCACACAGATGTTTGTGATTTAAAGTTTGTGCAAACAAGAAGCGGTAAAAAATACTTTGTGACTTTTATTGACGATTGCACTCGATACTGTTACGTTTATTTGCTAAGTAGCAAAGATGAGGCCTTAGATGCTTTTAAAGATTATAAAAATGAAGTTGAGAATCAACATAGCAAACGAATTAAGTCAATTCGTAGTGATAGAGATGGCGAATATGATGCACCGTTTAATGAATTTTGTTCAGAACACGGCATTATTCATCAAACGACTGCACCATACTCCCCTCAATCAAATGGTATTGCAGAACGCAAGAACCGAACTCTGAAAGAGATGATGAATGCTATGTTGATAAGTTCGGGTTTACCTCAGAACTTGTGGGGGGAAGCAATTCTCTCTGCCAACGTCATTTTAAATAGAGTTCCATCTAAGAAGATGGATAAAACCCCATATGAACTTTGGAAATGCTATAAGCCTAGCTACAAATACTTGAAAGTGTGGGGGTGTCTGGCTAAGGTCGTAGTACCAAAACCAAGACAAGTCAGAATAGGGCCTAAGACTATTAATTGCATATTCATAGGATATGCAACTAACAGTAGTGCATATCGATTCTTGGTGCACAAGTCTGAGATTCCTGACATACATGAAAATGTTGTCATGGAATCAAGAAACGCAGTGTTCTTTGAAAATATCTTTCCAAAGAAAAACAATAACATTGAAGAAGCAAGCGCTAGTAAGCGAGTACGTGACACAACTCCTCAAGAAATAGAGGAACCTCGTCAGAATAAAAGAGCCAGAATACCAAAGTCATTTGGACCAGATTATTGAACGTATTTGGTAGAAAATGATCCAAGGACATTTTCCGAGGCTATGTCAACTCCAGAAGCTCCCTTCTGGAAAGAGGCAGTTAACAGTGAGATAGAATCAATTCTTCAAAATCACACGTGGGAGCTGGTAGATCTTCCTCAAGGGAGTAAACCACTTGGATGCAAGTGGATTTTTAAGAAAAAACTCAAAGAGGATGGATCCATTGACAAGTACAAAGCCCGGTTAGTAGCTAAGGGCTATCGACCAAAGGAAGGTTTTGACTTCTTTGACACTTACTCACCAGTAACTAGGATTACTTCCATAAGAATGCTAGTTGCTATTGCTGCAGTCTACGACCTAGAGATCCATCAAATGGATGTAAAGACTGCCTTCTTGAATGGCGAACTGGAAGAAGAAATTTATATGGAACAACCTGAAGGGTTTACTGTCCCAGGACAAGAAAGGAAAGTTTGTAGACTTGTTAAGTCTTTGCACGGACTTAAACAAGCACCAAAGCAGTGGCATTTGAAGTTTGATCAAGCCATGATGTCAAACGGTTTCAGGATAAATGAATGTGACAAGTGTGTTTACATCAAAAACACATCAAACGCCTATGTGATATTATGTCTCTATGTAGATGATATGCTAATCATGGGCAGTACTCACGACATCATATTGAATACCAAGAAGATGTTAACGAGAAATTTTGACATGAAAGACATGGGGGTTGCCAATGTTATTCTAGGAATTAAAATCTCTAGAGTAGCTGAAGGATTGGTCATGTCTCAAAGTCACTATATTGAATCTGTTCTTAAACGATTCAATATGCTTGATGTAAAACCGATAAAGACTCCACTGGACTTAAGTATACACTTAAGGAAGAACCGAGGCGAACCTGTAGCTCAATTAAAGTACTCACAAGTCATTGGGAGTCTGATGTACATAACAAACTGTACAAGACCAGACTTAGCTTGTTTAGTAAACAAATTGAGTAGGTTCACTAGTAATCCAAGTGACGAACATTGGAAAGCTCTAACTAGAGTGATGAGATATCTAAAATACACAATGAACCTAGGATTACAGTACACAAGATATCCAGCAGTATTGGAAGGATATTGCGACGCAAACTGGATATCAGACTGTAAGGATTCTAAATCCACCAGTGGATACTTATTCACTGTAGGGGGTGGTGCTGTGTCATGGAAGTCTACAAAGCAAACGTGCATATCTCAGTCAACTATGGAAGCTGAGTTTATAGCACTCGATAAAGCTGGGGAAGAAGCTGAATGGCTTCGAAATTTCCTAGAAGACACTCCATGCTGGCCTAAGCCAATCGCTCCTATCAGCATACACTGTGACAGTCAGTCAGCTATAGGACGAGCTCAAAGCACATCTACAATGGTAAGTCACGACACATACGTCGGAGACATAATACCATTAAGCAGTTGATCTCTAATGGCGTGATTTCCATTGATTACATAAAATCAAAGGAGAATCTTGCGGATCCGCTCACAAAAGCTTTGCCTAGAGATCAAATGTCAAAGTTGACAAACGGAATGGGACTTAAGCCTACAAAGCATGAATCTTTGTAACGGTAACCCAACCTTGTTGACTGGAGATCCCAGAATCTTGGTTCAATGGGAAAACTAAGTTATAAGGGTTCAGTTAGCACTTACTCATTCCGTTAAACAAAAGTGCTATCTGCAGAGAACCGTTAGGTTAAGTTAATGCTTTTAATGATGTCCTATATCTTGATAAATCAAGTGGGGTATGGCAGAATACTCTTGATAGGAGTCACCTATGTAAGTGTAAAGTGGGGCCAAGAATTCTGAGAGGCAAGAATTCTCTAATACACTTTCTGAAACCAGGTTGTTCATGGCCAAAATGAACACAACCATGAGAACCAATAAGGGGTGTCAAAGGAAATGTTGTGTGAGTATCATTGTCTAGGTTCACAATAAAGGCTGATAGTTCAAGACATCGGGTCACTAACCAGCTGAGTGGATCCGATGGTATATCACTAAGAAAGGTTCAAAGCCAGAAGCTACCTCTTCTGATGCAACATATCCTTGTCTGATTTCTCGATAGAGTCTGCATCTGCATCTACATCTGCATTAATTTTCATTCATGTGGAGGATTGTTGTAGAAGTTGAAACAAATTGGAAAAGTTTGGGCAAATGGGTTTGTCAAAAGTTGACAACCACCATACTTTGAACTTAATTATGATTAGTGTTCGTTAATCAAAAACAAAAACTAATAATTTCTAAATTATCTACGTGACAAGTAGATGACTTTAGACTTTTGAATCACTCGATTCCAATACCGGATGAATGAAGAATTAATGCTCAAAGTTGGAGTAAAATTGGAAGGAAAATGGAAAAGTGGTGATGTGGCCTCATGAGGAGTGAACACATCACCCTTTAAGTGGAATACAACATTGGTCACTTGGGATGAAAGAGCCACCATATAAAGTTCAAGTTGGAGCATTCTAAAATATGCCCTTGGGCATGAGAAGTTTTTGACGGAGTCAGGATGCAGCTCAGGCAAGGTTCACCACACACACGCGTGCGCGCGCGCCGCCGCTGCCGCCTGCCCGTCCGGCCGGCTCGGCTCGTGCTCGGGCTCGGGCTCGTGGCTCGTGGCTCCGGCTCATTCTTGTCTTTTTGGAGAAATTTTCTTTTACATTTTTCCAGGAAAAATAAATACGGTTGAAAATTTTTTGATCATAACCGTTGCAAGATCTAACGGTGTAGATCGTAGTCTACGCGGATTATGATCTAACGGCTGAGATCGTATCTGGCAACGGTTTCTTCATCTAGATCTAACGGTTGTGGATCGTTGTCTACGCGGATCATGATCCAACGGCTGAGATCGTATCTGGCAACGGTTTCTTCATCTAGATCTAACGGCTGTGGATCATAGTCTACACGGATTATGATCTAACAGCTGAGATCGTATCTGGGCAGCAGTTTTTCATCCGACGGTCTACGTTTAAAACTGCTGCAGTTGACGATCTAACGGCTGTGGATGAAAACCGTTTGATCCGATGGCTGCGGTTTAATCTGGAGATCAACAGCCGTTTCCTTCCCGCCTATAAATTGCCTCCTTCTCCAGGCTTTCGAACACACACTCACTCTGCGTTTTCCACTGTCTTCGTTTTTCTTCCTGACGTTTTCATTTTTGCATACTGCACTGTTACGTTTCCTGTTCGAGAAATCAGAGCATTCCACAGGTTCGCCGAGTTCTTTACGTTGGTGTGCCACTTCGTATGAACTGTAGCCGTTGTATCCTGGGAGATGTTTGCTGTGTTTCTGGTTGTGCACTTTGTACCGGAGCAAATCGTCTTAAGGACAGAGTCGTTAGACTCGCCTCGGTTCTGCTTGCATTTCGTCAGTTTACACAAACGTACACTGTACACTTTTATGATTACAGTATCTAACAACTAGATCATTAAATGAAGATATATTTGGAGAGAGCTATATGGCAACAAATTTGAAATGGAAAGTCTCCTCATCCCATTCATTTCACACGCCATTTACATATAATATATATATCCATATTTTTTGTAAAAGGCACTATATACTTATATTTCGACGTACCATCGACACGTCACATATATTATAAACGTACGTCGACCACCACTACATACACCTTATATTTATGAGTTTATTCAGGTCTTATATCATATGTTATAAGTCATGGTGACGTCAAAATCATAACAACAGGTTACAAGATCATAAACCGAAAATTGTCGTATCGGGTGACTATCGAAACTTCACCGACATGTCACGTACTTGCCATATAAAGATGGCCAGCCTATATACATCAAAATTATTCAAAAATTTCGTGATTCACATGTTACAATCATCCACAAAGTCATACCATGTTTGTACACACAAATCACAACAATTTAGCCTAGATTTGTGAAGAATTCAAACTTAATTCTATTTTGGCACATGGGCGTTTTTCTACTCAGCATTGGTGCTAAATATACATCTCATTTTATGTATATTATGTGTGACATAATATATTACATGTGTAAGAAGTTTGAAATTAATCGGAGAAAAATCGTGTAATCGACGAAAGTCGAAAATTCGGTTTTCTACGAACTTACACACATAGAACGTTTTTGGCATAGATGTAACATGTATCTAGACACTTTTTACACATTCAAGACATGTTCAAGTGTTCTTGAAAATTCAAATTAAGGCTGATTATAATTTATCTTATATGTGTGAATATTATGCTTTACTTGACAAAGCTTACCAAAAGGAAATTTCAGCACATGCAGCCTCCTATTACACGGCATTCTCAGCATTCTTGGAGCCTGGGTGGAGCTTATTTGGCATCAATGGGTGGAGGACATGCCACACAAGATTGGTAACATTGAAGAGGGCAACACATAAGGAAAGAATTCAAAAGAAAAACACATGCTGAAAATTTCAGCACATGTTTGTTAGTTAGCCGATTTTACCTAGTTAAATGTCTTCAATTGTCTTCCAAAATTGAAGAGGATTAAATTGTGATTATATAGTAATTATTCACCTTGATTTTGAGCACATGTCTCAGATTTTTTGAAGAATTTACAGCTCATTTAAAGGGTGCCAAGGTGGATTAATGTTGGCTAATCAACAAGTGATAACTAGGCAAAGACAAGTCATCCCTCCAGTCATATTGCACCAAGTAAGCAAGGTTGTGTCATCTTTTACACAAGGAAATATTCCAAGGGAATTCAAGGCAATTCTCAAGGAGGAAGAGTAATCCTAGGAGGGGGCCAAGAGGTTATGAAAAGAAGAAGATGGTGCAAGACAAGGCTAAGCAACAATTGATATTCTTACAAGTATAAAAAGCAAGACTACTCTCTTCTTCTTCCTTTCTTTCTCTTCTTCTTGGACTCAAGCCTATCATTCATATACTCCACATATTATATAGGCTTTGATTTTACCACCTACACTCGTCCATTTCTTGTAAAAGTTTGATCAAGGTGTGATGAAACCTTCATTCGATCGGTGGTGGTGTTCGTGATTGGTTTGTTGATTGTTTGATTGTAAAAGGGTGGAGTTGGTGTTCAACTCCAATCACTCTTATGGTAAGGTGTTTTTGTATTTAGTGAAAACCGAGAAAAGTGTCCTCGAAGACTGGATTAGGTTGTTTTAACTGAACCAGTATAAAATTATCGGTGTTCTTACTTTTCAGCACTTTACTTTCAGTTTCAAGTTTTCTGCATCATTTTTATTGCAACGGTAAAAATAGCAAACGATTTTCAAAAATCACAAAGTTTTGTAGAAATATAGCCACACGTCCTAGCTTTCATTTGGCATAAGTTTCACCTCATTTGGATAAGTATAAGTCAGTCAAACGTTAATAGTTCTGAGACTAGTACAATCTGATTCTCAGATTTGCAAAGGTTGATAACATCAACGTAGTTGACATACTTACCAAGGGAATTTTCAAAAATGGTTTTAACACATTAAAGTACATATCTTGAGGGTCTTATCAAAAAATTTTCAGGCCATTTAGAGTTTCCAATCAATAGGAATAAATTTTTCAATTCGGAGTACAGGTTCTGGCATATTTGCGCAGTCTGAACAAAAACGTGTTTTTAAGGGTTTAGGCTTGGGGCTTTAATTTGAAATTTTCGTGAGTCACTCATAACATCTGAGAACACATCTCAGCAAATTTCTTAATTTTTGGAGGTCTACAACTAGGACATTTTGATAAATCAAATCAGGATCTGAAAATAGAAACTGTTTCCAGAAGTAAGTAATTTGGTTCAAAAAGTTTTAAAAACCGAATTTTCCGCACTCACTATTCAACTCTCCCTTCTAGTGGTGCTATACAAGTCCTACACTCTCTATGTTTCTAATATATGGGCAAGGTTGTGTATCGCCGACCCCTCTTATCCCGCCATATACGGGTGTGTCTAAGACTATAGGGTAATATTGTTGTTGTTGGATATTTCTGTAGGCTTTAGGAAACTTCTTGTTAGGACAGCGGTAGACTTAGCGACGTCTTGGTTCTTTTTTTTTTTTTTTTTGTAATCAGATATGTCCTGATTCATATGTACAATATGGTTAACTTCTTAAGATCAATGTCAGCCTTACTGCACTAAGAGCTTAAATTTTCCTTGATGCAAAATTTTCATACCATTTCTCATTTCCGTGTCCATGTGAAGAAAGCTAACTAACAGGATCTTTTTTGTCAGAAGACCATCATGAAATCACATTGCAGTTTATTGTTTGACTGAACAATTTTTTAAATGTATAGCAAGAAAATATATAAGCTTATTGATGAAGTAGCATAAGTATAAAAGCAATTGGAAAACTTGAGCAGAATAGTGCATTTACCAAGCCCAGATGTCTGGAAAAGTAGTAGCAATTATTCGATGAACGATAATAGTGGAAGGAACATAAACTGGGTACTATATTACTCACGCCTATATAGAGCTGTGAGGATGGTTGTGTGCGTGCTAAAAGATATAGTTGAAGATGATGGTGCTGGTTGTCTTCTTTATGTGAATAACTTAAATCTGTGATAGGTACTTTCTCTGTTTCTATTTGCAAAAGTCGTCTTTTATTTCCTTTGGAAGACTTAACAGATACTGCCGGAGCCAACTAATATAAGTGGATATTTTCCTCATGCTTCCTGAGTGAAAACTAGGTTGCACATGCTGATCTTTTATATTGGTGCATCATAGACAATGTTAATATGATACTGGGAATCAGGAATATCTAAATTTAAATTTCATGCCCTTTTCAATGTATTTTGGAGTGAAATGAAAGGAAGAAATATAATTTTTCTATTCCGACGAATTAGCTATATGGTCCCACACCTTGCCTCACTCCGACCCCCTTCTAAACGAGTTGGGAACTTGTACTGCTGAATCATGCAGAGACATGTATTGTATGAATCCGGAATTTGCATTATCATTTCTGTGGTGCATATGATGCCATAAGGTTTTCAGACGAAGCAAGATAAAAGTTTCTCAAGGGACTTCACATAGGGTACTCTCTTTCTACCTGATCATGAATTCTTCTTAAATACCGGCTCGTGTATTTGTGTGTGTCTCCTGGGTAATTTGCATTATGTATAGCTACTCTTTGGAAGACTCGGAAACTCATGGTTGAGTTGAGTCTGCTACCTACTGTTGGAGAAAATTGAAGTAAATTGAATTTGTCCAGTTGCAAACTACGGTTAGCAACATATTTTGAGCTTAATTATAATTAGTTTTCATTAATGACAAGTGGAAACTAATGAATCCTTCATTATCTACGTAATGAGTAGATGATTTTAGGATTTGGAATGACTCAATTACGATACTGGGTGAATGAGAAATTAATGCTCAAAATAGGAGTAAAAGAGTGGAAATTGGCAAAAGTGGTGATGTGACCTCCTTCGAGAGAGACACATCATCACCTTGTGGAAATACCACGTTAGAGAGATGAATTGAGTTAGCCACCATATATGGTGCAAGAATGGCCACTTTAGTGCCCTTAGGGCATGAGAAGTTTTGACCGGAGGGAAGACCTACGAAATTGTCACATGCGCCCCGCCCGCCCGTCCGACCGGCTCGGCTCGGCTTGGATTGGGCTCGGGTTGCGGGTCCTATCTGTTTGAAGAAATTTTATTTAAATTTAACTTTCTCCCCAGGTGGTTGTGATCGGCTAAGGCTGCATTTGAAAAATGTTTAAGGCTAACCGTACTGGGTAGGCCTGACGCGGTTATCTGATTTAGGGGCTTAGGCCGAGCAATTATCTGATCCAAGACTGCTGTTTAAACTGGCAAGCAGTTTTTTGATCTAACGGTGGCAATGAAATCATCTGATCCGACTGTTGTGGTTGAACAAGAATTAACCACCTGACCATGGTTTCCTCTATAAATACTAGGCCGAACTGAGCTCTATAGTCATCAATCAATCGATCAGTCAATCAATTTCCTCCTCTTCCTCTCTGCATACAATCTTCATCTCTGCATACAATATTTCTGCATTCTTCCAAGTCATCCGAGAAGTCAGAGATATCTTACAGGTTCGTTGAGTTCATACGCTGCACTGTCGCTCGTCTGAACTGATACTGTTGTATCCTACGAGACGTTTGCTACCTCTGGTTGGACCTATTTGTGGTCCTTAATTAACTTAGTTGTTATATCATGTACTTGTGCAAATTGACGGATTTGCCCTTATCACTAAACTTTCGGTTTTAGTGGCCAAAACAGCCGCTATTTGTGGTTCTTAACCACTAATTATATTCTCTTAATATGTCCAATACGTTACTTAATCTTATAGACCTCCAAACAGCCCACTTTGCATTAACTTAAATTTGGAAATTACCAATTAGCCTTGTAGGGTGGTTTCGGCCAAATGACCAAAACAGCCCCCAATTTAGTGGTTAATCATTTCCAATCCATTGACACAATCATTCCTTGAGTTACCACTTATATAATATACATTATACATATATTTACATAGGCATACTTAAATAAATTTCGACCATCATAAAGGTACTCAAATTGGCCTTTTGGCCGAAAGTTACCATCCAAATATATCTTGGTTGCAACTTTGTTCATTGTCACACTTATGCTAGAATGTTGACATCTATCTTGTACATTAAGCTATCATAAATATATATATATATATATATATATATATATATCTTGATGATGCATTGATTTCATGATCTTAGCATGTTAAGCTTCAAGTAAATTCACACTCACCATGGCCATGGTCATAGGAACCATGATCATGGTGATGATCATGATAATAGTGACATGCAACCACATAAGAGGGTGATAATTAGGAAAATACACCTCCTTAGGCCATGATCATGCATATACACATCATGATGATGGTGATGAATTCATGCCTAATGATGGAGACCCAAAACAGCCCCATCTTGGAAGGAAAAATATGATAATGAAGTGATGATCATCAAGATGCTAACTTTTATGGCATGCATGATAATATGGATTATGATGCACCATAAACATACTACATCATGGCCATAATTATGCAAATACACTCTCATACATATGAAAACAAAGAAAATGATGATCATCCTACATGCACATATAAAGATGATGCTTAGTGAGGTTCTTAGTACACTTTTTCAAGAAAGTGTACTAATCCACCTACAATGTACATAGAATTGATGAGAGCATTGACCCTCTTCTTTTATGACATGTACGCCCATTTATGGGCTGTTTATACCAATTTTATGCCATGCATGTCATATATAGATGTCATCTTAATCATATTCCTAAATCTATACAAGAATGGCTCACATTGATACATAGTTTAGACATGCAAGAACACTTTTCATATCTTTGTGATAAAGAATTCATTTTAACATATGCATGCATGATCCATCTTATAATATGAACATGGGAGACTCATTTTTCAGCATTCTTAAAAAAGCTAAGAATAATACTTTCCTTGATACTTGAATCTTACACGTAGAAGAACAATATTGCTTCTTTGTGTTGGCTTGGGGTGTACACGGCCTTGATAGCCAAAGAGGAAAGAAGAATTAGTCATTTTTGAAAGATAACAAGGTTATGGATGTTCTTAAACGTAAACCAAGTAGTTCTTATCTTGAAGGGCTTGAAGGCTCTTACTTTGTTCAACCTAGGACACACCTCCTCTTTCCTTGGTGTGGTTACGGGTGAGGCCTAGAAGGAAGGCATTTGGAGACTTGATGAGAAAAGAAAGGATGGAAGAGAAAGTTGGAGAGTAAATAGATGTTAATTACCTTGATAACTCTTGTATCTAATGCTTGAAGATGTTTGCAAATGGAAGAAAAATTTCCTCCTTATGCCTAGAGCAACTCTCGCATGAAGGGGGTGTTTGAAGAGGGAGAATGGCTTCTTGTGAGAGAAGAGAAATGAAGTGAAGAATGTTGGACCGTGCACCTGCAATAAACACCAGTATAGGGGGGGTGAATAGTGGTTAGCAGAAACTACACTACTACCCAAAATCCCCTTTGAAAACAGAATCTGAGACCACCTCAAATTCAGAACCCGTTTTTGAAAAATTCAAAAATCCTTGTACACAACTCTAAAAATTATGCAAATTTCCAGAACTTAACTTCAATGTTTTGACAAGACTTTGCCCAAACATCAGATAAAATAAGATCGTTTGACTCTTCAAACAAATAAAAATATTCATATGGTCAATCTGGACAGAATCAGACAGAATGTTGCTGAAATTAAAAAACGTGTTTCTTTTTGAATACTTAACAAAAACGAATCGACCTTTATGTCAAAACACTCATTAAGATGCCTAGTTTATGTTTTCAAAAGGCCCTGACCCTTAAACAATTCTTGGTTAAAACAGAATTAAAGTTTTCTCAAAACTGGTCAGATTGCAGCCAGATTAGAGCAGTTATCTTGCAACGACTAAAAGACTAACTTCCCCTTGATCAAATCAAGTGATTCTTGTTATAGATAAAAGCTAATAGCCTGAAGTATAACTCCACCAAAAATCACGAATTTTGAAAGTGCTTAGCTGTTTTTTCAAAACGTGAGAAGTTGTGTGAAAACTGCAGAGAAAAACGGGTAGAAAACAAAAAAAATGTAAAGAAGACAATAACACCAAGGATTTATCCTGGTTTGGCCAATGTGACCTACTCCAGTCCCAAAGAACATCTTTCCTTGGATTTCACTATGGTATGAAAGTACAACAAGAACCAAGCTTGATCCTTGGGTTAAACACCAACCCTATTCAAGACTTGGATGTACACCTCTATGCAACTCTTGGTTGCAACACCTCTATCACCTATTGATGTAGCCTTATAGATTTGGCTAATCAATCTTACAAATGAGACACAAGAGGTGTAGCTCTACAACAAATATCACAAGAACATCTTGGCTACTAAGAATGAAACAAGAATGAAGAGAAGAAGATAGCAAGACAATTCAACTTTTGCTTTCAAGTGTGTATTCTTCTTCTTCACTTTTGCCTCCTATTTATAGTGTGAAATGACTCTTGAAGATAAGAACTCTTATGTGTCACCATCTTCATCATCAATACTTAAGTGTCTTCACTTCATTGGTTGGCCACATAAACACATTGTACACTTGGAAAAATAAAACAACATAATTGGTCCACCTTGGAAATCATCTTGGCCGAATTTTACACTTCATATTGTCTGGAAAATGTTGAAGATAATGTAGTAGGATAAAATGTCATAAAAAATCCACTATCCCCTCAACTTTTTGCCATGAGAATAGGCATGTGGGAGCTGAAAAATTCGAACAAAAATCAGCTCCAAAATAGCCTTGTAGCCGTTGGCTACAATTTGAAATTTCCTCGTTGGCAATTTTTGCCAACTAGCTTCTTTTTGGTTGGTCCACTTGTCATCAAGTCATAAAATGAGTACACCATCATTTCCACCTGTATACACATGTCTTTGAGGCAGTATACATGTATATCAACTCAGATTTTTGAAGGAGCAATCAACAAATAATAATTGACAAGATTATGTCAACATATAACACCAAAATTCCCCTTTTTCTTCTTGTATGTTGTGATCAATTTCACACCTTTAATACCTTTAAATTCTCTGCAAAATGATGATTAATATACTACAATAACATATAGAAGAAGGTCTTCAAAAAAAAATAGAATGTGACATCACAACTCGTCACATATCCCGCTACTGTCGATAATATCATCAAATAGAGAAATAAGATAGAGAACTACCAAATAATCTTCAAGATAATTATAAATCAACTCTAGAATGAAGATAATAATATACTCAAGGGACTCCTTGAATAAATACACCGAAATTGCATTCAAGGGTAAAATGACCAATGCCCATGGTGAGAGAAAACTTCAGAAATGACACTGATGGTCAAACATAGATATAATAATACCTTTGTCATGATAAATAAGATGAGAATACATTCTTGAAATATTTTCACCATGTCATGTTCCTACAAAACTCAAAATACCAATTTTGTCCTTTTTGGTAAGTTGTAGAAACTTCCAAGGCACATTAGTCACAAAACACTATTATTATCATAAAAAAAGTAATAAAATCACACTATACATATATGAAACATATGTAAATGAAAACAATCATTTTATCACTTTTTAGAAAAATTTCTCAAAAAACAATGGACATCGATCGATCTATGTCTCAATTTTAGAGACTGATGTATACATCGGTCGATGATGTACCTCTGGTTGAGAGATCTACGTCTCACAGTGAGTTTGAGTTTTTTTTGATTATGTGTGACATTGATCGATCAATGTAGAGATCTATGTACATCGATCTCTGACTGAGAGATCTATGTATACATCGATCTCTGGCTAAGAGATCTATGTAGAGATCGATGTAACTTTTTCATTTGTTTCAACTTTATTTCAACTTTGTGACCTTTTTATATATTCAACACTTAAAATCATGACTTTGAAAATTATATATTTCTTAACATTCTCCCCTTTTGGATGATTTTCAAAAAAACTCTACATGATTTTAACGTCACAACTCTTTATCAATTGCTTATACATATCTACTAATTTTATCCCAATTGATTTTTTTTGAAAACCTCACCAACTACCAATTGTTTCACCAATTATATACCAATTGTTTTCAAACTCTCAAATCTCATGTTTTTAACATGTGCATTTATGTGCTCTCTCTCAACTTATACTCTCTCCCTTAACCTATGCTCTAAACTTATACCAATTGAAACTTAGCATATTATTTAATTCAAATCCAAACCATGACTTACTAACTAAAAATCATGTTCTTATTTTATCTCCCCCTTCACTTTGCAAAACATGCAAAAGATAGAATTATGCAATGGTATCATAAGTCATCATACCTAACTTGGCTCGTAAGTTTTCAAAAGTGACTTGATTAAGGGGTTTGGTGAAGATGTCAGCTGTTTAATGATCAGTTCTTACATGATCTATGGTTATGTCCCCATTTTGAACATGGTCTCGAATGAAATGATATCTTACTTCAATGTGTTTGGCCTTAGAATGAAGTACCAGATTCCGGAAAAGATTGATTGCACTTGTGCTATCGCATAAAATTAGAATCTTATTCATTTCAATGCCAAAATCACTAAGTTGTTGTTTAAGCCAAAGTATTTGGGTAATACATCAGCTTAGAGCTATATACCCGCTTCAGTTGTAGAGAGTGCTACAATAGCTTGTTTCTTAGAAAACCAAGAGATCAACTTGGTTCCTATGAATTGACATGTATCACTAGTAGATTTTCTATGCAATTTGCAACCAACATAATCAGCATCGCTATAAGCATACAGTTCCAACTTAGATTTTCTATCATACCAAAGTCCTAAGTGAGGTGTGTGTTTATGATATCTAAAGATCTTTTTCACTGCATTGTAATGAGATACCTTAGGACAAGATTGAAACCTAGCACACATACGCACACTAAACATGATGTCAGGTCTTGATGCTGTTAAATATAACAATGATCCAATCATAGGCCTATAAAGTGTGTGATCAAAAGGTTTAACATTTTCATCTTTGTCTAGTTTGGTGCTAACACTCATAGGGGTAGGTGTTGGTTTCAACTCTTCAAATCCAAACTTCTTAATCATATCATTGACATACATAAGTTGGCTAATATGGATTTTTTGAGGGGTTTGTTTGATTTGAAGCCCTAAGAAGTAGTTCAATTCTCCTACCATTGACATTTCAAATTCCGACTTCATACATTCTTCGAAGTCCTTTACTAAGGTAGGGTTGGTTGAACCAAAGATTATATCATCTACATAGATTTGAACTATTAACAAGTCATTGTCTTTTCTTCTTAGGAATAATTTGTTGAAAGCTTGCAAATCTATCATACCAAGCTCTTGGAGCTTGTTTCAAACCATATAAAGCTTTCTTAAGCTTGTATATATGGTTAGGATTCTTTGGATCTTCGAATCCAGGGGGTTGTTTCACAAACACTTCTTCTTAGATGTATCCATTCAAGAATGCACTCTTGACATCCATTTGGAAGATTTTAATATTGCTTAGATATGCAATTGCAAGTAACAATCTAATTGCTTCTAGTCGTGCAACAGGTGCGAAGGTTTCTTCATAATCTATTTCTTCTTGTTGATTATAACCTTGTGAGACTACCCTAGCCTTATTTCTTGTAATATTTCCTTGTTCATCATATTTTATTTCTAAATACCCATTTCATTCCTATTGTAGACTTGTTTTCCAGTTTTGGTATTAAGTCCCACACGTTGTTCCTTATAAATTGATTCAATTCCTCATGCATGTCATCTATCCATGATATATCACCTAAGGCTTCTTTAAAATTCTTAGGTTCTAAGTGTGAGATTAAGCTATGTCCTTCAGCTTGACTTATATTTCTACGTGTTCTAACCCCAACACTTAGATCCCCAATGATTAATTCTTTAGGGTGTTTATGTTTATCTTTTATAAGCTACTAATTCCTAGGTTGACTAGGTTCACCCTCATCTTGTTCAAATGTTTCATTAGTGTGAACATTATCGTATACAATTGGATCATCTTACAAGTTAGTTGTATTATCTTCCAATTGCAAAAGTTCTTCATTTATTTAATCTAAGCGTTCATGCATGTCTTGTTCAGGGGGAGTTAGTTCTAGATGATCAAGTGCAGGCTCAAGTAATACATCATCAACATCAGACATACTTTCAACATTATTTTCTTGTTTATGTTGAGTTTTAGCACTAACTTCAAAACATTGATCCTCATGAATTTCACATGTATGGATTCGGTTATCTTTTTAGATGCAGGATTAAAACACCTATATGTTAGGAAATCGGACAAGATCACTGCAAAACTCGCAGCGAAAAAACAAAACTTGATCTCCGATTTCCTACCAAGGATCCATGTTGTTCGTTTAATCGATGAAAGAAACACAAGAATTACCTCTAAAGAATCGAAATCCGCAGGTGGAAAAGGTGCAAAATCACGAACCCTCTGTCGGTATCCACACGAATGCTTCCGCCCGGAGTGATAGCTCTTGAACGGCGCGGCTGAGAGAACTTGCTTTTCTCCAAAACGGCTCTAGAGTTTTCTGTTTTCGTTTGTATTTTCGTCTGTCCACTAAGGACGAGATACACAGATATATATACACACATATATGGACATCAAAAACCGAGTCCTAATCGGATTAGTTGATGCCAATCAAAATCCATATCAGATATGGATTCTATCAGGATATTCAAAATCCATATCAGATATGGATTGTCTCATTATTATCTGACAACAATATATATATATATATATAAAAACGAAAATAATAATAATAATAATTAATATCTAATATTAATATTATTAATATTAAAAACGAAAATAATAATAATAATTAATATCCAATATTAATATTATTAATATTATTAATCTCAGCCATACGCATTCTTGTGTGTGACCCGATAGGCCCATATTAATTGGGAGTTGATTAAATCGCTATTAAACCAACAAGTCGTAATTGGCCTCTAGCAAGGCATTACAACTACCCAATTATTACGAGTAAAGTCCAACTAGCCAAATAATAGTACATGCATTAATCCCTTTGTCACATGATATCTTGTTTGAACATAAGTCATGGTCAGCGTCATACTTATATTGTTCAAACATATGATTACTCGATCTCTAAGTAGACTGATAAAACAAATGATATTGATCACACTATCAATTTATTTGAGCACGGCCATGCATTTCACAGTCTCACTAATCGAGGGGCCCAAAGATATCTCTCTCAAAAGAGAGGGACAAATTCTTTCTTGATTGTTCAATATCCTCTACATAATTTCTATCACATTCAATCATGACCTTTATTATTATCCAGTTACGGATAATGTTTGATCATGTCAAAATATAATAGTCCTTATGTTGGAAACTATGACAATCTCAAGTCAAAAGATTAAAACATGACTATCATAAGATTTACTTATGACGCTAATCCATGTAGTAATCTCATGATGGGTCTATCCAATACACTGTTCTCTAACAAGTATCTATGAATTGATTCGTATCACCGTAAACATAATCATCTCATGATTATCAAATCAATACTCATACTGATTATAAATTATTTTATCTCTATAACAATAATGAATCAGGGACATATATCAAAATTGTGTAACATACTAACCAACAATAATGATAATAAAACCTCTTTTATCAATAATAAATGCATAACATAAATATCCAAATCATGGCCTAGGGCACATACACTAACAATCTCCCACTTACATTAGGCCTACAAATATCTAAGACCCATAGATCTAGTGTGCTGATCATGCTTGACCCGTGAGAGAGGCTTAGTCAATGGATTCGCTATGTTATTGTTTGTGTCAACTTTGCATATCTTTACATCTCCTCTATCGATGATGTCTCGAATGAGATGGTACCGCCTGAGTATATGTTTAGATCTCTCATGAGACCTAGGCTCTTTTGATTATGCTATGGCACCATTGTTGTCACAATAAATGTCCACAGGATTTGCAATGCTTGGTACCACTCCTAGCTCAGTGATGAACTTCTTCAACCAAACTGCCTCTTTAGCTGCATCTGATGCTGCTATATACTCAGCCTCGGTTGTAGAATCAGCCACAGTGCTTTGTTTTGAACTCTTCCAACTAACAGCTCCACCATTCAATGTGAATGCAAAACAGAACTGCGATTTGCAATCATCTATGTCGGTTTGGAAACTAGCATCTGTGTAACCATTTACAACTAACTCGTCATCTAAACCTCCATAAACCAAGAATACATCTTTAGTCTTTTTGAGGTACTTAAGAATATTCTTGACAGCTGTCCAGTGACCTTCACCAGGGTCAACTTGATATATACTTGTTGTGCTCAATGGATATGAGACATCTGGTCTTGTACATAACATGGCATACATGATTGATCCTATAGCAGAAGCATAAGTAATTTTATTCATTCGATCTCGCTCATCAGATGTCCGAGGACATTGATTCTTGCTAAGATGAATGCCATGAGACATAGGCAGGAATCCTTTCTTGGGCTCTTGCATGTTGAACCTCTTCAACATTTTATCTATGTATGTACTCTGACTCAAGCCTATTATCCTTTTAGATCTATCTCTATAGATCTTGATACCAAGGATATAGGTAGCCTCTCCCAAGTCTTTCATTGAGAAGGAATTCCCTAACCAAGCCTTAACCTTTTGCAAGGTAGGGATATCATTCCCAATAAGCAATATGTCATCCACATATAAGACCAGAAACACTACTGCACTCCCACTAACCATCTTGTAAACACAAGGTTCATCTTCATTCTTGATGAAACCAAAGTTCTTAATTGTTTCATCAAAACGAAGATTCCAGCTTCGAGATGCTTGCTTCAATCCATAGATGGACCTTTGAAGCTTGCAAACCTTCTTTGAATTCTCAGGATTTACAAAACCCTCAGGTTGTGTCATGTACACATCCTCAAGTAAATTTCCATTAAGGAAAGCAGTTTTGACATCCATCTGCCATATCTCATAGTCATAGTATGCAGCAATGTCAAGGAGAATTCTAATAGATTTAAGCATAGCAACTGGTGAAAAGGTTTCATCATAGTCTATACCATGAGTTTGCTTGAAACCTTTAGCAACAAGTCTTGCTTTATAGGTTTGCACATTTCCATCCATGTCAGTTTTCTTCTTGAAAATCCATTTGCAACCAATGGTCTTAATACCCTCTGGAGGATCAATTAAAGACCAAACTTGGTTATCAAACATGGATTGCATCTAACAATTCATGGCTCCAAGACATTTATCTGAATCTGGACCTGACACAGCTTCCTGATAGGTAGTAGGCTCATCTTGATCTATGAGCATAAGTTCACTATCAGCAGTCACAAGAAATCCATATCTCTCTGGCTGACGATGTATCCTATCAGACCTGCATTGGACTTGTGTTACATTTTCAGGCTCCACAACTGTTTGTGGTTCTGAAATTGTCTCTAAATACGGTTCAATGATATCTTGTGGAACTTGAGTTTCCTCAAGTTGTACTATACTCCCACTAGTTCTCTTAGAGAGAAACTCCTTTTCTAAAAAGACTCCATTTCGAGCAACAAACACTTTGTTCTCTGAGGGAATATAAAAATAGTACCCTTTAGTTTCTTTAGGATACCCCACAAAAATACATTTGATAGACTTTGGAGCTAGCTTATCTGACACTAATCTTTTCACATAAGCTTCACAACCCCAAATCTTAAGAAAAGACAAACTGGGTCTCTTACCAGTCCACATCTCATATGGTGGCTTTTCAACCGCTTTAGATGGTACACGGTTCAAAATGAATGCAGGTGTCTCCAAGACATAACCCCAAAAAGATAGAGGAAGATCTACTTGACCCATCATAGATCGAACCATATCTAATAAAGTTCGATTTCTCCTTTCAGAAACACCATTCCATTGTGGAGTTCCTAGAGGAGTCAACTGTGAAACGATTCCACAATTTCTTAGATGTTGGTCAAATTCTTGGCTCTAATATTCACCACCTCGATCTGATCGAAGCGTTTTAATTGTCTTACCAAGTTGATTTTGAACTTCATTTTGAAAAGTTCTAAAACATTTCAAAAGACTCATGCTTATGTTTCATTAGGTAGACATAGTCATACCTACTGAAATCATCAGTAAAAGTTATGAAATACAGAAATCCTCCTCTGGCACTAATGATGATTAGGCCGCATACATCTGTATGTACCAAGCCCAATAAGTCATTAGCCCTTTCACTACGTCCAATAAAAGGGTCCTTTGTCATCTTTCCAAGCAAACAAGACTCGTAATTTTCAAATGATTCAAAATTGAATGAATCTAATAATCCATCTTGATGGAGTTTAAATACGCGCTTCTCATTTATATGGCTAAGGCGACAATGCCACAAATATGTAGGGTTTAATTCATTTGTCTTAGTTCTCTTTGAAGATATGTTATAAATATTACCATCATTAGAATCATAAAGGTTAAGGACATAAATTCCATTATAAGTACTTGCAATACAATAAAGCAAGTCATTTTTATCAAAAATAGAACACTTCTTATTTTTAATCAAAAACGAATAACCTTCATCATCTAAAACAGATACTGAAATAAGATTCCTACTCATAGTAGGAACATAAAACCAATTGTTCAAAACTAACAAAAGCCCATTGGGCAAGACAAGCTCATAGGTCCCTACAGCTATAGCAGCAACTCTTGCTCTATTGCTAACACGTAGTTCCACTTCGCCTTTCTTCAGCATCCTACTCCTTTTGAGCCCCTGCATATTTGTACAAATATGGGATCCACATCCAGTATCTAATACCCAGGACGAAGAAGTAGATAAATTAATTTCTATAACATAAATACCTGAAGATGTAGTCGCACTACCCTTCAGCTTCTTCAACTCGTCCAAATAAATATCACAATTTCTTTTCCAATGCCTAGGCTTGTTGCAATGGAAACAGGTTCCTTCCTAAGGAACCTTTGCCTTGGGACCAGGTTTCGGTTTAGCTTGACCCTTGGACCCTTTTGCACCCTTCGCACCTTTGGGCTTACCCTTGCCTTTACCTTTCTTTTTCATAGGCTTGATATTGACACTCAATACTTGGGTAGGCTTTTTGATATTCCCCTCAGCAGTTTTGAGCATACCGTGTAGCTCAGGAATGGACTTTTCCATATTATTCATATTGTAGTTCATAACGAACTGAGAAAAACTGCTAGGCAAAGAGTGTAGGATCAAATCCGTGGCGAGTTCCAAACTCAGGGGATATCCAAGTCTTGCAAGGTGATCTATATAGCCTTTCATCTTTAAAACATGAGCGCTAACAGATTCACCTTCAGACATCTTATAGTCAAAAAGTGCAACAGCGGTGTCAAACCTATCCTGCCTGGCCTGTTGTTGGAATGCCTGTTTGAGATGCACACTCATCTCATAAGCCTCTAAGTGTTCCAGGTCTTTCTGAAGTCCTGGACGCATAGTTGCCAACATAAGACATCCTATGTCATTGGAATCTTCCACATGCTTCTTATACTTATTCTTAGCAGCAACAGAAGCATCAGCAGGAGGGGATTCAGGGACAGGGTCATCGAGCACGTGGGACTTCTTTTCTTGCTTGAGAACAATTCTCAAGTTTCGAAACCAATCAACAAAATTAGTCCCACATTCTTTTAATTTTTCCTTCTCAAGGATTGATCGCAATGATAAGGTGGAATTGTTATTAGTAGTCATTTATGATCTACAAAACATGCAAAGTAACACTTTATTAATAATGATGTTAAAATTTATAAAACTCCCACTAAAACATAACCCTCAAAAGAAATATTTTAGTGAGCTAAGATCCATATTTGACTTAATTCTAAACTCAGCTTTGGCATGACGCTTAAAATTAAGTTATTTAGGTAGGTAACTTCTTTACCAATTACATCTCATGAAACTCTTAGAATTTATGAAATAATGACATCATATATCATTGTATGTTAGATTCCATCTAATGCCTTGGGCCCAAAACCGTTTTGGTAGCCCAATTAAGTCTAACCAATTTTAAACATATGAGTAGCACTATTACTCATCCTGTGTAGCTAGGAATGTTTAAAGCACATTGCTTTGGCAATACCTACTTTAATAAAATCCCAGTTTCAATAGGTGTTTAAGACATGGATGGCATCAAGACTTAAATTATTAACGAGGGTTCAACTTAGTTTATGTCTTGCATTGCATATCATTATATCGTAGCATCCTATATGCATATATAATCTATCATCCACGCATCTCATACAAAATGATAAATTTGTAAACGTGACATAGCATGGCCATACTAAATATGATCTTCATGAGACCAAATGAAGATCGTAAAGGAAACCCTATGTGAAAGACTTCCTATTACAACATTTGCAATGATACATATCTTCTACTCTTGAGCTCGTGCCTCCATCTCCATGGAATCCACTCTGTAGAGAAAAAGGGGTTTGAGTGATTTTAAATTACATGATATAAATGTGCACAAAAACGAACATAGCATAAACGTACATGATATATATACATGTATGCATCATACATTGCTATTACTTGCCTTATGTAGCTTATATATAATGTTGCCGTACTAACGAGCCATGAAGCATTAAAGCTTACATCATACGGCAAACATTTGTTGTGTTTACACTATTTTCAGGTGCCACCATTAATGAACTAAACTAGTTCATTAAGTGAAGTACTTAGTTTAATAAACTAAGTAGTTCATTAAAGGAAGCCACATTTGGAAAAGGCACAAAGGCAACAAGGTTAAGGAAGGAAAGTTTTCGCCTCCTCCCCATCTTAATTATACACGCAATATACATATATATTACACCTATTTTCAGATTTTTTTAAAAAGGCACATAGACATGTATTCTAACGTACTACCGACACGTTATATATTTTACGTACGTACGTTAACGTCACACCACTATACTTAACTCATATTTATGAGTATATTCAGGTCTTATATCATATGATATAAGATATGGTGATGAAAAATCAAATACGACATGATAAAAGGTTCTAAACCGAAATTTGTCGTATCGGGCGAATACCGAAACTTCGCCAACGTGTCACGTACTTGCCATAAATAAATGGCCAGCCCATATACATCAAAAATGGATTACAATTTTGTGCACATGACAGAAAAATCAGCCAAAAATACTTTCCATGTTGGCACACACAAATTACTCCACATTAAGGCCAAAATGTGAAGATTCCAAGTTTAATTTTTGTCACATGCTAATGGTACCACTTTAAACCACCCAAGTGCTGTGATTTAAAGTATATATTATATATATTATGTATAACATAATATATATAACATGTTCAAAAGTTGGAATTTAAATTAGAGAAAAATCGGGTAATCGATAAATATCGAAAATTCGGTTTTCTACGCACACAACACATGGAACGTTTTTGGTACATCATGTGACACGTATCTAGACACTTTTTACATATGATATACATCTTAAAGTGTTCTAGAAAATTAAATTAAGGGCTGATTGGAATATTACATGTGTATATTATTAAATGTGCATTATTTTACAAAGTTAGCAAAAATAAATTTCAGCACATGTACATACACATTCCAACGTCTACGCCAGCTGATTTGAAGCATATGTGGAGCCTTGTTGGCATATTGATTGGTCAAGGATCCATCATACAATGTTGGTGAATTGAAGAGAGAAGCTACTAATGGTAAGAATTCAAAATATATCTCTCTTATATCACATGCTGAAAATTTCAGCATGCTAAAATGTTGATGGCCGATTTTTGCTCTTCAATGTGACATATTTTGTCATCTTTTATTATGTGATTGATTGGAAGAAGAAATAGAAATGATTTGAATATAAATTAAACTAATAAATGGTGATATTTTATATATCATACATGCTGAATATTTTTCAGCATGTGTACAACTTTGGTGGCCGAATTATTGGTACAAAATGTGTCCAAGTTCATTTCTTATGTGACAGCAATACTTACCATAACTTGGTGATTCAATTTTTAAAGAAAAAATCAAGGTAAATTGGGTATTATCTTGAAAGAAAAGGAATGGTGCACATGCTGAAAATTCAGCATGGCAATGAGACTAGTTGGCCGATTTTTTCATTAAGATTGGAAGGATTTTTATCTTGCAATTTATATGACATATCTTATGAGTTATGGAAGTTATTTTGTGATGATTTTTGGCACACGTTTAAGTGTATTCTGAGATTTTTTTCCAAGTCATCATGATGACAACATTCATCCAATGAGAAGGTGCCAAGTAAGCGAAGACTAAATGATCATCCAATAAGAAGATGCCAAGTAAGCAAGGCCTTGTCACAATGATGTCTTACACTCTCTTAAGGACTTAAAAGATAATTTTCAAGAGGGGGAGATACACTCTAAGGGACGGCCTGCACAAGTTAAAAAGAAAGAGAAGAGAGCAAACAAAACAAGGCCAAGCATTGCAAATCAAAGTGATAACAAAAAGCCTAGTTCTTCTTCTTCTACATTCTCTCTTTCTTTCTTTCTTCTTGTAAAAGCCTATTGTTTTCATATCTTTCAATCTTGAATAGGCTTGAGATAAACCACCATTCATATATCTTTGTAAAAGATTGATCAAGGTGTGATCAATCTTCATTCTTGCGAGGTGGTGGTGTTCGTGCGAATTGTACTTACAATACAAGGTTTGTAAAGGGTTGGAGTTAGGTGTAACTCTATCAATCCTGCGGTAAGGTGTACTGCGTGTGTGTGATTAGTGTGAACCAAGGAAGGTGTTCCTTGAAGATTGGAGTAGGTTGTTTATAACCGAACCAGTATAAAATTCCTGGTGCCATTTACTTTCTGCATTTACTTTTCAGTTACTGGACTGTTTACCCTTCTTGTTCACATCCGTAAAAATAGTAAACGTTTTTCAAAAATCACGAAAATTTCTAGAAATATACCTACACGTTCTATGGTTGATTTGGCACAAGTTTCAACCCTTTTGGATAAGTACAAATCGATCAAACATCAAAAGTTCTGAGACTAGTGCAGTCTGAATTTCAAACTTGCAAAGGTTGAGACTTTGATTGTGGTTGATCTACTTCCCAAAAGAATTTTGCAAAACTGTTTCAACCCAATTAAATACAGTATATAAAGAGTTTGTGGTTAAATTTTCAGAGCATTTGGACATACACAAAAATAGGAATTAATTTTTCAAAACCATCTACCGTTTCTGGCAGATTCGCACAATCTGATTACCAACGGTTTTTGAAGGGGTTACACGTTGAATTTTAATTTGTAAATTTTAGGGGACCCTTATAACATCTGAGGCTAAGTTCTCGCAAAATTTCAGAATTTTTGGAGACCTCTAACCTGGTTTTAAAAACGTTTTAAAACAGGTCCTGAAAACAGAATCTGTTTTCAGAAGTTGAATTGGTTAGGTTTAAAGAAATTTTTAAAAACCACACTTTCCGCACCACCTATTCAACCCCTTCTAGTGGTGCCTTGCAGATTCTACAATTGGTATCAGAGTGCAGGAACACTCACTTCAAAGAATCCAACGATTCCGTGAGATGGCAACCATAACCGTGCAAGAAGGAATGTCAACTGTAAGGTCTCCTCTTTTCGACGGTGAGTCTTTTATTCAATGGAAATTAAGAATGAAACTTTTTCTTATGGCTATTGATATTGATTTATGGTCCATTATAGAAGACGGTCCATTTGTTCCCACTAAGATGTCAATTATTGATGGTGTCACACTAGAGGTTACAAAAACGAAACAAGAATACACTAGTGATGACAAAAAGAAGTTGAGTATGAATGCTAAAGCCATGCAACTACTATTAAACGGCCTAAGTAAAACTGAGGCTAGTTACGTGTCAAATTGTTCTAGTGCTCAAGAGATGTGGCATATTCTTGAAATGAAACATGAAGGGACTAGCCAAGTAAAGGAGTCCAAAATCAATATGCTTATGTCCACACTTGAGTCCTTTAAATTATTGCCAAATGAGTCTATTGTTGAAATAGATTTACGCTTGACTAACATTTACAATTCTCTTGAGTCTCTTGGCAAAGCCTTCACTATGCAGGAAAAGGTACAAAAGGTCTTGCGAAGTCTTCCATCCGAGTGGGACCCTAAAGTAACGGCCATAGAAGAAAGTAAAGAGATCAAATCGATTAAAATGGAAGAACTAATCGGATCACTTAAGGTATATGAAAACAAACTTTCTTTAAGGCATTCTGAGTCCATTTCTAATAATGACAGGGCTATAGCATTTAAATCAAATGAATACGTCGTAGATGATAGTGACACAGATTCCGATGATGAGTACTTAATCACAATGGCTAAAATATTAAGAAAAATATTGAGAAAATCGATTAAACATAAGTCTACCTCATCTAAGGATCATAAAAATAAAAATAAGGAAATAAAGTGCTATGAATGCAGCAAACTTGGACATTTATCATATGACTGCCCTAATAAAGAAAAACAAACAAACAAATACCCTGACAAGGATCAGAACAAGAATAGACTCGTCTCAGAACCTAAGCAAAGGAGAAGAGCATTCAAAGCCTCCACTTGGAGTGACACATCCGACTCTGAGACTGATGATACGGAAGAATACAAGGCACAAGTATGCTTTACATCTAAAGCATCAAATGCGGTATCTTCCGACTCTGATTCCGATTCTGAATGTTCATATGATGATTTATTTAGTCAATATTTAGAATTGCATAAGTTTTCAAAGACTCTTGCAAAAGAAAAGAAGCGATTAATTGAAGACAAGAAATTGTTAGAATCTTCTAACAAAGATCTTGTGTCTCAATTAAACGATTCAAAAGAAGAGTCGTCATGCATTATAAATTCATTAAAATCTGAAATTTCATCATTGTCATCAGAGAACATTGAATTGAAATCCGAGATTTCAAACTTGAAATCAAGGAATGCGCATGTAGATAAAAAGGTGAAACAATTTGATACGGGATCCAACTTGCTAGATCGCATTATTTTATCACAAAAACATGACAGTGATAAAACTGGATTAGGATACAGCGAGACAAACGAAGCATCATCTAAACCATCCAAGTTTGTTTTGTCTAAGAAAGTAGACACATCAAAGGCATACGTAGCGCCTAAAATAAAGCAAAAACCTCCTCTCCCCACATCTCGTCATATCCCTTCTTCATCTCATACAAAGTATAATTATGTGCCGTATAAACATGAGAAGAAGACTAGTACACCATTTATCTCGTCTCATCGTGCTTCTTATCATACAAAGAGAAATCACATGCCATATAGAAAGCCACTGATGCATATGCGACATTCACATCATAAAAATGCATCTAGATCACTCCCCGTGCATGCAAACCAAAAACGAAAACCATACTATATGCATGATGGGATTCTTGGCCAAAGGCCAAACGCATTTGCCCCTAACGGATACTATGTTCCATTTTCATCATCTTTCTTACCTTTTGGAAGACCTAGAAAGGTCACCCAACTTTGGGTACCAAAAGGGACATTTTCAAAGGGTTGAATAAATAACCCTTACGAACGCACATATATGAAATGCATGATTTTTTCTTCTTTACAGGCATCTTTTGATTTGCTTTCCAAAATAAAGGGGGAGAGAAAGCATGATTTAAGGGGGAAAGAGATACTGATTGCATAAATCAAGGGGGAGCGGATTCGAAATTTAAATTTCGAATTTTGAATTTATGCATAATTGAAGGGGGAGCGATAGGATTTAAATCATGTGCATAAGTTATTTTGAAAATCATCAAAAGGGGGAGATTGTAGAGAAAAAGGGGTTTGAGTGATTTTCAAATACATGATTTAAATGTGCACAAAAACGAACATAGCATAAACGTGCATGATATATATACATGTATGCATCATACATTGCTATTACTTGCCTTATGCAGCTTATATATAATGTTGCCGTACTAACGAGCCATGAAGCATTAAAGCTTACATCATACGGCAAACATTTGTTGTGTTTACACTATTTTCAGGTGCCACCATTAATGAACTAAACTAGTTCATTAAGTGAAGTATTTAGTTTAATAAACTAAGTAGTTCATTAAAGGAAGCCACATTTGGAAAAGGCACAAAGTCAACAAGGCTAAGGAAGGAAAGTTTTCTCCTCCTCCCTATCTTAATTATACACACAATATACATATATATTACACCTATTTTCAGATTTTTTTTAAAAAGGCACATACACATGTATTCCAACGTACTACCGACACGTTATATATTTTACGTACGTACGTTAATGTCACACCACTATACTCAACTCATATTTATGAGTATATTCAGGTCTTATATCATATGATATAAGATATGGTGATGACAAATCAAATACGACACGATAAAAGGTTCTAAACCAAAATTTGTCGTATCGGGCGAATACCGAAATTTCGCCAACGTGTCACGTACTTGCCATAAATAAATGGCCAGCCCATATACATCAAAAATGGATTAAAATTTCGTGCACATGACAGAAAAATCAGCCAAAAATACTTTCCATGTTGGCACACACAAATTACTCCACATTAAGGCCAAAATGTGAAGATTCCAAGTTTAATTTTTGTCACATGCTAATGGTACCACTTTAAACCAGCCAAGTGCTGTGATTTAAAGTATATATTATATATATTATGTATAATATAATATATATATAACATGTGCAAAAGTTGGAATTTAAATTAGAGAAAAATCGGGTAATCGATAAATATCGAAAATTCGGTTTTCTACGCACACAACACATGGAATGTTTTTGGTACATCATGTGACACGTATCTAGACACTTTTTACATATGATATACATCTTAAAGTGTTCTAGAAAATTAAATTAAGGTCTGATTGGAATATTACATGTGTATATTATTAAATGTGCATTATTTTACAAAGTTAGCAAAAATAAATTTCAGTGCATGTACATACACATTCCAACGTCTACGCCAGCTGATTTGGAGCATATGTGGAGCCTTGTTGGCATATTGATTTGTCAAGGATCAATCATACAATGTTGGTGAATTGAAGAGAGAAGCTACAAATGGTAAGAATTCAAAATATATCTCTCTTATATCTCATGCTGAAAATTTCAGCATGCTAAAATGTTGCTGGCCGATTTTTGCTCTTCAATGTGACATATTTTGTCATCTTTTATTATGTGATTGATTGGAAGAAGAAATAGAAATGATTTGAATATAAATTAAATTAATAAATGGTGATATTTTATATATCACACATGCTGAAAATTTTTCAGCATGTGTACAACTTTGGTGGCCGAATTATTGGTACAAAATGTGTCCAAGTTCATTTCTTATGTGATAGCAATGCTTACCATAACTTGGTGATTCAATTTTTAAAGAAAAAATCAAGGTAAATTGGGTATTATCTTGAAAGAAAAGGAATGGTGCACATGCTGAAAATTCAGCATGGCAATGAGACTAGTTGGCCGATTTTTTCATTAAGATTGGAAGGATTTTTATCTTGCAATTTATGTGACATATCTTATGAGTTATGGAAGTTATTTTGTGATGATTTTTGGCACATGTTTAAGTGTATTCTCAGATTTTTTTCCAAGTCATCATGATGACAACATTCATCCAATGAGAAGGTGCCAAGTAAGCGAAGACTAAATGATCATCCATTAACAAGATGCCAAGTAAGCAAGGCCTTGTCACAATGATGTCTTACACTCTCTCAAGGACTTAAAAGATAATTTTCAAAAGGGGGAGATACACTCTAAGGGACGGCCTGCACAAGTTAAAAGGAAAGAGAAGAGAGCAAACAAAACAAGGCCAAGCATTGCAAATCAAAGTGATAAAAAAAAGCCTAGTTCTTCTTCTTCTACATTCTCTCTTTCTTTCTTTCTTCTTGTAAAAGCCTATTGTTTTCATATTTTTCAATCTTGAATAGGTTTGAGATAAACCACCATTCATATATCTTTGTAAAGGATTGATCAAGGTGTGATCAATCTTCATTCTTGCGAGGTGGTGGTGTTCGTGCGAATTGTACTTACAATACAAGGTTTGTAAATGGTTGGAGTTAGGTGTAACTCTATCAACCCTGCGGTAATGTGTAATGCGTGTGTATGATTAGTATGAACCAAGGAAGGTGTTCCTTGAAGACTGGAGTAGGTTGTTTATAACCGAACCAGTATAAAATTCTTGGTGCCATTTACTTTCTGCATTTACTTTATAGTTACTGGACTGTTTACCCTTCTTGTTCGCATCCGTAAAAATAGTAAACGTTTTTCAAAAATCACGAAAATTTCCCGAAATATACCTACACGTTATAGGGTTTATTTGGCACAAGTTTCAACCCTTTTAGATAAGTACAAGTCGATCAAACATCAAACGTTCTGAGACTAGTGCAGTCTGAATTTCAGACTTGCAAAGGTTGAGACTTTGATTGCGGTTGACCTACTATCTAAAAGAATTTTGCAAAACTGTTTCAACCCAATTAAATACAGTATATAAGGAGTTAGTGGTTAAATTTTCAGAGCATTTGGACATACACAAAAATAGGAATTAATTTTTCAAAACCATCTACCGTTTCTGGCAGATTCGCACAATCTGATTACCAACGGTTTTTGAAGGGGTTACACGTTGAATTTTAATTTGAAATTTTTAGAGGACCCTCATAACATCTGAGGCTAAGTTCTCTCAAAATTTCAGAATTTTTGGAGACCTCTAATCTGGTTTTAAAAACGTTTTAAAACAGGTCCTGAAAACAGAATCTATTTTCAGAAGTTCAATTGGTTAGGTTTAAAGAAATTTTTAAAAACCACACTTTCCGCACCACTTATTCAACCCCTCCCCCTTTCTAGTGGTGCCTTGCAGATCCTACACACTCGTCCTTGGTATGTGTCGCCATCATCACTTTTGTAGCTTGATTCTTCATTTATTACAATAATAAAGAAAAATCTAACTACTTGTATGATAAAATACAACAAAAACTGCAGCGGCACGCAGGCCATAATAACCCAAAATAGAAATATGACTAAGTCAATCACATAGGTCCTAAGTCCATGCTATGCACCATGCAAAGACATCAGCAATTATAATATATCTTACACAAACATATTATAACAAATAAATATGTATTGACATTCTTAATGTCACCGTAACGAACTATAAGGCATACACATACGGCGGTCCTGCTAGCCGGTTAGCGGGCGGGGTTCCGAGGGGCAGTGTCCCTCGAATCCAAACAAGAAACATCAATCAGATTGATAATTTTCTTTTTGGAACCCTAACACAGACGCGTCAATCATATTAACAATCTTACTGTTTTGAATACGTGTAAACCCTTATAGAAGCACCGATCAAACCGAGAGTTATCATTCGAAACCCGAAACAGAATCATCAATCGAATTGATAATCTGCTATTCGAAATCCGAAACAGAATCATCAATCAAATTTATAATATGCCATTCGAAATTCGAAAAAAGAATCATCAATCGAATTGATAATCTTTCTGTTTTGGATGTGCATAAACTCTTACAGAATCATTATCGGTTGTTCATATCGATATAAACATTATCGTTTTGATCATCACATGAAAAACGAAAACTTTATAACTTATAACATTCTCGAATTATAACATCTCATGAAAACGAATTGAAAACATCAATCCGCTCTCACCAAATGAGATTCGAATAGGGTTTTACACATATCGTGTGTTTATATCTAATATAAACAGAATCGGTTTTAATCATCACATGACAAACGAATACCGCCGTATACAAATCATCTCATGAAAACGATTTGAAAAACACCATTCTTCTCTCATCATATGAAATCCGACTTGGGGTTTGTACATATATCATGCCATACGAATTCAAACAGAAAACATATAATCACATAAGCATGATATAATCGATTTAAACGAGACAACAAGTGGCTCTGATACCACTGTTAGGAAATCCGACAAGATCACTACAAAACTTGCAGCGGAAAAACAAAATTTGATCTCCGATTTCCTACCAAGGATCCATGTTGTTCGTTTAATCGATGAAAGAAACACAAGAATTACCTCTAAAGAATCGAAATCCGCAGGTGGAAGATGTACGAAATCACGAACCCTCTGTAAGTATCCACACGAATGCTTCCGCCCGGAGTGCTAGCTCTTGAACGGCGCGGCTGAGAGTGTTGGACCGTGCACCTGCAATGAACACCACTAGAGGGGGGGGGTGAATAGTGGTTAGCGGAAATTACACTACAACCCTTTGTTCAAATCCCCTTGAAAACAGAATCTGAGACCAACTCAGATTCAGAACCCGTTTTTCAAAAATTCACAAATAATTGTACACAACTCCTAAAATTATGAAACTTTCCAGAATTAAACTTCAATGAGTTAACAAGACTCTGTCCAAAAATCAGACAAAAATAAGATTGTTTGACCCTTCAAACAAATTAAAAGATTTAGATGGTCAATCTGGACAGAATTGGACAGAATATTGCTGATTTTGAAAATAGTGTTTCTCTTTGAATACTCAACCAAAAAGGTTGATCTTTATATCAAAACACTCCTTAGGATGTGTAGATGAAGTTTCCAAAAGGCCCTGACCTCAAACAATTCTTGAAAAATACAGAATTTAACTTTTCTCAAAACTGGTCAGATTGCAGCCAGATTGGAGCAGTTATCTTGCAAAGACTGAAAGACTAACTTTTACTTGCTCAAATCAAGTGATTTTTGTTGCAAATGAAAGCTAACAGTCTGAAGTATAACTCCACCAAAAATCACGAATTTTGAAAATGTTTAGATATTTTTTCAAAATGTGTGAAGTTGGGTGAAAACTGCAGTCAAAAACGGGCAGAAAACAGAAATAAAGAAACAAGAGAAGAACACCGAGGATTTATCCTGGTTCGGTCAATGTGACCTACTCCAGTCCCAAGGAACACCTTTCCTTGGATTTCACTATGATATGAACACCTTACAACAAGAGCCAAGCTTGATCCTTGGGTTATACACCAACCCTACTCAAGACTTGGATAATCACCTTCTAAGCAACACTTAGTTGCAATACCTCCAACACCTATTGATGTAGCCTTATAAAGATGGCTAATCAATCTTACAAATGAAGCTCAAGAGGCTTGTAGCACAACAAAAATATCAAGAACACCTTTGCTACAACAAAATACAACAACAAGAACAAGAAGATGAATATGAAAGCTATAGAATGCTTGTGAGCTTCAAGTGTGTTTCATCTTCTTCACCAATGCCTCTATTTATAGTGTGATTTGAGCCTTGAAGATAAGAATGCCAATGTGTCATCATCTTCATCATCAACTCCAAATGTCTTCTCATCATTGGTTGGCTTTGTACACTTGGCAAAATAAAACAACATGATTGGTCCACCTTGGCAAAATAATGTTGGCCAAAATTTTCAACTAAAAGTGACTTGGAATTATCTTGAAAATGTGAAGATAATAGCACCATAAAAACTCCATCATCTTCTCAACTTTTTGGCAAGATAATAGGCATGTGAAAGACCATTTCAAAAACTCAAAAATCTGCTCCAAATTGGGATGTAGCCGTTGGCTACAAAGCTTAATCAAAAAAATATATTTTGATTTTTTCTTAATAAAATAAGAAAGGATAATACCACCAAATTATCCTCAACTCCAAACACCATAATAGGGCATGTGAGAGCTCCATTTGACTTCAAAAAATCTGCTGAAAAATACTCCAAGAAACCATATAGCCGTTGGCTACATTTAGAAAAAAATCCAAGTTGGCAATTTTGCCAACTAGCTCCTTTTTGGTTGGTCCACTTGTCTCCAACTCATAAAATGAATACCACATCATGTCCACCTGATTAGTCACGTTTTTCTACATATATATAAGTGTAGCAACTCAGATTTTTGAAGAAGAAATAAATAGATAACACTTGACAAGATTATGTCAACGTGTAACACCGAAATTCCCCAATATTTCTTCTTATATGTTGAGATCATTTCCGCACCTTTGACACCTTTAATATCTCTGAATAATGATGATAAAAGTTCTCTTATAACATATATAAGAGGGTCTTCAAGAAAAAATAGAATGTGACATCTCAAATCGTCACATATCCAGCTATAGTCAATAATATCATCGGTTGAGAGAATAAGATATAAGATCACCATATTATCTTAAAAATAATAATAACACAGCTCCAGAATGAAGATAATAATATACTCAAGAGATTCCTTGAGTGAAAATACCAAAAATACCCTTGGGGGTAAAATGACCAAAATACCCCTGGTGTAAGAAAACTCAAGAAATGACCCGGATGGTCATAAATAATCATGATATCAACTTTGTCATGATAAATAGTATAAGAATATGCTCTTGAAATATTTCCACCATATCATGTTCCTACAAAACTCAAAATACCAATTTTGCCCTTTTTGGTAAGTTGTAGAAACTTCCAAGGCATGTTAGTCACAGGACAATAATAATCACCAAAAACACATAATATTCACATAATGAACATGTATAAATCATACACAAATGAAAACAACCAATTCATCACATTTTAGAAAATTATTTCAAAAAAAAAACTAAACATCAATATCATTTTTCTTCACTTATTCATCTTTTTCATTTATAACACCATATGTGACATGTAACACTTAAAATCATGACTTTGAAAATTATCCAAACATATTTTTCAACATTCTCCTCCTTTTGGATGATTTTCAAAATAACCTAACATGATTTTAATGTCACAACTTATAACCAAAAATTTAAAAAGTTTAACCAAATGTTTTCAACTTTTAAATAGTATGTTGCTCCCCCTCAACTCATACTCTCCCCCCTTAACCTATACTTAACTCTTAACTTATATTTGAAACTTATCATTTCATACCAAATGATGACTTAGCAACTAAAATCTAAAATCATGTACTTATGCTATCTCCCCCTTTATTTTGCAAATCATGCAAAAGATAGAACTATACAATGGTATCGTAAGTCATCATACCTAACTTAGCTCGTAAGTTTTCAAACGTGGCTTGATTAAGGGGTTTGGTAAAGATATCAGCGATTTGGTGATCAGTTCTTATATGGTTTATCACTATGTCCTCAGTTTGAACATGATCGCGAAGAAAGTGGTATCGCACCTCAATGTGTTTGGCCTTAGAATGAAGCACCGGATTCCGGGAAAGATTGATTGCACTTGTGCTATCGCAGAAAATTGGAATCTTTTTCATTTTAATGCCAAAATCACTAAGTTGCTGTTTAAGCCAAAGTATTTGGGTAGTACATAAACTCAAAGCAATATACTCGGCTTCAGTGGTAGAAAGAGCTACACTAGCTTGCTTTTTAGAAAACCAAGAGATCAAATTGGTTCCTATGAATTGACATGTGCCGCTAGTGGATTTTCTATCTAACTTGCAACCACCATAATCAGCATCACTATATGCGTGTAATTCCAACTTAGCATTTTTATCATACCATAGTCCTAAGTGAGGTGTATGCTTAAGATATTTAAATATCTTTTTCACTGCATTGTAATGTGATACCTTAGGACAATATTGAAACCTAGCACACATACACACACTAAACATGATATCAGGTCTTAATGCAGTTAAGTATAACAATGAGCCAATCATAGACCTATAGAGTGTGTCATCAAAAGGTTTACCATTTTCATCCTTATCGAGTTTGGTACTAACACTCATGAGGGTAGTTGTAGGTTTCAAATCTTCAAAGCCAAACTTCTTAATCATATCATTGACATACTTAAGTTGGCTAATGTGAATTCCTTGAGGGGTTTGATTGATTTGGAGTCCTAAGAAATAATTCAACTCTCCTACCATTGACATTTCAAACTCTGACTTCATACATTCTTCGAAGTCTTTTACTAAGGTAGGGTTAGTTGAACCAAAGATAATATCGTCTACGTATATTTGAACTATTAACAAATCATTACCTTTTCTTCTTAGGAATAATGTTTTGTCTATGGTTCCCCTTTCATAATTATTCGCAATAAGAAAGTTTGCAAATCTATCATACCAAGCTCTTGGAGCTTGTTTCAAACCATATAAAGCTTTCTTAAGCTTGTAAACATGGTTAGGATTCTTTGGATCTTCAAATCCAGGGGGTTGTTTGACAAACACCTCTTCTTGGATGTATCCATTTAAGAATGCACTCTTGACATCCATTTGGAAGAGTTTAATGTTACTTAGACTTGCAATCGCAAGTAACAATCTAATTGCTTCTAGTCGTGCAATGGGTGCAAAGGTTTCCTCATAATCTATTCCTTCTTGTTGATTATAACCTTGTGCGACTAGTCTAGCCTTATTTCTTGTAATATTTCCTTGTTCATCCATTTTATTCCTAAAGACCCATTTAGTTCCTATGATAGACTTGTCTTCAGGTTTAGGTACTAAGTCCCATACGTTGTTCCTTGTGAACTGATTTAATTCCTCATGCATAGCATCTATCCATGATATGTCACCTAAGGCTTCCTTAACATTCTTAGGTTCTATGTGTGAGACTAAGCTATGTCCTTCAAGTTGACTTATGTTTCTATGTGTTCTAGCCCCAACACTTGGATCCCCAATGATTAATTCTCTAGGGTGCCACCAATTCCTAGATTGACTAGGTTCACCCTCATCTTGTTCAAAAGTTTCATTAGTATGAATGTTATCATATGTAATTGGATCATTAGTTGTATCATCTTCCAATTGCAAATTTTCTTGATTCATTTCATCTAAGGGTTCATGCATGTCTTGTTCAGGGGGAGTTGGTTCTAGATGATCAAGTACAGGCTCAAGTAATACTTCATCATCAAACATATTTTCAACATTTGTTTCTTGTTTATGTTGATGTTTATCACTAACTTCAAAGCATGCATTTTCATTGAATTTCACATGTATGGATTCAATTATTTTTCTAGATGCAGGATTATAACACCTATATGCTCTTGAGTTAGTTGAATATCCAACAAATATACATTCAATAGACTTTTGTTCAAATTTATCTAGATTATCCTTAGTGTTTAGCACAAAACATTTACATCCAAATACTTTAAGATAATCTATTTTAGGTTGTCTATTGTTTAGCAATTCATAAGGCGTTTTATTTAATTTCTTTCTAATAGTGAGCCTATTTATAATATAACATGCACAGTTAACAGCTTCAGCCCATAAATACTTAGGTAATTTATTTTCACACAGCATTGTCCTTGCAACTTCTTGAATCGTTCTATTTTTACGTTCAACAACTCCATTGAGTTGTGGTGTTCTAGGTGGTGAGAATTCATGTTTTATTCCATAAAGTTCACAAAATTTGATTACGTCTTTATTTTTAAATTCTCCACCTCTATCACTTCTAATTCTTTTGATATTTTCTTCGTAAATGTTTTCAAGTTGCTTGATAAGGATTTCGATTGCTAATGGAGCATCGTCTTTGTGTGTTAAGAACAATGTCCATGTGTAGCGTGAGTAATCGTCTACTATGACACACACATAGTAGTGTCCACCTAGACTTCTTGTCCTACTTGGACCAAATAAGTCTAAGTGAAGCAATTCTAGTACATGACTAGTACTCACTTCATGTTTCGGTTTTAAGGTTTCTTTAATGTGTTTTCCCTTAATACATGTTTCACACATTTGAAAATTATCTAAGTCTAACTTAGGCATACCTCTAATTAAATTCTTTTTAGATAATTTCCTAATGGTTGAAATTCCTATATGGCCTAATCTTCTATGCCATAAATTCACATCTAAGTCCGTGCACCTGCAATGAACACCACTAGAGGGGGGGTGAATAGTGGTTAGCAGAAATTACACTACAACCCTTTGTTAAAATCCCCTTGAAAACAGAATCTGAGACCAACTCAGATTCAGAACCCGTTTTTCAAAAATTCACAAATAATTGTACACAACTCCAAAAATTATGAAACTTTCCAGAATTAAACTTCACTGAGTTAACCAGAATCTGTCCAAAAATCAGACAAAAATAAGATCGTTTGACCCTTCAAACAAATTAAAAGATTTAGATGGTCAATCTGGACAGAATTGGACAGAATGTTGCTGATTTTGAAAATAGTGTTTCTCTTTGAATACTCAACCAAAAAGGTTGATCTTTATATCAAAACACTCCTTAGGATGTGTAGATGAAGTTTCCAAAAGGCCCTGACCTCAAACAATTCTTGAAAAATACAGAATTTAACTTTTCTCAAAACTGGTCAGATTGCAGCCAGATTGGAGCAGTTATCTTGCAAAGACTGAAAGACTAACTTTTACTTGCTCAAATCAAGTGATTCTTGTTGCAAATGAAAGCTAACAGTCTGAAGTATAACTCCACCAAAAATCACGAATTTTGAAAATTTTTAGATTTTTTTTTCAAAATGTGTGAAGTTGGGTGAAAACTGCAGTCAAAAACGGGCAGAAAACAGAAATAAAGAAACAAGAGAAGAACACCGAGGATTTATCCTGGTTCGGTCAATGTGACCTACTCCAGTCCCAAGGAACACCTTTCCTTGGATTTCACTATGATATGAACACCTTACAACAAGAGCCAAGCTTGATCCTTGGGTTATACACCAACCCTACTCAAGACTTGGATAATCACCTTCTAAGCAACACTTAGTTGCAATACCTCCAACACCTATTGATGTAGCCTTATAAAGATGGCTAATCAATCTTACAAATGAAGCTCAAGAGGCTTGTAGCACAACAAAAATATCAAGAACACCTTTGCTACAACAAAATACAACAACAAGAACAAGAAGATGAATATGAAAGCTATAGAATGCTTGTGAGCTTCAAGTGTGTTTCATCTTCTTCACCAATGCCTCTATTTATAGTGTGATTTGAGCCTTGAAGATAAGACTGCTAATGTGTCATCATCTTCATCATCAACTCCAAATGTCTTCTCATCATTGGTTGGCTTTGTACACTTGGCAAAATAAAACAACATGATTGGTCCACCTTGGCAAGATAATGTTGGCCAAAATTTTCAACTAAAAGTGACTTGGAATTATCTTGAAAATGTGAAGATAATAGCACCATAAAAACTCCATCATCTTCTCAACTTTTTGGCAAGATAATAGGCATGTGAAAGACCATTTCAAAAACTCAAAAATCTGCTCCAAATTGGGATGTAGCCGTTGGCTACAAAGCTTAATCAAAAAATATATTTTGATTTTTTCTTAATAAAATAAGAAAGGATAATACCACCAAATTATCCTCAACTCCAAACACCATAATAGGGCATGTGAGAGCTCCATTTGACTTCAAAAAATCTGCTGAAAAATACTCCAAGAAACCATATAGCCGTTGGCTACATTTAGAAAAAAATCCAAGTTGGCAATTTTGCCAACTAGCTCCTTTTTGGTTGGTCCACTTGTCTCCAACTCATAAAATGAATACCACATCATGTCCACCTGATTAGTCACGTTTTTCCACATATATATAAGTGTAGCAACTCAGATTTTTGAAGAAGAAATAAATAGATAACACTTGACAAGATTATGTCAACGTGTAACACCGAAATTCCCCAATATTTCTTCTTATATGTTGAGATCATTTCCGCACCTTTGACACCTTTAATATCTCTGAATAATGATGATAAAAGTTCTCTTATAACATATATAAGAGGGTCTTCAAGAAAAAATAGAATGTGACATCTCAAATCGTCACATATCCAGCTATAGTCAATAATATCATCGGTTGAGAGAATAAGATATAAGATCACCATATTATCTTAATAATAATAATAACACAGCTCCAGAATGAAGATAATAATATACTCAAGAGATTCCTTGAGTGAAAATACCAAAAATACCCTTGGGGGTAAAATGACCAAAATACCCCTGGTGTAAGAAAACTCAAGAAATGACCCGGATGGTCATAAATAATCATGATATCAACTTTGTCATGATAAATAGTATAAGAATATGCTCTTGAAATATTTCCACCATATCATGTTCCTACAAAACTCAAAATACCAATTTTGCCCTTTTTGGTAAGTTGTAGAAACTTCCAAGGCATGTTAGTCACAGGACAATAATAATCACCAAAAACACATAATATTCACATAATGAACATGTATAAATCATACACAAATGAAAACAACCAATTCATCACATTTTAGAAAATTATTTCAAAAAAAAACTAAACATCAATATCATTTTTCTTCACTTATTCATCTTTTTCATTTATAACACCATATGTGACATTTAACACTTAAAATCATGACTTTGAAAATTATCCAAACATATTTTTCAACAGAGAGAACTCGCTTTTCTCCAAAACGGCTCTAGAGTTTTCTGTTTTTGTGTGTATTTTCGTCTGTCCACTAAGGACGAGATACACAGATATATATATATACACATATATGGAAATTAAAAACCGAGTCCTAATCGGATTAGTTGATGCCAATCAAAATCCATATCGCATATGGATTCTATCAGGATATTCAAAATCCATATCAGATATGGATTCTCTCATTATTATCTGACAACATATATATATATATATAAACAAAAATAATAATAATAATAATAATAATAATAATAATAATA
>AP025055.1:9423530-9543513 GCA_036186865.1 Eustoma russellianum | reverse complement strand
AAAATAATAATAATAATAATAATAATAATAATAATAATAATAATAATTAATATCCAATATTAATATTATTAATATTATTAATCTCAGCCATACGCATTCTTGTGTGTGACCCGATAGGCCCATATTAATTGGCAGTTGATTAAATCGCTATTAAACCAACAAGTCGTAATTGGCCTCTAGCAAGGCATTACAACTACCCAATTATTATGAGTAAAGTCCAACTAGCCTAATAATAGTACATGCATTAATCCCTTTGTCACATGATATCTAGTTTGAACATAAGTCATGGTCAGCGTCATACTTATATTGTTCAAACATATGATTACTCGATCTCTAAGTAGACTGATAAAACAAATGATATTGATCACACTATCAATTCATTTGAGCACGGCCATGCATTTCTCAGTCTCCCTAATCGAGGGGTCCAAAGATATCTCTCTCAAAAGAGAGGGACAAATTCTATCTTGATTGTTCAATATCCTCTACATAATTTCTATCACATTCAATCATGACCTTTATTATTATCCAGTTACGGATAACGTTTGATCATGTCAAAATATAATAGTCCTTATGTTGGAAACTATGACAATTTCAAGTCAAAGGATTAAAACATGACTATCATGAGATTTACTTATGACGCAAATCCATGTAGTAATCTCGTGATGGGTCTATCCAATACACTGTTCTGTAACAAGTATCTATGAGATTGATTCGTATCACCGTACACATAATCATCTCATGATTATCAAATCAATACTCATACTGATTATAAATTATTTTATCTATATAACAATAATGAATCAGGGACATATATCAAAATTGTGTAACATACTAACCAACAATAATGATAATAAAACCTCTTTTATTAATAATAAATGCATAACATAAATATCCAAATCATGGCCTACGGCACATACACTAACACTATATGCTCTAGAATTAGTTGAATAACCAACAAATATGCATTCAATAGACTTTTGTTCAAACTTGTCTAGATTATCCTTAGTAATCAACACAAAACACTTACAACCAAAGACTCTAAGATAATCTACCTTTGGTTGTCTATTGTTTAATAATTTGTAAGGTGTTTTATTTAATTTCTTTCTGATTGAAAGTCTATTTGTAATATGACATACACAACTAACAGCTTCAGCCCATAAGAATTTTGGTACTTTATTTTCACATAACCTTGTCCTTGCTATTTCTTGTATAGTTCTATTTTTAAGCTTAAAAACTCTATTTAGTTGTGGTGTTCTAGGTGGTGAGAATTCATGTTTAGTTCCAAGTAATTCACAAAACTTGACTACATCTTTGTTTTAAATTCTCCACCTCTATCACTTCTAATTCACTTAACATTTTCTTTGTAAATATTTTCGAGTTGCTTGATAAGATTTTCGATTGCTAATGGAGCATTGTCTTTGTGTATTAAGAACAATGCCCATGTTATTGTGAGTAATCATCTATTATGACACACACATAGTAGTGTCCACCTAGACTTCTTGTCCTACTTGGACCAAATAAGTCTAAGTGAAGCAATTCTAGTACATGACTAGTACTCACTTCATGTTTTGGTTTTAATGTTTCTTTAATATGTTTTCCTTTAATACACGTTTCACATATTTGAAAATTATCTAAGTCTAACTTAGGCATGCCTCTAATTAAGTTCTTCTTATATAACTTTTCAATAGTTGAAATTCATATATGGCCTAGTCATCTATGCCATAAGTTTACATCTAAGTCATGTGATATTAAATATTTAACCTTAGCATCTGACATGTTATCTAAGGAAATGGTATAAATGTTGCCATCTCTATTTCCTTTTAAAACAATTTCTCCTTTTTCATTTGTTATATCACAAGAATCAGGGAGAAAAGAAACATAATAACTGGAATCTATAAGTTGCAAAATGCTTAATAATTTATAGGAAAGATTTCTTACTAACATCACATTTCGTATTTGAAATGTGTTAGGTCCCCGATCGTTCCTTTTCCAACAACTTTTTCTTTGTTGTTGCCATCGAATGTCACCTTTCATTTGAGATTAGCAGACTACTTTTGAATTGTTGTTTTTTAGCCTTACCTTGTTCATATGGTGTTGAATCTTGCTTCTTTAAGTGGTGTAGACCTCGCTTTAATAATAATTGTTGGACCGTGCATCTGCAATAAACACCACTAGAGGGGAGGTTGATTAGTGGTTAGCGAAAATTACACTACTACCCTTGATTAAAATCTCCTTTGAAAACAGAATCTGAGACCACCTCAGATTTAGAATCCGTATTTGAAAAATTCAAAATCCTTGTACACAACTCGAACAATTATGAAAATTTCCAGAACATAACTTCAATGTCTTGACAAGACTCTGTCCAAAACTCAGATAAAAATAAAATTGTTTGACCTTTCAAACAAACAAAAAGATTCAGATGGTCAATCTGGACAGAATTGAACAGAATGTTGCTGAAATTGGAAAACATGTTTCTCTTTGAATACTTAACCAAAGAGGTTGATCTTTATGTCAAAACACTCCTTATGATGCCTAGTTTATGTTTCCAAAAGGCCCTGACTTTAAAAAATTCTGGGTTAAAACAGAATTCAAGTTTTTTCAAAAACTAGTCAGATTGCAACCAGATTGGAGAAGTTAATTTGCAATGACTAAAAGACTAACTTTCCCTTGATCAAATCATATGATTCTTGTTTCAAATGAAAGATAACAGACTGAAGTATAACTCCACCAAAAATCATGAATTTTGAAAGTGTTTAGCTATTTTTTAAAACGTGAGAAGTTGTACAAAATTTGTAGTGAAAAACGGGCAGAAAACAGAAAAATGTAAAGAAGACAATAACACCAAGGATTTATTCTGGTTTGGTCAATGTGACCTACTCCAGTCCCAAGGAACACCTTTCCTTAAGTTTCACTATGGTATGAACCAAATTACAACAAGAACCAAGCTTGATCCTTGGGTAAACACCAACCCTATTCAAGACTTGGATGTACACCTCTATGCAACTCTTGGTTGCAACACCTCTATCACCTATTGATGTAGCCTTATAGATTTGGCTAATCAATCTTACAAATGAGACACAAGATACTTGTAGCTCTACAACAAATATCACAAGAACGTCCTGCCTACAAAGAATGAAACAAGAATGAAGAGAAGAAGATAGCAATACAATTCAACTTTTGCTTTCAAGTGTGTATTCTTCTTCTTCACTTTTGCCTCCTATTTATAGTGTGAAATGGCTCTTGAAGATAAGAACTCTTATGTGTCACCATCTTCATCATCAATACTTAAGTGTCTTCACTTCATTGGTTGGCCACATAAACACCTTGTACGTTTGGCAAAATGAAACAACATAATTGGTCCAACTTGGAAATCACCTTGGCCGATTTTTACACTTCATTTTGTCTAGCAAATGTTGAAGATAATGTAGTAGGATAAAATGACATAACAACTCCACTATCCCCTAAACGTTTTGCCATGAGAGTAGGCATGTGGGAGCTGAAAAATTCAAACGAAAATCAGCTCCAAAATAGCCTTGTAGCCGTTGGCTACAATTTGAAATTTTCTAGTTGGCAATTTTTGCCAACTAGCTTGTTTTTAGTTGGTCCACTTGTCATCAAGTCATAAAATGAGTACACCATCATTTCCACTTGTATATACACTTTTTGTGGCTGTATATATGTATACCAACTCAGATGTTTGAAGGAGAAGTCAACAAATAATAGTTAACAAGATTATGTCAGCATATGACACCAAAATTCTCACTTTTTCTTCTTGTATGTTGTGATCATTTTCACACCTTTAACACCTTTAATTCTCTGAAAAATTATGATTAATATCCTGAATTAACATATAGATGAAGGTCTTCAAAAAAAATGGAATGTGACATTACAACTCGTCACATATCCTGCTACTGTTGATAATATCATCAAATAGAGATATAAGATAGAGAACCACCAAATAATCTTTAAAATAATTATAAACCAGCTCCTAAATGAAGATACTAATATATCAATAGATTCTTTGAGTAAAAACACAGAAACTGTTCTCAGGGGTAAAATGACCAAAATGCCCCTGGTGAGATAAAACTCCAGAAATGACCCATATGGTCAAACATAGATAATAATAACACCTTTGTCATGATAAATAAGATGAGAATAAGTCCTTGAAATTTTTTCACCATGCCATGTTCCTACAAAACTCATATGACCAATTTTGCCTTTTTTGGTAAGTTGTAGAAACTTCTAAGGCACATTAGTCACAAAATACTATTATTATCATCAAAAACAAGTAATAAAATCACAATATGCATATATGAAACATATGTAAATGAAAACAATCATTTTGTCACTTTTTAGAAAAATTTCTCCAAAAACGCTGGACATCGATCGATTTATGTCTCAATTTTAGAGACTGATGTATAAATCGATCAATCGATGTATCTCTGGTTGAGAGATCTATGTCTCACAATGAATTTGAGTATTTTTGATTTTGTATGACATCGATTGATCGATGTAGAGATCTATGTACATCAATCTCTGACTGAGAGATCTATGTAGTGATCTATGTACACATCAATCTCTGGCTGAGAGATCGATGTCACTTTTTCATTTGTTTCAACTTTATTTCAACTTTGTGACCTTTTTATGTATTCAACACTTAAACTCATGACTTTGAAAATTATCCAAACATATTTCTTAACAAAGAAATGTTTGAGGAGTGAGGGAGATGTGTGGTGAAATGAAGGGAGAATATGGAATAAATGGAATGTGGTTGACCTTGGGGTGACTTGGATGAAATTAGGGACGGAGTGGAGGAGTAATCATTTAAGGTTATGGTTAGTGGAAGGGAAAAGAGATTGCATGAAATTCTAATGGTAGACTCTATTACATTGTGTAAGAGATGAAATAACGGGGTGGAAATAAAAAATAAATGAAAAGGAAAAATGAAAAGAATTTGGGGAAAAGGGAGGGGGTGGCCAGATGAAGGTGCAAGTGGGGGTTGAATTTCCTATTTTATCCTTTTTTAAGTGGTACTTCTTTTTTCTATTATGTAATCCTATTTAAAATTTGCACCATCTCCTATAATTTAATTAGGCTTTTACCTTATCGAGTTATTTTAATGGTTGTCCGATGTTTAATTTGAAGCACACAACATATATCATAACAAGCTACGACATTGCGATAAATTCTACCCTACGCACGTAACGAAATTCGGGGTGTAACTTTTCTCTCTCCTTATAAAAAGTTTCGGCCTCGGAACTTACGTACCTCAATCAAAGAGCTGACAGTATTGCTCCCCCATTAAACCTCATAGGCAGCAAGTACAGTCCAGACCTAACTCTCAGAACACGTGCACGTGCTGTCATGTGCCCACACGCCACAGCTAGCTGGCGTTTTCGACCATCAGAATTCTTCTCTTTCTATTTCCAATCCTATTCCACTATCAAACTGTACAAATTCCAAATTTTCCGGAGTTCAATTTCACAATTCCTACACCGAAAACCCTAATTTCTTATTCCAACAAAATCATACAAATTTAATTACAAATCTTACCAAATTCATATTCATACCACCCATCCACACCCCCTTTGGCCGAAACTTCCAATCCCCCAACACCCCAAATTTAATTCGACCAAAACACATAACAATTTATATGCATGTGCACACTTAAACATATATAAACTTGTACACACATATATTCCAATATATAAGATGCCATGTAAAAACTACACACATCCACACACACTGTCGACCGCTGCCCTCTTTTTGCAATCCAAACATTTCACTTAATATTGCACACATATAAACCATCGGCAGCCATACATACATACAAATAAATACATCAACCTATGAAAACAATTATAAGCATGCATGCTCCAAAGGTTTTTCACAGATACATAAGTTTTGCAAAACCATAGCAAATATAATTAGGTTACTTACCTTAAATCTTCTATACTATACAATATATCTCAAGCTAGGGTTTGGTTAGAGCGAAAAAATGGCCTTCTCTCTTATCCTATTTTTTGCTGGCCGAAGGTTTGAGGGGAATAGGTGGCTGCCGAAAATTTGTGTGTAGATGGGGAGGGTGGCCTGCCAAGCATATATAGATGTATTAGGGTTGATTTAGGTTAATTACGTAGGTATAGATAAGTCTTAGGAATTTTTCTAATAGATATTTACCATTTCATTCCATATTATCCCATATTCCTATTTTAAAGTTCCAATTAGTTAGGATAAGTTCCATTTTTATTTTTATTATTTCCTTTATAAAAAAAGGGATACAACACTTCTCCTCCCTTAAAAAAAGTTTAGTCTTCAAAACTTACGTACCTTAACCAAACAGGTGTGGGTACTTCCTCCGCACCTCCTCCTCGAGCTTCCAAGTCGCCTCTCGCTCGGTGTGATTCGGCCACTGGACTTTGACTTAGGGGATGACTTGTCTCATCAAAATTTGATCCTTGCGATCCACAATGCATAGCGGAGTCTCCTCATATGTCTCATCACTCCTTACCTTCAATGGTAGAGCTTTTAACACGTGAATTCAGTCAGATACATAACGTCTTACCTGCGGTACATGGAAGACATTGTTCACTTGCGACAACGCGGTGGCACTATTCGATAGACCAATGTCCTAATCTTCTCTAACACCTCATATGGACTGATGTATCTTGGGCTCAACTTACCCTTCTCGCCAAATCTCATCACTCCCTTAGTTGGAGAAACCTTAAGATACACCTTTTTTCCCACAACCAACTCTAACAGTCTCATCTTGGAATCCGCTCAACTCTTAGTGTGATCCTGAGCCACCTTGAGCCTCTTAAGAATAATCTTTATCTTCTCCAATGTTTGAGCAACCAACTCAGGTCCAGTAATAGCCTTCTCCCCAACTTTATCCCAATAAATCGGCGATCTACATTTCCTTCCATAAAGAGCTTCGAAAGACGCCATGCCGATAATGATATGATGACTGTTGTTATACGAGAATTCTATTAGCTTAACCATGCTATCCCAATTTCCCTTAAAGTCCAAGGCGCAAGCTCTTAGCATGTCCTCGAGAATATGAATCGTCCTCTCTGATTGTCCATCCATTTGCAGATGGAAAGCGGTACTCAACTTTAGCTCGATCCCCATAACTCTTTAATAGGGTGTCCATAATCGCGATGTAAACCTTGGGTCTCGGTCTGACACAATACTCACTGGAACTCCATGTAAGCTGACAGTATTATCAGCATAAAGAGTCACCAATTTCTCTAAAATCGCTTCACTCAGTACTGGTAGAAAGTGTGTGGACTTCGTCAACCGGTCTATAATCACCCAAATTACATCATTGCCGCTTCTTTTTTTAGGGAGCCCTCCAATAAAATCCATCAAAAAAATGCTCCTATTTCCACTCTGGAATCTCCAATGGCTGTAGATAACCTCTAAGACGTCGATGTTCATCTTCACTTGCTCACAAACTAAGCACCAGGCAACATACTCTGCAATCTCAAGCTTCATACCATACCACCAATAATTCTTCTTCAAGTCTTTATACATCCTTGTAGTCCGCGGGTGTATAGAAAGTTGTGCGTTGTGTGCCGCCTTCAATAGTTCTTTCTTCAAAGATTCATCATTTGGCACACATAAGCGTCCCTAAAACCAAAGGCCTCCTTATCGGACAACTGAAACCCCTCAACCTGCTCATTTCGGACCATGAAGAGTCACATCATCTTTTCGGGCATCTTTTATTCTGTCCACAAGTGTCGATGTGATAATCAATGTTGCCAATATATTCATAGTTGAGTCAACAATGTCCAAATCAAACTCTTCAATCTCTCGCTCTAGTGGGGTCTGTTAGAGTGACTCGATTTCCAACTCAATGCATCTGTCACTCTATTTGAGTTCTCCGGATCATAACTGATGGTTAAATCATAATCCTTTATCAGCTCCAACCATCCCCTTTGCCTCATATTCAGCTCCTTCTGTGTGAATAAGTACTTAAGGCTCTTATGATTCGTAAAGACCTCGCACTTCTCCCTATACAAATAATGCTACCATATCTTCAATGCAAACACAACTACAACACGTTCTAAGTCCTGTGTGGGGTAGTTCTGCTCATATGGCTTCAACTGTCTCGATGCGTAAGCAATAACTCTTTCTCCTGACATCAACACGCATCCTACAATTAAAGTGTTAGGCTAGAGTTTATATGTACACAATCATAAATTGAAAATTTATATACATATATCTAGCCTATTTATTGAGGCTTTGCTGTAGATTACAAACCCTTCAGTGCCGGAAGGTTGTGCCAAGACTGGTGCAGTGGTCAACCTCCTCTTCAATTCAGCAAAACTTTTCTCACACTCGGAGGTCCACTCGAACTTAGTCTTCTTCTACATTAGTCGACTTAACGGAACTGTGATCCTCAAAAATCCCTCCATGAACTTGCGATAATATCCAGCAAGACCAATAAAACTTTGCACCTTAGTAACATTTGTGGGTCGAGGCCACTCCGTAATCGTCTCAATCTTCTTCGGGTCCACAACAGTGCCTTTCTTCAAAATCACATGACCTAAGAAGGTCACACTCCTCAACCAGAACTCGCACTTATTGAACTTTGCGTACAACTTCTTCTTCCTGAGAATCTCGAACACCTTTTGCAAATTTTTAGCATGCGTATTCTTCCGGCAAATACACCAACTGCTCCCTGAGCATGGTGTTCATCAAATCCATAAATTCCGCAGGTGCATTCGTTAATCCAAAGGACATCACGAGAAAGGAAGATCACTTTTTAGATTTTGCAATAGTTTGTAGACTTATAGTGACTGATACATGTTTCTAAAAAAGAGATGAACATTTGATTACATTTAAAAATAGACGAAATAAGTATTACGACCCGCATCTCCAGGCTAGGAAACAAAGAGAATAGAGAGGAATTAAAGAAGAAATTAATCACGATCGTTTTACCGCATTTGATTTTCTACATAGGTTAAACTAAATTTAAAAACTACTACGGGTTAAGTGTAAGACTTAAAGGTACAAGTTTTATTTAAGGATTGAATAAGGAAAAAAGGAAAATACTACACAAGGAAGGTTAAAAGTAATAGAATATTACCCACTTGCACCATTATCCCCACCATCTGGCCACCTTTTTTATTTATCTCTAAGATTTTCCCTTCTCTTTTACTCTCTCTTTCTTTTCCATCATTTCAAATTTTACATAATGTAAGAATGCAACTCTATTCTTTCCACCATTCTTCCAATCCAAGAAGGAAACACAATCATGTATTCCATTACCTATAATTTCGGCCGATTAAGGAACAAGACATGAAGAAATTCTTTTTCTAATCAACTTCCTCCAAATGCTTTTCTTAATAAGGTAGTACAATCATTTCAAGTCTTACAACATGAAAGACCATCAACCTATCACCTTGCATGCAAACACTTTTTCTCCTTACTTCTAGTTTCTTCTCCTACTCGGCCAACCCCTTGAATTTTCTAAAGATTAATTTCCTTAATTTATCATCATGATACACTCTTCCTTTCATTACATTCAAAAATGGACCAAATAAGTTACATATATACTATTTCATGACTCGTATGAGAGGTAGAAGAGCTTGTAACAACTACAAGCTGATCCAAGAGAAACTTTAACAATGCAGAACCATCTTGTAGTGTTGGGTGTCCGTATGAGACATAGATGATTGAGAAAACAAAGTCTTATAGAAACCAAGATAAAATAGTAGAACTTGAAGGAAGCTAAGCAAGTAGAGTTTAGAAAAACAGTATTAGAGCATGAAAGTTTAAGAAATTCGTGCAGTGATGCAAATGAATTGTGGGAGGATCTAGCAGTAAAGATAAAGAAAATAGTAAGAAATTTACTTGACGAGTCAAAACGTCGAGCACCTGCAAATAAAAAATCTTGGTGGTGGAAAAAAGAAATGCAAGACAAAATAAAAGCCGAGAGAACTAGTTATAAGGCACCTTAACGTTGTAGGGATTAAGAATATTAGGGAAAATATAGGTTGGTTAAGAAAGAAGCTAAGCAGGCTGTAAGTGAATCCAAATCAAAGGCGTTTGAAGATTTTTATAAGCATTTGGACACAAATGAAGGTGAAATAGATGTGTATAAAATTGTTAGAGCGAGAGAAAGGTAGAAAAGAGATTTGACTCAAGTTAAATACATTAAAGACAAGGATAACAGGACCTTATTAGAGAAAAAGGCAATGCAAGATAGATGGAGAAGATATTTTAGAAAACTTTTTAATGAATCAGTGTAAGATAAACTCGTATTGAGTGAGTTACGCAACTCCAGAGATGATAGAAGCTAAATGTATAGTGGAAGAATCTGATCGTCAGAAGTACATGATGATTTACAAATGATGAAAGATGGTAAAACAATTGGACATGACGGTATTCTAATTGAGGCTTGGAAATTCCTAGGGAAAGAAGGTATCATGTGGCTCGCAGATCCTTTAAACAAGGCTGTGAAGACTGGTAAGATGTCTGGCAAGTGGAGAAAAAGCATTTTAGTACCTTTTTATAAAAACAAAGAAGATATACAAGATTGTGCATTAAAGGAATTAAATAAAATGAATACACAAAGAATCTCTGGGAGCGAATGATTGTGAAAAGACTTTGCAAAAAGGTTAATGTATTTAAAAATCAGTTTGGATTTATGACAGATATGTCAACAATGGATGCATGTCTTTTGTTGACTTAGAAAAGATATTGTAGAAATAAGAGGGTTTGAGTTATTTCAAAATAAGAATGCATATATATATATATATATATATATATATATATATATAAACGTGCATAAATGTGTACATGTGTGCATGATAACTTGCCATTACTAGCCTTATTTAGCTTATATATTATGTTGCCGTACTAACGAGCCATGAAGCATTAAAGCTTACATCATATGGCAAACATTTGTTGTGTTTATACTATTTTCAGGTGCCACCATTAATGAACTAAATTAGTTCATTAAGTGAAGTACTTAGTTTAATAAACTAAGTAGTTCATTAAAGGAAGATTCATTTGCAAAATGCTCAAAGGCAACAAGGCTAAAGAAGGAAAGTCTTCTCCTCCTCTCCATCTTAAATGAACACGCCATATATATATAAATACACTATATATTTTCAGATTTTTTAAATAAAGGCACATACACATGTATTCCAACGTACTACCGACACGTTATATATCTTACGTACGTATGTTAACGTCACACCACTATAATTAACTCATATTTATGAGTATATTCAGGTCTTATATCATATGATATAAGATATGGTGATGACAAATTAAATACGACACGATAAAAGGTTCTAAACCGAAATTTGTCCTATCGGACGAATACAGAAACTTCGCCAATGTGTCACGTACTTGCCATAAATAAATGGCCAGCCCATATACATCAAAATATGATGTAAATTCCGTGAACATGACATGATAATCAGCCAAAAATACTTTCCATGTTGGCACACACAAATTACTCCACATTAAGGGCAAAATGTGAAGATTCCAAGTTTAATTTTGTCACATGTTAATGGTACCACTTTAAACCAGCCAAGTGCTGAGATTTAAAGTATATATTATATATATTATGTATAACATAATATATATATCATGTGCAAAATTTGGAATTTAAATTAGAGAAAAATCGGGTAATCAATAAATATCGAAAATTCGATTTTCTACGCACATAACATGGAACGTTTTTCTTGTACATCATGTGACACGTACCTAGACACTTTTTAAATATGATATACATCTTAAAGTGTTCTAGAAAATTAAATTAAGGGCTGATTGGAATATTACATGTGTGTATTATTAAATGTGCACTATTTTACAAAGTTAGCAAAAATGAAATTCAGCACATGCATATACATGTATACACGCCCCTACAGCTGAGATGGAGCATATGAGGAGCCTTGTTGGCATATTGATTGGTCAAGAATCAATCATACATTATTGGTGACATAAAGGAAGGAGCTACACAAGGTAATACTTCAAAATCTTGTCACAATTGTGACACATGCTGAAAATTCAGCATGTGTGCTAATGGGTGGCGTTTTTAAGGTCATTATGAGACATATTTTACTTCTTGATTAAGGTGGATTGATTGGAAGAGGATATGGTAAGGTTTTGAATAATATTTAAAACAAATAAATGGTGATATTTAGCATATCACACATGCTGAAAATTTTTCAGCATGTGTACATGTTGTGGCCGAACATGATGAGCTTTTTGTGTCCAAGTTCATGTCTCAATTGATAGCAAGACTTACCATGTATTGTTGATTCATTTTTAATGAGAAAAATCAAAGTAAATTGGGAATTATCTTGAATAAAATTAAATGGTGCACATGCTGAAAATTCAGCATGGCAAGATGACTATATGGCCGAAATTATGCCCTGTTTGGGAAGGATTTGTTGGTCTTGCAATTTATGGTGTATCTCTTGACTTATGGTATGATTTTATGATTGATATTGGCACATGTTTAAAGTGTTGATCTCAGATTTTTTCCATGTCATCATGTTGACAACATTGAGCCAATAAAGAGGTGCCAAGTAAGCAAAGACTAAATGATGATCCAATAGAATGATGCCAAGCAAGCAAGGCATTGTCACAATGATGTCTTACACTCTCTCAAGCACTCAAAATAAAATTTTCAAGAGGGAAGACAAGAGAAGGGGGGACGGCTGCCACAATTAAAAAGAAGAAGAGGAGAGCAAAACAAAAACAACAACAAGAATTGCATTCCAAAGAGATCAAATAGCCAAGCTCTTCTTCTCCTACATCTTTTTTCTTTCTCTTCTCTTATAAAGCCTATTGTTTTTGATATCTTTCAATCTTGAATAGGCTTGAGATAAACCACCATTCATATATCTTTGTAAAAGATTGATCAAGGTGTGATCAATCTTCATCCTAGCAAGGTGGTGGTGTTCGTGAGGATTGTACTTACAATACAAGGTTTGTAAAGGGTTGGAGTTAGGTGTAACTCTATCAACCCTGCGGTAAGGTGTACTGCGTGTGTGTGATTAGTGTGAACCAATGAAGGTGTTCCTTGAAGACTGGAGTAGGTTGTTTGTAACCGCACAAGTATAAAATTCTTGGTGCCATTTACTTTCTGCATTTACGTTTCAGTTACTGCACTATTTATCCTTCTTGTTTGCATCTGTAAAAACAGTAAACGATTTTCAAAAATTATGAAAATTTTCAAAAACATACTTACACGTTCTAGGGTTAATTTGGCACAAGTTTCAACCCTTTTGGATAAGTATAAGTCAATCAAACATCAAAAGTTCTGAGACTAGTGCAGTCTGATTTTCAGACTTGTAAAGGTTGAGACCTTGATTATATTTGACCTACTTACCAAAAGCATTTTTCAAAACTGTTTCAACCCATTTAAATATAGTATATAAGGAGTTAGTGGTCAAATTTTCAGAGCATTTGGACGTTCACACAAATAGAAATTAATTTTTCAAAACCATCTACCGTTTCTGGCAGATTTGCACAATCTGAGTATCAACGGTTTTTGAAGGGGTTAAAGGTTGAATTTTAATTTGAAATTTTTAGGGGACCCTCATAACATCTGAGGCTAAGTTCTCTCAAAATTTCATAATTTTTGGAGACCTCTAACCTAGTTTTAAAAACGTTTTAAAACAGGTCCTGAAAACAGAATCTGTTTTCAGAACTTGAATTGGTTAGGTTTAAAGAAATTTTAAAAACCATATTTTCCGCACCATCTATTCAACCCCCCCCTTCTAGTGGTGCCTTGCAGATCCTACAAGTGGTATCAGAGCGCAGGAATACTCACTACAAGGAATCCAACGATTCAGTGAGATGGCATCCACAAATCTCAAAACCGAGCAAGAAGGTATGTCGAGCCAAAGGCCTCCACTTTTTGACGGTGAGTCATTTATTCAGTGGAAACTTAGGATGAAGCTTTTTCTTATGGCTATAGATATAGATCTTTGGTCAATCTTTGAAGATGGTCCTTATGTCCCATCTAATGTATCCACTGTAGACGGAGTTACTTTAGAAGTTATTAAAACTAGACAAGAATATACGAGTGATGATAAAAAGAAACTTAGTATGAATGCTAGGGCTATGCAATTGCTTTTAAACGAATTAAGTAAAAGTGAGTCTAGTTATGTATCAAACTGTTCGAGTGCACAAGAAATGTGGAGGATACTAGAAATGAAACACGAAGGCACGAGTCAAGTAAAAGAGTCAAAAATTAATATGCTTATGTCCACTCTCGAGTCCTTTAAATTGTTGCCTAATGAGTCTATTGTAGATATGGATCTTCGTTTGACTAACATCTACAACTCTCTTGAGTCTCTTGGTAAGGCTTTTACTACGCAGGAAAAGGTACAGAAAGTCCTACGAAGACTTCCTTCTGAATGGGATCCTAAAGTGACTGCGATAGAGGAAAGCAAGGAGACTAAATCAATAAAGATGGAAGAACTAATTGGCTCACTCAAAGTCTATGAAAACAAACTTACTATTCGGAAATCGGAATCATCTAAACAAGGTAAAACCATTGCTTTTAAATCAAATGAATACGTCTTCCCTCCCTCCGATCACGTAGATGATAGTGATTCCGAATCGGATAATGATGACTTAATCCTATTGGCTAAAGGACTAAGAAGATTCATGAGAAAGTCATTTAGAAATAAAAACAAGGGCACTACATCTAAGAGAAATAAAAACAAATCAAATGATAAAGACATTAAATGTTATGAATGCGGCAAACTCGGACACTTATCATATGACTGCCCAAACAAAGAAAAGCAAACTAATAAGTACCCTGACAAGGAGCGGAACAAAAATAGACTCGTCTCAGATCCTAAACAAAGGAAACGTGCACTAAAGGCCTCCACATGGAGTGATTCATCAGACTCTGAAACTGAGACCGAAGAGGAGACCGCTCAAGTATGCTTTGCCTCGAAAGCATCTAACGAGGTATCATCTGATTCTGACTCTGACTCTGAACCTTCTTATGATGATCTTTTTAGTCAGTATCTAGAACTGCATAAATTCACTAAGACTCTCGCTAAAGAAAAGAAATGTTTAATTGAAGACAAGAAACTGTTAGAATCTTCTAACGAGAATCTTGTCGCTCAATTAAGCGATTCAAAGAAAGAGTCTTCATGTGTCATCACTGCATTAAAAACCGAGATTTCATCATTAACTACTCAAAATAATGAAATGAAATCTGAGATTTCAAATTTGAAATCAAGGAATACAGATTTAGAGAAAATGATGAAACAATTTGATACAGGGTCAAACATGCTGCATCCCATCATATTATCACAAAAGCATGACAGTGACAAAACTGGATTGGGATACGTTGATACTAACGAAGTATCAACCAAACCAACCAAGTTTCTTGTGTCTAAGAAAGTAGACACTCCTAAGCCGCAAGTGGCGTCTAAGATGACGCAAAAAGTGCCCCCTTCCTCACGCCCCACTCCTTCATATCATGTGAAATATAACGTTGTACCATACAGATTTGAAAAGAGAAGAACAATGCATACACGAAATACATATCATCCACGCACTATGCACACACACACAAGGACATATCAAAAGCGTCCTTCATTCAATGAGTATAGAGGAGTCCTTGGGCAAAGACCCAAAGTACATGCACCACATGGATATTATATCGCACCTTTATCTACACTCTTGCCATTTGATAGACCGACAAGGATCACCCAAGTATGGGTACCGAAAGGTACCTTTACCAAAAGGTGATTAACTAACTCGAAAGGACCCAAAATTAAAAGGGTACCTAAATCACCTTTTCACATTGCAGGGAGACCACTCATCGAAAGACACATCAATAAAGTTGGTTCCTTGATAGTGGTTGCTCGAGGCACATGACGGGTGACCCGAGCCTGTTCTCCAAATTAAAGAAGGTCACAAAAGGCGGATCCGTGACCTTTGGAGACAACAATGAAGGCAAGATCATTGGAAAAGGTACGATTGGCAATCCGAACACACTCCAAATCTCCAACGTATTTTTGGTAAGCAACTTATCTTACAATCTTCTTAGTATTTCTCAATTTGTTGACAATAGTTTCAATGTATGCTTTACTCATCCTTATTGCAACATAATAGATAAAAATGGAGAAACCGTTTTAAAAGGAAAACGAGAAGGCAATATTTTTACGCTATCTATGGATAATGTAGTAGACGCTAAAGTTAAGTGTTTTATGTCAAATGAACCCAATGTGAATTTATGGCATAGACGTTTAGGACACATAGGTATTTCCACACTAGAAAAATTGCAACGAAAGAACCTAGTACGGGGATTGCCTACGCTTGATTTAGACAACTTTCAGTTGTGTGAATCTTGCATAAAAGGCAAACAAACACATGAGTCACTTAAGCCGAAAAATGAAATAAGCACGACTAGAATACTAGAACTATTGCATATCGATTTGTTTGGTCCTAGTCGCACTACAAGCCTTGGTGGGCGTCACTATGCATGCGTGATTGTTGATGACTTTTCTCGTTATACTTGGACTTTATTTCTTGCACATAAGGATGATAGCGCCGTAGAGATTGCTAAATTAATTAAACAACTCGAAAATCAATACGATGTAAATGTGAAGAGAATAAGAAGCGATAGAGGCGGTGAGTCTAAAAATAAAGAGATGATTTCGTTTTGTGAAGAAAAAGGAATTAAACATGAGTTTTCGCCACCTAGAACTCCACAATTAAATGGAGTAGTAGAAAGAAAAAATCGCACACTACAAGAAATCGCTAGAACCATGCTTTGCGAAAATAAATTGCCTAGATTTCTATGGGCGGAAGCCGTAAATTGTGCATGCTATATTGTAAATCGCCTACCTATAAGAAAGAAATTAAACAAGACGCCTTACGAAATTTTGAATGATCGCATGCCTAAGATTGACTATTTTCGTGTGTTTGGATGCAAATGTTTTGTCTTGAATACAAAAGATAATTTAGATAAATTTGAATCCAAATCAATTGAGTGCATTTTTGTTGGATATTCTATAAATTCAAAGGCGTATAGATGTTATGATCCTCTCACTAGACAAATTATAGAATCTATTCATGTTAAATTCAATGAATTTGGTGAGATTGATAAAGATAAGGAATACGACGATGATTTTGAATTGAAACCCGTTTTGAATGAAGATAATGATTCTTTTGATATGCACGATATGAATGAGACACTAGAAATGCATGATCATATAGAAATGCATGATAACATAGAAAATAATCAACCAAGATGGCATAGAGATCACCCACATGATCTCATCATAGGCGACCTCACTCACGGTGTGCGACCACGTAGAAGAATCACTTCGGATGAAATAAATGAATTTCATACTATGATTTCTGAAATTGAGCCCAAAAATGTGCATGATGCTTTGAGTGATTCTTCTTGGATTGATGCTATGCATGACGAACTTAATCAATTTGTTAGAAATGATGTATGGGATTTAGTTCCACGACCACAAGATAAGACTATTATAGGCACAAAGTGGGTATTTAGGAATAAAATGAATGAAGAAGGAAAGGTTGTTAGAAATAAAGCGAGACTTGTTGCACAAGGATATAATCAAGAAGAAGGAATTGACTATGATGAAACATTCGCACCCGTAGCACGTTTAGAAGCTATAGGACTCTTACTTGCTATCGCTTGCATGAAAGATTTTAAATTATATCAAATGGATGTAAAAAGTGCTTTCCTAAACGGATTCATACAAGAAGAAGTATACGTGAAGCAACCACCCGGTTTTGAAGATTTGAAACATCCAGATCACATGTACAAACTAAAGAAGGCACTATATGGCCTAAAGCAAGCACCGAGAGCATGGTATGATCGTTTTGCTACTTTCCTTTTAGAAAATAATTTTAAACGCGGTACTATAGATAGTACACTATTTTTGAAACAAGAAAAATCAGATTTACTTATTATTCAAATCTACGTAGATGACATTATTTTCGGTTCTACCTCACATAGACTTGTTAAAGATTTTGAAAATTGTATGAAAGCTGAATTTGAAATGTCTATGGTTGGTGAACTTAATTATTTTCTTGGCTTGCAAATTAAGCAAACGAGTAAAGGAATTCATATAAGCCAAGCTAAGTATGTAAATGACATGATCAAAAAGTATAATTTTGAAAATTTGAAACCCTCCCCCACGCCTATGAGTGTCACTACTAAATTAGACAAAGACGAACATGGTAAAGACGTTGATAATGGATTATATCGATCTATGATAGGTTCTTTGCTATATTTAACTGCTAGTAGGCCTGACATCATGTTTAACGTATGCATGTGTGCTCGTTTTCAAAGTCAACCTAAGGTGTCACACTTAAATGCAGTAAAAAGAATATTTCGTTATATTAAGCACACGCCCACCTTAGGTATTTGGTACGATAAGGATTCTACATTTGACTTACATGCTTATACTGATGCAGATTATGGTGGCTGCAAAATAGATAGAAAAAGCACGAGCGGAACCTGCCAATTTATAGGAAGCTCCCTTATTTCATGGTTTTCCAAAAAGCAAGCAAGTGTTGCTTTGTCCACTACTGAGGCAGAGTACATGGCTCTTAGCCTTTGTTGCACACAGTTGTTGTGGATAAAACAACAACTTTCGGACATTGGAATTACCGTAAATAAAATTTCTATATATTGTGATAGTATGAGTGCAATAAATTTGTCTAAGAATCCCGTGTTACACTCTAAGGCTAAGCATATAGAAGTTCGCTATCACTTTCTTCGTGATCACGTTAACAATGGTAATATTGTCATAGATCACGTACGCACAGAATCACAAGTAGCGGATATATTTACAAAGGCCTTAAATCAAGCCACATATGCATCTCTTCGTTCTAAATTAGGCATGATTCCCGCTGATATGATTTGATTTGATATTATCTGATTTACTTTCCTTTTTGACAGGAATCTTTTGATTAACTTTCCAAAATAAAGGGGGAGAGAGAAGCATGATTTAAGGGGGAGAGAGACACTGATTGATCTTAATTGATCTTAATTGCAAAAATCAAGGGGGAGCCGGATTTGAAATTCGAAATTCAAATTTCAAATCTGTGCATAGTTCAAGGGGGAGAGATAGCATTTAAATCATGTATACAAGTTATTTTGAAAATCATCAAAAGGGGGAGATTGTAGAAATAAGAGGGTTTGAGTGATTTCAAAATAAGCAATTTGAATGCATATATATATATATATATATATATATATATAAACGTGCATAAATGTGTACATGTGTGCATGATAACTTGCCATTACTTGCCTTATTTAGCTTATATATTATGTTGCCGTACTAACGAGCCATGAAGCATTAAAGCTTACATCATATGGCAAACATTTGTTGTGTTTATACTATTTTCAGGTGCCACCATTAATGAACTAAATTAGTTCATTAAGTGAAGTACTTAGTTTAATAAACTAAGTAGTTCATTAAAGGAAGATTCATTTGCAAAATGCTCAAAGGCAACAAGGCTAAAGAAGGAAAGTCTTCTCCTCCTCTCCATCTTAAATGAACATGCCATATATATATAAATACACTATATATTTTCAAATTTTTTAAATAAAGGCACATACACATGTATTCCAACGTACTACCGACACGTTATATATCTTACGTACGTACGTTAACGTCACACCACTATACTTAACTCATATTTATGAGTATATTCAGGTCTTATATCATATGATATAAGATATGGTGATGACAAATTAAATACGACACGATAAAAGGTTCTAAACCGAAATTTGTCGTATCGGGCGAATACAGAAACTTTGCCAACGTGTCACGTACTTGCCATAAATAAATGGCCAGCCTATATACATCAAAATATGATGTAAATTTCGTGCACATGACATGATAATCCGCCAAAAATACTTTCCATGTTGGCACACACAAATTACTCCAAATTAAGGCCAAAATGTGAAGATTCCAAGTTTAATTTTGTCAAATGTTAATGGTACCACTTTAAACCAGCCAAGTGCTGAGATTTAAAGTATATATTATATATATTATGTATAACATAATATATATATCATGTGCAAAAGTTGGAATTTAAATTAGAGAAAAATCGGGTAATCGATAAATATCGAAAATTCTGTTTTCTACGCACATAACATGGAACGTTTTTCTTGTACATCATGTGACACGTACCTAGACACTTTTTACATATGATATACATCTTAAAGTGTTATAGAAAATTAAATTCAGGGCTGATTGGAATATTACATGTGTGTATTATTAAATGTGCACTATTTTACAAAGTTAGCAAAAATGAAATTCAGCACATGCATATACATGTATACACGCCCCTACAGCTGAGATGGAGCATATGAGGAGCCTTGTTGGCATATTGATTGGTCAAGAATCAATCATACATTATTGGTGACATAAAGGAAGGAGCTACACAAGGTAATACTTCAAAATCTTGTCACAATTGTGACACATGCTGAAAATTCAGCATGTGTGTTAATGGGTGGCATTTTTAAGGTCATTATGAGACATATTTTACTTCTTGATTAAGGTGGATTGATTGGAAGAGGATATGGTAAGGTTTTGAATAATATTTAAAACAAATAAATGGTGATATTTAGCATATCACACATGCTGAAAATTTTTCAGCATGTGTACATGTTGTGGCCGAACATGATGAGCTTTTTGTGTCCAAGTTCATGTCTCAATTGATAGCAAGACTTACCATGTATTGTTGATTCATTTTTAATGAGAAAAATCAAAGTAAATTGGGAATTATCTTGAATAAAATTAAATGGTGCACATGCTGAAAATTCAGCATGGCAAGATGACTATATGGCTGAAATTATGCCCTGTTTGGGAAGGATTTATTGGTCTTGCAATTTATGGTGTATCTCTTGACTTATGGTATGATTTTATGATTGATATTGGCACATGTTTAAAGTGTTGATCTCAGATTTTTTCCATGTCATCATGTTGACAACATTGAGCCAATAAAAAGGTGCCAAGTAAGCAAAGACTAAATGATGATCCAATAGAATGATGCCAAGCAAGCAAGGCATTGTCACAATGATGTCTTACACTCTCTCAAGCACTCAAAAGAAAATTTTCAAGAGGGAAGACAAGAGAAGGGGGGACGTCTGCCACAATTAAAAAGAAGAAGAGGAGAGCAAAACAAAAACAACAACAAGAATTGCATTCCAAAGAGATCAAATAGCCAAGCTCTTCTTCTCCTACATCTTTTTTCTTTCTCTTCTCTTATAAAGCCTATTGTTTTTGATATCTTTCAATCTTGAATAGGCTTGAGATAAACCACCATTCATATATCTTTGTAAAAGATTGATCAAGGTGTGATCAATCTTCATCCTAGCAAGGTGGTGGTGTTCGTGAGGATTGTACTTACAATACAAGGTTTGTAAAGGGTTGGAGTTAGGTGTAACTCTATCAACCCTGCGGTAAGGTGTACTGCGTGTGTGTGATTAGTGTGAACCAATGAAGGTGTTCCTTGAAGACTGGAGTAGGTTGTTTGTAACCGCACAAGTATAAAATTCTTGGTGCCATTTACTTTCTGCATTTACGTTTCAGTTACTGCACTATTTATCCTTCTTGTTTGCATCCGTAAAAATAGTAAACGATTTTCAAAAATTACGAAAATTTTCAAAAACATACTTACACGTTCTAGGGTTAATTTGGCACAAGTTTCAACCCTTTTGGATAAGTATAAGTCAATCAAACATCAAAAGTTCTGAGACTAGTGCAGTCTGATTTTCAGACTTGTAAAGGTTGAGACTTTGATTATATTTGACCTACTTACCAAAAGCATTTTTCAAAACTGTTTCAACCCATTTAAATATAGTATATAAGGAGTTAGTGGTCAAATTTTCAGAGCATTTGGACGTTCACACAAATAGAAATTAATTTTTCAAAACCATCTACCGTTTTCTTGCAGATTTGCACAATCTGAGTATCAACGGTTTTTGAAGGAGTTAAAGGTTGAATTTTAATTTGAAATATTTAGGGGACCCTGATAACATCTGAGGCTAAGTTCTCTCAAAATTTCATAATTTTTGGAGACCTCTAACCTAGTTTTAAAAACGTTTTAAAACAGGTCCTGAAAACAGAATCTGTTTTCATAACTTGAATTGGTTAGGTTTAAAGAAATTTTAAAAACCATATTTTCCGCACCATCTATTCAACCCCCCCCCCCTTCTAGTGGTGTCTTGCAGATCCTACAGATATATGATAAAGTCTCCTTAGAGATCCTAGAGAGTGCTTGAAAGAAAGGTCTTAGATTAGCATATATAGAAATTACTAAAGACATATATGAGAATACAATGACAAGTGCAAGAACTCTAGGCGGCCTAAGCCGAGAGTTCCCTATTACAGTGGGTTTACACCAAAGATCGGCATTAAGTGCATATTTATTTACATTAGCTATATATAAGCTAACTCGGCAAATTTAAGACAGAGTTCCATGGAGCATGTTATTTGCAAATGATATTATGCCAGTAGATAAGTCTAGTGAAGGAGTCAACACTAAGTTGGAATGTTGATGGGAGACATGAGTGCTAAAGTGTTAAGAAAAAGTGTTTGAGTGGTTCACAAAAATGCATGATTTAAATAACGTGTGCTAAAAAAATGCATGACACATTTTATGACTTGACACATTTTTGCAACAAGCCTGCCTTATATAGTTTATATATAATGTTGCCGTACTAACAAGCAATGAAGCTTTAAAGCTTATGTCAAATGACAAACATTTGTTGTGTTTGAACTATTTTCAGGTGCCACCATTAATGAACTAAACTAGTTCATTAAGTGAAGTACTTACTTAAATGAACTAAGTAGTTCATTAAATGGAGATATATTTGGAAAAGGCATGAAGACAACAAATTGAAGAATGGAAAGTTCTCTCCCATCTCTTATCACACGTTTATATATATATATATATATAAAGAAATAAAAGAAATAAAAATAGAATTAAAAGAGTTAAAAAATAAACAAAAGCAAGATTCAGAAGTTATGAAATTAATACTTACAAAATTACAGACTGCAGAAGAGTCTGATCAATCTTCAGAAACAGAACCAGTAAATATAGATCTTTTATATTATCTTTTATATAATTAAAAGATATATAAAACTGAATGAGCTGTCGGTAGATCTGAACCGTTTGGCTCTGATACCACCACAAACAGGAATATAAACTACCGACACTAAAAGATAATAATAATTAACAAAAATAACAAAGCAAGAATGTAAACAAAAGTAAAAACTGTAAGTAAAACAAAATGTAAAAACAGTAAGTAAAACAAAATTAAATGAACAGAATTTAAATGGGGGTGATTAAACTCCCCAAGAATATAAATAAAAACAGTAAGTAAAAAGGGAGAGGGAATAAGATTAGACGGAACTAATTCCAGCCAGTCATAATAATATATATATATATATATATATATATATATATATATATATATATATATAAAGAACAGTAAATAAAAAGGGAGAGGGAATTAGGTTAGGCGGAACTAATTTCAGCCAGTCATAATAATATAATTATATATATAAACAATATTAATAACAATAATTAGGCGGTATATACCAACCCAATTATATAAATATATAATACATAAAACAAAGAAATAAAATTAAAAACAGTATATTAAAGAACTCAAAAAGTAAAAGAATTCAAATCATACCATATATTTATTTCTTGAAAAATATTGGAGATACAACTATTGTTTGAAGATTGGAGATCTTCAGGGATATTGGTTTCAAATGGCTTATTCAAAGATATTCAAGAACAAATAAAGTGTTCTTGGTATGAGATAGTATGGGAGAAAGGTTGGAAGTATCTTGGATGGAAATGGAAAGTGGGAATTATGAGAGAGCGAAAATGTAAGTAATATGGTAGAAAAACTTGTGTCCTTTCAAGTTAGCATACCCTCTCCTTTTATAGGAATTTTGAGGGGAATATGGCCAAAATAATGGTCCCTCTACTATAACTTTCTTGGTCATTTCCGCACAAATATTTTAATAATTTTTTTTTAATTTTTTTTATTTTTTTAATTTTTTTAATTTTTTTTAACTTGCGTGGATATTTCCGCAATTTTTTTTTTGCATGTTATATCAACTATTACATCATTGAAATATTGCATCAATTCAAATATTACAAATATGAAATTATTACAAATATTACAAATGATCAACTTATTCTATCAAATCAACGTCTTCATCCACTGCATTCGTCGATCCTGAAGATGATGAAGGTTTTGCTTCTTGCAATAAAGGAGCAAATTTCATCAAAATATTTTGCATTTCTTTAGGGTCTTTCGCCACTGCCAGCTGAGATTGCATCCTTGATTTGTGTAATAAAAATTGTTCATGTCCGGGCTTCACCGGTGCTGTTATTGTTTTTCTGCTATCTGCAATTTGTTTTTGTGCATTCTATATTTTTATTTGTTCCATTACTTTGTGAGGGTAAATGGATTCTAGAATATTGAATGCTGTCCACCATTTGATATAAAATTTTCTTTTTATCAAGGGTACTTTTATATTTGGAGTATATTTTGCTCTCCATTGGAATACCCATGGTAAATAGAACTTCATATGAAATATCATCATTTCCGAAAATATCTTATCTTCATCTGTGGGAGAATACATCTTTGTAAATACTTGTAGTGATGGTCTCACTACATCATTTAAATATTCTGCACAGGAGCCAAAATGATCCCACCATGCTGCGAACCAATATGGAATATTCTTCGTCGTTATTCTTTTGGTATCAAAAAATACTAACCAGGTGTGTGAACCCCTGGAGTTTTGAAAATATAGGGAATTATACCAAGCTTGTTGGTAATCCCAATAATTAAAAGAGACATTTGAAAATAAATTTGAATTATATCCTGCAGGAAAATCAATTTCCTCGGATAAAGATCCAAATTGTTTTTGCCATTGCTCCGGTGTCATTATAGGCACTATTTTAAAGTTGGAGAAGGCATACTCTATATTATCTTTATTAAAATGATGTTTTATTTCAACAGAGTTTGTCATTATCAGCAGATGTTGATAATATTCTGTAGTTTTTGTAATATTCCATGATTTATAGAAAAAATCTTTTCCAAAATAATTTTGTAAAGAAATTAATGGATTTTTATCATAATATGATTTTTCTATAGTAGTAATATATTGATAAAAAGACTTTTCCACAAATTGGGTTGTCTGCACGGCCTTTTTATATGTGGGCCTTTTGCTGGTAATTTCTGTGGATTGGGGTTTGAAAACTTTATTGGTTTTTTGGGTTATTGAAGTAGTTGGCTGATGTTTTGATATTGCTGATGAAGTCTCTGCTATTTCTGTAGATTTTGGAATATTGAATTTTTCAAGCAATGCTTGAAATTCAGAACTATTGGATAGGCTTTTAATAATGGATATTGGTGTTTTATTTGGAGATATTTGGATATTGGAACTGCGGCTATTGGGGTTTTTTGAAGAAGTTCTTCCTCTTCTTCAACTTTATCTGCCCACGTTTTCCGTGGGATATTATTGTCATTATCCGCCGGTAGCTTTCCTTTGTCTTTGGACTTCCTCGGCATTATGTCTGTTTTGGAGGAATTCTCTGGCCAGAAAGTCTGGAACAAAATTTGTATCTCCTTTTATATATTCAATATCAAAATCATAAATATTTAATAAAGCTTGCCATCTAGCAAATATTTGTTTTGAAGCTAATTTTTTAACATCTTTTTGCAAAATTTCTTTCGCAGATTTGCAATCAATACGTAAAAGAAATTTTTTATTTAATAAATCACTTTGAAATTTATTAATACATAATACGATACTCAAAATTTATTTTTTAATAGTATAATATCATTTTTGGGTATCATTCCAATGACCAGAAGCATATTGAACTATAGACTCTTTCCCATTTTGTAATTGTTTTAATATTCCACTATATCCTATATGAGAAGCATCTGTTTCAACTATTTTAAATAAATCTGGATCTGCTATATATAAGCAGGGTATATCAGATACTAGACTTTTTATTTTCTTAACCACTGAAGTATGTTCTTCAGTCCATATTGGTGGATTTTTCTTTAATCTATTATGTAATGGTTTTGCAATTATTATTATATTTGGAATAAAATCAACAACATAATTTAAAGATCCAAGAAATCTTTGTAATTGATTTTTATCCAATATTTTATTTGGAAATTTGGATGCAAATTCTAAAGATCGTTCTATTGGTAAAATTGTTCCTTGAGTCAGATGATGACCCAAGAATCTTATTTTAGTCTGAAATTAAGACATTTTAGATTTAGATAATACTAAACCATTTTTCTTTGCTATATAAAAGAAGGTTTTTAAATGTTTAAAATGTTCTTCTATTGATTTGGGAAATATTAATACATCATCTATATAGACAATGCAAAAATTAGAATAATCCATAAATATATTATTCATAATTCTTTGATATTCAGAAGGTGCATTTTTTAATCCAAATGGCATTACTTTCCATTCATATTGCCCAAATTGAACTGTGAATGCTGTTTTGTATCTATTTTTTTCTGATATTTGTATTTGCCAAAATCCTGATTTCATATCAAATTTTGAATATATCCATACAGAATGTAATCTTGTTAATAAATCTTTCTTATTAGGTAATGGGTATCTTATCCATTTTAACGCTTTATTTAGTGGTTTATAATTTATTACCAATCTAGGTGTTCCTCTTTCTATTTGTGCATTTTTATTGACATAAAAAGCAGCACAACTCCAAGGAGACCTTGATTTTTGGATTAATCCTTTTGATTCTAGATCTTGTATTTCTTTTTTACAATGTTTTTCTAATTCTGCATTGTTACACCCCATGACTTTTAAGCACGATATTCAATACTTAGAGGTTAACCTTAGATACAACTTAATTAATTTCGTAGGTTATGAGACTTAGTCACCTAAAACAAAGAAGAATAAGAAAGAAGGGTTCAAAATAGAATTAAAGGTAATTACGGGTAATTGCATAAAAGCCCCTACTAAAGATAGGGGAGTTACACCACACTTTGGTATAACTCCCCATTGGCATTAAGGGGGGGACGGTTTTAACATCAAAAAGGGAGAGGGAAACCGCAGGAAAAAGAGAGAGAAGAGAAAAGGAGAGGAAGAAGAAGAAGAGAGGAAGGAAAGGAAGGAAAAGGCCAATCTAGGATCAATCCTTATCAAGGTTCTGCAGTAAATCCGTAAGGTTAACTAGAAATCAAGGCAAGTAATCTTTCTATACGCTTTACGTAAATTTTGATACTTAAGGCCCTATGTTCTTACAAAGAGAAAACATGAATCACACATTAGTATTCTTGTCTTGTCTATCTTAAATGCTTTGTTATACGTAAGTCTTGTTGCTAATTGTGTAAACTCTTGTTCTTTGGGCCATATTTATGAAAATAGTTGTGTGGTGCTTCGTTTTGTCAAGCATGCCCATAAAAGTGTATATTTTGACGTGCTTATTGTCTTGCGCTACTCTTATGTTGATTGTCTACACTTAGACGTTGAGAGTAAGTGCAGGAAATTGAGGGATGAGTGATGACATTGTTGTAGACTTGTTGTGTGGGAATTGTTGATGATAACCTTTGAAGATGGTGTATGATTGGAGAGTTAGAGTGGATGCTGTTGGGCATAACTAAGCATCAATTCATGATTAGATGTATGTTAAGTATGATGAATCTAGTTGTTAAGATGGATCTTTAAGTGTTGAATCTGGAAGGGTTGAAGAAGAAAGGAGTTGGGTGGAAGTTACTGCAGAAAAACTGCAGTTTGGCATCGTCAGAACACTTCGAACGCCTACATGAGGCGCTTCATGTCACTATAGGCGCTTCATGTAGCGTTCCATGTGTCCTGGAGCTTTCCCGTACAGAAAAACTGCAATTTAGAACCGTCAGAACACATCGAACGCCTACATGAGGCGCTTCAAGTCACATTAGGCGCTTCATGTGGTGTTCAATGTGTCCTGAATCATCCCCGAACACTTCGAACGCCTAGTAGAGGCGCTCCATGTCCACATTAGGCGCTCGAAGTGGCGTTCCAAGTATTCTGGAAGTATTTTTGACCCTTTAAGCGTCCTATGTAAATGTAGTAACTTTATACACTTCTTTTGAACATAAAATGCAAGGGTATTTGAGGTATATTTGAAGTGAGGATGGTAAGTTGATCAAGTTAGAATAAGATTGAATCTTGAGTGAGTTTGTAAGAAGAATGGGCTTGGAAAGACACGACCTTAGAGTGCGTGAGGTGCGAGACCGTACGCTTGATAGGCAAGATGTATGTGTGTGTGTTACATGTTGATATGAAGCTATTTGTGCATCCTGCATCATGACATGGGCACTTGCATTTGATTTGAGATATGTTTTGCAAAAGAACAAGAAAGGTTTAAAGTTTTCGAAAGACAAAATGGCTGCTGGTTGATCGCAGGGTATAAAAGTCACGTCTGCGAAAGCAGGGTATAAAGAGCGTGATATGTGAATCAACAGCAGGGTATAAAGTATGTTATGGGGCCGTGGACCTATCAGCACGGAAAATGAAGTATTTTATGGGGCCGTGGACCTATCAGCACGGATATATGATATATGTAATGGGGCCGTGGACCTTTCAGCACGGATATATGATATATGTAATGGGGCCGTGGACCTATCAGCACGGATATATGATATATGTAATGGGGCCGTGGACCTTTCAGCACGGATATATGATATATGTAATGGGGCCGTGGACCTTTCAGCACGGGGTATAAAGTTATGATGGCTGTGGACTGATCACCCACAGGGTATAAAGTTCTGCTACGCGAAGAATATGATATGTAAAGTGATGAAATGTTTTGTGAAATGACATGCATGACATGTTTATGAAAGAAGACATATGCATGGGTGTTGTGTGTGATTTTAAAGAAGTACATGCATCATGATACACGAAGCATAAGACTTGACATGCAAGAAACGTGGTTAGTCTATGACTTGCTTATGTGATGCGTTGTTTTAATACATGTTGGTTCTTGTATCTGTGTACATATATGTGCTTTATCTGTTTTGAGGAATTCTTATTAAGATGCTATTTGCTAACCCGAGCACCTTATTTTTGGGCAATGTTTTATACACTGGTGACTCGACGTGTGTGATTCCGTAAGGTGTATAGACGGGTTACTTGCTGGCGAAGTTTTCGCTAAGAACAATCATTCTGTCTCCTTTTCAGGTGAGCCTGATTATGAGTTGATATTTATCGAAGACGACGGCGAGTGGGCTCAATGGGATGATGGACAAGGGAATAGATAGATGCTGGACTATTTTGTTTAAGTTTGGAAACTCATTGTTATTATGTTGTTCTAAAACTTATGTCGGCTAGATGAACAAACAGTTTTATTTCCGCTGCAGTTTCTGGTTGTAATATTGACGATGAAGGTTTAGATTTTATGATGTTTCCGCTGGTTTTAAACTTACATTATGAAGGATGTATGCTTGATCTGCTTGACGCTTCGTAGTTCTCATAGTAGGCTATGGCGGGTGCACTGGTTCCGATAACCATATCGGGCTGGGCGCTACAGGTGGTATCAGAGACTAGGCTTCAGATCTATTTCGGAAACTTAAGTTCATGATCTTTTAGACTCTTAAGCTATGATTCTCCTTTAAGGTTGATCCTTAGTTATAAGTACTGATCTCTTTAGTGGTTAAGTATGATATGGGTTGGGTGTGTGCGAGCGCGTTTATCATCTAATTTTGTATTAATAGTTATGCTACACACCTCACCTATTAGTACGCATTCGAGCCTTCAGTAACCTTTTTGTATTTACTGAATGCTAATGAAATGTTAACCTTTCAGCGAAATATGCCTCCAAGAAGAGATAACACAGGCAACTCTGGCAATGGACAGGAGAACCAGCCACCACAAGTGGTTTTACCCCAAGTACTCACTGATGCGCTGACGGTCATTGCACAAGGGTATGTGCAGCAGCATCAGCCTCCGCCTCCACCACCGCCACAGCATAACATCAGGTTCTTTTATGGAGAGATGAGGAAGATGAGGGTGCCAGAGTTCGGTGGATGTACGGATCCTGAAAAGGCTCAGCATTGGTTGGCTGAGGTTGAGAAATGTTTTCGGCTGGTGCAAGTTCCGAATGAGATAAAAGTTGAGGTGGCCACACCCCTTTTAAGTAGCAAGGCTGGCGAATGGTGGGAAGGAATGGTGTTAAGAATGACCCCACCGATCTCGTGGACTCAGTTTTGTGATGTGTTCCTTAAGTACTATGTACCGGAGACTGCAATATTGGACAAGATAAGAGCATTTGACCGATTGGAGCAAGGAAGGATGACGGTGTCAGAGTATGCGGATCGTTTCCATGCTTTGGGTAAGTTTGCCCCTGCTATCATGTCCGATAATCGTCTTAAGATGACGAAGTTTGAGAGGGGCTTGGACTCGAGGATACAATCGGCGATAGTGAATGCGGGGATGAAAACTTATGAGGATATGCTAGATGCGTGTTACCGTGTTGAGAGTGATTTTCGCCGAGTGGCGGCAAGAGCAGCTAGCACAGGAGGAGCTGAAAGAGGCAAGAGGCCAAGAGAGGATGTGAGAATTGGTGGAAGACCCGGACGTTGGGTCAAGATTCCGAAGAGAGGTCCAGTTGGAAATTTTCAGGGACTGCCACCCCAGAATCAAGTAGCTCAGCAGGCTGTAGGAGTTTGTCCACATTGCAACAGGAACCACGTTGGAGAGTGTAGGAAAGTGGCTGGATCATGTTTCCGATGCGGTCAAGTGGGTCACATGATTAGGGACTGCCCGGAAATGAAGAAAAATAATCCTGGAGAGGTGGCTCAGCAGCCGAGAGCGAAGCCTAGAGCAAATGCCCGTGTACATCTCATGACGGATACGGATGTGCAGGAGGCTACCGACGTAGTAGCAGGTACCATTTAAACTAAGTTTAAATCTTTAATGAATTAAGTATTTATGTGCTTAATCTTCCGTGTATAACTTGATATGGCTTTAGGTGCGATTTTAGTAAATAAGGTACCTGCCAACGTGCTCTTTGATAGCGGCGCAAGCCACTCCTCCGTAGCAAAGAGATTCACTAAACACCTGAGTAGTCTGCCTGAGTGGTTAGAACCTCCGTATCGTGTTCAAGCGGCCGGAGATCAAATTATGGTTTCGTATCATCGGTACAGGGATTGTGAATTGGAGTTTGAAGGACAAACATTCCCTGCCACACTGATCCCTATTCAGATGTATGACTTTGACGTCATATTAGGGATGGACTGGTTAGCCAGGAATCACGCTAATATTGATTGTCGGTTGAAACAAGTGACAATCAAGAATGCTAAGATGGAGGAGGTAATATTTCAAGGAGATGCGGAACGAAAGAAGGTACCCAAAAAGGTGTACGTGTCGGTTGCACAAGCGCGCAAGGCATTAAGGAAAGGTGCTGAGGGATTTCTAGTGTATGCCATGGATGTTACTCAGGAGGTACTGTCTATTAAGCAAATTCCAGTGGTCAATGAATTCCTTGATGTGTTTCCGGAAGATTTACCAGGAGTACCACCCCCGAGGGAAGTTGAGTTCGAGATCAACTTGATTCCAGGGACAGAACCTATTTCTAAAGCTCCTTATAGAATGGCTCCGGCAGAACTGAGAGAGTTGAAGGAGCAACTGCAGGAGTTACTAGACAAGAAGTTCATCCGCCCTAGTGTATCGCCATGGGGAGTGCCTGTTTTGTTTGTAAAGAAGAAAGATGGTAGCATGAGGCTTTGTATCGATTATAGAGAGTTGAATAAAGTTACCATCAAGAATAAGTATCCCCTTCCGCGAATCGAAGATTTATTTGATCAGCTCAAAGGTGCCAAGATTTTCTCGAAAATCGATCTCCGATCAGGATATCATTAGTTGCGAGTGAAGGCCGAGGACATTGCAAAGACAGCTTTCCGCACAAGGTATGGCCACTATGAATTTTTAGTGATGCCATTTGGATTGACAAATGCCCCTGCGGCTTTTATGGATCTTATGAATACCGTCTTTTGAGAACAGTTGGACAAGTTTGTTGTGGTATTCATAGATGATATTCTAGTGTATTCCCCTGACGAACAAACTCACGCTGATCATTTGAGAACCGTTCTAGGTATTCTGAGGCAGAAACGACTATATGCTAAGTTTAGCAAGTGTGAGTTTTGGTTAAGAAGTGTGGCTTTCTTGGGTCATGTGATATCAGAAGAGGGGATTGCTGTTGACCCGAAGAAGGTGGAAGCCATAACTGATTGGCCTAGACCTACCAATGTCACCGAAGTGCGAAGTTTTTTGGGTCTAGCAGGTTATTACAGAAAATTTGTTGAGGGATTCTCAAGAATTGCCGTACCTCTCAGTCGTCTTACTCAAAAGAAGTCCAAGTTTGAGTGGACGGCGGAATGCGAGCAAAGTTTCACGGAGCTTAAGAAGAGATTAACGACAGCTCCAGTATTGGCTCAACCCTCTGGAACGGATGGATTTGTGATTTATAGTGATGCGTCAAAGAACGGGTTAGGTACGTAAATTATAGTATAAGGTTATGATCTTGTATACCCATTAAGTTTAGACTAACGCCTTGTTTGTAGGTTGTGTTTTAATGCAAAACGAACGAGTCATCGCATATGCCTCAAGACAGCTAAAGCCTTATGAACAAAACTATCCCACACATGATCTTGAACTTGCCGCGGTTGTGTTCGCCTTGAAGATCTGGCGGCATTATTTGTATGGAGAGAAGTGCACGGTATTCACGGACCATAAGAGTCTAAAGTATTTGTTATCACAGAAGGAATTGAATATGAGGCAGCAGAGATGGTTGGAATTGCTAAAAGACTATGACCTAACTATTCATTATCACCCGGGAAAGGCTAACAAGGTAGCCGACGCCTTAAGTAGGAAGTCCAGCCATGCACGACAATCACCATTGGAAAGAGAGATGGAGGAATTTGGTTTGGATTTGGTGGAATCCACGGTGAACGTCCTGACAGCATTGACTATCACACCGAGTTTGATTGATAGGATAAAAGAGGCTCAGAAGAAAGATAAGGCTTTAAGTGAGATAATGGAAAGGGTGAAACATAGTCAAGTTGAAGGATTTCAGACCAAAGGAGATGGGAGCTTATGGTTTAAGGAAAGATTATGCGTGCCGGACGTTGACGAACTTAGGAAAGAAGTTTTGCAAGAAGCTCATAATTCGAGGTTATCAATACACCCCGGTAGTACCAAAATGTATAGAGACCTCAAGCGTTACTATTGGTGGTCTGGGATGAAAAGACATATTGCGGAATTCATAGAGAGGTGTTTGGTGTGTCAACAAGTCAAGGCGGAACACCAACGGCCTGGTGGATTGTTGATGCCGTTGGAAATTCCGGAATGGAAATGGGAACATGTCACAATGGATTTTGTAGCTGGTTTACCAAAGACAAGAAGTGGATGTGACATGATTTGGTTTATCGTGGATCGTTTAACCAAGTCTGCCCATTTCTTACCCGTTTCAAGTGAAGCACCTCTTGACAAGTTAGTGAGTTTATATATGGACAGTATTGTTAGTTTGCATGGAGTCCCGGTAAGTATAGTGTCCGACCGAGATTCGCGGTTCACATCTAAGTTTTGGACAGCATTCCAAGAAGCCATGGGTACGGAATTAAGGTTGAGTACGGCGTATCATCCTCAAACTGATGGACAGTCCGAGCGGACAATTCAAACCTTGGAAGATATGTTAAGAGCTTGCGTGCTGGATTTTAAAGGGAGTTGGGACGGAATGGTAAAGCTGATGGAGTTTTCTTATAACAATAGTTACCACAGCGCAATTGATATGGCTCCTTTTGAGGTTTTGTATAGAAGGAAATGTAGGTCTCCGATTTATTGGGACGAAGTGGGCGTGAGGACCATTACTGGACCTGAGCTATTAGAGAAAACGTTAGAGTGGGTGAAGGTCATTCGGGAAAGACTCAAGACGGCTCAGGACCGTAGCAAGAGTTGGGCAGATTCCAAATGACGACCATTGGATTTTGACATGGGTGATAAAGTTTATTTGAAGGTATCACCTACGAAGGGCGTCATGAGGTTTGGAGTAAAAGGCAAGCTAAGCCCTCGTTTCATTGGTCCCTATGAAATACTGGAGAAGGTAGGCGCCTTGGCATATAGGTTGGCATTACCTCCGGTGTTGGCGCAAGTTCACAATGTATTCCACGTGTCACAATTAAGAAAGTACGTGGCGGATCCAAGTCATGTACCTGAAGCTCAACCTTTGGAACTCAAGGACGATGTTACATATGAGGAAGTACCCGTGAAAATTGTGGACCGAAAGGATCAAGTGTTGAGGAAGCGAGTGATCCCTTATGTAAAGGTTCAATGGAGCAATCACACGGAACGTGAAGCCACTTGGGAGCTCGAAGAACTAATGCGGGAGAAGTATCCTCAGCTCTTTGACTAAGGTACTTAAGTTTCGAGGACGAAACTTTTTGTAAGGGGGTGGAATGTTACACCCCGTGACTTTTAAGCACGATATTCAATACTTAGAGGTTAACCTTAGATACAACTTAATTAATTTCGTAGGTTATGAGACTTAGTCACCTAAAACATAGAAGAATAAGAAAGAAGGGTTCAAAATAGAATTAAAGGTAATTACGGGTAATTGCATAAAAGCCCCTACTAAAGATAGGGGAGTTACACCACACTTTGGTATAACTCCCCATTGGCATTAAGGGGGGGACAGTTTTAACATCAAAAAGGGAGAGGGAAACCGCAGGAAAAAGAGAGAGAAGAGAAAAGGAGAGGAAGAAGAAGAAGAGAGGAAGGAAAGGAAGGAAAAGGCCAATCTAGGATCAATCCTTATCAAGGTTATGCAGTAAATCCGTAAGGTTAACTAGAAATCAAGGCAAGTAATCTTTCTATACGCTTTACGTAAATTTTGATACTTAAGGCCCTATGTTCTTACAAAGAGAAAACATGAATCACACATTAGTATTCTTGTCTTGTCTATCTTAAATGCTTTGTTATACGTAAGTCTTATTGCTAATTGTGTAAAGTCTTGTTCTTTGGGCCATATTTATGAAAATAGTTGTGTGGTGCTTCGTTTTGTCAAGCATGCCCATAAAAGTGTATATTTTGACGTGCTTATTGTCTTGCGCTACTCTTATGGTTATTGTCTACACTTAGACGTTGAGAGTAAGTGCAGGAAATTGAGGGATGAGTGATGACATTGTTGTAGACTTGTTGTGTGGGAATTGTTGATGATAACCTTTGAAGGTGGTGTATGATTGGAGAGTTATAGTGGATGTTGTTGGGCATAACTAAGCATCAATTCATGATTAGATGTATGTTAAGTATGATGAATCTAGTTGTTAAGATGGATCTTTAAGTGTTGAATCTGGAAGGGTTGAAGAAGAAAGGAGTTGGGTGGAAGTTACTGCAGAAAAACTGCAGTTTGGCATCGTCAGAACACTTCGAACGCCTACATGAGGCGCTTCATGTCACTATAGGCGCTTCATGTAGCGTTCCATGTGTCCTGGAGCTTTCCCGTACAGAAAAACTGCAATTTAGAACCATCAGAACATATCGAACGCCTACATGAGGCGCTTCAAGTCACATTAGGCACTTCATGTGGTGTTCAATGTGTCCTGAATCATCCCCGAACACTTCGAACGCCTAGTAGAGGCGCTCCATGTCCACATTAGGCGCTCGAAGTGGCGTTCCAAGTATTCTGGAAGTATTTTTGACCCTTTAAGCGCCCTATGTAAATGTAGTAACTTTATACACTTCTTTTGAACATAAAATGCAAGGGAATTTGAGGTATATTTGAAGTGAGGATGGGAAGTTGATCAAGTTAGAATAAGATTGAATCTTGAGTGAGTTTGTAAGAAGAATGGGCTTGGAAAGACACGACCTTAGAGTGTGTGAGGTGCGAGACCGTACGCTTGATAGGCAAGATGTATGTGTGTGTGTTACATGTTGATATGAAGCTATTTGTGCATCCTGCATCATGACATGGGCACTTGCATTTGATTTGAGATATGTTTTGCAAAAGAACAAGAAAGGTTTAAAGTTTTCGAAAGACAAAATGGCTGCTGGTTGATCGCAGGGTATAAAAGTCACGTCTGCGAAAGCAGGGTATAAAGAGCGTGATATGTGAATCAACAGCAGGGTATAAAGTATGTTATGGGGCCGTGGACCTATCAGCACGGAAAATGAAGTATTTTATGGGGCCGTGGACCTATCAGCACGGATATATGATATATGTAATGGGGCCGTGGACCTTTCAGCACGGATATATGATATATGTAATGGGGCCGTGGACCTTTCAGCACGGATATATGATATATGTAATGGGGCCGTGGACCTTTCAGCACAGGGTATAAAGTTATGATGGCTGTGGACTGATCACATACAGGGTATAAAGTTCTGCTACGCGAAGAATATGATATGTAAAGTGATGAAATGTTTTGTGAAATGACATGTTTATGAAAGAAGACATATGCATGGGTGTTGTGTGTGATTTTAAAGAAGTACATGCATGATGATACACGAAGCATAAGACTTGACATGCAAGAAACGTGGTTAGTCTATGACTTGCTTATGTGATACGTTATTTTAATACATGTTGGTTCTTGTATCTGTGTACATATATGTGCTTTATCTGTTTTGAGGAATTCTTATTAAGATGCTATTTGCTAACCCGAGCAACTTATTTTTGGGCAATGTTTTATACACTGGTGACTCGACGTGTGTGATTCCGTAAGGTGTATAGACGGGTTACTTGCTGGCGAAGTTTTCGCTAAGATCAATCATTCTGTCTCCTTTTCAGGTGAGCCTGATTATGAGTTGATATTTATCGAAGACGACGGCGAGTGGGCTCAATGGGATGGTGGACAAGGGAATAGATAGATGCTGGACTATTTTGTTTAAGTTTGGAAACTCATTGTTATTATGTTGTTCTAAAACTTATGTCGGCTAGATGAACAAACAGTTTTATTTCCGCTGCAGTTTCTGGTTGTAATATTGACGATGAAGGTTTAGATTTTATGACGTTTCCGCTGGTTTTAACTTACATTATGAAGGATGTATGCTTGATCTGCTTGACGCTTCGTAGTTCTCATAGTAGGCTACGGCGGGTGCACTGGTTCCGAAAACCATATCGGGCTGGGGCGCTACATGCATTCATCTGAATTGGTCTTGCTTTTGTAGGTATATCTTCTTCTCTGAATTATGGAGTATATGGAAGATCAACTATATGTTGTTTCCTTGACCAGAAAGCATTTGGAAGATCTGAACAAAGTTCATTTTCAAATGATAATTTAAGATTTTGTATTTTAGTAATTATCTTTGGATCCTTTAAATATTGTTCTATTTTATTAATATTTAGTGTATCTTTTAATGATTGTAATTGGAAAATTTTACTTTTAATTATTGCATTTATTTGTGCTTTATGAATAGAACAAGCTTTTATTAAATCTAAATTTTTTGTTTTAGGTTTTTCTAAAAATTCAAAATGTAATCTTTTATTTCTTATTTTAAAAGAAATAGAATTAATTCCTACTTTATATGGTGTAATTAGATTTATAAAAGGTGTTCTTAGTATAACTGCATGATGAATATCATCTACAACTAAGAACATTGTTTTAATTGATGTATTGGATTTTATAACATAAGCTTCAGTTTTACTTTTGACTTGCAATTTGGTATTATTTGCTGTAGAGAGTCTAGTAGTTGTAGATTCTCTATATGATTTTGGGACCAAATTAGTTTTAATACAATTAAGATCTGCTCCTGTATCAAATAGAGCAATTGTATCTAAATGATATTGTTCTGAGAATTTTATTGTTATTCTTATTAAATATTTTCTTGATGTTATCTCTCTTAAAACAAATAAAAAATCTTCTGGCACATTAGAAATATTTTCTATGATATTGTTATCTATATTTACTGGTTCTGTTTCTGAAGATTGATCAGACTCTTCTGTAGTCTGCAATTTTGTAAGTATTAATTTCATAACTTCTGAATCTTGCTTTTGTTTATTTTTTAACTCTTTTAATTCTATTTTTATTTCTTTTATTTCTTTTTGTAGATCTGGGATTGTTGCATTTTTATTCTTTGTATCTTTGTTTTTATTTAATATACTAGTTAAATCATAATAACTAGTTGAAACATTTGGTAATATAGCTGGTTTATTTGTTTCTTTTTGTTTTGAATTTATATCTATTATTCTATCTAAATATTCTTTTTGTAATTGGGGATTTTCTATATGCTTTAACATTTCTAATATTGTTTCTTGTTCTTTTGTTAGAACATAAAGATGTTTTTCTTCATCAGAAGTTTCTGAAGAAGATGTGTATATTTCATCAACTTGAAGATCTTCAGCAGACTCGAAAGATGTTTCTTCTGTCTCCGAAGAAGATTCAACAAGTAGATTTAAAATTGTTTCTAGTATAGATTCTTCTAGATTTAATTCTCGTAATTTTGTTTTTAATCTACAGTAATTTGCAGTATGACCTTTCTTATGACATTTATAGCATTCAATATTTTTGTAATCTTTTGTATTTTTATTTTTCTTGTAATTTGTCTTTCTGTAAGGTTTTTTAGTATACTTATTGTTGTATTTATTTTTATAGAATTCATTAGAGGATTTTTGAAATCTTTTATTATATTTAGTGTTTTTATTATATCTATTGTTATATTTGTTATTATATGGTTTTCTAATATTTCTATTATAAGGTTTTCTAGAACAATCTCCTTGACATTCTTTATGATAAGGTTTATATGGATAATTATCAAATTGTTTGCAGAAAGTTCCTAATTCAGACTTAGTCTGTCTTGATTCTTTCTTTAAACCACTTTGTAATCTTATGTCTTGGCATAATCTTAATCCTTCTTTTTGTATAAAACTTATTAATTCTCCATATGTATAGTTTGAATAAGATATTATTTGTTGTCCTGAATTTTCTCTAATTTTATTTCTAACCTTTTCTCCTAGTAAATTTGGTAATCCTGCTAGGAATTTTTCTTTCCAGAATGGCTGATTAGAATCTTCTCTAATCATAACTCTGGTTAGAAAAGTATTTTTATACCATTGAAAATCACTAAGTTTTCTACATCTTAAATTTGCTAATAATTCAGCATTTTTATCTTTAATATGTGATGGGTCGCCTATAAAATGTAAGGATATACATAATATAAGTGTAGCAACCGAATCAGATATTGTTCCTTCATCTATAATTATAGGATTATTTTCTTCATCAACCTTTATTGCATTTAATATTTCTTGTCTCTGTATGGGAGTTAAATAATGATCCCACCAACCTTTAAGTTGTCCAGAGAAACCAGAAATAAGACATTCAGCAATTGCTTTATCATCAGGTGTTAGCTGAGTTTTATAAGCATTGGCTGCCATTGTCATTTGTTGTAATACATTTATTATTTGATATTCTGACATACCATCTATATTCCAAGAATATATTGATTGTGCATTAAAACGATATTGGGAAATAGATTTTATTTTTAGATCTGTAGACATTTGTACTGGTATTATAGATTTATCCCATTCTATTTTTTCCACTTTATTAGAATTGTTATTCTGGAATTGTTCAAATGCTTTGCTTATTTCACTATCTGAACTATCAGAATTATCCGAATTATTTGAAGATTCATTTTCTTCTAAATTATTAATTTTAGAAGAAGTAACTTCTTTTTCTTTATTTCTAGTTCTGCTAGCTATAGAAGTATTAACATTTGAATCTGCAACTACCTCATTTGTTATAGAATTACTATTTTCTAGACTTTTTTCTATACGACTTAATTGTTGTTTTATAAATTGATTGAAATCATCTTTATTAGATATAGTTTGCATACTAGAAGATGATATTTGAAAAGGTTTGAATAATGGTTGTTTAAATTTTTGGTTAGGTATTTCTTCACTTATATATTTTATTGGTGTTGTCTGGTAATATTTTTCTAACTTATCTAATTGTTTTCCTATTGTATGTAGATGTGTATTTGTATAATTATTTTGTTGAATAATATGTTTAGTATTTGTAAGAGAATCTTCTGTCATATTTTTGTAAGTAATAGCTTCTATTGGATTCCCTGATACATCTAACTTTATGCCTCCTCAAGGTGGATGATTTGACACTATCTTTTTTGATTCTGTGATGGTTATCCACTCTTTTGGTTTTTCAATTATTGGGTTTAAAGTTTTAAAAGGAAATTCTATATTATTTTGTGAAGCATATATTTGAAACCAATCAAAGAAATATATGTGTATTTTATGAGTATTTATAAATTCATAATATTCTTTTTGTATATGTTTTCTAATATTACAATAATGTTTAAAAAACCATTCTCTTTTACTAGTATTTTCCTGGCTAAAAAAATCATTGTGTAATATAGTTTTATTTACCTTAAATTCTTTTTCTATAACATTTAATTCATTTGCAATATTATCTGTTATTGCTGATTGTGTTGGACTATTAGGTTCACTAAAGTCTGATTTATTGTAAATATTTTGTGATGTACTGGGTGCATTGATATCAGATTTAGAATAATACTCTTTTTTAGAATAAACTGGTCTAGGAATTTCCGTAGAATAATCAGCTTTTCTAAGTGAAGAGGTTGCATATTCAACATCTGATGTTGAAAATAATCTTTGTTTTTGGTAAGGAACATCTATCACAGATGGTATTTGTGAAAATCTTCCTAAATTTATTGTGCTAGAAATAGATGCATTATCTCTTTCTCTAGCGGAGAAACTTCTAGCAAAACTCAGTTTAACTGATCCATCATTTAATTGTCGTATTTTGTTGATCTCAGTATTTGGTTCATGTATTTTATTTGCAGCATTAACTGCTCCTTCCAAGACCCATTCATCTGGAAGATTTACATCCTTCCATTTTATAGATCTTGAAATTACAGCATTAGATCTGGTCAGATCTGTATGTAAAATCATTGTTTCTCCTCTTTTTAAAGAGTGTTTGGGTTTTGGACCAATAAACTTGGAACTCATTACCTTGTAATGAATCCTATATATTAAAGCCAATGGAATTGATCCTGGCAACATATCATATCCATGTGTTTTGATTTGAAGTACTAAAGTTTTCAATATTTGTGTATCTTTCAAAGAACATGAAAAATTAGGATAACAATCAAAAGAGATTGGTCCTGTACATAGACTAGACTCTACTGAACTAAGAAGTGATTGTTCAAAATTATTATGTCTTATATCTCGTAAGACTACTAATATTGATGTATCTAAACCTTCTCTTGTTAAAGGTTTGATACCCACTTGTATTAAACCAACATGTAAATATTGATATCCTTTCTTTTTATGTTTTTCAAGTGATTTATAAGAAAAAAGTTGTATTGTTTCAAACGGTTTAGAGAGTGGTATATCTCTTTCCTCCAAATTTCAGAATTTTTGAAGTCCTGTAACCTAATTTTTCAAACGTCACAAAATAGGTCCTGAAAACAGAAACTGTTTTTAGAAGTTGGGTTTTTAAATTAAAACATTTTTAAAAACCAAATTTTTCACACCCACTATTCAACCCCCCCCCCCAAATTTTCCGCATCCACTATTCAACCCCCCTTCTAGTGGTGCCTTACCGGTCCTACAAGTGGTATCAGAGTGCAGGCTCACTCACAACAAGAAGATCCAACGATCTAAGTGAGATGGCAACCACTGGCTTCAAAACCGAGCAAGAAGGTTTGTCTAGTCAAAGGCTCTCCGCTTTTTGATGGCGAGTCCTTTATTCAATGGAAGTTAAGAATGAAACTTTTTCTCATGGCTATTGATATCGATCTATGGTCCATCATAGAAGACGGTCCATTTGTTCCTTCAAAATTATCTTGTTGAACCCAACGGAAAATCATATTGTACTTGAGCATTGTACAAGTGAATTAATAAAAGTTGCATCCTTCAAGTACATTTTACTAAGTTTTATTATTACTTCTTGAATAAATTTTGTTAAAGAAAATAGTGTATGATTATTCAAGCATGAGTTATGGACCATGTGAAATGGCCAATTTACCGTCAAGGCCTTAGGAATTTTCGGCCCTAAAGCCTTAAAAGCGCCATAGAAGGTTTTTAAAATTATAAGAAGGCTAATCTTAAGGGCCTTCTTAAAACAAGCCCAAAAGCGATTAGGGATTTCAAGAAGTGGGGAAATTATACCAACATGAATTATGAAAATAGGAAAAATAACACAAATAACCCCTCCCCAACCCCCACTATTTCGGCCAAGATGAGGGGGTTCTAGAACCCTCTCTAAATTCCAAGACTCCATTTAATTATAAGATTAAGGATTAAAAAATAGCAAGGCATGCTTGCATGGGGGACCAAAAGGGGTAAAATTGCACTACCCCAAGAACCTTTCCTCGCCTTTCATGCAACACTTTGTCCCCTCCCCTTGACTTGACCGTAGGTTACCCCCTCTCTCCTACAAGAAGTCTTCTTCTTCTGTTTAGTTAGTAGCTCATCTCCATCCTCAAGCTCCACACCATCAAGAATTGTACAAGCAAGATATTAGAGCATTGAACACTTAGATTATTTCTAAACCCTCATCACTCCATACGGTTGGCTAAAACTAAAATTGCCAAGATCCTCTTCATCTTCAAGCTTCAAGAATCATATAGATAAGGTGCATGTCAAGCTACTTAGTTGAATTTCATAATTCATAGAATGAAGCTCACATTGCCTCTCTTATGCTTGCCAAAACTGTGACCTCTATGGTCACTAGGTTCAAACTTTCCAAGCTCCTAAGTGGTGTTAGCTTCTTGGTGGATTGAACTCCATTCAAGCCTCATCTTGGTAAGATAATCTAGCCTTAATTTAGACCTATTCTTCACTTAAGATAATAGCTAACATTCATTCTCTTTCTTCCTCCAAAACCATGGGGTGTGATTGAAGTTGGAGGGAGACTTCACTTCATTTCATTCAAGACTCAAGCTAGAGGAAGGTTCCTAGGTTAAAAGAGGCAAGTATACTCTAGACAATCTTGACTTATTTGTGAAGTGTACGCTTGAATGACTAGCCATCTTTAAGCTATGAATCTTAGTTGAAGATTCTAAGTACAAGACATGAGAACTAGTTGTTATAAAGAAAGGTGTTGGCATGAATGAATGATTTGCTACATGAATGTGTTGTGAATGTTTTGGCATGATTTATGGGTAGCCTAAAGAGTGTTATGAGACCTGGAATGACCGTGTTGAAATGTGTATTTGATGGTTAGTGAGTTATTTAAGGAATGAAGTTGGTTGGAAATTGTTTGAACAATACAAAATGATGAAATGCTGGAATTACTGGAGCTAGACAGTTTTGTGTAGCTGATTGATTGACTTGAAAACGAACCTAGTAGTGTTCAAATGAGCTGCTTTTTGGCATGATGTTAGCCTTATGTCTGTAGTAAATCTGTGTGTTGGAATTTTGGTAAAAGGACTTGTGGTTTGGTCATAATAGAATTTTTGGTAAAACTGGTCAATTCAGATTCTGCATGTACCCAATTTTGGAAAAATAATTAGATGACCCCTCTAAACTTATTGGAGTGTCTTGAAATTTTTATGGTAATTACTTGAGACATAGATGAACATGTCCATGCAAATAAATTAACTTGGAACCACATTTATGATGGTTAATAACTGCGTTGGAGTTCATGATACAAAACTGGTAATGGAACTAGACAGTTTTTGAGTAGCAATATTTTCGGCCTGAAAGAGAATCTTACGAATGTGCAAATGAGCTGATTTTTGGTATGGTGATAACTTGATATTTTAGTAAATTTAAGAGGTGGAATTTTGGTAAAAGGAGTTGTGATTTGTCCTTAATGTAATTTTTAGTGAGGACTGGTCATTTCGAATTCTGTATGTACCTAGCTTGGGAAACAAATTAAATGACCCCCTTAAACTTATTGGATTGCCTTGAAATTTTTAGGGTACTTACCTTAGACATAGATGTACATGTTCATTTAAATAAACCAGCTTAAAACCGCCATTTTGATGGTCAACAATTGAGTTGGAATTAGTGGTACCAAACTGGAAAACAGGACAGTTTAATGACATAAGTTGTAAGGCTTTGATTTTGCTCATTTAGGCTTGAATGTGATGTTTGGCCACATGAATATTGTCCCTTGTATGTTAGCTATGTTTTCCAGGAGATGACCCAAGTTGAATAAGGTTTTATGATCCATGAAACTGAGGTAAGGCGGGTACTGCCCTGCTAATTTCAGCAGTGCCCTTTTTATGGTAATCTGATGTTTTGAGGACTTTAGACATTTTGGAATATTACGAAATTATTATGACATCTGTCTAAGTCTCCGTTATGCATATGTATGGCAAGAGATTATGAAAATAGGCCTGAGTTGTTATGTTGGAGGCCTCATGAACAGAGCGTAAGTTCTGGAAAATTTCTCCAGCTTAAAGAACAAGGCCATACTTGTATTTATGTGATGCATTTTGTCACGAATTGCATATCGCACGTCATGCATTGCATCATCGTCATTTACATGATTTATGAAACTGATTTTATGCCAAAGAATGATGAAAAAGCGCTTTTAAAGAAAAGAAGTTTTCAGTTTTGAAAGAAAGATTTCTATGGTACCATTTATTTTTGGCCAGCTTAACCCACTCCAGATCCGGGGTTAATTGATCTGATGATTATGACCGTTCAGGCCCGGAAAGAATAGACCTGATTATGACCGTTCAGGCCCGGAAAGAATAGACCTGATGACTATGATTCATGATATGACCGTTTTCGGATCCGAAAATAATTGATTCGAAGGGATGGATATGACCGCCGCAGATCCGGATACAATAGATCTGAACACTCTCTTGTTTTTATTGACGATGATGTTTTGAAAGAAAGAATGAACAAATTTGTCCTTATTTTATCATACTGCATCACATGTGCATGTCCATGCATGTGCATTTAATAGCTAGTCGCATGTTTAGTACACTGTTGCTTAGGCTAGGATGTTATGATTTGAGATCCCCTAGGTTATGATTTTAACGTTATTTCGTAAAGTTATGATCTTGTTATTTAAGGATACTGGTTGGAAGATCAGGTATGTTACTAAACCAAATTTTGGGGTTTGGTTCTCATGTATACTTTCCATTTAATTCATGATCATTTATGGTATACTTGCTGGTGACGTTGTCACTCACCCCTTATTTTTCCTCCTAGAACTTGCAGAGAACAGGGTAGAGTGGATCGAGGATGAACATACGGTTCCCTATCCATAGGAGTGCGAGAGGAGGACAGCTTAAGGATTTTTGTTATGACAGTTATGTTTGATGGACTTTTGATGAACTTATGCTGGGAACATTGATTTTCGGATTTTCGGACTTTCTTTATTTCACGAACATGGTTGTAGACTTTATGATGGATGTTTAGAATGTTCTAATTTAAAAGTTTTTATTCTGCCTCGGTATTCGCTTACCTGTTCATGTGTAAGCAGGAAAGTCCGTATATTTTGTGATGGACTACGACATGTTATGGATTGACGCCTGGTACTCTCCTTAGTGAAGTACGGCAGGTGCACCGTATCCGGCTAGGCCGGGGTGCGGGGCGCTACAGGTGGTATCAGAGCCGAGGCTCTAGATCCGGGCAGAATATAGAATTAAGTTATGATTTTAGAAATCTAAGTTTGACCTTAGATCTAAGTCATGATCTTAGATGAGAGTTGACCTTAGACTAGGATGACTTAGACTGGAAATTGGGGTCATGACTTAATAACGAAATCTTAGTCTATGAAATTTTATACCTTCTTGAGTTATCCATTTAAATTCCTATTGGATTATGAATTAAATTCCGTCACTTATTTCGATGTTCTAACCTTGAATAAAACTCCGAAACTTCATAGTGCGGATGGCACGACCACGAGAAAGACCTGCTAGGGCCAGACCAGAGGTGCAGGAGCCTATTCCTCCTCCACCTGCTCAGGTTCCTCCACCACCACCACCACAGGATCCAAATCCGCCCCCGGTTCAGAATATTCCTCCACCCTAGGGGCCTTTGCCACAGATGATTCTGGACATTAATGCTTTTCAGAATTTTTGCCAAACCGTGACTCAGATCGGTCAAGTGATATTATAGCAGAATGCTCCTCAGCCTCATGAGCCTGTCAGGGATGCCCAGTACTACTTCAAGAAACTGAAAAGAGCTAACGTTTTGCCCTTTGAGGGAAAATCAGACTCAGATGCTGCTGAGAAATGGTTGGACGAGGTGGAAAATTGTTTTGAATTGATTCGTGCACCTGAGGAGGTGAAGACTCAAGCTGTCAGACCATTTCTACTTGGGGAAGCGAACCAGTGGTGGAAGGCCAATTTGCAATCTTTGCCGCGACCAATTTCATGGGAGATTTCTTCAAGAATTTAACAAATTTTACATACCACCTTCTGTAAAGTTGCAAAAGAGACATGAGTTTGAATCGCTGATACAAAAGCAAGGGATGACGGTTGCGGAGTATGCCAATAATTTTATAGCTTTGGGCAGGTTTCAGCCATCTACCATGAATGACGAGGATACCAAAATGCTGAAATTTGAGAGATGATTAAATCCAAGAATCCGAACATGGTTAGTTAATGCAAATCCAGTCAATTTTGGTACACTGTTGGATGCTTGCTACAAAATTGAGAGAGATATTATTCGTCAAGACGAGATGGGACAAAAAAGAGGAAGGGAAGTGTCAGGAAATGGAGGGTCCCGCAAAGCGGCTAGGCAGAATTCCAGAGGCCCAGGACGACAAGGAAAGAACCGTTTTCAGCACCGTTCTCAGCAGAAGAATCAGACAAAGAATCAGGGCCAGTAGCCAGCTATTCCGACCTATTCTCACTGTAAGAAGCGTCACGTTGGGGAGTGTTTTATCCAGGCAGGAAAGTGTTTTTGGTGTGGCAAGGTGGGTCATATCCTCAAGGATTGTCCAGATGAGGGGACCACGTGCTTCGAATGTGGAAAAGTTGGACACATAAGTAAAGACTGCCCAGAGAAAGGGACCCAACAGCAGCAACAACCAAGGAATCAACGTCAGCGTGCTAATGCAAGAGTCCATGTTATGACTGATGCAGCAGTTGAGGAGGCTAGTGACGTAGTGACAGGTATGTTTTAAAATTCATGCAATATTTAAATATTTGCAAAAGTATCGTTGCATTATTGTTGCTTAGTTAATCTTGCATTATTCAGGAACTATGTTAGTGTGTTCTATACCTGCGAATGTATTGTTTGACAGTGGCGCTAGCCACTCATTTATTCCAAGGAAATTCATAAAGAATATTAACCATAGTCCAGTCCCTCTTGAGACACCCTATAGAGTTCAAGCAGCTGGTGACCAGGTGCTTGTTTCCCATTAATTGTACAACGGATGTGAAATTGAATTCGATGAACAACGATTTATAGCAGACTTGATCCCCATACACATGAGCGACTTCGACATAATTCTTGGAATGGATTGGCTTTCCAAGAACTTCGCGCACATCGATTGCAGTGGAAGACGGGTTACTATTAAGGACCCAACACGAAAGGAGGTAACTTTTCAGGGAGGTTCGAAGCTAAAGAAATCTTCTAAAAACATATATGTGAATGCGATCTGTGCCAGTAAGGCGTTAAAGAAAGGGCACGAAGGATTTTTAGTTTATGCGCTAAGCATTGATCAAGCGACACATGACCCTTCGCAAGTTTCGGTAGTTCGAGAGTGTTCTGATGTCTTCCCAGAGGAATTACTGGGCCTTCCCCCAGATTGAGAAATTGCATTTGAAATCAATCTAATTTCGAGAGCTGAGCCGATATCAAAGGCTCCTTGTCGAATGGCACCTGCTGAATTGAAAGAATTAAAGGAGCAGCTGCATGAGCTGCTGGAAAAGAAGCTTATCCGACCAAGTGTCTCGCCTTGGGGTGCTCCAGTACTGTTTGTAAAGAAAAAGGATGGAAGTATGCAGTTGTGTATCGACTATCGAGAACTCAACAAGATCACGATAAAGAACAAGTACCCATTGCCTAGGATCGACGATCTGTTTGATCAGCTTCGGGTAAGCGATTTAAAGGTTTTTATTTCAATGATTAATCCTATTTTGAACACTGCCTAAAGATATCTTGATACAGGGAGCACGAATATTCAGTAAGATTGATCTTCGTTCTGGATACTTCCAATTAAAATCAAAGCCGAGGATGTTCCGAAAACCGTATTCCGGACACGTTATGGACACTATGAATTTCTTGCAATGCCGTTCGGATTGACCAACGCCCCCACAGCATTTATGGATCTAATGAATCGAGTATTTTAAAAGCAACTGGACAAGTTTTTTGTGTTTTTCATTGATGATATCTTGATCTACTCACCTGATGAAGAGTCCCATGTAGCCCATTTAAGGATCGTCCTAGACATTTTACGAAGGAAGCAACTGTATGCCAAATTTAGTAAATGCGAATTTTGGCTGCACAGTGTAGCATTTATGAGACACGTTATATCTGAGGATGGAATATCTGTAGATCCCAAGAAGATTGAGGCAATCACAGAGTGGCCAAGGCCGACAAACATTACGGAAGTACGGAGTTTTCTTGGTCTCGCTGGCTATTATCGCAAGTTTGTTGAAGGGTTTTCTCGAATTGCTATGCCTCTCACCCGTTTGACCCAGAAAAGACCAAGTTCGAATAGACCTCAGATTGTGAAAGGAGTTTTACTGAATTGAAGGAGAAGTTGACTTCTGCTCCAGTTTTGGCACAACCTATTTCGGGTGAAACTTTTGTAGTGTATAGTGATGCCTCTAAGAATGGACTTGGATGTGTGTTGATGCAGAAAGATCGAGTGATTACGTATACATCTCGACAGCTGAAGCCGTTTGAGCAAAATTACCCAGTACACGATCTCGAGCTTGCTACTGTAGTCTTTGCCCTAAAGATATGGAGACATTATTTGTACGGTGAAAGGTGCGAAATCTTCACGGATCACAAGAGTCTTATGTACCTCTTCACCCAGAAAGAATTAAACATGCATCAACGTAGATGGCTAGAGTTGATGAAGGACTACGACCTCTCTATTCAGTATCATCCAGGAAAAGCCAATAAAGTTGCCGACGCCTTGAGTCGAAAGACAAGCCATCCGCGTCAACCACCTTTGCAGCGTGATATGGAAGAGTTTGATCTTGAGATGGTTGATCCATTGATAGCATGCTCGCTAAGTTGGTATTGATTCCTTCACTAATTGACAGGATTAAGGAGGGTCAAGAAAGAGATGAAACTTTGAAGAAAACTAAGGACAAGTTGAAAACGAAACCATCTGAAGATTTTGAGATCAGAAATGATGATAGCTTGTGGTTTAGAGGACGACTGTGCGTACCCAATGATGATGATATAAGGAATGAAGTTCTTCGCGAAGCTTATAATTCTCGTTTGTCTATCCATCCTGGAGCCAACAAAATGTACCAAGACCTAAAGCAAAGATTCTGGTGGCATGGCATGAAGAGGCAAATTGCGGAGTTCGTAGAGAAATGCCTTGTTTGTCAGAGAGTGAAAGCGGAACATCAGAGACCCGCTGGATTACTACAACCTCTTGAAGTCCCCGAGTGGAACTGGGATCACATTAATATGGACTTCGTGACTGACTTACCAAGGACAAAGAATGGACATGATGCTATTTGGATTGCAGTCGATCGTTTGAAAAAATCTGCCCATTTCATGGCCATGACGATCAAGGCCCCTATGGAGAAGGTAGCTACTATGTATGTTGATCAGATTGTGTGCCTGCATGGGGTGCCCATGAGTATTGTTTGTGATCGCAACCTTCAATTCACTTCTCGATTTTGGACAGCTTTCCAAAAAGCAATGGGCACTAGGATACGAATGAGCTCTGCATTTCACTCTCAGACAGATGGTCAATCGGAGAGCACCATCCAAACACTGGAAGACATGTTGCGAGCTTGTATACTTGACTTTGGAGGAAGTTAGGACAAGAGTCTCAAACTAGTAGAGTTCTCTTATAATAATAGTTACCATCGATCTATTGGGATGGATCCTTATGAAGCACTATATGGGAGAAAGTGCCGCTCTCCACTGTATTGGGATGAAATCGGAGATAAAGTTTTCATGGGACCTGACCTAGTGAAACAAACTCGAGAGAAAGTAATGATCATCAAGCAAAGGTTGCAAGCGGCCCAAGATAGAAGAAAGATTTGGGCAGACGAGAAGCGACGGCCATTGGAATTTCAAGCTGGGGAAAAGGTGTTCTTGAAGGTGTCGCCATCAAAAGGATTAAGAGATCTGGTACCAAAGGAAACTGAAGCCCAAGGTTTATTGGACCATATGAGATTCTTGAAAGAATTGGAGAAGTCCCTTATCGGCTAGCACTACCGCCATCGCTATCTCAATTGCACGATGTATTTCACGTATCTCAGCTTCGTCGGTATGTGAACGAGCCTAGCCATATCATCGAGGAGCAGCCCTTGAAATTTGAAGCCGACGCGACATATGTAGAAGAACCGGAAAGGATTGTTGATCGCAAAGAAAAGGCTCTGAGGAAACGATCCATTCCTATGGTTAAGGTGCAATAGAAGCACCACACTATTGATGAGGCCACTTGGGAGATGGAAGAAAATATGATGAACTTGTACCCTCATCTTTTTGATTAACGCTCCTATGTTTCGAGGACGAAACTTGTAATAAGGGGGGAGGATGTTGTACCCAACGAAAAATCATACTGTACTTGAGCATTGTACATGTGAATTAGTAAAAGTTGCATCCTTCAAGTACATTTTACTAAGTTTTATTATTACTTCTTGAATAAATTTTGTTAAAGCAAATAGTGTATGATTATTCAAGCATGAGTTATGGACCATGTGAAATGGCCAATTTACCCTCAAAGTCTTAGGAATTTTGGCCCTAAAGCCTTAAAAGGGCCTTAGAAGGTTTTTCAAATTACTAGAAGGCTAATCTTAAAGGCCTTCTTAAAACAAGCCCAAAAGCGATTAGGGATTTCAAGAAGTGGGGAAATTATACCAACATGAATTATGAAAATAGGAAAAATAACACAAATAACCCCTCCCCAACCCCCACTATTTCGGCCAAGATGAGGGGGTTCTAGAACCCTCTCTAAATTCCAGGACTCCATTTAATTATAAGATTAAGGATTAAAAAATAGCAAGGCATGCTTGCATGGGGGACCAAAAGGGGTCAAATTGCACTACCCCAAGAACCTTTCCTCGCCTTTCATGCAACACTTTGTCCCCTCCCCTTGACTTGACCGTAGGTTACCCCCTCTCCCCTACAAGAAGTCTTCTTCTTCTATTTAGTTAGTAGCACATCTCCATCCTCAAGCTCCACGCCATCAAGAATCGTACAAGCAAGATATTAGAGCATTGAACACTTAGATTATTTCTAAACCCTCATCACTCCATACGGTTGGCTAGAACAAAAATTGCCAAGATCCTCTTCATCTTCAAGCTTCAAGAATCATCTAGGTAAGTTTCATGTCAAGCTACTTAGTTGAATTTCATAATTCATAGAATGAAGCTCACATTGCCTCTCTTATGCTTGCCAAAATCGTGACCTCCATGGTCACTAGGTTCAAACTTTTCAAGCTCCTAAGTGGTGTTAGCTTCTTGGTGGATTGAACTCCATTCAAGCCACATCTTGGTAAGCTAATCTAGCCTTAATTTAACACTATTCTTCACTTAAGATAATATCTAACATTCATTCTCTTTCTTCCTCCAAAACCGTGGGGTGTGATTGAAGTTGGAGGGAGACTTTACTTCATTTCATTCAAGACTCAAGCTAGAGGAAGGTTCCTAGCTTAAAAGAGGAAAGTATACTCTAGACAATCTTGACTTATTTGTGAAGTGTATGCTTGAATGACTAGCCATCTTTAAGCTATGAATCTTAGTTGAAGATTCTAAGTACAAGACATGAGAACTAGTTGTTATAAAGAAAGGTGTTGGCATGATTGAATGATTTGCTACATAAATGTGTTGTGACTGTTTTGGCATGATTTATGGGTAGTCTAAAGAGTGTTATGAGACCTGGAATGACCATGTTGAAATGTGTATTTAATGGTTAGTGAGTTATTTAAGGAATGAAGTTGGTTGGAAATTGTTTGAACGATACAAAATTATGAAATGCTGGAATTACTGGAGCTGGACAGTTTTGTGTAGCTGATTGAGTGACTTGAAAACGAACCTTAGAAGTGTTCAAATGAGCTGAGTTTTGGCATGATGTTAGCCTTATGTCTGTAGTAAATCTGTGAGTTAGAATTTTGGTAAAAGGACTTGTGGTTTGGTCATAATGGATTTTTTTTGTAAAACTGGTCAATTCAGATTCTTCATGTACTCAGTTTTGGAAAAATAATTACATGACCCCACTAAACTTATTGGATTGTCTTGAAATTTTTATGGTAATTACTTAAGACATATATGAACATGTCCATGCAAAGAAATTAACTTGGAGCCACTGTTATGATGGTTAATAACTGAGTTGGAATTCATGATACAAAACTGGTAATGGAACTGGACAGTTTTTGAGTAGCAAATTGTTCGGCCTGAAAGAGAACCTTAGAAATTATGATGATAACTTGATATGTGTAGTAAATTTTGGAGGTGGAATTTTGGTAAAAGGAGTTGTGATTTGTCCTTAATGTAATTTTTAGTGAGTACTGGTCATTTCGGATTCTGTATGTACCTAGCTTGGGAAAATAATTAAATGAGCCCCTTAAACTTATTGGATTGCCTTGAAATTTTTATGGCACTTACCTTAGACATAGATATACATGTTCATTTAAATAAACCAGCTTAAAACCACCATTTTGATGGTCAACAATTGAGTTGGAATTAGTGGTACCAAACTGGAAAACAGGACAGTTTAATGACATAAGTTGTAAGGCTTTGATTTTGCTCATTTAGGCTTGAATGTGATGTTTGGCCACATGAATATTGTCCCTTGTATGTTAGCTATGTTTTCCAGGAGATGACCCAAGTTGAATGAGGTTTTATGATCCATGAAACTGAGGTAAGGTGGGTACAGCCCTGCTGATTTCAGCAGTACCCTTTTTATGGTAATCTGATGTTTTGAGGACTTTAGACATTTCGGAATATTACGAAATTATTATGACATCTGTCTTAGTCTCCATTATGCATATGTATGGCAAGAAATTATGAAAATAGGCTTGATTTGTTATGTTGGAGGCCTCATGAACAGAGCGTATGTTTTGGAAAATTTCTCCAGCTTAAAGAACAAGGCCATACTTGTATTTATGTGATGCATTTTGTCACGAATTGCATATCGCACGTCATGCATTGCATCATCGTCATTTACATGATTTAAGAAACTGATTTTATGCCAAAGAATGATGAAAAAGCGCTTTTAAAGAAAAGAAGTTTCAGTTTTGTAAGAAAGATTTTTATGGTACCATTTATTTCTGTCCAGCTTAACCCGCTTCAGATCCAGGGTTAATTGATCTGATGATTATGACCGTTCAGGCCCGGAAAGAATAGACCTGATTATGAACGTTCAGGCCCGAAAAGAATAGACCTGATTATGACCGTTCAAGCCCGGAAAGAATAGACCTGATTATGACGATTATGACCGTTCAGGCCCGGAGAGAATAGATGTAGCGCCCCGCACCCCGGCCCAGCCAGATACGATGCGCCCACCGTACTTCACTATGGTGAGTACTAGGCGTCGATCCATAACATGTCATAGTCCATGATAAACTACATGGGCTTTCATGCTTACGCGTCAACAAGTAAGCGAAACCATGACAGAATAAAAACTTTAAATTAAAACGTCTACGAAATCATCATCAGTTTTACAACCCAAATCATAAAGTACGGAAATTCTCATAAGTAATTGTTTCCATCACAACATCATAAAAAGTTCATCGATCATAATAATCTCGTCATGTCTCCTCGGCCATCCATCTCTCGCACGTCTTACGGGTAAGGAACCCTAGGTTCATCTTCAATCCATTCTACTTTGTTCCCTGCAGCCTCTAGGAGGAAAAATAGGGGGTGAGTGACAAAGTCACCAGCAAGTAAACTATAAATAACCGTGAATTAAATGGAAAGTACATACAAGAACCGAACCCTAAAATTCGGTTTAGAAACATACCTGGCTTTCCATCCAATACCCGTCCGTGATCAATACTCAATGTATCAAAGATCATAACTTAACCGAGATCGTAACTTATTAAAGAACATGACTTATAAAAGATCGTAACTTATCAAAGGTTGTCACTCAATAAGATCATAACTTAGGAGCTACCAAGTCATAACAACTTAGTCTAAGTATCACGTACCATTATTTGATGACTCATTAAATGCAAAATGCATGGGTATGTACGTGTGATGCATCATGATAAAAATGCAGATAAGATATTTCTTTCTTTTCTTTCAAAACATCATCGTCAAGAAACAATAGAGTATTCAGATCTATTCACCCGGATCTGAGGCGGTCACTTCTTCCCTTCGAATCTATTATTCTCGGATTCGGAGCGGTAACATCATCACTTATCAAGTATATTATCTCTGGGCCTGAACGGTCAATATCAGGTCTATTCTCTCCGGGCCTGAACGGTCCATATCATCAGATCAATTAACTCCGGATCTGGAGCGGGTCCTTACTGGCCATGAAACACACACACGGTACCGGTGGAAAGCATTCTTTGAAAAAACAGGATCTATTATTTAAAAACGCTTTTTCATCTTTCTTTCATAAAAAATCAGTTCCATAAATCATGTAAATGACGATGATGCGATGTATAGCATGTACTATGCAATTCATGATGTAATGCGTTACATACACATATACGTACAACTTATTCCTTAGGCTGGAAAAATTTCTAGAATTATCAATCCATACACACGGCCTCTATCCCTCATGGTTAGGCCCACTATCATGAGTTCTTGTCATACTTATGCATAAGATTGTCTTATCTATTCGTAATCTAGTTTTCGTGACGATACGAGACATGTAAGACACTTAATTTATTTAATTACAAAACAAGGGCTGCTGAATTTCAGCATTGCAACGCCCTTTCTTTTACCTTCCACATAAGCCCATTAAGCTTCATTTAATTTGGGCCAACTTTGGGAAACTGCTGTAGGCTCACCAAAAATTAGTGATCATAAGCCCAAACCATATAACTAAGCCTAAGTCCATTAAAACAAGGCCTTACAACAAGTTCCATAATTCTGCCCAAAACTCCAGATTAGTCACGTCATCTTAACCTTGATGGTCACCCTTTAAAATAACCATGCTAAGTTAAGTGGTTTACATGAAAACACTTATATATGTCTTAAGTAATTGCGATGAAAGTTTCGCGGAATTATAATATCGTAAAAGGGGTCAATCATTCTTCTTCCCAAAACCGTTACATGCTGAATTCTGTAGTGACCGATTTTACTATAAATTTTATTGCGACCAAACCGTACATCCTTTTTTGAAAATTCCAGCTCTCAAAATTAGTAAAAACATAGGGCTAGTATTCTGACAAACATCAGCCCAATTACATATTTCTAGGGTCCATTTCCGGGATATTCATTATGTCACATAAAAGCTGTTCAATCCAGTAATTTCCAGCATGACCAGTTTTAGTAAAATTTCCGTTAAAAATAATCCGTAACTCCTTTTAGTGAAATTCCAACTCTCATAATTACTATACACATAGGGCTAGTGTTATGCCAAAAATACGCTAAATTGAATTCCTCTAAAGTCTCTTTTCAGGTCCTACAACACGGCATTAAAATCTGCCCTGCTCCAGCAATTCCACTTTTTGTCACATTTCCTTACTAAAAGATCCTAATTTGCATTGGTTGGTTTAAACACCTTATTATTCATCAAACAAAAATTTAGCATGTGGATTTACAGGTTCTAACACATTACAAACATCACCTACACATCTCCTCAAAACAGCTTGAATGATACGTATATCATTCTTTGGGCCATGCACATCAAGTTCATAACAAAATCAATTCTTGGTATCATTGGTGCATTCACACCCTAACCCCCCAAACAGCTCGTTTATACGCATGCAAAGGCAAAAATACTATCTCCATGATGAACATGTTAAACTTAACACAAAAAGCATACATCTTGATCATACTTTACCGGACTAGCTACAAATCCTTACAAAGCTATACCTATTTTTCCTCTTCCATCCAACCGTCCCCCATACATGCAAAGGAGGAGATTTTTGTCACTTTCATCCTAGCTTTACCACATATCCATACTTAAAAATAACAAAGATTCCACCATTGGAGCAAAGCTCATACATGCAAGCCATCATACCCTAGGGCCGAAAGTTTCATGCATCAAAACTTAGCATTTCACATCTAAGATTAAATCTTAAATACGCCTAGACATTCAAGCATGCACTTTCACATTCAAGCCACAAGTATGGATAGTGTACTTGCCTTTTCAACTTGCTCCTCTTCTTAGCTTGAAATGTGTATGGAATAGGTGAAGCATTCCTCTTCTTCACCCAATACACCCCACGGTTTTGAGGAGGGTAAGAGAACAAAGATTAGTTTACATTCTTAAGAAAAAGATTCACTAAATAGGGTTTAGATGAACTTACCAATGGAACATGTGTAGTGTTCAAGCCCCTTGAGATTAGTGTTCCCACAAAAGCTTGAGATTTTTGAGCCTAATGACCTTGAAGGTCACGGTTGGTGAGCAAGAAAATAGCACCATGAGTTTTATTCCATGAAGGATGTAGGAATTCTCTTGAAAAGATTTAGAATATGCTTACCTAATACCACTTGGTCTTGGAAGAACCTAAGTCTTCTTGGCTTACTCCTTGGCCGTGTGGTTAGGAGAGGAGAAGAGAAGAAACCTTCTTGCTCTTAGTAGTTATTTGGTGGTTGGGAGAATGAGAGTTTCCTAGATTGCTTTTGGATTTAGTTTTCCTTCTTAGGCTAGTGTTAGCCGTTGGGGAGGGATAGGGAAGAATGAGATTTTACCATGGTAAGATTAAGGGTATTAACCTTGATTACTTTAGTTAATCAAGGTTACTTTAGTCCAATCATGGTTACTTTTGGACTAACCTTAGTTACTTTAATTAATTAGGGATACATTAACCTTGGTTGGATAATAAAGTAACCATGGCAGGGTTTAAAAAAAATCCTCCATGGTTTGCTACCTAAGCCATCCGGCGGTTGGGGTCTTTAATGACCCTAACCATGCCAAATTTTTGCTTTATTAAAAATAATCATTTGGTATTGGCTCCTTAATTGTTTTCCCCCCTTTTCTTTTAAAATATGAAATTAGAAAATCATTGAGCCCCTTTTTGGGCTAAGGGCCGAAAATTGGTAATGTTGGGAACAATTTTGCCTATTACCTAAAATGGCTTATTTGTTAATTGGGCTCACTTATATGGTGACCCTTAGGATTTCTCCTCTTGAAATCTTAGGAAATTCCTATAAGGCCTTTTTACCCTTATGGCCGAAATCTTCCAAGCCCTTGGGAGTGAATTGGGTCCCTTCACATGGTCCAATATTCATGCTTGAAATTTTATATAATACTTTCCGTAACATAATCTAATATAAATAAAATAATAAAAAAAATAATCATCAACTAAATAAATTGTGCTTGAAGATACAATTTTCATAAACTCTCTTGGTTAAGTCGTAAGTACAAGGTGGTTCCTTGTTGGGTACAACATCCTCCCCCCTTATTACAAGTTTCGTCCTCGAAACTTAGAATCGTTAGTCGAAGAGGTGAGGGTACAAGTTCTTGATGTTTTCCTCCACTTCCCATGTAGCTTCATCAATTGAATGGTTCTTCCATTGCACTTTGACCATAGGTATAGATCGTTTCCTCAATGCCTTTTCCTTACGATCAATTATCTTTTCTGGTTCTTCCACATATGTCGCGTCGGATTTGATTTTCAAAGGTTGTTCCTCTATAACATGGCTAGGCTCGTGCACATACCGACGAAGTTGAGATACATGAAATACATCATGTAATTGAGATAGTGAGGGCGGTAGTTCTAGTAGATAAGCAACTTCCCCAACTCTTTCAAGAACTTCATAGGGTCCAATGAACCTTGGACTTAATTTTCCTTTGATACCAAACCTTTTAACTCCTTTGGATGGCGATACCTTTAAGAATACTTTCTCCCCAACTTGAAATTCCAACGGTCGCCGCTTCTCATCTGCCCAAACCTTACTTCTAGCTTGGGCCGCTAGTAACCTTTGCTTTATGATCCTTATTTGCTCCCGAGTTTGTTCTACTAGATCCGGTCCAGTAAGAATCTTATCTCCGATTTCATCCCAGTAAAGCGGAGAATGGCACTTTCTTCCATACAGTGCTTCATACGGAGCCATCCTTATAGATCGATGGTAACTATTGTTATAAGAGAATTCTACCAGCTTGAGACTCCGATCCCACCTTCCCCCAAAGTCGAGTACACAAGATCGCAGCATGTCTTCCAGCGTCTGAATGGTTCTTTCCGATTGACCATCTGCTTGGCGATGAAATGCCGAGCTCATTCGGATTTCAGTGCCCATCACTTTCTGAAAAGCTGTCCAAAATCATGATGTGAAGCGAGGGTCGCGGTCACAAACAATGCTTAGGGGTACTACATGAAGGCTCACAATTTGTTCAACATACATTGTAGCCAATTTCTCCATCGGAGCCTTGATTGTCATAGCCATGAAGTGGGCGGACTTTGTTAAACGATCGACGACTACCCAAATGGTATCGAGTCTGCTCTTTGTTCTTGGTAGGTCCGTAACAAAATCCATTGTAATGTGGTCCCACTTCCACTCGGAAACTTCAAGAGGTTGTAGTAACCCAGCGGGTCTCTGATGTTCCGCTTTCACCTTCTGGCAAACAAGGCATTTCTCTACGAACTCCGCAATTTGTCTTTTCATGCCATGCCACCAGAATCTTTGTTTCAAATCTTGATACATCTTATTGGCTCCAGGATGAATAGAAAATCGAGAGTTGTGGGCTTCACAAAGAACTTCATTCTTTATGTCCTCGTCATTGGATACACACAGTCTTTCTCGAAACCACAAGCTGTTGTCGTTTCTGACCTTAAACTCTTCAGATGGTTTCATTCTCACCCGGTCCTTTATTTTCTTTAAGGTTTCATCCTTTTCTTGTCCTTCCTTAATCTTGTCTATCAACGAGGGAATTAATACCAGCTTTGCGAGCATGCCTTCAATGGAATCAAACTCCTCCAGATCAAATTCTTACATGTCACGCTGCAAAGGTGGTTGACGCGGATGGCTTGTCTTTCTACTTAATGCGTCAGCTACCTTATTGGCTTTTCCCGGATGATACTGAATCGATAGGTCGTAGTCCTTCATTAACTCTATCCATCTGCGTTGATGCATGTTTATTTCTTTTTGGGTGAAAAGGTACTTAAGACTCTTGTGGTCTATGAAAATTTCGAACTTCTCACCGTACAGATAGTGTCTCCATATTTTTAGTGCAAAGACTACAGCTGCTAATTCAAGATCATGTACCGGATAGTTTTGTTCAAATGGTTTTAATTATCGGGATGCATACGCAATCACTCGATCTTTTTGCATCAGTATGCATCCAAGTCCATTCTTAGAAGCATCACTACATACCACAAAATTTTCACCAGGTATTGGTTGTGCTAAAACTGGAGCAGAGGTTAGTTTCTCTTTTAGCTCAGTAAAACTCTTTTCACAATCGGAAGTCCATTCAAACTTGGTCTTTTTCTGTGTCAAGTGGGTAAGAGGCATAGCGATTCGAGAAAACCCTTCAACAAACTTATGATAGTAGCCGGCGAGACCGAGAAAAATTCGTACCTCTGTAACGTTGTTCAGTCTGGGCCATTCTGTGATTGCCTCAATTTTCTTGGGATCTACGGATATACCATCTTCAGATATTACGTGTCCCAGAAATGCTACACTGCGTAGCAGAATTCACATTTACTAAATTTAGCATACAGTTGTTTTCTCCGTAAAATGTCAAGGACGATCCTTAAATGGTTTACGTGGGTCTCTTCATCAGGTGAGTAGATCAAAATATCGTCGATGAAGACTACAACGAACTTGTCTAGTTGTTCTTGGAAGACTCAATTCATTAGATCCATAAACGCCGCAGGGGCGTTGGTCAGTCCGAATGGCATTACTAGAAATTCGTAATGTCCATAACGGGTTCTGAATGCAGTTTTCGGAACGTCCTCAGCTTTGATCTTCAATTGGAAATATCCCGAGCGAAGATCAATTTTACTGAAAATCCGTGCCCCTTGCATCATGATACTCTTAGGTAGGGTTTATAATAGACTTATTACTAAAATAAAGTTTTGGATTGCTTACCCGAAGCTGATCGAACAGATCGTCGATCCTAGAGAATGGGTACTTGTTCTTTATAGTGATATTGTTAAGCTCCCGATAATCAATACATAACCGCATACTTTAGTCCTTTTTCTTGACAAATAGTACGGGAGCTCCCCAAGGTGAAACACTTGGGCGAATAAGTTTCTTCTCTAGCAATTCACGCTATTGTTCCTTCAACTCTTTTAGTTCCGCAGGTGCCATTCGATAGGGAGCCTTTGATATTGGCTCAGCTCCCGAAACTAGGTTGATTTCAAAAGATATCTCTTGGTCCGGAGGAAGACCCGGTAATTCTTCCGGAAAAACATCTGGATATTCTAGGACTACTGGGACTTGGGAGAGGTCGGAGGGTGCTTGATCGGCACTTATTGCATAAACGAGAAACCCCTCATGTCCTTTCTTCAACGCCTTACTGGCGCGGATCAGATTTATATAAGTGTCCCTAGGGCACTTCCTCAGCTTTGATCCTCCTTGAAAGGTCACGCCCTTACGTATGGAATCCTTAAAGGTAACTTGCTTTTCATTACAATCGATGTTGGCAAAATTCTTGAAGAGCCAATCCATTCCAAGAATCACATCAAAATCCGTCATGGGTATGGGAATTAAGTCAGCGTCGAAATGGTGACTATCGAACTCAAGTTCGCAGTTCCTGAAAATATGGTGAGATACAAGCATCTGGTCTCCAGCTGCTTGGATTCTATAGGGTTCATCACTATAGGTTGGGTTATGCTCAATATTCTTTGCAAATTTCTTGGATATGAAGGAGTGGCTAACCCCACTATCGAATAACACATTGGCAGGTACTGAACATACTAAAATAGCTCCTGAATCATGCAATATCTACTAAGCAACTATAGGACAACAGTATTTATAAAAATTTGCACAAATTCAGAATATACCAGTCACCACATCATTGGCCTCTTCAGCAGCTGCGTCAGTCATGGCGTGAACTCTCGCGTTTATACGCTGACGCTGATTCTTAGGTGGTTGCTGTTGCTGGGCCCCCCTCTCCGGGCAATCCTTGGCCATGTGTCCTGTTTTCCCACACCCAAAGCAGGTAGTTCCCTTATCCGGACAGTCCTTGAGGATGTGGCCCGCCTTGCTGCATCCGAAGCATTTCCCTGCCTGGTAATAACATTCTCCCACATGGCACTTACCGTAGTGAGGGCAGCTCGGAATAGCAGATTGTTGGCCCTGGTTCTTTGACTGGTTCTTTTGGAAACGGCGCTGGAATAGATTCTTTCCTTGGCGCCCTGGGCCCCTTGAGTTTTGCTTAGCAGATTTACGAGGCCCTCTGCTCCCGGATGTTTCCCTTCCTCTTTTCTGGCCGAACTCATCACAGCGAATGATATCTCTTTCTATTCTGTAACACGCATCCAGATGTGCACCAAAATTTGCTGGGTTCGCATTAACTAGCCATGTTCGAATCCTGGGGTTCAACCCTCTTTCAAACTTTAACATCATGGTTTCTTCATCATTCATGGTGGATGGTTGGAATCTCCCCATAGCTATGAACTTGTTGGCATATTCAGCGACTGTCATTCCTTGTTCTTGTATCAGTGATTCAAACTCGTGCCTTTTTTGTAGTTTGACGGAGGGTGGTATGTAGAACTTGTTGAATTCCTGGAGAAATCTCTTCCATGAAATTGGCCTTGGTAGAGATTGCAGATTGGCCTTCCACCACTGGTTGGCTTCTCCCAGTAGGAATGGCCTGACTGCCTGAGTCTTTACCTCCTCAGGTGCTCTAATTAGTTCAAAACAGTTTTCTACTTTGTCTAGCCACTTCTCAGCGGCATCTGGATCTGACTTTCATTCAAACGACGGAACATTGGCTCTTTTTAACTTTTCAAAGCAGTATCGGGCATCCCTGACCAGTTCGTGAGGTTGAGGGATATTCTGTTGCAACATCACTTGAACAATTCGAGTGACTATCTGGCAAAAAGTCTGAAAGGCGTTGATATCTAGCATCATTTGTGGTAAAGGCCCCTGGGGTGGGGGAATGTTCTAAACCAGTGGCGGATTTTGGTCTTGCGGTGGCGGTGGTGGAGGGACCTGTGCAGGTGGAGGAGGAACAGGCTCCTGCACCTCTGGTCTAGCTCTTGCCGGTCGGCCCCTTGGTCGTACCATCTGCATTATGCAGTGCTGGGTTTTATTCAATGTGGGAATGTCATAATAAGTGGCAGAATTTAATTTATTCCAATAGCATATCTGAGGGGCATGCACGTACAGACGTTATAAATTCAATTCTGTAATTTGTCGTCAATTAGGGTTTTATCAATAGGACAAACCCTAATTTTCCAGTATAAGTCATCCTAGTCTAAGGTCAACTCTCATCTAGGATCAGGACTTAGTTCTAATATCAAACTTAGTTGACTACGATCATAACTTAGTTCTATATTCTGCCTGGCTCTGGAGATTCAGCTCTGATACCACCTGTAGCGCCCTGCACCCGGGCCAAGCCGGATACAGTGCTCCCGTCGTACTTCACTACGGAGAGTACCAGGCATCGATCCATAACATGTCGTAGTCCATGATAAACTACATGGGCTTTCATGCTTACGCCTCAACAAGTAAGCGAAATCGTGGCAGAATAAAAAACTTAAATTAAAACGTTTACGAAATCATCATCAGTTTTACAACCCAAATCATAAAGTACGGAAATTCTCATAAGTAATTGTTTCCATCACAACATCATAAAAAGTTCATCGATCACAATAATCTCGTCATGTCTCCTAGTCCATCCATCTCTCGCACGTCTTACGGGTAAGGAACTCTAGGTTCATCTTCAATCCATTCTACTTTGTTCCCTGCAGCCTCTGGGAGGAAAAATAGGGGGTGAGTGACAAAGTCACCAGCAAGTAAACTATAAATAATCATGAATTAAATGGAAAGTACATACAAGAACCGAACCCCAAAATTCGGTTTAGAAACATACCTGGATTTCCATCCAATACCCGTCCGTGATCAATACACAATGTATCAAAGATCATAACTTAACCGAGATCGTAACTTATTAAAGAAGATGACTTATAAAAGATCGTAACTTATCAAAGGTTGTCACTCAATAAGATCATAACTTAGGTGCTACCAAGTCATAACAACTTAGTCTAAGTATCACGTACCATTATTTGATGATTCATTAAATGCAAAATGCATGGGTATGTACGTGTGATGCATTATGACAAAAATGCAGATAAGATCTTTCTTTCTTTTCTTTCAAAACATCATCGTCAAGAAACAATAGAGTATTCAGATCTATTCACCCGGATCTGAGGCGGTCACTTCTTCCCTTCGAATCTATTATTCCCGGATTCGGAGCGGTAACATCATCACTTATCAGGTCTATTATCTCCGGGCCTGAACGGTCAATATCAGGTCTATTCTCTCCGAGCCTGAACGGTCCATATCATCAGATCAATTAACTCTGGATCTGGAGCGGGTCCTTACTGGCCATGAAACACACACACGGTACCGGTGGAAAGCATTCTTTGAAAAAACAGGATCTATTCTTTAAAAACGCTTTTTCATCTTTCTTCAATAAAAAATCGGTTCCATAAATCATGTAATTGACGATGATGCAATGTATAGCATGTACTATGCAATTCATGATGTAATGCGTTACATACACACATACGTACAACTTATTCCTTAGGCTGGAAAAATTTCTAGAATTATCAATCCATACACACAGCCTCAATCCCTCGTGGCTTAAGCCCACTATCATGAGTTCTTGTCATACTTATACATAAGAGTGTCTTATCTATTCGTAATATAGTTTTCGTGACAATACGAGACATGTAAGACACTTAATTTATTTAATTACAAAACAAGGGCTGCTGAATTTCAGCATTGCAACGCCTTTTCTTTTACCTTCCACATAAGCCCATTAAACTTCATTTAATTTGGGCCAACTTTGGAAACCTGCTGTAGGCTCACCAAAAATTAGTGATCATAAGCCCAAACCATATAACTAAGCCTAAGTCCATTAAAACAAGGCCTTACAACAAGTTCCATAATTCTGCCCAAAACTCCAGATTAGTCACGTCATCTTAACCTTGATGGTCACCCTTTAAAATAACCATGCTAAGTTAAGTGGTTTACATGAAAACACTTATATATGTCTTAAGTAATTGCCACGAAAGTTTCGTGGAATTTTAATATCGTAAAAGGGGTCATTCATTCTTCTTCCCAAAACCGTTACATGCTGAATTCTGTAGTGACCGATTTTACTATAAATTTTATTGTGACCAAACCGTACATCCTTTTTTGAAAATTCCAGCTCTCAAACTTAAACACATAGGGCTAGTATTCTGCCAAAAATCAGGCCAATTGCATATTCCTAGGGTCCATTTCCGGGATATTCATTAGGTCACATAAAAGCTGTTCAATCCAGTAAGTTCTAGCATGACCAGTTTTGGTAAAATTTCCGTTAAAAATAATCCGTAACTCCTTTTAGCGCAGTTCCAACTCTCATAATTACTATAAACATAGGGCTAGTGTTATGCCAAAAATTAGATAAATTGAGTAACTCTAAAGTCTCTTTTCAGGTCCTAGAACACGGCATCAAAATCTGCCCTGCTCCAGCAATTCCACTTTTTGTCACATTTCCTTACTAAAAGATCCTAATTTTCATTGGTTGGCTTAAACACCTTATTATTCATCAAACACAAATTTAGCATGTGGATTTACAGGTTCTAACATATTACAAACATCACCTACACATCTCCTCAAAACAGCTTGAATGATACGTATATCATTCTTTGGGCCATGCACATCATGTTCATAACAAAATCAATTCTTGGTATCATTGGTGCATTCACACCCTAACCCCCCAAACAGCCCGTTTATACGCATGCAAAGGCAAAAATACTATCTCCATGATGAACATGTTAAACTTAACACAAAAAGCATACATCTTGATCATACTTTACCGGACTAGCTACAAATCCTTACAAAGCTATACTATTTTTCCTCTTCCATCCAACCGTCCCCCATACATGCAAAGGAGGAGATTTTTGTCACTTTCATCCTAGCTTTACCACATATCCATACTTAAAAATAACAAAGATTCCACCTTTGGAGCAAAGCTCATACATGCAAGCCATTATACCCTAGGGCCGAAAGTTTCATGCATCAAAACTTAGCATTTCATATGTAAGATTAAATCTTAAATACGCCTAGACATTCAAGCATGCACTTTCACATTCAAGCCACAAGTATGTATAGTGTACTTGCCTTTTCAACTTGCTCCTCTTCTTAGCTTGAAATGTGTATGGAATAGGTGAAGCATTCCTCTTCTTCACCCAATACACCCCAGGTTTTGAGGAGGGTAAGAGAACAAAGAATAGTTTACATTCTTAAGAAAAAGATGCACTAAATAGGGGTTAGATGAACTTACCAATGGAACTTGTGTATTGTTCAAGCCCCTTGAGATTAGTGTTCCCACAAAAGCTTGAGATTTTTGAGCCTAGTGACCTTGAAGGTCACGGTTGGTGAGCAAGAAAATAGCACCATGAGTTTTATTCCATGAAGGATGTAAGAATTCTCTTGAAAAGATTTAGAATATGCTTACCTAATACCACTTGGTCTTGGAAGAACCTAAGTCTTCTTGGCTTACTCCTTGGCCGTGTGGTTTGGTAGAGGAGAAGAGAAGAAACCCTCTTGCTCTTAGTAGTTCTTTGGTGGTTGGGAGAATGAGAGTTTCATAGATTGCTTTTGGATTTAGTTTTCCTTCTTAGGCTAGTGTTAGCCGTTGGGGAGGGGTAGGGAAGAATGAGATTTTACCATGGTAAGGTTAAGAGTATTAACCTTGATTACTTTTGTTAATCAAGGTTACTTTATTACTAACCTTGGTTACTTTAGTCCAATCATGGTTACTTTTGGACTAACCTTGGTTACTTTTATTAATTAGGGGGACTTTTACCTTGGTTGGATAATAAAGTAACAATGGTAGGGTTTAAAAAAAATCCTCCATGATTGGCTACCTAAGCCATCCGGCGGTTGGGGTCTTTAATGACCCTAACCATGCCAAATTTTTGCTTTATTAAAAATAATCATGTGGTATTGTCTCCTTAATTGTTTTCCCCCTTTTCTTTTAAAATATGAAATTAGAAAATCATTGAGCCCCTTTTTGGGCTAAGGGACGAAAATCGGTAATATTGGGAACAATTTTGCCCATTACCTAAAATGGCTTATTTGTTAATTGGGCTCACTTATAAGGTGGCCCTTATGATTTCTCCTCTTGAAATCTTAGGAAATTCCTATAAGGCCTTTTTACCCTGATGGCCGAAATCTCCCAAGCCCTTGGGAGTGAATTGGGTCCCTTCACATGGTCCAATAATCGTGCTTGAAAGTTTATATAATACTTTCCGTAACATAATCTAATATAAATAAAATAATAAAAAAATAATCATCAACTAAATAAATTGTGCTTGAAGTTACAATTTTCATAAACTCTCTTGGTTAAGTCGTAAGTACAAGATGGTTCCTTGTTGGGTACAACAATAGACCTGATGACTATGATTGATGATATGACCGTTCTCGGATCCACAAATAATAGATTCGAAGGGATGGATATGACCGCCTCAGATCCGGATATAATAGATGTGAACACTCTCTTGTTTTTATTGACGATGATGTTTTGAAAGAAAGAATGAACGAATTTGCCCTTATTTCATCATACTGAATCACATGTGCATGTCCATGCATGTGCATTTAATAGCTAGTCGCATGTTTAGTACACTGTTGCGTAGGCTAGGATGTTATGATTTCAGATCCCCTAAGTTATGATTTTAATGTTATTTCGTAAAGTTATGAACTTGTTATTTAAGGATACTGGTTGGAAGGTCAGGTATGTTACTAAACCAAATTTTGGGGTTTGGTTCTCGTGTATACTTTCCATTTAATTCATGATCGTTAATGGTATACTTGCTGGTGACGTTGTCACTCACCCTTTATTTTTCCTCCCAGAACCTGTAGGAACAGGGTTGAGTGGATCGAGGATGACCCTAGGGTTCCCTATCCATAGGAGTGCGAGAGGAGGATGGCTTAAAGATTTTTGTTATGACAGTTATGTTTGATAGACTTTTGATGAACTTATGTTGGGAACATTGATTTTTGGATTTTCGGACTTTCTTTATTTCGCGAACATGGTTGTAGACTTTATGATGGATGTTTAGAATGTTCTAATTTAAAAGATTTTATTCTGCCTTGGTCTTCGCTTACCTGTTCATGTGTAAGCAGGAAAGTCCGTATATTTTGTTATGGACTACGACATGTTATGGATTGACGTCTGGTACTCTCCGTAGTGAAGCACGGCGGGCGCACCGTATCTGGCTAGGCCGGGATACGAGGCGCTACATATCTACTATAGATGGTGTCACACTAGAGGTTGTAAAGTCAAAACAAGAATATACTAGTGATGACAAAAAGAGACTAATCATGAATGCTAGAGCCATGCAATTACTCTTAAACAGGCTAAGTAAAAGTGAATCTAGCTATGTGTCTAATTGCTCTAGTGCTCAAGAAATGTGGAGAATTCTTGAGATAAAACATGAAGGGACAAGCCAAGTAAAGGAGTTCAAGATTAATATGCTTATGTCCACACTTGAGTCCTTTAAATTATTGCCAAATGAGTCTATTGTTTATATGGATCTACGCTTGACTAACATTTATAATTCTCTTGAGTCTCTTGGCAAAGATTTCTCTACGCAGGAAAAGGTCCAAAAGGTACTACGAAGTCTTCCATCCGAATGGGACCCTAAAGTGACAGCTATAGAGGAAAGCAAAGAAACCAAATCAATAGAAATGGAGGAACTAATTGGATCACTAAAGGTATATGAAAACAAACTCACTTTAAGGAAATCGGAATCAACGTCAAAACAAGGTAAGACTATTGCTTTTAAATCAAATGAATACGTCTCTACTTCTTCTGATCACTTAGATGATAGTGATTCCGAATCAGATAATGATGACTTAATACTATTAGCTAAAGGTTTGAGAAAATTCATGAGAAAGTCATTTAAAAACAAACCTAAGGCTACTTCCACTAAAAGAAATAAAAATAAAGCAAATGAAAAGGACATGAAATGCTATGAATGCGGGAAACTTGGATATTTATCTTATGACTGCCCTAACAAGGACAAACAAACAAACAAACACCTTGACAAGGATCAGACCAAAACTAGACTCGTCTTAGAACCTAAACAAAGGAGAAGAGCTATTAAGGCCTCCACTTGGAGTGACACATCTGACTCTGAGACTGATACAGAAGAGGAGACACCACAAGTATGCTTTGTATCCAAAGCATCGAACGAGATATCTTCTGATTCTGAACCTTCATATGATGATCTTATTAGCTAATATTTAGAACTACACAAGTTCACCAAGACTCTCGCAAAAGAAAAGAAACGATTAATTGAAGACAAGAAGTTGTTAGAATCTTCTAAAACGAATCTTGTTTATCAATTAAACGATTCAAAAGAAGAGTCGTCATGCATCATCAATGCATTAAAATCAGAGATCTCATCATTAACCGCACATAATAATGAAATGAAATCCGAGATTTCAAATTTGAAATCAAGGAATACGAGTTTAGAGAAAATGATGAAACAATTTGACACGGGAACTAACATGCTATATCTCATTATTCTATCAGAAAAACATGATAGTGATAAAACCGAATTTGGATACATTGAGAAAAATGAAACATCAATTAAACCAACCAAATTTGTTTTGTCTAAGAACGTAGACACACCTAATGCATACATGGCGCCTAAGATGACGCAAAGGCCCCCTCTCCCTTCATCTCGTCATATCTCTTCCTCATATCATACAAAATATAATTATGTACCGTATAGATATGAGAAGAAACCACTGATACATACACGAAATTCATTCCATACATCTAGATCACGCACTATGCACACTAACACTAGAACATATCAAAAACGCACACCATATAATGGGCATAAGGCGATTCTCGGCCAAATGCCTAATGTTTTCTCACCCCATGTCTACTACATTGCTCCTTCATCTACATTCTTACCATTTGCTAGACCGAGAAGGATCACCCAAGTATAGGTACCGAAAGGTACTTTTACTAAGAGGTGAATAACTAACTCGTAAATGTTGGACCATGCACCTGTAATGAACACCACTTGAGGGGGGTGAATAGTGGTTAGCAGAAATTACACTACAACCCTTTGTAAAAATCCCCTTTGAAAACAAAATCTGAGACAACCTCAGATTCAGAACCTGTTTTTGAAAAATTCAAACATAATTGTACACAACTCCAAAAATTATGAAACTTTCTAGAATTTAACTTCAATGTGTTAGAAAGACTCTGTCCAAAAACCAGACAAAAATAAGATCGTTTGATCCTTCAAACAAATAAAAAGATTTAGATAGTCAATCTGGACAGAATTGGATAGAATGTTGCTGATTTTGAAAAACGTGTTTCTCTTTGAATACTAAACCAAAACGGTGATATTTATATCAAAACACTCCTTAGGATTTGTAGATGATGTTTCAAAAAGGCCCTGACCTTAAACAATTCTTGATAAATACAGAATTTAAGGTTTCTCCAAACTGGTCAGATTGAGCTAGATTGGAGCAGTTATCTTGCAAAGACTGAAAGACTAACGTTTCCTTGCTCAAATCAAGTGATTCTTGTTGCAAATGAGAGCTAACGGTCTGAAGTATAACTCTACCAAAAATCATGAATTTTGAAAGTGTTTAGCTATTTTTTCAAAACGTGAGAAGTTGTGTGAAAACTGCAGTAAAAACGGGTAGAAAACAGAAATGAAGAAACAAGACAAGAACACCGATGATTTATCTCGGTTCGGTCAATGTGACCCACTCCAGTCCCAAGGAACACCTTTCCTTGGATTTTACTATGCAAAGAAATACCTTACAATAAGAACCAAGCTTGATCCTTGGGTTATACACCAACTCTACTCAAGACTTGGATGATCACCTTCTAAGCAACACTTAGTTGCAACACCTCTACAACCTATTGATATAGCTTTATAAGAATGGCTAATCAATCTTACAAATGAAGCTCAAGAGGCTTGTAACACAACAAAAACGACAAGAACACCTTTGCTACAAAGAATGGAACAAGAACAACAACAACAAGAAGATGATAGCTAAACAATTCAACAAATGCTTGTGAGCTTCAAGTGTTTCATCTTCTTCACCATTGCCGCTATTTATAGTGTGATTTGAGCCTTAGAGATAAGACTTCCAATGTGTCACCATCTTCATCATCAATTCCAAAGTCTTCTCATCATTGGTGGCCTTGTACACTTGGCAAAATAAGACAAAATGATTGTTCCACCTTGACAATTCAGCATGGCCAAAAATTTCAACTAAAATTGTCTTGATTATCCTTTGCCAAAAATGAAGATAATTAGAAGGATAATACCCCACTATTCCCTCAACTCCTTGGATTGAGAATAGGCATGTGGGCATTGACATTTTCAAATTAAAAAAATCTGCTCCAAGACAACATAGTAGTCGTTGGCTACTTCACATTTTTCCAAAAATAGTTTGATTTTCCTTGAAAAAATAATAAAGGATAATACCACCAAATATCCCCAACTTTAAGCACAATAACAGGACATGCGAAGTCTTCACTTGACTTCAAAAATCTGCTGAAAATACCCAAGAATATCATGTAGCCGTTTGGCTACATCTTTGAAATTTCCAAGTTGGCATTTTTGCCAACTAGCTCCTTTTTGATTTGTCCACTTGTCACCAACTCATAAAATGAATAATGTATCACTTCCACCTGCTCATACATGTTTTTGAGCATACAAATATGTGTAGCAACTCAAATTTTTGAAGAAGAAATAAATAGATAATGGTTGACAAGATTATGTCAACGTGTAACACCGAAATTCCCAATATTCCTTCTTATATGTCGTGATCATTTCCACACCTTTAACACCTTGAACAATTCTGAATAATGATGATAAATATGCTCTTATAACATATATAAGAGGGTCTTCAAGAAAAAATAGAATGTGACATCTCAAATCGTCACATATCCAGCTATAGTCAATAATATCATCATGTGAGAGAATAAGATAAAGAATCACCATATTATCTTCAAGTTAATAATAAATCAGCTCCAGAATGAAGATAATAATATGCTCAAGAGATTCCTTGAGTGAAAATACCAAAAATACCCTCGGAGATGAAATGACCAAAATACCCATGAAAACTCCAAAAATGACCCGGATGGTCAGAATTAATTATGATATCAGCTTTGTCATGATAAATAGTATAAGAATATACCCTTGAATTATTTTCACCATGTGATGTTCCTAGAAAACTCAAAATACCAATTTTGCCCTTTTTGGTAAGTTGTAGAAACTTCCAAGACCCGTTAGTCACAATACATTTAAAATCATCAAAATCACATTAGATTCACATAATGAGCATGTATAAATCATATACCAATGAAAACAACAATTTTAACACATTTTAGAAAATTATTTCTAAAAACCGTAGACATCGATCGATCGAAGTGCCTCTGCTTCAGAGGTCGATGTCTCACAGAAAGGTTCAAGTTTTGTCTCTGACCTACATCGATCGATCGAAGTGAGGGTTCGATGTACATCGATCGATCGATGTGTCTCATGTTTAGAGATCGATGTCTCACAGTAAGGTCTTGAACTTTCACTGCCTTACATGGATCGATCGATGTGATAGATCTATGTATATAGATCGATCGATGTGTAACTGTTGGACCGTGCACCTACAATAAACACCACTAGAAGGGGGGGTGAATAGTATTTAGCGGAAATTACACTAGTACCCTTGATTAAAAACCCCTTTGAAAACAGAATCTGAGACAACTTCAGATTCAGAACCCGTTTTTGAAAAATTCAAAAATAATTGTACACAACTCCAAAAATTATGAAACTTTCCAGAATTGAACTTCAATGAGTATCAAGACTCTGTCCAAAAATCAGACACAAATAAGATCGTTTGACCCTTGAAACAAATAAAAAGATTCATATGGTCAATCTGGACAGAATTGGACAGAATGTTGCTGATTTTGCAAAACGTGATTCTCTTTGAATACTCAACCAAAAAGGTTGATCTTTATATCAAAACACTCCTTAGGATGTTTAGATGAAGTTTCCAAAAGGCTCTGACCTTAAATAATTCTTAATAAATACAGAATTTAAGTTTTCTCAAAACTGGTCAGATTGCAGCCAGATTGGAGCAGTTATCTTGCAAAGACTTAAAGACTAATTTTCCCTTGCTCAAATCAAGTGATTCTTGTTGCAAATGAAAGCTAACAGTCTGAGTACAACTCCATCAAAAATCACAAATTTTGAAAGTGTTTAGCTATTTTTTCAAAACATGAGAATTTGTGTGAAATCTGCAGTATAAACGGGCAGAAAACAGAAATGAAGAAACAAGGCAAGAACATCGAGGATTTATCCTGGTTCGGTCAATGTGACCTACTCCAGTCCCAAGGAATACCTTTCCTAGGATTTCACTATCAAATGAATCACCTTACAACAAGAACCAAGCTTGATCCTTAGGTTATATACCAACCCTATTAAAGACTTGGATAATCACCTTCTAAGCAACACTTAGTTGCAACACCTCTACAGCCTATTGATATAGCCTTATAAGAATGGCTAATCAATCTTACAAATGAAGCTCAAAAGGCTTGTAGCTCACCACAATACAACAAGAACACCTTTGCTACAATGAATAAAACAATAACAACAAGAAGATGAAGATGAAAGCTAGACAATTCAACAAATGCTTGTGAGCTTCAAGTGTGTTTCATCTTCTTCACCATTGCCTCTATTTATAGTGTGAGATGATCCTTAGAGATAAGACTTCCAATGTGTCACCATCTTCATCATCAAGTCCAAATGTCTTCTCATCATTGGTTAGCCTTGTACACTTGGCAAAATAAGACAAAATGATTGGTCTACCTTGGCAACTCCGTGTAGTCGAAATTTAGCTCCAAAAGATGACTTGGAATTATCTTGAAAATGTGATGATAATATCACCATAACAACTCCATCATCTTCTCAACTTTTTGGCAAGATAATAGGCATGTGGAGTAGACCATTTCAAAATTAAAATTCAGCTCCAAATATCCCAAAGTAGCCGTTGGCTACTTCATTCTTTTTCAAAAATAGTTTTGATTTTCTTTAATAAAATAAGAAAGGATAATACTATCAAATTATCCTCAACTCCAAGAACAAGAATAGGACACGTGAAGTCTTCATTTGACTTCAAAAAATCTGCTAAAAACCTCAAGAAAACCAAGTAGCCGTTTGGCTACATTTGAATTTTTACAAGTTGGCAATTTTGCCAACTAGCTCCTTTTTGATTTTTCCACTTGTCTCCACCTCACAAAATGAATTACACATCATATTAAACTGTTTATACACATTTCGAGGCTGGCAAATATGTATATCAACTCAAATTTTTGAAGAAGAAATCACCAAATAATAATTGACAAGATTATGTCAATATATACCACCAAAATTCCAACTATTTCTTCTTGCATGTAGGGAACACTTCCACATCTTTAACACCTTTATAACCTCTGAAAAATGATGATTGATATGTTCTTATAACACATATAAGAAAGTCTTCAAGATAGAAAAAGAATGTGACATCTCAAATCGTCACATATCCAGCTATAGTCATTGATGTGAGAGAATAGAATAATGAATCACCATATAATCTTCAAATTAATAATAAATCAGCTCCAGAATGAAGATAATAATATGCTCAAGAGATTCTTTGAGTGAAAATACCATAAATACCCTCGGGGGTAAAATGACCAAAATACCCTTAGTATATGAAAACTCCAGAAATGACCCGGGTGGTCATAAATACTCATGATATCACCTTTGTCATGATAAATATAATGAGAATACATCTTTGAATATTTTCACCATGTGATGTTCCTACAAAACTCAAAATACTAATTTTGGCCTTTTTGGTAAGTCGTAGAAACTTCCAAGGCACGTTAGTCACAATACATTTAAAATCATCAAAATCACATAAGATTCACATAATGAGCATGTATAAATCATATACAAATGAAAACAAACATCTTAACACATTTTAGAAAAATATTTCTAAAAACCCTAAACATTCTGTGAGACGTGGATCGATCCATGTGAGGGGCTGACGTATGTCGATCGATCCACGTGAGGGGCTGATGTACGTCGATCGATCCACGTGAGAGATCGACGTCTCATAGTAAGTTTTTGGTTCTTCTCAGTACTACATGGATCGATCCATGTGAGGGGATGACATACATCGATCGATCCATGTGTCTCTGCCTGAGAGATCCACGTCATTTTTCTTCACTTTTTCATCCTTTAATCACTTATAACACCATATGTGACATTTCTAAGTATTCACCACTTAAAATCATGACTTTGAAAATTATCCAAACAAATTTTTCAACAGTAACAACCTGAGAGATCGTCAACTTTTTCAACTTTTTACCACATATAACACCATATGTGACATTTTTAAGTATTCACCACTTAAAATCATGACTTTGAAAATTATCCAAACATATTTCTCAACATTCTCCCCCTTTTGGATGATTTTCAAAATAACCCTAACATGATTTTAATGTCATAACTTATAACCAATTGTTTATCAAACTTTGTTTTTAACAAACTTTTAAATAGTATGCTCCCCCTCAACTTATACTCTACCCCTCAAATTATACTCTCCCCCTTAACCTATGCTCAACTTATACCATTTGAAACTTAGCATGACTTACTAATTCAAATCATGTTCTTATTCTATCTCCCCATTTATTTTGCAAATCATGCAAAAGACAGAACTACGCAATGGTTTCATAAGTCATCATACCTAACTTGGCTCGTAAGTTTTCAAAAGTGGCTTGATTAAGGGGTTTGGTAAAGATGTCAGCGATCTGATGATCAGTTCTTATATGGTGTATAACTATATCCTCATTTTGAACATGATCTCGAAGGAAGTGGTAATCGCACCTCAATGTGTTTGGCCTTAGAATGAAGCACCAGATTCCGAGAAAGATTGATTGCACTTGTGCTATCGCAGAAAATTGGAATCTTATTCATTTTAATGCCAAAATCACTAAGTTGCTGTTTAAGCCAAAGTATTTGGTTAGTACATAAACTTAAGGCAATATACTCGGCTTCAGTGGTAGAAAGAGCTACACTAGCTTGCTTTTTAGAAAACCAAGAGATCAAGTTGGTTCCTATGAATTGACAAGTACCGCTAGTGGATTTTCTATCTAATTTGCAACCACCATAATCAGCATCACTATATGCGTGTAATTCCAACTTAGCATTTCTATCATACCAAAGTCCTAAGTGAGGTGTATGCTTAAGATATCTAAAGATTTTTTTCATTGATTGTAATGTGATACCTTAGGACAAGATTGAAACCTAGCACACATGCACACACTAAACATGATGTCAGGTCTTGATGCGGTTAAGTGTAATAGTGATCCAATCATAGACCTATAGAGTGTTTCATCAAAAGGTTTACCATTTTCATCCTTATCAAGTTTGGTGCTAACACTCATGGGGGTAGTTGTTGGTTTCAACTCTTCAAAGCCAAACTTCTTAATCATATCATTAACATACTTAAGTTGGCTAATGTGAATTCCTTGAGGGGTTTGTTTGATTTGGAGTCCTAAGAAATAGTTCAATTATCCTACCATTGACATTTCAAATTCTAACTTTATACACTCTTCAAAGTCTTTTACTAAGGTAGAGTTGGTTGAACTAAAGATTATATCGTCTACATATATTTGAACTATTAACAAGTCATTATCTTTTCTTCTTAGAAATAATGTGTTGTTGATGGTCCCCTTTGATAATTATTTGCAATAAGAAAGTTTGCAAATCTATCATACCAAGCTCTTGGAGCTTGTTTCAAACCATATAGAGCTTTCTTAAGCTTGTAAACATGTTTAGGATTCTTTGGATCTTCGAATCCAGGGGGTTGCTTCACAAACACCTCTTCTTGGATGTATCCATTCAAGAATGCACTCTTGACATCCATTTGGAAGAGTTTTATGTTGCCTAGACTTGCAATAGCAAGCAACAATCTAATTGCTTCTAGTCGTGCAACGGGTGCAAAGGTTTCTTCATAATCTATTCCTTATTGTTGATTATAACCTTGTGCGACTAGCCTAGCCTTATTCCTTGTAGTTTTTCCTTGTTCATCCATTTTATTCCTAAACATCAATTTCATTCCTATTATTTCGAGTTTAGGTACTAAGTCCCGCACATTGTTCTTTGTGAATTGATTTAATTCCTCATGCATAGCATCTATCCAAGATATATCACCTAAGGCTTCCTTTACATTCTTAGGTTCTAATTGTGAGATTAAGCGATGTCCTTCAAGTTGACTTATATTTCTATGTGTTTTAACCCCAACACTTGGATCCCCAATGATTAGTTCTCTAGGATGCCACCAATTCCTAGATTGACTAGGTTCACCCTCATCTTGTTCAAATGTTTCATTAGTATGAACATTATCAAATGTAATTGGATCATTGGATGTTTTATCTTCCAATTGCAAAGTCTCTTCATTTATTTCATCTAAAGGTCCATGCATGTCTTGTTCAGGGGGAATTGGTTCTGGATGATCAAGTACAGGCTCAAGTAATACATCATCATCAAACATATTTTCAATATTAGTTTCTTGTTTATGTTGATTTTTATCACTAACTTCAAAGCATTCATTTTTATTGAATTTCACATGTATGGATTCAATTATCTTTCTAGATGCAGGATTATAACACCTATATGCTCTTGAGTTAGTCGAATATCCAACAAATATGCATTCAATAGACTTTTGTTCAAATTTATCTAGATTATCCTTAGTGATCAGCACAAAACATTTACATCCAAATACTTTAAGATAATCTATCTTAGGTTGTCTATTGTTTAGCAATTCATAAGGCGTTTTATTTAATTTCTTTCTAATAGTAAGCCTATTTATAACATAGCATGCACAACTAACAGCTTCAGCCCATAAATATTTATGTAATTTATTTTCACAAAGCATTGTCCTAGAACTTCTTGAATTGTTCTATTTTTGCGTTCAACAACTCCATTGAGTTGTGGTGTTCTAGGTGGTGAAAATTCATGTTTTATTCCATGTAGTTCACAAAATTTGATTACAACTTTATTTTTAAATTCTCCCCCCTCTATCACTTCTTATTCTCTTAACATTTTCTTCATATATATTTTCAAGTTGCTTAATAAGTGTTTCGATTGCTAATGAAGCATCGTCTTTGTGTGTTAAGAACAATGTCCATGTTTAGCCTGAGTAATCATCTACTATGACACACACATAGTAGTGTCCACCTAGACTTTTTGTCCTACTTGGACCAAATAAGTCTAAGTGAAGCAATTCTAGTACATGACTAGTACTCATTTTAACCTTAGTATCTAACATGTTATCTAAGGTAAGAGTATAAATATTACCATCTCTATTTCATTTTAAAACCGTTTCTCCTTTTTCATTTACTATATCACAAGAATTGGGAAGAAAAGAGACATTATAACCACAATCTATAAGTTGAGAAATACTAAGTAAATTATAAGAGAGATTGCTTACTAACAACACATTTCGTATTTGAAATGTGTTAGGGTCCCCAATTGTTCCTTTACCAACAACTTGTCCTTTTGTTGTTGTCACCGAATGTTACTATTCCTCCATTCTTTATATATTCCAATTCGATGAATAGTTTGGGGTTGCCCGTCATATGCCTCAAACATCCACTATCTAAAAACCATTTGGTTTTAAGATTCTTTGATTTGTCCTTCTTCTTGCATTCCTTGCGTTTTTCCTACAATGGAGACAAAGTTTTAGGCACCCTTTATTTGGGTCCTTGAATGTTAGGGTCAACATTCTTGTTTAGATATCCCTTAGGTATCCAAACTTGAACATACCTTCTAGACACATTTTTAGCATTGTTATAATTTGGAAAATAAGAAGAATTGGCATATACATGATCATTCCACATAAGTGAAGATACATTATTATACATGTTGCGCCATGGTTGATAATTATTATATGTTGGCCAAATTTTATAATGTGTATATGGCATGCGATTTTGTTTCTTGAATGGCACTATATAAGCATTTCTATAAGACTTATATGAGTGTTGCCTATACTTAGGTTCATAATAAGTGTGATGCAGTTTATTAGGTCTTGATATATTTGTATACATGTAGGCATAATTTCTAGGTTGTCTAGATGCAAAATTTGGCCTAGATGGATGTTTATGCGTGTGTATATTTGTGCTTATGTGTTGTATTTTTGCCTTGATATAAGTAGAAGAAGGTGTAGAAGAAGATGTAGCAGGCAAAGTTGATTTTGTTGTATTATATGCTAACTTTGTGCTAGATAAGACAAAGTTAGTCTTTTTATCAACTTTTACATTTCCTTCTTTGTATCCTAACCCGGTTTTATCATCTCCATACTTTTGTGAGGATATTAATGTATCTAACATATCAGCACCAAATTTAAATTGTTCTAACAGTTTTTCTAAGTTAAGCTTAGAAGACTTAAGTTGCATTATCTCATTGTCACAACTTTCTAACTTAGATTGTAACATACTATTTTCTGTTTTTAACTTTTGTTCATTTTTCCTAAGTGATTCAATTTTATTCTCTAAAGAATCAAGAGTATTGGTAGACTCTTGTTTAAAAGATTCTAATTGATTGGAAAATTCCAAGTTGGACGTCTTCAACTTGTCATTTTCTTCAATTAGTTTCTTCTTTTTTTTAGAGACCCTCTTACAGTGAGCATGCATTTTAAAAAATTCTTCATATATTTCATCAAATGTCATGTCACTATCAGAATCACTATCAGAAGAAGAACATACCTCGTTAGATACGAAGCACACTTGAGCTTCCTCAGTTTCAGATTCTGAGTCGGATGAGTCGCTCCATGTGCTCACCTTCATTGCTCGTTTCCCTTTCCTTGCCTTAGACTCCTTTGTCTTTGTCATTTGTGCCTCCTTGTCCTTGGCTTGTTTATTATTGTTGTCATTATTATTATTATTCTTCGGGGGACAATCATATGAAATATGTCCTTTTTGATCGCATTCATAACATTTTAATTCTTTAGTATACCATTTGTTTGTGTTATTTTTCTTAGGTTGAGAAGAAGAAGAAGAATAACGTTGTCTATTTCTATTAGGACGTTTGAAAAACTTTCTAAGTTTTCTTGCTATTAATATCAAGCCATCATCTAATTCAGTATCACTATTACTATCATCATTATTTTTATGTGTTTATATTGTTTTGAAAGCTATTAACTTACTTGATGATTTAGATGACTCGGACTTCCGTTGGTTTAGTTTTACCTCATAGACTTTAAGAGACCCGATCAATTCATCCATCTTAGTGATTGACTTTGTCTCCTTGATTGTAGTCACCTTTGGATCCCATTCAGCAGGAAGGCTTCGTAGAACCTTTTGAACCTTTTCATTGTTCATGAATGATTTGGCTTCAAGGGCATTAAAAATGTTAGTAATCCTCAGATCCATAGATGTTATGGATTCGTTTGGCAACATTTTGAAAGACTCTAATTCAGTCATAAGCATGTTTATTTTTGATTCTTTAACACCACTGGTACCTTCATGCTTTAATGCAAGTGATTTCCACATATCGTGTGCACTTGTGTAATTTGACACATATCCTGCTTCAGAAGTTGTAAGTCCATTCAAAAGTAATCGCATAGCATTAGCATTCATGGACATTTTCTTTTTATCTTCCGATGACCATTCACTTTTATACTTTTCAAACTTTTGTGTGACTCCGCTAACTTGTACAACTTTCATTGGAATGTACGGCCCATCTTCAACTATAGACCATAAATCGATGTCTATAGCCATTAAGAATAACCTCATTCTTAGTTTCCAATGAACAAAATTATTGCCATCAAAAAGAGGAGGGCGTTGAGTGGACATACCTTCCAACTCACCTTTGTGAGAAACTATTGCCATAGTATGTATCTTTAATCTGAGATAAGCAGGCCACAAAAAGTAATTGTTTCTTGGCTTTGTATTGATTGTACGGTGTTGAATCTTGCTTCTTTGAGTGGTACAGACCTCGCTCTGATACCAATTGCTGGACCGTGCACCTGCAATAAACACCACTAGAGGGGGGGGGGGTGAATAGTGGTTAGCAGAAATTACACTACAACCCTTTGCAAAAATCCCCATTGAAAACAGAATCTGAGACAACCACAGATTCAGAACCTGTTTTTTTGCAAAATTCAAAAATAATTGTACACAACTCCAAAAATTATGAAACTTTTCAGAATTTAACTTCAATGTGTTAACAAGGCTCTGTCCAAAACTCAGACAAAAATAAGATCATTTGACTCTTCAACAAATAAAAATATTCAGATGGTCAATCTGGACAGAATTGGACAGAATGTTGCTGATTTTGAAAAACGTGTTTCTCTTTGAATACTTAACCAAAAAGGTTGATCTTTATACCAAAACACTCCTTAGGATGTGTAGAGGATGTTTCCAAAAGTCCCTGACCTTAAACAATTATTGATAAATACAGAATTTAAGTTTTCTCCAAACTGGTCAGATTGCAGCCAGATTGGAGCAGTTATCTTGCAAAGACTTAAAGACTAATTTTCCCTTGCTCAAATTAAGTGATTCTTGTTGCAAATGAAAGCTAACAGTCTGAAGTACAACTCCATCAAAAATCACGAATTTGGAAAGTGTTTAGCTATATTTTCAAAACATGAGAAGTTGTGTCAAAACTGCAGTAAAAACGGGCAGAAAACAGAAATGAAGAAACAAAACAAGAACACCGAGGATTTATCTTGGTTCGGTCAATGTGATCCACTCCAGTCCCAAGGAACACCTTTCCTTGGATTTTACTATGCAAAGAAATACCTTACAATAAGAACCAAGCTTGATCCTTGGGTTATACACCAACTCTACTCAAGACTTGGATGATCACCTTCTAAGCAACACTTAGTTGCAAAACCTCTACAACCTATTGATATAGCCTTATAAAAATGGCTAATCAATCTTGCAAATGAAGCTCAAGAGGCTTGTAACACAACAAAACCGACAAGAACACCTTTGCTACAAAGAATGGAACAAGAACAACAACAACAAGAAGATGATAGCTAAACAATTCAACAAATGCTTGTGAGCTTCAAGTGTGTTTCATCTTCTTCACCATTGCCTCTATTTATAGTGTGATTTGAGCCTTAGACATAAGGCTTCCAATGTGTCACCATCTTCATCATCAATTCCAAACGTCTTCTGATCATTGGTTGGCCTTGTACACTTGGCAAAATAAGACAAAATGATTGGTCCACCTTGACAATTCAGCATGGCTGAAAATTTCAACTAAAATTGCCTTGATTATCCTTTGCCAAAAATGAAGATAATTAGAAGGATAATACCTCACTATTCCCTCAACTCCTTGGATCGAGAATAAGCATGTGGGCATTGACATTTTCAAATTAAAAAATCTGCTCCAAGACAACATAGTAGCCGTTGGCTACTTCACATTTTTCCAAAAATAGTTTTGATTTTCCTTGAAAAAATAATAATAGATAATACCACCAAAATATCCCCAACTTTAAGCACAATAATAGGACATGTGAAGTCTTCATTTGACTTCAAAAATCTGCATAAAATACCCAAGAATATCATGTAGCCGTTTGGCTACATCTTTGAATTTTTTAAGTTGGTATTTTTGCCAACTACCTCCTTTTTGATTTGTCCACCTGTCACCAACTCATAAAATGAATAATGTATCATTTCCACCTCATCATACACATTTTTGAGATACAAATATGTGTAGCAACTCAAATTTTTGAAGAAGAAATAAATAGATAATGGTTGACAAGATTATGTCAACGTGTAACACTGAAATTCCTAATATTCCTTCTTATATGTCGTGATCATTTCCACACCTTTAACACCTTGAAAAACTCTGAATAATGATGATAAATATGCTCTTATAACATATATAAGAGGGCCTTCAAGAAAAAATAGAATGTGACATGTCAAATCGTCACATATCCAGCTATAGTCAATAATATCATCATGTGAGAGAATAAGATAAAGAATCACCATATTATCTTCAAGTTAATAATAAATCAGCTCTAGAATGAAGATAATAATATGCTCAAGATATTCCTTGAGTGAAAATACAAAAAATACCCTCGGAGGTGAAATGACCAAAATACCCCTGGTATATGAAAACTCCAGAAATGACTCAGATGGTCAGAAATAATTATGATATCACCATTGTCTTGACAAATAGTATAAGAATACACCCTTGAATTATTTTCACCATGTGATGTTCCTACAAAACTCAAAATACCAATTTTGCCCTCTTTGGTAAGTTGTAGAAACTTCCAAGACACGTTAGTCACAATACATTTAAAATCATCAAAATCACATTAGATTCACATAATGAGCATGTATAAATCATATACCAATGAAAACAACAATTTTAACACATTTTAGAAAATTATTTCTAAAAACCCTAGACATCGATCGATTAAAGTGCCTCTGCTTCAGAGATCGATGTCTCACAGAAAAGTTCAAATTTTGTCTCTGACCTACATCGATCGATCGAAGTGAGGTTTCGATGTACATCGATCGATCGATGTGTCTCAAGTTTAGAGATCGATGTCTCACAGTAAGGTCTTGAACTTTCACGGCCTTACATGGATCGATCGATGTGATAGATCTATGTACATAGATTGATCGATGTGTAACAACCTGAGAGATCATCAACTTTTTCAACTTTTAACCACATATAACACCATATGTGACATTTTTAAGTATTCACCACTTAAAATCATGACTTTGAAAATTATCCAAACATATTTATCAACAGTATGGACCTAAAATTAAAAGGGTACCTAAATCATTGTTGTACATTGCAGGGAACCCATACATCAAAAGACACATCTATCAAGTGGTTCCTTGACAGTGGTTGCTCGAGGCACATGACGGGTGACCCAAGCCTGTTTTCAAAGTTGAAGAAGGTCACAAAAGGTAGATCCATGACCTTTGGAGACAACAATGAAGGAAGAATCATCGGAAAAGGTACAATCGGAAGCACAAGCACTCTTCAAATCTACAACGTCTTTTTGGTAAGTAATCTATCCTATAATCTTCTTAGCATCTCATAGTTTATGACAACGGCTTTGACGTGTGTTTTACTCATCTATATTGTAACATAATAAATAAAAATGGAGAAACAATTTTAAAAGGAAAAAGGGAAAGAAATATGTTTACACTTTCCATGGATGACATGTCAGACGCTAAGGTTAAGTATATCAAATGAACCTAACGTTAATTTATGGCATAGACGTTTAGGACACATTGGTATTTCTACACTTAAAAAACTTCAACGAAAGAACCGAATACGAGGATTGCCTAAACTTTATTTAGACAACTTTCAGTTGTGTGAATCTTGTATTAAAGGCAAACAAACACACGAGTCACTTAAACCTAAAAATGAAATTAGCACGTCTAGAGTTTTAGAACTATTACACATTGATTTGTTTGGTCCTAGTCGCACTAAGAGTCTCGGTAGACGTCATTATGCATGCGTTATCGTTGATGATTTTTCTCGCTATACTTGGACTTTATTTCTTGCAAATAAAGATGATAGTTCCATTGAGATTGCGAAACTAATAAAACAACTTGAAAATGAATATGGTTTAAATGTGAAAAAGATTAGAAGCGGTAGAGACGGTGAATTTAAAAACAAGGACATGATTGCATTTTACGAAGAAAAAAGAATCAAACACGAGTTTTTGCCACCTAGAACTCCACAACTAAATGGAGTAGTAGAAAGAAAGAATAGGACACTATAAGAAATTGCTAGAACCATGTTGTGTGAAAATAAATTGCCTAGATTTTTGTGGGCGGAAGCCGTAAATTGTAAATGCTATATAGTTAATCGTTTGTCAATTAGAAAGAAAATAAATAAAATGCCTTATGAGATAGTAAATAATCGCATGCCTAAAATTGATTACTTTCGTGTGTTTGGTTGCAAATGGTTTGTTTTAAATACAAAAGATAATTTAGACAAGTTTGAATCTAAATCAGTTGAATGCATTTTTGTTAGATATTCTGTGAATTCAAAAGCGTATAGATGTTATGATCCCATCGCTAGACAAATTTTGGAATCCATTCATGTGAAGTTTGATGAATTTTGTGAGGTTGAAAAAGATAAAGAATGTGACGATGATTTTGAATTAAAACCCGTGTTAGATGATGATGGCACGCATGATGAAGTAAACACAATAGAAATACATGATCACTTAGAAATGCATGAGAACGTAGAGAATAATCAACCAAGATGGCATAGGGATCACCCAAACGATCTTATTATAGGCGACATTACTCACGGTGTGCGACCACGTAGCAGAATGAATCTGGATGTAATAAACCAATTTCATGCCATGATATCCGAAATTGAACCTAAAAACATATTTGACGCTTCGAGTGATTCTTCTTGGATTGATGCTATCATGATGAACTTAATCAATTCGTAAGAAATGATGTATGAGATTTAGTGCCCCGACCACAAGATAAGACTATAATAGGCACAAAATGGGTGTTTAGAAATAAAATGAATGAAGAAGGTAAAGTTGTTAGAAACAAGGCGGGACTTGTAGCACAAGGATATAATCAAGAAGAAGGAATAGACTATGACGAAACATTTGCATCCGTAGCACGTTTAGAAGCCATACGACTTTTACTTGCTATTGCTTGCATGAAAGTTTTTAAACTTTATCAAATGGACGTGAAAAGTGTATTTTTAAATGGCTTTATACAAGAAGAAGTATACGTGAAACTACCACATGGTTTTGAAGATTTGAAATACCCGGATCATGTGTACAAATTAAAGAAGACACTATACGGTTTAAAGCAAGCACCTAGGGTGTGGTATGATCGTTTTGTGACTTTTCTTTTAGAAAATGGTTTTAAAAGAGCACGATAGATATCACTCTATTCTTGAAACAAGATAAATCAGATTTACTAATCATTCAAATTTATGTTGATGACATCATTTTTGGATCTACATCTCATAAACTTGTTGAAGAATTCGAAACTTGCATGAAATCCGAACTTGAAATGTCTATGGTTGGTGAATTGAATGACTTTCTTGGCTTACAAATTAAACAAACGAGTAAAGGTATACATATATGCCAAGTTAAATATGTAAATGACATGATTAAAAAGTTCAATTTTGAGAACCTAACACCGTCCCCCGCTCCTATGAGTGTCACCACTAAACTAGATAAAGATGAACATGGAAAAGATTTTGATAATGCTTTATAAAGGTCTATGATTGGTTCTTTGCTATATCTTACTGCAAGTAGACCTGATATCATGTTTAGTGTGTGTATGTGTGCACGTTTTCAAAGTCAACCTAAAGTGTCTCATTATAATGTTGTGAAAAGAATATTTTAATATATTAAGCACACACCCACTTTAGGAATTTCATATGATAAAGATTGTGAATTTGACTTGTATGCTTATACCGACGCGGATTATGGTGGATGTAAAATAGATAGAAAAAGCACAAGTGGCACTTGTCAATTTATAGGAAATTCACTAATTTCATGGTTTTCGAAAAAGCAAGCAAGTGTAGCCTTATCCACTATCGAAGTTGAATACATGGCACTTAGTCTTTGTTGTACACAATTACTATGGTTAAAACAACTTTCTGATTTTGGTATCACGGTAGATCGTATTCCAATCTGTTGTGATAGTATGAGCGCCATAAACCTATCTAAGAACCCCATACTACACTCTAAGGGCAAAGCATATAGAAGTACGATATCACTTCCTTCGTGATCACGTAAATAATGGTGATATTGTCATAGATCATGTATGCACTGAGGCACAAGTAGCCGACATGTTCACTAAGGCACTAAATCAAGCCACTTACGAAAATCTCCGTTCTAAATTAGGCATGATTTCTGCTGATTTGATTTGATATTTACGTGCACTTTTGATTGTCTTTCCAAAATAAAGGGGGAGAGAGTGCATGATTTCAGGGGGAGAGGATTGCACAAATCAAGCGGGAGAAAATTTGAAATTTGAAATTCAAAATTTGAATTTGTGCACGATTGGAGGGGGAGAGCAATCAAATTTAAATCATGTATTAAGATTAATTTGTAAATCATCAAAAGGGGGAGATTGTTGAGAAAAAGGGTTTGAGTGATTCACAAAAATGCATAATTTAAATAACATGTGCTAAAGAAATGCATGACACATTTTATGACTTGACACGTTTTTGCAACAAACTGCCTTATATAGTTTATATATAATGTTGCGTACTAACAAGCCATGAAGCTTGAAAGCTTACGTCAATCGGCAAACATTTGTTGTGTTTGAACTATTTTCAGGTGCCATCAATTAATGAACTAAACTAGTTCATTAAGTAAAGTACTTAGTTAAATGAACTAAGTAGTTCATTAAATGGAGATATATTTGGAAAAGGCATAAAGACAACAAATTAAAGAATGGAAAGTCTTCTCCCATCTCTTATCACATGTTTATATATATATACATATATGTATATATGTATATTCAGATTTTTTAAAAGACACTATACACATATATTCCAACGTACTACCGACACGTTATATATTTTACGAACGTACGTTAACGTCACACCACTATACTTACCTCATATTTATGAGTATATTCAGGTCTTATATCATATGATATAAGTCATGGTAATGACAAAATTATTACGACACGTTACATGGGTGTAAACCAAAAATTATCGTATCGGGTGACAACTGAAACTTTGCCAACGTATCACGTACTTGCCATATATAGATGGCCAGCCTCTACACTTCAAAAATGGCCACGAATTTTGTGGCTTACATGGTATATTCAGCCACAAAATCATTCCATGTTGCCACACATAAATCACCCCCAATTAAGGCCAAATTGTGGAGATTTCAAATTCAACATTTTTGTCACATGGGGCGCCACTTACTTCAGCCTTTAGAGCTGAATATTCAATTTATTCTATGTATATTATGTGTGACATAATATATATAACATGTGCAAAAAGTATGAATTTAATTGGAGGAAAAAAATCGTGTAATCGACAAAAGTCAAAAATTCAGTTTTCTACGAACACATCACATGGAACGTTTTTGGCATGACATGTAACATGTATCTAGACACTTTTTACATATTCAATACATACTAAAGTGTTCTAAAAAAATCAATTAGGGCTGATTGGAATATACCATATGTGTATAATTATTGTGCACTATTTTACAAAGTTTCCAAAAATAAATTCAGCACATGTTCAAGCTTAGTCACACGCCTAGAGCTGCTTGGTGGAGTCTATGTGGATCCTAGTTGGAATCTTGATTGGTGAAGAATGGACTATACAAGGTTAGTGACATAATGGAGGGAGCTACACAAGGTAATGTTTCAAACTATGTCACATATATGACACATGTTGAAAATTCAGCATGTGTGTGTTAATATGGCCGAAAATTTCGTCTTAATTGTGATATATTTGCCTCTTCATTTTCAAGGGATTGATATAATACTATTGTGGAAATAATTTAAACATGTTGAATATTGCACATGCTGAAAATTTCAGCATGTGAATAAATGAGTTGGCTGATTTTCTTGAGTTAAATGAAGACAATTCATCTTGCAAATTAAGTGGGATTGATTATGTGATTTTTGGCTATGTTTTTATGATTAATTTGACACATGTTTTAAGTGAAATTTTCAGATTTGTATACTCATCAAATGATGAAAAATCTCATCCAATCAAGGAGTGCCAAGTAAGCAAGGCCAAGATGATCATCCAATGAAGTGTTGCCAAGTAAGCAAGTTGATGTTACAATTATAAAAGACATTCTTCCAAGGACTTAAAAGAGAATTTCCAAGGGAATAAAAGCCCTAGAAGCTGGCAGCCATATTGACATAAAAGGAAGTGAAGAAGAGCAAATCAAACACAAGACAAGTCTTAGAATTTCAAGAGTGCAAAAACGTTTTCTATACTCTCTTCTTCTACCTTTCTTTCTTCTTCTATCTCAAAGCCTATTGTATCTACATGCAAATACATTGTATAGGCTTCATTCGTATCACCATACACGCCCTATTATTGTAAAAGGTTGATCAAGGTGTGATCAAACCTTCATCCGTTCAATGGTGGTGTTCGTGATCATTGTGATTGCTTGTTTCGATTGTAAAGGGTTGGAGTTGGTGTATAACTCCATCAACCCTGTGTGGTAAGGTGTTATTTTGTTTAGTGATAAACGAGGAAGGGGTCCTCGAAGACTGGAGTAGATTGATTTAACCGAACCAGTATAAAATTCCTTTTGTTCTCTACTTTTCAGCATTTTACTTTCAGTTTCCTGCACTGTGCATCATTTTCATCGCGATCTTAAAAGTATCAAATGAATTTTAAAAATCACGAAACTTTTCAGAAACATAGCCACACATATTAAGTTTCATTTGACACAAGTTTCAACCCTTTTGGACATGTATAAGTCATTCAAACGTCAATAGTTCTGAGACTAGTACAGTCGGATTTTCAGACTTGAAAGGTTGAGACTTTGAGCGTATTTCAAAACTGTTTCAACCCAATTAAATACACATATTAAGAGGGTTTTCATTAAATTTTTGGAACATTTGGAGCCACGGTTTAATCAAAATAAAGTTTTTAAATCAGACTACCGTTTCTGGGAGATTTGCGCAATCTAACCACCAACAATTTTTCAAAGGGTTAAAGGTTGAATTTTAATCTGAAATTTTTAGGAGATACTCAGAACATCTGATACTACAATCTCTCCAAATTTCAGAATTTTTGAAGGCCTGTAACCTAGTTTTTCAAACATTGAAAAAAATGTCCTGAAAACAGAAACTGTCTTCAGAAGTTGGGTTTTTGAGTTAAAATATTTTTAGAACCAAATTTTCTGCACCCACTATTCAACCCCTCCCCCTTCTAGTGGTGCCTTACAGATCCTACATAATGGCTTCAAAATTTAGTCAAAAGAAGATAGAGTATATAAAATTTAATTTAAGCCATAAAAGAATGATCTTGGAACCTTGTGTGAAACTGGAAGAACAAGAGATTCACCAGAAGGAGAGTTTTGGGTATTTATGATCTATACTACAGAAAGATAGAAGAATTGATAAGGATGTGACGTACATGGTACATACAGGCTGACTAAAGTAGAGAAGTGCATCAGGTCTTCGTTGTGATAGGAAACTACCTTTAAAGCTTAAAGGAAATTTCTACAGGACAGCAGTAGGACCCACACAGTTATACATGTCTAAATGATGGATTGTCAATTATGAGCATGAACAAAGGATGTGAGTGGCAGAAATGAGAATGTTAAGAAAGATGCGCGGACATATAAAGAAGGATAAAATAATAAATTAACATATCAGGAGAAAGGTTGGGTTGACTCCTACAGAAAAGAAGATGGAGTCAATGTTAAGATGGTACATGTATGTGCAAAGGCATCCCGCAAATGCACCTAACCAATGCGAGACAATGAATGAGATGCATGTTAAATGTGGGAGAGGGACACCAAAGAAGACATGCAAAGAGACAATAAGGAAGGATATGACTTATATGGCAATTGAGGAGTATATGGTCAGCAATAGAGCATAGTGAAGACAGTTTATTCATGTAACTAATTTCGTATAGATTGTGTAAAATTTAAGTCAGTCTTTTAGATGCTTAGGATGAAATAACGGTTGAGATGATATAATATTTTTGAAAGAGGCGTAGCCTAAAGGTGCATATTATACATTAGATATTATAAGACATACAAGGAGGATAAGATTTAAGTCATGACTCAAAAGAAAATATTCAAAAATAAAACAACAAGAGAAATGATAAATCCATATAGTCGACTCACATAGTAGAAAAAATGATTGGGTGGTGGTGTTGTGTTTTTTCTTTTGAAGAATGAAATACTCTCATTTCATTAAAGGAAAAAAGGCCGAATCAGCATAGAATCAAACTTTTAACCAAACCCTTTTCTTCCCAACTCCTAGGGCTATATCTCTCCCCGCACGGTCCCCGGGTCCAATGAAGCAAAATAACATACAAAGTCAATAAGTAATGGACTTGCAAAGGAAGACAACACACCTAGAAAACCTATATACGAGAAAGTTAATAAGAGTCTACGGCATGTTGTGTTCTCAATTTGGGGCAGGGAGCGTGGGCTGTCCGTATCCCTATTTTTGAATCATGATAGTTTGTGTGCATATTAGAGGTTGTCATAATTGGAACATACCGTGTGTAACATGTGTAGCGCCCCGACCCGGACAGCGGAATCCGAACCGGTACACCCGTCGTAGCTCACTGAGAAGACTACAAGACGTCTCATCTCTCGAATACACATCATCCATGACGTAAGAGAAATAAGAGCGGAAACATATCTTGTAAATCTAAACCATCAATGCAGTACGTCAACAGACAATGTGAACATCAAAAACTGTATATGGTCGCAGCCATCTAAAACCTCAAATGAATTAAGAAACAGAAATAACAGAAACTATCTAATCAATTCTCTCCATCAGATCTAGGCATCCCATTCTGCCCACTCGCCGTCGTCCTCAATGAAAATCACATCGTACTCAGGTTCCCCTGTATCACAAAGGCAGTACCCTTAGCAAAAAACGCTAGCAAGTAACCCGCTTATAAGACATACGGGATCAACACATGGCAAGACATAAGTAATATATAATTCAAGGGAATTGTGGGGCACATGTCTTGTAAAACTTCCAAATAGATAAACGAATCACATAATAGCAAGTACAACAAATTGAACACTATTAACAAATCAATAACAATCGAATACCACGCACATCCATACCACAACGACTCTCGTGATGCATGTCAAAATATGCACTACACTACACAATCACAAATGCATGAGCCATTTCTTTTCAAAACAGTGCAATGCATGTCACAATGTCCGGTCTTGTACCTCGTAACCCTGTAACGCACCCCGGCTTATATTTCCATCCCGGTTAACGTTACAGGCTCGTTATGCTCTGTGATGCACCTCGGCTTATATTTCCATCCCGATTAACATCACAGACTCGTAATACTCTGCAATGCACCTCGGCTCATATTTCCATCCCGATTAACATTGCAGAGGACTTTATATCCTATAACGCACCCCTGCTTATATTTCCATTCCGGTTAACGTTACAGTCTTTTGTGCCCTGCAATGCACCCCGGCTTAAATTTCCCTCCCGGTTAACATTGAAGGTCACCTTCGCAAATCTGTGCCGAAGCACATCACTTTTCAAATCAATATGCAAATGCAAGTGCCATGATGCAAGACTCCTCGTCTCATTCACATTTCTCGTTCACGTATGCAATTCACATTCGCATGCGCAAGTATAAGCAACACACAAGATACTAACTTACACATCAAACTTAAGCTTCGACAAGCTCGTCAATACATAGTCCCGATTCTAAAGTTCACAACCAGCGCGAGTATCCCTCTCCTTCCTTCATTGAACTCTAAACACCCCGTACGTTCATTTCCTAACTCTCCTAAGTCATCCACATGAGAACTCGATTCGAGACGCCTTTGAAATCACCAAGTCGATTCACCATCCTAAATAATGTTCCCAAGACCTAGGCTACCCTTAACCAGGTCTTAAGAAGTCTCTAAGGTCACCCAAAGATTCCCCGAGCTTCCCTCATTCTTCCTCTATTTTCCCACAAAACTAATGGACATAATCCCCTCACTTCGATCGATCGATGTGACATCATCCCCTCACATCGATCGATCGATGTCCATCAGAGAACATCCATCTCTCAGCCTCTTATACATCGAACGATCGATGTCCAACAGAGGACATCGATCTCTCAACCTTCACCTACATCGATCGATCGATGTCCAACAGAGGACATCGATCTCTCAGCTCACCCCACAACGATCGGTCGATGTCCAGCAGGGGACATCGATCTCTGACATCGATCGATCGATGTCAGCGTTTCCTGTGAACTTTGTTCTGCGAATCTCTGCAGAAGATGCAATATTCAACCAACGTTTCCCCCAATTTCCAACCCATCATTCCAAACCTAATCACCCTGTCAATCTAAGCATAATTCATCAACGCAAAACCCTCTCAGACCCATCACACGTTCAACCCTAAACGCACATTGTTCCTCACATCGCACCCAAAAGATCCCTCCTTTTCCCAATCCCAAACCTATCCAGCCATGAAGGCACATCCAAAAGGATTCTGGGTTAGGGATTAGCATGATTTCACATAATCAATAACAACAATGAATACTTTTTTTCATATACAGCGCCCAAATTTCGAAACCAAAACGCATAAATCATAAACAAATAATCACAAAACGAAACTACTGCATGGTGATCTGATTTGATAACAAAATAGGCCAGTTTTAGATGATTACTTGCCTTTAATTACTCGAAGAAGAAACGAAGGACGGGTGAGGATTTGATTGATTCCTGGAGGAATTCTTCCTTAGGGTTGCAAGGAGTCTCAAGATCGCCTATGGGGAACTGCGGCTGCGTCAGTTTTCTCTGCGTAATGAGAAAACTGACGTTTGTCAGTTTTTATATGGGCAGGGTTAAATTTGGTGTTTCTAAATTATATCTTTTATCTTATTTATCTTAAAGGATAAACCTTAATTGTTTAATTATAAAATTAAATACCATTTAATTCTAATATTCAATCCTTCATTAATTTCTAATTAATCCTCTTACTTAATGCCTCATTTATTTCCGTTGACTATCATTAAACTCCGTTTAATTCCTTCTTAGCCTTTCAATTATCTAAGGAGGTTGCGGGGCATAACATTCCACCCCTCTTATAAAAAGTTTCGTCCTCAAAACTGGCGTACCTTATTGAAAGAGATGTGGATATAGCTCCTTCATTTGCTCCTCAAGCTCCCACGTGGCTTCACGCTCCGTATGGTTGCTCCACTGAACCTTGACATACGGGATGATGCGTCGGTGCAGGACTTGATCTTTTCTGTCCACAATCTTCACTGGATGCTCTTCATAGGTAACATCTTCTTTAACATCCAAGGGTTGAGCTTCAAGGATATGGCTTGGGTCCGATATGTATTTCCTTAATTGAGATACGTGAAATACGTTATGGACTTGGGACAAGCTCGGAGGCAAGGCTAATCGGTATGCTCTTTCGCCAACTTTACCAAGTATTTCGTAAGGGCCAATGTACCTAGGGCTTAACTTGCCCTTCACCCCAAACCTTGCCACTCCCTTGGTGGGTGAAACTCGTAGATAGACCTTATCGCCTTCCTCAAACTCCAAAGGTCATCTCTTAGAATCGGCCCAACTCTTATTACGATCTTGAGCCACTTTCAGTTTCTCTCTTATCACTTTGACCTTTTCAATCGTTTGTTCCACCAACTTGGGTGCAGTGATTATCCTTTCTCCAACTTCGTCCCAACAAACAGGGGACCTGCACTTACGCCATATAACGCTTCAAATGGTGCCATGCCGATTGCGTTGTGATAGCTATTATTATAGGAAAACTCCATCAACTTCAGCATGCTATCCCAGTTTCCTTTGAAATCCAAAGCGCATGCTCTCAACATGTCTTCCAAGGTTTGGATGGTTCTCTCGGATTGTCCGTTTGCGGGTGGTACGCGGTACTCATTCTCAGTTCGATACCCATTGCCTTCTGGAATGCTCTCCAAAACTTAGAGGTGAACTTGGGATCACGGTCCGACACAATGCTGACTGGGACTCCATATAGGCTCACAATGTTATCCACATAGATATTGGATAACTTTTCATACGAAGTACCATGTGGCATGGCTATGAAATGAGCCGTCTTTGTTAATCGGTCTACAATCACCCAGATCATCCCATTTCTATTTCTGGTCTTGGGTAGTCCCATCACGAAGTCCATAGTCACGTATTCCTATTTCCATTCTGGAATCTCTAGAGGCTTCATCAAACCACCAGGTCGTTGATGTTCAGCTTTGACTTGTTGGCACACTAAACACCTTTCGACATACGCCGCTATTGATCTCTTCATCCTTATCCACCAATAGTTTCTTTTGAGGTCCTTGTACATCTTTGTGCTCCCGGGGTGGATAGACATCTTTGATTTATGTGCTTCCTGGAGCAATTCCGTTCGGAGTTTGTCTTTACCGGGCACACATAACCGATTGTGAAACCATAAACTTCCATCTCCTCGCAACTGGAAGTCCTTTACTGGTCCCGTGGATAATTTGTCGCGGATTTCTTTCAATGCTGGATCCTCATACTGCGCTTCTTTAATTCTGTCTACCAAGTCTGGGCTGATAGACAAAGCTGTAAGGATATTCGCCACTGAATCCACTAATTCGAGGTCAAACTCCTCGATTTCTCTTTCTAGCGGAGATTGTCTCGCGTGGCTAGACTTTCTGCTCAACGCATCTGCCACTCTGTTGGCCTTACCCGGATGGTAGTTGATGGTTAGGCCATAATCCTTAAGTAGCTCTAACCATCTTCTCTGTCTCATGTTCAACTCCTTTTGCGAGAATAGGTATTTCAAACTCTTATGATCTGTGAACACGGCGCATTTCTCTCCATATAGATAGTGTCTCCAAATCTTAAGAGCAAATACCACAGCTGCGAGTTCCAAGTCATGCGTCGGGTAATTCTGCTCATATGGTTTCAACTGTCTTGACGCGTACGAAATAACTCGTTCATTTTGAATCAACACACACCCTATAAACAGAAAGTTAATTCAAGACTAGCATAAGTATATACAATGCATTAATTGTAATGATGTACATACCTAGTCCTTTCTTGAACGCGTCACTATAGATCTCGAAACCGTCGGTGCCGGAGGGTTGTGTCAACACCGGGGCTGTGGTCAGTCTCTTCTTGAGCTCGGTAAAGCTCTGCTCGCATTCAGCAGTCCATTCGAACTTAGTCTTCTTCTGCGTAAGTTGACTTAATGGAACTGCTATCATTGAGAATCCCTCAACGAATTTTCTATAGTAGCCTGCCAAGCCTAGGAAGCTTCTTACTTCAGTCACGTTTGTAGGTCTTGGCCACTCTGTGGTGGCTTCTATCTTCTTAGGGTCTACCGAGATCCCATCCTTAGAAATCACGTGACCGAGAAAGGCTACACTCCTTAGCCAAAATTCACACTTGTTGAATTTGGCGTAGAGCTTTTGTTGTCTCAGGATTTGCAACACCACTCTTAAGTGTTCAGCGTATGCTTGCTCGACGGGAGAGTAGACTAGGATGTCATCGATGAACACCACCACGGATTGGTCCAACTGCTCTCGAAATACGGTGTTCATCAAGTCCATGAATGCCGCTGTGGCATTAGTTAATCCAAAAGGCATCACCAAAAATTCATAATGATCGTATCGAGTCCGAAAAGCGGTCTTGGGAACGTCTTCCGTTTTCACAAGCAATTGATGATACCCTTGTCGAAGTTCGATCTTTGAAAACCAGCGAGCTCCTTTTAGTTGGTCAAATAAATCCTCTATCCTTGGCAGAGGATATTTATTCTTAATGGTGATCTTGTTCAACTCCCGGTAATCGATGCATAACCTCATGCTGCCATCTTTCTTCTTTACGAATAGAACTGGAGCTTCCCAAGGAGATACGCTGGGGCGAATTAACTTTTTGTCTAACAACTCCTGAAGTTGCCTCTTTAGCTCCTTAAGTTCTACTGGAGCCATTTTGTAGGGTGCCTTAGATATAGGCTCGGCTCCGGGTATCAAGTTAATCTCGAACTCCACTTCTCTCGATGGCGGGACTCCCGGCAAATCATCCAGAAATACGTCCTTGAACTCATTGATCACCGGAATTTGATCTATAGAGAGAACCTCCTGCTTCACATCTAATGCATACGCCATATATCCCTCTTCTCCCTTCTGTAAGGCTTTAAAGGCCTTAATCGCTGTTAAGTATACCTTCCTTGGAGCTTTGGTCATCTTGACATTTCCTTGTATCGTGATGTCATTCATCTCAGGGTCCTTGAGGGTCACTTGCTTAAGTTTACAATCAATATTGGCATGATTCTTGGTCAGCCAATCCATGCCCAATATGACATCAAAGTCCTTCATTGGAATGGGAACTAATGTCACCGAAATCATCCTTCCATCCAACTCCAACTCACAATCTTTGTACCAATGGTGGGAAACCACTACTTGCTCGTCTGCTGCCTGCACCCTAAAGAGGTTCTCGAGCCATTCGGGTAAACAGTCGAGTCCTTTGGCGAATCGGTTAGAGATGAAGGAGTGACTAGCTCCACTATCAAATAACACGTTTGCGGGTACTTTGTTAACTAGGATCACACCTAATCACAAGAGGGTAACACATAAAGGTTTTCACATAATGCATATTCAATTATCATCTTAGGAAACTAAAATTCAGCTTAAACTATTATTTAACTTAGGTCATACCTGTCACGACGTTGGCGTCCTCCTGGACTTCAGCGTCCGTCATGGCATGGACTCTCGCATTGGGCCTGCCTTTCTGCTGCTGAGCCGGCCCTGCTCCCGCTTGAGGCTTAGGGTCCCATTCGGGACAATCCTTAATTCTATGACCCGCCTTCCCACATTTGAAGCACGCTCCGGTAATCTTCCAACACTCACCTGCGTGTCTCCTCTGGCAGTGTGGACATTCTGCAGGTGCTTGACGATCTGGCCGGTTCTGTTGCGGTGCCCTCTGAGCTAGCCCCGCTTGTCCTTTTCTAGGGATCTTGACCCAACGTCCGGGTCTACCTCCGCTTTGCTCTACCCTCGGCCTCTTGCTCGATTCTTCACGAGGCTCTCTTGGTTGTGACCTGCGCATGCCACTCTCCACTCGGTAACATGCGTCCAGCATCTCCTCAAAAGTTTTCAAACTCGACCCTGCTATAGCCGTCCGTATGCGGGGGTTCAGACCCTCTTCAAACTTCAGCATTTTCATCCGATTGTTTTCCAATACCATGGGCGTGAATTTGCCCAAGGCATGAAACCGATTGGCGTAATCGGAAACCGACATCCTCCCTTGTTCAAACTTGTCAAACTGGCTCATCTTTTCCAGAATGGCAGTCTCAGGCACATAATAATCTTTGTAGGCCTAAACGAATTGTCTCCACTGAATAGGGGCGGTCATCTTTTGCAGCATGCCGTTCCACCATGCATTTGCTCTGCCAGTCAGAAATGGCGTGGCTACATCCACCTTGAGTTCTTCAGGCACTTGCACAAGCCTGAAGCATTTCTCTACTTCATCGAGCCAAAACCCAGCCACCTCTGGGTCAGTGGTCCCTTCGAAATTAGGGGCATGCATCTTCCGCATCTCCCCAATATAGTACCTAATGCCGTGCTGTGGCGGTGGTGGCGGAGGGGGTTGTTGCTGTTGTTGCGCAACTCCTTGTGCTATCACTGTGATAGCATCAATCAGCGCTTGGGGTACTAAGATTGGTGGTGGTGGTGGAGGGTTATTGTCCCCATTGCCACCGTTTCCTTGATGGTCACGTCTAGGAGGCGTGTTCTGCAAGATCACGCTTGTTAGTATCGAGTAGTTCCGAAATAAATGCTTGAGGTCCATAATGTGTACAAGGCAGAATTCATAAACTAAAATAAATAGCATTTTCAATTACCCTTAATCGCACTCGTACACACACCCATCTCAATCAAACTTAAATCTAGGATTGCATACTTAAACTTAAAGATCAACTTACGGTGAAAATCATAACTTAAGACTCTACATGTCATAACCTAGGTGTCCGAGGTAGACCTGAAGCTTAGGCTCTGATACCACTTGTAGCGCTCCGTCCCGGACAGCGGAATCCGAACCGGTACACCCGTCGTAGCTCACTGAGAAGACTACAAGACGTCTCATCTCTCGAATACACATCATCCATGACGTAAGAGAAATAAGTGCGGAAACATATCTTGTAAATCTAAACCATCAATGCAGTACGTCAACAGACAATGTGAACATCAAAAACTGTATATGGTCGCAGCCATCTAAACCCTCAAATGAATCAAGAAACAGAAATAACAGAAACTATCTAATCAATTCTCTCCATCAGATCTAGGCATCCCATTCTGCCCACTCGCCGTCGTCCTCAATGAAAATCATATCGTACTCAGGTTCCCCTGTATCACAAAGGCAGTACCCTTAGCGAAAAACGCTAGCAAGTAACCCGCTTATAAGACATACGGGATCAACACATGTCAAGACATGAGTAATATATAATTCAAGGGAATTGTGGGGCACATGTCTTGTAAAACTTCCAAATAGATAAACAATCACATAATAGCAAGTACAGCAAATTGAACGCCATTAACAAATCAATAACAATCGAATACCACGCATATCCATACCACAACGACTCTCGTGATGCATGTCAAAATATGCACTACACTACACAATCACAAATGCATGAGCCATTTCTTTTCAAAACAGTGCAATGCATGTCACGATGTCCGGTCTCGTAGCTCGTAACCCTGTAACGCACCCCGGCTTATATTTCCATCTCGGTTAACGTTACAAGCTCGTTATGCTATGTGATGCACCTCGGCTTATATTTCCATCCCGATTAACATCACAGACTCGTAATACTCTGCAATGCACCTCAGCTCATATTTCCATCCCGATTAACATTGCAGAGGACTTTATACCCTGTAACGCACCCCGGCTTATATTTCCATTCCGGTTAACGCTACAGTCTTTTGTGCCCTGCAATGCACCCCGGCTTAAATTTCCATCCCGGTTAACATTGCAGGTCACCTTCGCAAATCTGTGCCGAAGCACATCACTTTTCAAATCAATATGCAAATGCAAGTGCCATGATGCAAGACTCCTCGTCTCATTCACATTTCTCGTTTTCGTATGCAATTCACATTCGCATGCGCAAGTATAAGCAACACACAAGATACTAACTTACACATCAAACTTAAGCTTCGACAAGCTCGTCAATACTTAGTCCCGATTCTAAAGTTCACAACCAGCACGAGTATCCCTCTCCTTCCTTCATTGAACTCTAAACACCCCGTACGTTCATTTCCTAACCCTCCTAAGTCATCCACATGAGAACTCGATTCGAGACCCCTTTGAAATCACCAAGTCGATTCACCATCCTAAATCATGTTCCCAAGACCTAGGCTACCCTTAACCAGGTCTTAAGAAGTCTCTAAGGTCACCCAAAGATTCCCCGAGCTTCCCTCATTCTTCCTCTATTTTCCCACAAAACAAATGGACATAATCCCCTCACTTCGATCGATCGATGTGACATCATCCCCTCACATCGATCAATCGATGTCCATCAGAGAACATCGATCTCTCAACCTTCACCTACATCGATCGATCGATGTCCAACAGAGGACATCGATCTATCAGCTCACCCCACATCGATCTATCGATGTCCAGCAGGGGACATTGATCTCTGACATCGATCGATCGATGTCAGCGTTTCCTGTGAACTTTGTTCTGCGAATCTCTGCAGAAGATGCAATCTTCAACCAACGTTTCCCCCAATTTCCAACCCATCATTCCAAACCTAACCACCCTATCAATCCAAGCATAATTCATCAACGCAAAACCCTCTCGGACCCATCACACGTTCAACCCTAAACGCACATTGTTCCTCACATCGCACCCAAAAGATCCCTCCTTTTCCCATTCCCGAACCTATCCAGCTATGAAGGCACATCCAAAGGGATTCCGGGTTAGGGATTAGCATGATTTCACATAATCAATAACAACAACGAATACTTTTTTTCATATACAGCGGTCAAATCTCGAAACCAAAACGCATAAATCATAAACAAATAATCACAAAACGAAACTACTGCATGGTGATCCGATTTGATAACAAAATAGGCCAGTTTTCTTTCACAAAACGTGGAAACTTATAAGATGATTACTTGCCTTTAATTACTCGAAGAAGAAACGAAGGACGGGTGAGGATTTGATTGATTCCTGGAGGAATTCTTCCTTAGGGTTGCAAGGAGTCTCAAGATCGCCTATGGGGAACTGCGACTGCGTCAGTTTTCTCTGCGTAATGAGGAAACTGACGTTTGTCAGTTTTTATATGGGCAGGGTGAAATTTGGTTTTTCTAAATTATATCTTTTATCTTATTTATCTTAAAGGATAAACCTTAATTGTTTAATTCTAAAATTAAATACCATTTAATTCTAATATTCAATCCTTCATTAATTTCTAATTAATTCTCTTACTTAATGCCTCATTTATTTCCGTTGACTATCATTAAACTCCGTTTAATTCCTTCTTCGCCTTTTAATTATCCTACGGAGGTTGTGGGGCATAACAACATGGCTGAGCGAGCATGTGTAAATTGTTAGGCCAAGTTGGAGCCTCGTGCTCAGGTTGTTGGGTTGGCTCAAATCAGTCTTGTGCTTGAGTTATTAGGCTCAGATAGGAGGCATGGTACATTCCCAATTTGTAAAACAATAGAGAGATAGAGAATAACCAACACTTGTATTTTGATTACTAGGTACTGAACAATTGAGTTAACTGCAAAGAATGCCTACAAGTCTTACATTCCGTAGGGACGACGTATATTATATAAAGTTTGCTAATGGATTCTCACGTTGGTTGTACCACCTCAATGACAATAAAAGGTATTGAATGCATTTGATTGTTGGAATAATAAGAATATACTGGCAACTGGGTCAATACTAACGCTAGTTGTAAATGACTATGAAGTATACAGTGATCCATCACGTCAGGGGTTGAGTTTGTGTTTTGAAGGAGGATGGTAAGTTTAGTATAAACGCTTAAAGAATCATTTACCGATGACTTGGAATTGCAGTAGTTGTTATTGTCCTATAAATCTCAAGCCACGATTTAATGAACTCGTGTGAACGTTTATGCTTTACAGAACTGCACATGTCCTGCAGACGTGAGCAGGTCCTGGTCACATGTCCATTAAAGAGGCACAAAAGTCTACAGGTTCTACGGGCATGAGCAGGTCTCACCAGTAAGTTTTAGTACGTCTCATTGATCAAACAGGTCATGCTCAACCAGTCACGTATTTTGAAAAGCAATTTTTTTGTTTTTATTATAAATTCTAACATGTCATTCAAATATATTCATCGGTTGAGAAATTATTCTTTTTTCGATTTTCTTTCTTGTTCTTGTCTGCACATTTTATCCAACAATGACCACTGGTTGAAATCAAAACTTAGTTATTAAAAACATCCAACAACTATCCAACTCTGCTTAGTACAAGTCATAGACTCTCTTTTAATAGTTTGGCAGTCCAAAGTCTATTTTTATTTTAATTAAACAAAATAAGAGATAGGTGAGACTTTGACTTAAACACAACTATTTCTACTTATTTTTCATTTCTTCTATCTTGTAACCTTAAAATGTCCTTTTTTGAATTAACAATGAACTTTGATCTTGAAATTATGCATGAAATCATAAGTATGTATTTGATATATTTTATTTTGAGAATAGTTGATAATATAGACATTTATATATTAGTTTAACTGACAAGTCTTCTGGAGTTTGACATACATAGAAATGCGAACTCTGTTTAAACCGCATAAAAACTTATTCATATGATTCAGATGAAAATAAAGAAAAATACTCCTAACGATTAAAAGTTTACAGTATAACCAACAACGATCGCACGGATAAGGGTAGATATGTCCATTTCAGCTAATTTTTTTTATAGATAAAATTGTTTAGTTATTAAAAGAAGGTATGTGATTACGGAATCCTCCAGCTATCTCGCCACTCATTAAAAGAAGGTATGTCTCATGTCTGGCTTTTCTGGCTTGTCTTGTATCTTCCTTTTAAATTACATTCCATGTCACGTCGTTCTTTTCCTATTTCATTTGTGTTTGCAACCTGCTCAGTTTAAACAAATATTTCTCCTTATTTTCTCTGATTCGCAGATACACAGGATTCATTATCTTGTGGTAGCTCTATCAGAGTGACTGATTTTGATTGTTTAAAGAAGTCGAAGTATATGAAGTTTTGCCATTTTTACTATCTGTTATCAGTCAAGAGACGATGCATATTACTTGTACTAATTATACGTGCGGATGCAAGAAGAGATACCCTTAGTTGCTGTTTTGCTGTTTTTACAGGTTTCTGGTAATGGATGGGCCGAAGGAGAATGTAAAGGGAAAGGCAGGTTGGCTCCCTTTTGGCTATATTTAAAGAAGGGACCGCGTTCTTGCAAGCAAGGTGGCTGAAGTTTTCTGAAGCACTTTGCTACCTATGGTTCCAACAAATGTCACTCGTGTATATAGGTAAATTACAAGTCCCTATAATCTACTCTACAACAAGAGGCTCTTCACATGCTACTGAAGGCTTTTTTTACCTTGGGTCACATAACCAGGCTCATCCTCAGTTTCTTAAGCTTGTGCTAGTCACCAAGTTCACTCGGAGGTCATTGATCATTCATAGGAACACCACGGTCACCATGTTGCGGAAAAGGATGCAATCAAGGAGGACATTATCCTTTGGTTTTAGGCCCAACATGTATGGTCTCTTTAGGTAGCAAATGATGCTGTATTTGGGTCACATGAGTCGCTCAATCGCCTGGAAACATGGGTTTTAAGCTCCCCCTTTTCTTGTATCATAAAAGGAAAGAAATCAACATTAGTGTAATAATTGATATTGTAATTATGATGATAATATTTGATTGATCCGACATTCCTAAATTAGGATTCCTATTTATACTATTTATGCTGGTGATTGTCTAGCCTTCAAAATAAGAAAAACAGATTTTTCAGTCTAATATTGTATCAAACCTAGTATTCCATCCAAAACTATGGTGAAATACAAACGCTCATCACTTACCTAGTAACTTACCAGACCAGAACACTCCATGGCCGACCAAACACCTCAGTCCAGTGCTTCCCTGTTTGAGGGGGCAACCAATCCGATGGCTGAGGCCTTGAACTAGGGGTGACAATCTCAGACACGACATGAAAACACGACCCGAACCTGACATGCTCTTCGCAGGTATGAGTATGGCCTTGGCGAGTTTCATGTACAAATTGGGTAACACCTGAAAGTTATTCGCTAAGAACATGTCGTGTCTGGGCATACACGCGGGTTACCCATTTATACCCTCCATACGTTTCTTTAAAAATATATTTTAAACATAAATTATAAATTAATAAAGTAAAAAAACTCATACCTAAAAAGTAACAACCTAACCTAATCTCCGCCATTCCATTCCCTATTTTCCACCCTTGCTGCCTCGTCGGCCACCTTCCTTCTTAGTTCTTCCATCCCCTCTGCAAAATGGGAATGTTGCAATTGCCCTGATCTCCACCGCTGCTATCCCCCATAAGCCATAACACATCATCTTGTTGACTTACTACTGTTAACTGGTGAGTGCTCTTGTTATAGCAATAATGACAACCACTCCCAGTCGAATTTAGCAACTTTTTTATCTGGAAGTTCGTCATCTCTAATGTTCAAATATTGGAGTCTTCTATGTTTAAATAATTGTAACTGCACTCTGTTCCTCACCCCCACGGCTTTCTTTTAGGCGTTGAATCCGGTTTACTCTTATTACATGCATATCAACTATTAGCGCAGAGCATCATAACAATCGAGCATGCATTGTTGTCATTGCATATTAGTTCACCAAATTATCCAAGAGTAGATTCTCAAATATAGCAAGAAATCTTGCAAAAAGTTTTTCACGTAGCCTCTTCTACATGTATGGTTAGGTACATAAATCATGTACTAAATTGAGCTCGCTGTAAGGGTCTGGTCCTTGTCTAAGAATAATGTGATCTTAACAAATATCTGTTTGAATTTTTTGCTAAGGAAAATGCCTGTGAGTCTCATATTTTTTCATAGAAATCGGTATATTTAGGTCAATGACAATTCCTGAAAATACACGAAACATTAAAATACCTGAAAAATACATAAAATGATCCGTACACGACCTGAAATATTTGTACTTGTCAAGTTCGTGGGTATACTCGATACACGATATAAAACCTGACATGTACAGGTTTGGATATCTACTTCTATACACGCGAAGCAAACGGGTAAGGTATCGGTTTGGTACTTTGATACCCGAAACCCAAAAAACACGAAGCACGAAAGGGGGACAGAGACACCTCCTATGGGACAAACACACAAGGCATCGGAAGTGGGTTATTGACGCGAGGAAGGACAAACTCCCCATGAACAGCGCAACCTTCCCAACCAATGAAGAATGGGCAGTCCGAACAGGCGAGGAGTCCTCTGCCTGGCTCATCACTCCGCAAAGATGACGAAAAATCTTATCTTCGATGCACCCACTGTGGTGGCAGTAGTCATACAGCAGGGTGCTGCTTCCAGCTGATAGGATATCCCGATTGGTGGCCGGACGCAAGGAAGCAAGGAAAGAGAGGGGCCATTGCTGGAGCTACCACTGGCAACCAGGAGGCTGCCATCGATGGCAGTAGAGAGAGTGGATTTTGTGAAGTGACCAGCGGGACAGCAGCACAGAAGGAGAAGGATCCAGTATATAGGGAAGGCACACAAGGCAAGGGGCTTGGGGTCAATTTACCACCAAGTCCCCTGTCATTTAAATGGGAGTTGGGAGCTGGGGGTAATAATACCGTGAGGGAGATAAAAAGGAAAAATAGAAAAATGTGGTAAGACCACCTATTTTAAACCAGATAAAAATCCTATGTGGTTATTTGACCGTGGTGCCACATATACCATGTCTTATGATATCCGAGATTTTCAGTCTCCCACTAACCCCAAGAAAAAATTTATTTGCACTGCCAATGTTGGGGTATCTCCGGTCGAAGGAATGGGTAGTGTCCATATTTCACCCAATCTCACACTCAAAAATTGTCTTCGCGTGCCAACTTATCCCATAAATTATTGTCTATCAGCCATCTCACTAAAAAATTACGCTGTACCGTATTGGTACATCTGTCCTTTTGTCTTCTGCAGGATATTCAGATGTGGAAGATAATTGGGCATGATTCTAAACGTGGAGGCCACTACTTTGTTGTTGAGGTTGGCCAACACGGCACAGCAACGCTCACTCATAGGAGGTGAATAGGCAAGCTTTGTTGTGGCACTGCCGTCTGGGTCATCCGTCCTTGGGATACTTAAAGATATTACTCCCTCACCTCTTTAATGAATTCTCTCAATTATCCTACGATACGTGTATCTTAGCAAAAAGTCATAAACATACGTATCCTCATAATTGATATTGTAATTATGATGATAATATTTGATTGATCCGACATTCCTAAATTAGGATTCCTATTTATACTATTTATGCTGGTGATTGTCTAGCCTTCAAAATAAGAAAAACAGATTTTTCAGTCTAATATTGTATCAAACCTAGTATTCCATCCAAAACTATGGTGAAATACAAACGCTCATCACTTACCTAGTAACTTACCAGACCAGAACACTCCATGGCCGACCAAACACCTCAGTCCAGTGCTTCCCTGTTTGAGGGGGCAACCAATCCGATGGCTGAGGCCTTGAACTAGGGGTGACAATCTCAGACACGACATGAAAACACGACCCGAACCTGACATGCTCTTCGCAGGTATGAGTATGGCCTTGGCGAGTTTCATGTACAAATTGGGTAACACCTGAAAGTTATTCGCTAAGAACATGTCGTGTCTGGGCATACACGCGGGTTACCCATTTATACCCTCCATACGTTTCTTTAAAAATATATTTTAAACATAAATTATAAATTAATAAAGTAAAAAAACTCATACCTAAAAAGTAACAACCTAACCTAATCTCCGCCATTCCATTCCCTATTTTCCACCCTTGCTGCCTCGTCGGCCACCTTCCTTCTTAGTTCTTCCATCCCCTCTGCAAAATGGGAATGTTGCAATTGCCCTGATCTCCACCGCTGCTATCCCCCATAAGCCATAACACATCATCTTGTTGACTTACTACTGTTAACTGGTGAGTGCTCTTGTTATAGCAATAATGACAACCACTCCCAGTCGAATTTAGCAACTTTTTTATCTGGAAGTTCGTCATCTCTAATGTTCAAATATTGGAGTCTTCTATGTTTAAATAATTGTAACTGCACTCTGTTCCTCACCCCCACGGCTTTCTTTTAGGCGTTGAATCCGGTTTACTCTTATTACATGCATATCAACTATTAGCGCAGAGCATCATAACAATCGAGCATGCATTGTTGTCATTGCATATTAGTTCACCAAATTATCCAAGAGTAGATTCTCAAATATAGCAAGAAATCTTGCAAAAAGTTTTTCACGTAGCCTCTTCTACATGTATGGTTAGGTACATAAATCATGTACTAAATTGAGCTCGCTGTAAGGGTCTGGTCCTTGTCTAAGAATAATGTGATCTTAACAAATATCTGTTTGAATTTTTTGCTAAGGAAAATGCCTGTGAGTCTCATATTTTTTCATAGAAATCGGTATATTTAGGTCAATGACAATTCCTGAAAATACACGAAACATTAAAATACCTGAAAAATACATAAAATGATCCGTACACGACCTGAAATATTTGTACTTGTCAAGTTCGTGGGTATACTCGATACACGATATAAAACCTGACATGTACAGGTTTGGATATCTACTTCTATACACGCGAAGCAAACGGGTAAGGTATCGGTTTGGTACTTTGATACCCGAAACCCAAAAAACACGAAGCACGAAAGGGGGACAGAGACACCTCCTATGGGACAAACACACAAGGCATCGGAAGTGGGTTATTGACGCGAGGAAGGACAAACTCCCCATGAACAGCGCAACCTTCCCAACCAATGAAGAATGGGCAGTCCGAACAGGCGAGGAGTCCTCTGCCTGGCTCATCACTCCGCAAAGATGACGAAAAATCTTATCTTCGATGCACCCACTGTGGTGGCAGTAGTCATACAGCAGGGTGCTGCTTCCAGCTGATAGGATATCCCGATTGGTGGCCGGACGCAAGGAAGCAAGGAAAGAGAGGGGCCATTGCTGGAGCTACCACTGGCAACCAGGAGGCTGCCATCGATGGCAGTAGAGAGAGTGGATTTTGTGAAGTGACCAGCGGGACAGCAGCACAGAAGGAGAAGGATCCAGTATATAGGGAAGGCACACAAGGCAAGGGGCTTGGGGTCAATTTACCACCAAGTCCCCTGTCATTTAAATGGGAGTTGGGAGCTGGGGGTAATAATACCGTGAGGGAGATAAAAAGGAAAAATAGAAAAATGTGGTAAGACCACCTATTTTAAACCAGATAAAAATCCTATGTGGTTATTTGACCGTGGTGCCACATATACCATGTCTTATGATATCCGAGATTTTCAGTCTCCCACTAACCCCAAGAAAAAATTTATTTGCACTGCCAATGTTGGGGTATCTCCGGTCGAAGGAATGGGTAGTGTCCATATTTCACCCAATCTCACACTCAAAAATTGTCTTCGCGTGCCAACTTATCCCATAAATTATTGTCTATCAGCCATCTCACTAAAAAATTACGCTGTACCGTATTGGTACATCTGTCCTTTTGTCTTCTGCAGGATATTCAGATGTGGAAGATAATTGGGCATGATTCTAAACGTGGAGGCCACTACTTTGTTGTTGAGGTTGGCCAACACGGCACAGCAACGCTCACTCATAGGAGGTGAATAGGCAAGCTTTGTTGTGGCACTGCCGTCTGGGTCATCCGTCCTTGGGATACTTAAAGATATTACTCCCTCACCTCTTTAATGAATTCTCTCAATTATCCTACGATACGTGTATCTTAGCAAAAAGTCATAAACATACGTATCCTCATAATTGATATTGTAATTATGATGATAATATTTGATTGATCCGACATTCCTAAATTAGGATTCCTATTTATACTATTTATGCTGGTGATTGTCTAGCCTTCAAAATAAGAAAAACAGATTTTTCAGTCTAATATTGTATCAAACCTAGTATTCCATCCAAAACTATGGTGAAATACAAACGCTCATCACTTACCTAGTAACTTACCAGACCAGAACACTCCATGGCCGACCAAACACCTCAGTCCAGTGCTTCCCTGTTTGAGGGGGCAACCAATCCGATGGCTGAGGCCTTGAACTAGGGGTGACAATCTCAGACACGACATGAAAACACGACCCGAACCTGACATGCTCTTCGCAGGTATGAGTATGGCCTTGGCGAGTTTCATGTACAAATTGGGTAACACCTGAAAGTTATTCGCTAAGAACATGTCGTGTCTGGGCATACACGCGGGTTACCCATTTATACCCTCCATACGTTTCTTTAAAAATATATTTTAAACATAAATTATAAATTAATAAAGTAAAAAAACTCATACCTAAAAAGTAACAACCTAACCTAATCTCCGCCATTCCATTCCCTATTTTCCACCCTTGCTGCCTCGTCGGCCACCTTCCTTCTTAGTTCTTCCATCCCCTCTGCAAAATGGGAATGTTGCAATTGCCCTGATCTCCACCGCTGCTATCCCCCATAAGCCATAACACATCATCTTGTTGACTTACTACTGTTAACTGGTGAGTGCTCTTGTTATAGCAATAATGACAACCACTCCCAGTCGAATTTAGCAACTTTTTTATCTGGAAGTTCGTCATCTCTAATGTTCAAATATTGGAGTCTTCTATGTTTAAATAATTGTAACTGCACTCTGTTCCTCACCCCCACGGCTTTCTTTTAGGCGTTGAATCCGGTTTACTCTTATTACATGCATATCAACTATTAGCGCAGAGCATCATAACAATCGAGCATGCATTGTTGTCATTGCATATTAGTTCACCAAATTATCCAAGAGTAGATTCTCAAATATAGCAAGAAATCTTGCAAAAAGTTTTTCACGTAGCCTCTTCTACATGTATGGTTAGGTACATAAATCATGTACTAAATTGAGCTCGCTGTAAGGGTCTGGTCCTTGTCTAAGAATAATGTGATCTTAACAAATATCTGTTTGAATTTTTTGCTAAGGAAAATGCCTGTGAGTCTCATATTTTTTCATAGAAATCGGTATATTTAGGTCAATGACAATTCCTGAAAATACACGAAACATTAAAATACCTGAAAAATACATAAAATGATCCGTACACGACCTGAAATATTTGTACTTGTCAAGTTCGTGGGTATACTCGATACACGATATAAAACCTGACATGTACAGGTTTGGATATCTACTTCTATACACGCGAAGCAAACGGGTAAGGTATCGGTTTGGTACTTTGATACCCGAAACCCAAAAAACACGAAGCACGAAAGGGGGACAGAGACACCTCCTATGGGACAAACACACAAGGCATCGGAAGTGGGTTATTGACGCGAGGAAGGACAAACTCCCCATGAACAGCGCAACCTTCCCAACCAATGAAGAATGGGCAGTCCGAACAGGCGAGGAGTCCTCTGCCTGGCTCATCACTCCGCAAAGATGACGAAAAATCTTATCTTCGATGCACCCACTGTGGTGGCAGTAGTCATACAGCAGGGTGCTGCTTCCAGCTGATAGGATATCCCGATTGGTGGCCGGACGCAAGGAAGCAAGGAAAGAGAGGGGCCATTGCTGGAGCTACCACTGGCAACCAGGAGGCTGCCATCGATGGCAGTAGAGAGAGTGGATTTTGTGAAGTGACCAGCGGGACAGCAGCACAGAAGGAGAAGGATCCAGTATATAGGGAAGGCACACAAGGCAAGGGGCTTGGGGTCAATTTACCACCAAGTCCCCTGTCATTTAAATGGGAGTTGGGAGCTGGGGGTAATAATACCGTGAGGGAGATAAAAAGGAAAAATAGAAAAATGTGGTAAGACCACCTATTTTAAACCAGATAAAAATCCTATGTGGTTATTTGACCGTGGTGCCACATATACCATGTCTTATGATATCCGAGATTTTCAGTCTCCCACTAACCCCAAGAAAAAATTTATTTGAACTGCCAATGTTGGGGTATCTCCGGTCGAAGGAATGGGTAGTGTCCATATTTCACCCAATCTCACACTCAAAAATTGTCTTCGCGTGCCAACTTATCCCATAAATTATTGTCTATCAGCCATCTCACTAAAAAATTACGCTGTACCGTATTGGTACATCTGTCCTTTTGTCTTCTGCAGGATATTCAGATGTGGAAGATAATTGGGCATGATTCTAAACGTGGAGGCCACTACTTTGTTGTTGAGGTTGGCCAACACGGCACAGCAACGCTCACTCATAGGAGGTGAATAGGCAAGCTTTGTTGTGGCACTGCCGTCTGGGTCATCCGTCCTTGGGATACTTAAAGATATTACTCCCTCACCTCTTTAATGAATTCTCTCAATTATCCTACGATACGTGTATCTTAGCAAAAAGTCATAAACATACGTATCCTCATAACAATACTCGTATGTTGAAACCTTTTACCCTTATTCACTCTGATGTGTGTGATCCCTCCCCTACACCAAGTCCGAACAGTTTCTTATTTTTTTGCTATTTGTTAATGACTCCACTCGTATGACATGGATATATTTTCATAAGCATAAATATGATGTCTTCGATAAATTTGTCCTGTTTTACCACATGATTGAAACACAATATCAAGAGAAAATACAAGTTCTCCGCACTGATAACGGAACTGAGTATGTTAATAAACCTCTACAAAATTTCCTCCAAACCAACTGCCTTATTCACCAAACCACATGTCAAGATACCCCTCAACGAAATGGGGTTGCAGAACATGAAAATCGCATCCTCCTCTAGATCACCCGCTCTCTCATGATAGAGTCTCAAGTATCTCTCTCATACTGGCCAGCCATCGATACAGCAAATTACCTTATTAACCAATTACCAACCAAATTTCTCAAATATCAAACACCCCTAAACTCACTCGCTCACTATCACAAGGTACCTCTTTATTTGTCACTTCCTCCTACAGTATTTGGGTGTAGTATCTGTGTCCATATCCCTAAATCCCAAAAATCAAAATTTGATCATTGTGCTATTCGGTGTGTCTTTGTTGGATATGGGGTTAATAAAAAGGGATACCAGTGTTTTGATCCCCATACTCACCGCCTAATGGACTGTAACTTTCTTGAATCAGAATACTACTATCAAAACTCACCTCAAAGTCAGGGGAGAATTATAGAAGTGACTCACTCGGTTGGTTACACAATCCAACAATCCAGTTTTGCAGAAACCGGCCCAACAGAGGGAGCTGGCCAAACCACCAAATCAACCTCTGACAACAGAGAAGAGTCTTTAAAAATAGATCTTGACCCACTGTCAACCCAGATGAATGTCCTGAGGTAAGTAAAACAGTCCCTCCATAAGTACCTATAATCCCTAGTCGAAACAGAATATGCAGGTCGTAGGTATGTACTTCCTCCACAAAGAAATCGCGGAGTCCCTCAGGTCAGATATGAACCAGAGTATGTCCCCAGGAATTCCTAGTACCCAGTTTCAAATACAATAAAAGGACTCTCACAAACTACTTGAGCATTCTAGATGTCACTATACACAGTGGGTATTCTTGAAACGGAAGAAGAAGCACAGAACTATCCAGAATGGAAGAAGGCAATGGAAGACGAGATGGACGCCCTTAGAAAGAATGGAACATGGGAAAAGAGTATGATAAGCCCAAGAAAGAAACCAGTTGGTTGTAGATGGGTGTTTACATTGAAGTACCAGGCAGGCGGAACAATTGAGAGATACAAGGCAAGACTGGTCGCGAAAGGCTACACACAAACTTATGCCATTGATTACTCAGAGACTTTTTCTCCTGTTGCAAAAATAGACACGATCAAAGTACTGTTCTCAGTTACGGAAAATCTGGAATGGCCTCTTTATCAGCCGGACGTTAAGAATACATTTCTTCATGGAGATTTGAAGAAAGAAGTATACATGGAACCTCCTCCTGGATTTACAGATGAATTCGCAGACGGAGAAGTGTGTAGGCTTCGGAAAGCATTGTATGGCTTAAAGCAGTCACCTAGAGCATGGTTTGTAAGGTTCACCATGGTCATGAAGAAGTGCGGATACAATTAGAGTAACTCAGATCATACACTGTTTCTCAAACGTCGACAACATTTGATCACCTGCCTTGTCATCTATGTCGATGATATGATTATTATCGAGAATTATGATGAAGAGATCGCAAGCCTAAAGCAGCAATTGTCTAAAGAATTTGAGATGAAGGACTTGGGGTTAATACGGATTTCCTAGGTATTGAGGTGCTCAGATCAAAACGAGGAATATTTATATCATAGAGAAAATATGTTCTTGAGATCTTGGCGGAAACCAGACTAGTAGATTGCAAAATAGCTAATATGCCAATTGCAGTGAATTATGGGCTTAAGATTGTATAGGGGCAGAGTTAGCAGACAAAGGAAAGTATCAACGATTGGTGGGAAAACTGATATACTTGTCACATACGAGGCCTGACATAGCCTAAGCTGTTGGAGTGATAAGCCAATTCATGCACCAGCCCAAAAGGAACACATGGAGCAAGCAATAAGAGTAGTTGATATTTGAAAGGATCAGCAGGCCAAGGAATATTGTTTCAGAAACATGAAAATCTAGAGATAAAGGTATACACAGACGCTCATTGGGCTTGAAATCCAAATGATAGAAGGTCTACGTCCGTGTACTTTGCTTTGGTTGGAGAGAATCTGGTCACTTGGTAGAGTAAGAAGCAAAAAGTGGTGGCCTTGTCAAGTGCCGAGGCAGAGTTCTGCGGGATCGCTGGTGGGTTGACTGAAGTATTGTGGCTAAAGAAAGTATCAACATAGATGGGATATCCTCCAAAAATGTGCCTTGTCTTCTATGTGAAAATAAGGTGGCATTAAAAATTTCAGAGAATCGGGTACAGCATGATCGTACAAAACATGTGGAAGTAGGCTGACGTTTCATTAAGGAGAAAACTGATGCTCAAATAATGTGCCTTTCGTATGTAAGATCAAAGGAGAAAATGGCAGACGTGTTGTTATGACCCACACCCCTGGGCAAGTGGTAAAGAGAACAAAAGGAATTACGATGGAATTAGAGTGCGATCGTTGTATCGCACTTAGTATAATAGCGTGTAAGTGTACCTTAAATAAAAATTTAAGAACTATTAAAGTCTCACAATAGACATAAGAATAATTAAGATAGACATATAAAAGACTTGTACATATTTTATGAAGAATTTTAAATAAACGAAAAAGGAAATAACACATAAGAAAAGGAAGAAAGGACAAAATGGTAAAATCCCACATCCAAACTAAACTTGGCCACCCCACCCCCTTGAAATAAGACAAACTTGTCTTCCATTTTATTTATCCCCTTTTATTTATTTTTCCCACCTTTTACCATCAACCAATGGCATTTCATGCATGCCTTACACAACAACCACCAATTCTCCCATTTTAATTCTTTTCTTTATACACTTTTCATCATTTTCATTCTTACAAGATGTAAGACCTCCTCCCAATCACATTCCATGCATCGCGTAATTCTGTTACACACCCCATTCTCCAACAAGGAGGAATTATTTGGTCTCCATGTTGTACCCAACAGAAATCACTCTATATCTTCGACTCTTATGAGGTGAGTCACTTAGATATTAGTCCTTCAAGTGCATTTCATTAAATTCCATTTTACGTTATTTTATTTTTCTTCAATTAAATTTCCTTAAAGTAAATGTTATAAGAAATGGTATAATTATATAAGTATGTCTCATGAAGCAAGTGAAATGACAAAAAATACCCTCTCAATTCCTTTAGAAAATTAGGCCAACATGGAGTCCAGGAGACTCTAGAATTCTCCTTATTCTTAATATTATAATTAAGTCTTAAGACCACCATTCAAAAAAAATAAAAACATGGGAAAAGTGGTCAAAAGGAGGTTCAAGACACAAAAGATACCTTCATGGCTTTCTATACACATGGAGAATCTTCCTCCTTTTTGTCTCAAGAATCGCTGGTCCCTTTCTTTTGGTGTTCCATGAGAATCCCTTAGCATATCATCAAAATAAAGAGGTAGTCAAATGGTTCAAAACACTAAAACACCCTCATGATCATGCCCCTACACATGAAGAATCTTCTTCTCCTTTTCTTGGAAAACCGCCGGCCAACCTTCTTCTTGTACCCATGAAATCTTCTTCAAGTTATCCTAGAAACTTCCTATCATCCCTACCTCACAACACTCTCAAGGTTCATCCCAAGCTAATCACTAAAGGCCTCTTGCACACTTAGACTACTCTTCAAGCATCTCATTTCATACGACTAGCTTGAAGCATAGGAGACTCAAAGCCATCTTCATCTTCAAGCTCTAAAGACTCATCTATGTAAGTTGCATGTTGAATTTCCAAAATGAATTCCACATTTCAAATTGTAAAGCTCACATTGTGCCATTTTTTTCCTCACAAAAACCGTGACCTCCAACCATCACTAGATGAAGATTTTCCAAGCTAATAGGTGGTGCTAGCATCTTGATGGGTTGGATTCATTTCAATCTCCATTCAAGTTCTATTTTGGTAAGGGAATTGTAGCCTCAATCTAGCTTTTTTATTCACTAAAATCGTAGCTAATGTTCTGATGCGACTAAGTCCTGGGCTCCAACAATTCCACCTTCCAAACGTCCTTCAAAAATGATTAGGCACAGGGAAGAAGACTTCCCCTTGCTTCCTTAGTGATAAAAACGTGTGGAGTAATGAGCAAGACCAACAGTTCAAGATGGTCGTTTATTAGACAAACCAATACGACCCTCTTGGACGGCACCTTTAAGAAATGGCAACACCTTCAAAATGCTCAACTTTGAAGGATCTTAACTTAGGTTTTTAATGCAAAACCAAGAAAACAAAGTCTCACAATAAGTGAAGAAAATATCAAGAAATTTTATTCATCCAAAGTTGTTCTTTTTACATGCCCCAAGGGCCTTATTTATAGGCTAGAAATCATCCCCCTTCAGCCTTCAAATGACTAGAAACTAATTTAAATAAAGCTAGCTAACAAATGTTTAAAATTGAAATTTGCTTGAAATTCAAAACTAAGATAAATCTAGCTAAAACTTGAAATGCTTGCAAGATGCCATCTTTTCCATGTCAGCCGTGTATGAGGACCAAATGATTTCTTGGAGAAGCTGATTTGATGAGTAGGATGTGCTTGAACTTGCATTCAAAAGTTGGGTGAAGTTTGAATTCAAGTTGAGTTTGAATTTGAGTGCACTTTGAATTGGTTGTTGGTTTATCCTTTCCACATCCTTCCAGCCGTGTTCCTTGGATAATGAAGTGTAGAAAATCAGATTTGATGACGATAAGATGGTTGAGATTAAATTTAAAAGATGGTTGAAGTTTGAATTCAAGTTGAGTTTGAATTTGAATTCAAACTTGGATTCAATTTGAATTGGAATTTATCTCTCCAAGATGGCGTGTTCCTTGGATAATCAAGTGTAGAAGATCTGATTTGATGATGATAAGATGGTTTGAATTGAATTCAAAAGATGGTAGAAGTTTGAAATTCAAATTGAGTTTGAATTTGAATTCAAACTTGGATTCAATTTGAGTTGGAATTTATCTCTCTTTTCCTCCAAGATGACGTGTTCCTTGGCTGAATTCTTCTTGAAATGTATGCCTCAAATTGGTTGAAACTTGAATTCAAATCATGGTTGAATTTAAATTCAATTTTAACTTTGAATTTAAATTCAATTTGATCTCCATTTTGTCTTCAATTTTGGCCGGCCCCTTGTTGGTGTTTGGAGATGATTTTGATTTCAATTTGAACAAGGGATTTCATCTTGGACACATTTGAACTTGTCTTTGAGGAGACAAACATTCTTCTCAACACAACATTTCCTTTGTCTCCTTTTTTGCAACACACGTCTATCATGCTTCTTGGACCTCCATTTCATTTGGATCTTACATGTACCTAATTTACCTACAAAGCAAACACATAAAACAAGGATCACAAGAAAACTAGACAAAATTCAAAAACAAGGAATGCTCACACACTCTGTAGGTTCAATGAGGTGAACCCAATGAACCTTAGGTTCATCTTGAACATGTTAGTACAAGAAGGTTCCATCTTGATGACCAAGTTCTCTAGCCCTCCTTCTTGTCATAGGACCCGTGACCTCTTGATGGGGTCCCTGATCCTCATCAATCCCCCCTCCTCAAGAAGATTCGTCCTCGAATCGAAGGGTTCATGAGGGAAAGGTGTGAAGTCAGCAAAAGGATACGACCTCAAATCTAAAACACACAATTAGATAAGAGGGATACTCCACAAATGACTCATAAACTATGTAAGACACAAGTTCAAGCAAACCAAGTGCAATGATCATACATAATTTAAGTCTTACATGCTTAAGGCGAGCAATCAATTGAATGACGACATATGCAAATAAGGACACATCATAGCACATATCTACATGAACACTCAACAAGAAGCACCTCTTTCTAATGTGTTTAGGATGCACTAACATGGTAGGTAGAAGACTCCTCACATAAGATGTGTCATGCATGAAAGAGAATGTATGTAAAACATAGGGAATAAGCAACGTTCCTTGTACGCTCCTTAGAACTTCCAAATCAGATATATTTGAGCTATCATGCTCAACAATGCACAAATCAGCACTAACATGCATATTATCATCCTCAAAATCAGTTTGCAACGTAACGTCAAGTGGAAATTCAGATTCATACGCACGCAAATTAGAAGTCTCAGCACTATCATATGGAAGGTCATTATCAAGGCACTCAAACAAAGGATTATTATGGACAACCCATTCATGCCTCTTAATGTTTCATGTTTATGACCTAAATTATCACTATTCTCACTTGAAATGTCACTCAAATCATCTTGTAAATCAGCATGTAAATCCAGCAAATCATGTGAATCATGTGTAGCACAAACAACTTGAGATTCAAGCTCATCATTTTCAGCAAGCAAGTCAATCTCATGAACATGATAAATATCAACAAGTCTCCTAAGTCCCTGCAATTTATTAAGGATGTCTATTCTGCGCACCTTTGGTTCTTCTATTTCTGTGAGGATCTCAAAGTTACGTTCTTTTTGCACTAGAAGTCTCTTACGAATGTCAGAATTATGTTCTAAGAACTTCACACAGTCATGTTCAACTTCAACATCATCATGGAAACAAACACGCAATTTCTTGTCAAGTTTGCACACTTTAGAGTGCAAAACAACATCATTACTGGAATCAAATTCGGACAAAGAAGATTTAGACAATTTAGGATCATGCAATTCAAGAAGCTTATCATGTAAGTCATGTTAATTTGGCACATCAACTTTATCATCATGAACAACATGTGTATCAATTGAAATTTCAGCATCATCATCATAAGGATCATGCGCATTATCATAACTGAAATCACCTAATTTTGGATATGCAGTCAAAGCTCTACGCACAACAAGAAATTCCTTAGTGTCATATTCATCTAGTGCGCCTAGATCCTCTTCAAGTTCAGTTTCAATATCATGCTCAGATTCATTTTCTTGCTTCGACTCAGTCACATATTCATTAGTTTCCTCAATTAACATGATTCATTTAGTATTAGGACACTCTTTTCCTATGTGACCACGACCTTGAATTTATAGCATTTAATGTCTGTAAACCTATTTGAGAGATCAGAAGAATTCCCCATAGGTGCTTTTTGTTGGGCTCGGTCATCTCGCTTTTGTGTGCCCTGCACATGGTTGTCAAACCTTTGTGACGTGCTTTGTTCACGTGTTTGGCCTCCTGTAGGCCGTGAGCTTCCCGTTCCTGAAGGCTTGCTTGAAAACCTTGAAGAAGATTGATTAGTACGATAAGTGGAATTGAAATTGGAGGAAATATGTACCTTTAGTTGTTGCTCAATCTTCTCAGCCATGTGAACAATGGTCGTTAGGTCAAGGTATGGTTGAAGTTCAACCCACTGTGCTATCTCCCTGTTTAGACCATGTAAGAAACGAGCCTTGGTTGCTTCTTTGGGTTCCTGTAAGTTAGACCTTTCCAACAAGATTTCTAATTCTTTATAGAACTCGTCTACACTCTTGGAACCTTGCCTTAAATTTTGCAAACTGGTGAAAATAGAACTTTCAAAATTGTTTGGGATAAAACATTGTCTCATTTCAAATTTCATTTCTTCCCAAGTGGCTATTGGAGGCTGTCTTGTCTTAGTCCTATTTCTACACAAATTTGTCCACCAATTTAGTGCGTAACCAGATAACTCAATAGAACCGTACCTCACCTTTTATAATTCACTGTAGTTGGTACAAGAAAAGATTAGATCCACTTTCATTTCCCATTCAAAATATTCTTCCATATTACTTTTACCATAAAACGTGGGAATATTTATTTTTGTTTTGAGAAAATCGTCATCTTGTGAGAAAAGTGGATTTTGGCGTCTTTGGTAACTACGGGGAGGGTGGTCATCAAAGTCATAATCATCATGCTCAAATGGAATGTAATCATCATTGTACCTTCTTGGAGCGTACCTTCTTAGTTGCATTGGAGGAACAAACCTTCTTGGCTCGATGTGTGGTGGTCTAAGGTTGTCATCCTCGACTTCTTCTGGGGGGTGACGCCTTGGTTGTGGCATGGGAACGGCTTTGCTCGTACCTTGGCCATCACTCGTCTTGTAGCACCGTTCAACATCCTCCAATCGATGTTTAATTGCCTCATTGTCATGCATGAGTTTCTTGAGCATCTCCAGCATTTGTTGTTGCGTGTTGTCTAAGTCTCGGCTTACTTTGATTTGCTAGAAGCAGAATAAGTGTTGATCTCCATTTTACATAAGGAAATTAAACGAAAACAAAAAGAAAAAAGGAAAGAACCAAACTAACACAAAGATAAACAAACGTTAAGTGATTAGTAAAAACGAAATATTAACACTCTCTTTCTCTTCTGTCCACTCTCTTACCACTTTGTTTCTTGGATAACCTGAAGTTAATAAGATTCAAAGCGATTAATTAAAAAATTGTTTTGCCAATGCTTCTCCAAATCACAACGATCCCCACTTGTTTCCCCCGTTTGCTTTCAAGTTGTACCAAATAGTATCAAAATAGAATCAAGTGAAATGGAACAAACTTGAACTTTCTACTAAGATTCAAAGAAAATAAGAAACCAAAATTGATGTATAAGGCTGAACCAAAGATGAACTAAGGGTTGCCGTGGGCAATCTTTACTTAATTTTTATTCTATGCACTTACTATCCACAAAAATGGTTCAAGTCATGCAATAATCGAGCAACCAAGTGTGTGATTGGTTCAAAAAGAGCAAGATAAGGCGAATGAGATGTGGGAGGACGGTTGTATGTAGCAAAAACGAAATACGGTATCTAAGGTTTTCAAATTGCACCCAAAAAATTTTTTCAAGTAATGCACAAACATTTTGCCCTTTTTCTTTTCTCTTGTTCTTTTGTTTTTCTTCCCTTCCTTTCTATTTTAATGTGGGCAAGGTTCAGATTCCTTTTTTTATTATGGGCAGAGTTGGAATTTCATGCGTTTCGAACTCAGAAATTTTGTTTTTGGGCAGAATAGTGCAATGACTTTAAATTGTAGTTTGCAACCTCGAATTGCAACAAAATAACCTTGGAAAGTGAGGGAAATTAGGGTTGGGCGGAATTGGGATTACGGTTAGGGTTTTCAATTTAGGGTTTTTTGACATTTTGGGTATTTGCAGGATTGAGGTTTTGGGAATTGACTGTACGGTGTATATGGCTATTTAGGTTGGAAATTGAGGATTTGTGTGGTCAATTCGGATAATGGAT
>AP025055.1:9384487-9423520 GCA_036186865.1 Eustoma russellianum | reverse complement strand
GCACATTGAATTGGTTGTTGGTTTATCCTTTCCACATCCTTCCAGCTGTGTTCCTTGGATAATGAAGTGTAGAAAATCTGATTTGATGATGATAAGATGGTTGAGATTGAATTTAAAAGATGGTTTAAGTTTGGATTCAAATTGAGTTTGAATTTGAATTCAAACTTGGATTCGATTTGAATTGGAATTTATGTCTCCAAGATGTTCCTTGGATAATGAGGTGTAGAAAATCTGATTTGATGATGATAAGATGGTTGGGATTGAATTCAAAAGATGGTTGAAGTTTGAATTCAAATTGAGTTTGAATTTGAATTCAAACTTGGATTCAATTTGAATTGGAATTTATCTCTTTTTTCCTCCAAGATGGCGTGTTCCTTGGCTGAAGATAATGGCTAATTTCTTGTTGAAATGTAAGCCTCAAATTGGTTGAAACTTGAATTCAAATCATGGTTGAATTTAAATTCAAGTTTAACTTTGAATTTAAATTCAATTTGATCTCCATTTTGTCTTCAATTTTGGCCGGCCCTTGTTGGTGTTTGGAGATGATTTTAATTTCAATTTGAACAAGGGATTCCATCTTGGACACATTTGAACTTGTCTTTGTGGAGACAAACATTCTTCCCAAGACAACATTCCCTTTGTCTCTTTTTTTTGCAACACACGTCTGTCATGCTTCTTGGACCTCCATTTCATTTGGATCTTACATGTACCTAATTTACCTACAAAGCAAACACATAAAAAAAGGATCACAAGAAAACTAGAAAAAATTCAAAAACAAGGAATGCTCACACAAACGCACGCACAAACATGTTCATAGTGTAGGTTCAATGAGGTGAACCCAATGAACCTTAGGTTCATCTTGAACATATTTGTACAAGAAGGTTCCATCTTGATGACCAAGTTCTCTAGCCCTCCTTCTTGTCATAGGACCCGTGACTTCTTGATGGGGTCCCTGGTCCTCATCATGTTCACCTCTATTGCCTTCCTAAAATCAGTGTGCTTTAGAGTGAAGTTGGAGGAAACTTCAATTCATTTCAACCAAGGCTCAAGCTGGGGAAAGTTCTAAACTCAAGAGAGGCAAGTATACTCTAGACATTCTTGACTTAATTGTGAACTTGTATGCTTGAATATCTAGTTACTTTTAAGTCATGAATCTTAGATGAAGCACTAAGTGTAAAGCATGAGAAATTAGTTGTTTCATAAGGGAAAGTGTTTACATGTAGAGTGATTTTCTCTATGGATACGTTTCATGCCTAATTTAAACATGGTATATGACATAATCATCACAATAAGGGACGGTTGTAGTGGTTAGATGGATAGTGAACTAGTTCTTGTTAAGAATAGACTTTATGAAGCATAAAATGTATGAAAATGGCAAGTTTTATGGGGCTGTTTGGCGTGGGGTTTGGTGAAGCTTAAAGAACATAGTGAGAATTGAAATGCTCATGTTAAACTATATAATTAGTGGTTAGTAAGTTATTTTGGGGGATGAAGTTGGTTGGGAAATGTTTGAAATATAAAAGTGATGAAATGAAGATTTCCTGAAACTGGACAGTTTTGAGTAGCAATTTGGTTGGATTTGAAACGAACCTTAAGAAGGTGAAAATGAGCTAAATTTTGGTGTGCTTGTAGCTAGATAGTGTAGTAAATCTATGAGGTGGAAATTATTTAAAAGGGTTTGTGGTTTGACCTCAATGGAATTTTTATTGAAAACTGGTCACTACATATTCTGCAGGTACCTAGACTTAGAAAGATAATTTAATGACCCTTTTAAATATATCAGATTGACTTGAAATTTTTATGGTAGTTACCTAAGACATAGATGTATATGTCCATGTAAGGAAATAAGATTGAAACCACTGTCTTGAGGGTTAACAACTGAGTCGAAACTAACGGTACAAAACTGGAAAACTGGATAGTTTGATGGCATGAGTTGTGATGCCTTGATCTTGTTCATTTAGGCTTTTATGTGATGTTTGGGCATATGAATATTGTTTCTTTGTATGTTGACTATGTTTTCCAGGTGATGACCCAAATTGAATAATGTTTTATAGCCTTTGAAACTGAGGTAAGGTAGGTACTGCGCTGCAGAATTCTGCAGTACCCCTTGATGGTAATTTAGTGTTTTGAGGACTTTCGACATCTCGGAATGTTACGAAATTTTTATGGCACGTGTCTAAGATTCCATTACGCATGTGTGGCATTAGTTGCTGGAATTAGGCTCTGAATTGATGATGTTGAGGCGGTGTGAATAGGACAGTGCTGGACTATTTTCCCGCCTAAGAGACAGGTTAGAATATGTCTTTTATGATTTATTTAGTCACGAATCGCATGTTGCATATCATGCATTGCATTATCCATGTTCATGCGACTATGAGACTGATTTTTATGCCAAAGAATTTTAACAAAAGCTATTTTGAAGATAAGATTTCAGTTTTTGAAAGAAAGACTCCATGGTACCATAAATTCTTGGCCAGCACAACCCGTTCCAGATCTGGGGTTAATTGATCTGACAACGATTATGACCGACTAGGTCCAGAGATAATAGACCTGAGGATGATGATTGATTGTATGACCATTTACAGATCCGGAAATAATAGATCTGAAGTAAATAGTATCATTGCTTCAGATCCGGATATAATAGATCTGAACCCTTAATGACCGAAATTGATTTTCAATCAATAATGTTGCACTACATTTGCATATTCTTACGCATTTCATATGATTGTGAGTAGGATTCTTAGTCTATTATCACTAAGTTATGATCTTATTTCCTTCTGTCACTTAAGTTATCATTTTATTTCCTTTGCGGTTATTGAGTTAAAGGACAGGTATGTCGGAAAGGCTGAGATTTTGGGAATTGGTTCTTGTGTACAGTTTCCACATAATTCATGATTGTTTATGGTATACTTGCTGGTGACTTTGTCACTCACCTTTTTTATTTTTTCCCCTAGAGCCTGCGGGAAACGGTGTATAATGGATTGACGATGAGCCACGAGTTTCGTATCCGTAGACGAGGGAGTGGATTGCAGCTTAAGGATTTTTATGATGGGCTATGTGTTGTGGACTTATTTTGGGGACATTAATTTCGGATTTTCCTTCATTTTGTGGACTTGGTTGTAAACTTTATGACGGATATTCAGGATTATTTCCTTTAAAAAGTTTTTATTCTGCCTAACTTTTACTTACCTGTTAAGATGATGACATGGTAGTCCATGAGTTTAGCATGGACTGTGATGTGTTATGCATCGACGTCTGGTAATTTCCGTAGCGAAGTACGGCAGGTGCACCGTACCCGGGCAGGCCAAATACGGGGGCACTACAGGTGGTATCAGACCGCAGGATCTAGATTTGGCCAGAATGTAGAACTAAATTACGATTCTAGAAATCTAAGTTTGATCTTAGACCTAAGTCATGATCTTAGAAGAGTGTCAACTTTAGACTAGGATAACTTAGACTGGAATTAGGGCCATAACCTAATGAGTAAATCCTAGTCGATAAGATTCTAAATGCCTCAAAATCTAATCTGAATCTTATCTCCTCTCATCTTTATTTCAGTTTTCTTTAAATTATGAAATTATTTCTGTCAAATATTCTGATTTTTCAACTCTGAATAAATTCTGACGCTCTATAGTGCAGATGGCTCGACCTCGTGACAGACCCGCTAGATCCCGACCTGATGCACAGGAGCCGGTTCCTCCACAACCTCAAGAGCCTATTCCTCATCCACCTGCTCAGGTCCCTCCGCCACCACCACCGCAAGATCAAAACCCACCTCCTGCTCAGAATAATCCTCAACCTCAGAGGCCTTTACCTTAGATGATTCCTGATATTCATGCCTTCTAGACTTTCTGCCAGACTGTGACTCATATTGGCCAGGTGATGATGCAGCAGAATGCCCCTCCTCAGCCACATGAGCCAGTTAGAGATGCACAGTATTATTTTGAAAAACTAAAGAGAGCTAACGTGCCACCATTTGAAGGAAAATCAGATCTTGATATTGCAAAAAAGTGACTTGATGAAGTTGAGAACAGTTTTGAACTGATCCGTGCGCCTGAAGAAATGAAAACACAGGCTGTTAGATCGTTTCTGCTTGGAGCAGCAAATCAGTGGTGGAAAGCTAACCTGCAATCCTTGCCGAGACCAATACCGTGGGAGAGATTCTTGTAAGAATTCAATAAGTTCTACATTCCCCCTTCAGTTAAGCTGCAAAAGAGACACGAATTTGAGTGACTGAAGCAAGAGCAAGGGATGACTGTTGCTGACTATGCAAATAAGTTTATATCCTTGGAGAGATTTCATCCATCGACAATGAATGACGAAGAGACAAAGATGTTGAAATTTGAAAGAGGGTTAAATCCGAGGATAAGGACTTGGCTTGTTAATGCAAATCCCGCGAATTTTGGAGCATTGCTTGATGTCTGCTACAGGATTGAGAGAGACATCATCCGACGTGATGAGATTGGTCAGAAGAGGGGAAGAGAAGCATCTGGTAGTGGGGGATCCCGTAAGACAGCAAAACAGAATTTCAGAGGACCCGGTCATCAGGGAAGAAATCAGAATCTCTTTTAGCGCCGCCAACATGAACAGAATTTTCAGCAAAAGAATCAGGGTCAACAACAGCAGCAACCAGCTATTCCAATTTGTCCTCATTGCCAAAAGAATCATGTGGGAGAGTGCTTTATTCAGGCAGGGAAGTGCTCTGGTTGTGGTAAGGTGGGTCATGTGCTTAAGAATTGTCTAGACAAGGGAACCACGTGTTTGGATGTGGAAAGGTCGGCCATTTAATCAAAAATTGTCCGGAGAGAGGAGCCCAGCAGCAACAGCAACCAAGAAACCAACGCCAGCAAGCGAATGCAAGGGTCCACGCTATGACAGATACTGCTACTGAGGAAGCCACTGATGTTGTGACGGGTATGTTTTAAGATTTATGCAATGTTTATATTTTGCAAGATATTGTTGCTTGTTGTTGCTTAGTCAATTTTGTATGATTCAAGAACTATATTAGTATGTAGTGTGCCTACAAATGTATTATTTGATAGTGGCGCTAGCCGCTTTTTGTCTCAAGAAAGTTTGCGAAGAATATTGACCATAGTCCCATCCAGCTTGGGACGCCATACAGAGTTCAAGCAGCTGGTGATCAGGTGCTTGTTTCTCACCAATTGTACAAGGGCTGTGAGATTGAGTTCGACGAACAACGATTTACAGCAGATTTGATTTTAATAACTATGAACGACTTTGACATAATTCTCGGAATGGATTGGCTCTCCAAGAATTGCGCGCACATTGATTGTCATGAGCGGCGAGTTACCATTAAGGACCCAACACGTGAATAAATAACTTTTCATAGAGGCTCGAAATTGAAGAAATTCCCCAAGAATGCCTATGTGAATGCGATCCGTGCCTGTAGTGCGTTGAAGAAAGGGCAGAAAGGATTCTTAGTTTATGCCTAAGTACCGATCAGGCGCCATCTGATCTTTCTCAAGTTCCGGTAGTTCAGCAGTATCCTGATGTTTTTCCAGAGGAATTGTCGGGCCTTCATTTAGATCGAGAGATCGCATTTGAAATCAATCTAATTCTGGGGGCTGAACCTATATCAAAGGCACCCTACCGAATGACGCCGGCTGAGCTGAAAAAACTAAAAGAGCAGTTGCATGAACTATTAGAGAAGAAACTTATCCGCCCAAGCGTCTCACCTTGGGGTGCTTCCGTGTTATTTGTAAAGAAAAAGGATGGAGACATGCGTCTGTGCATAGATTATAGAGAGCTCAACAAGATCACGATAAAGAATAAGTACCCGCTGCCTAGGATCGATGATCCTTTTGACCAGCTTCTGGGAGCATGAGTTTTCAGCAAAGTTGATCTGCGATCTGGATATTTTCAGCTGAAGATCAAAGCTGAGGATATACCTAAAACTGCGTTCAGGACGCGATATGGGCATTACAAATTCCTTGTGATGCCATTCGGATTGACAATCTCCCCTGCTGCATTTATGGATCTTATGAATCGAGTATTTCAGAAGCAGCTAGATAAATTCGTTGTGGTTTTCATTGATGATATCTTGATCTATTCGCCAAATGAAGAAGCTCATGCAGCCCATTTGAGGATCATCCTTGATATTACAGAAGAAGCAGTTGTACGCCAAATTTAGTAAGTGTGAATTTGGCTGCACAGCGTATCATTTCTCGGCCATGTCATATCTGAGGATAGGATAATAGTGGATCCCAAAAAGATTGAAGCTATCATGCAATGGCCAAGACCAAAGAATGTCACAGAGGTGCAAAACTTTCTTGGTCTAGCGGGCTATTATCGCAAATTCGTTGAAGGATTTTCCAGGATTGCTATGCCTCTCACCCAACTGACACAGAAAAAGACAAAGTTCGAATGGAATTCAGACTGCGAAAGGAGCTTTGCAGAGTTGAAAGAGAAGTTGGCATTTGCTTCAGTTTTGGCTCAACCTATCCCTGATGAGAGTTTTGTGGTATATAGCGATGCCTCGAAAAATGGCCTCGGATGTGTATTAATGCAGAAAGATCGGATGATTGCATATGCATCTCGTTAGCTAAAGCCGTTTGAACATAATTATCCAGTGCATGACCTTGAGCTTGCAGCCGTAGTTTTTGCTCTAAAGATATGGAGGAATTATCCATACGGTGAAAGGTGCGAAATCTTTACCGATGACAAAAGCCTTAAGTACCTTTTCACACAGAAGGAGCTAAACATGCGCCAATGCCGATGGCTAGAGCTGATAAAAGATTATGATCTCTCCATCCAGTATCATCCAGGAAAAGCTAATAGGGTTGCCGATGCCTTGAGCAAAAAAACAATCCATCCACGTCAACCGCCTTTGCAGCGTGATATGGAAGAGTTTGATCTTGAAGTGGTTGATTCCATTGATGATGTACTTGCTAAGTTGGTCTTGGTTCCTTCATTAATATATAAAATTAAAGAGGCTCAAGGAAAGGATGAAGCTTTGAAGAAGATCAAGGATAAGTTGAAAACGAAGCCATTGGAAGATTTTGAGGTCCGCGGTGATGACAGCCTATGGTTTACGGGTCGGTTACGCATACCCAATGATGATGTAATAAAGAATGAAGTCCTTCAGGAAACTCATAGTTCTCGCCTATCCATTCATCGAGGAGCCAACTGTAGAGAAAAAGAGGTTTGAGTGATTACAAAATACATGATTTAAAAACGTGTTACAAAGAAATGCATGACATATTTTATGACATGACACGTTTTTGCATAAAACTTGCCTTATATAGTTCATAAATGTTGTCGTACTAACGAGCCATGAAGCTTTAAAGCTTACATCAAATGGCAAGCATTTGTTGTGTTTGAACTATTTTCAGGTGCCATCACTAATGAACTAAACTAATTCATTAAGTAAAGTACTTAGTTAAATAAACTAAGTAGTTCATTAAAGAAAGCTACATTTGGAAAAGGCACAAAGACAACAAATTGAAGAATGAAAAGTTCTCTCCAACCTTTCTACACGCCACTTTTAATATATTTTCATATATTCAGATTTTTTATAAAAGGCACATACACATATATTCCAACGTACTACCGACACGTTATATATTTTACGTACGTGTCACACCACTATATTCAACTCATATTTATGAGTATATTCAGGTCTTATATCATATGATATAAGTCATGGTGATGACAAATTTATTACGACACGTTAAAAGGTTCTAAACCAAAGATTGTTGTATCGGACGAATACCGAAACTTCGCCAACGTGTCACATACTTGCCATATATCGATGGCAGCCCCTACACTTCAAAAATGGCCACAAATTGCGTGGCTTACATGGTATGTAAAGTTATAAAATCATTCTATGTTGGCACACACAAATCACCCTCAATTAAGGCCAAATTGTGGAGATTGTAAAATTCAATTTTGTCACATGTTGGGCGCCACTTTGGATCAGCCTAAGTGCTGAATATTAAATTTTAATTTATGTATATTATGTGTAACATAATATATATAGCATGTGCAAAAAGTTGGAATTTAATCAGAGAAAAATCGAGTAATCGACAAACGTCGAAAATTCGGTTTTCTACGAACACGACACATGGAACATTTTTGTCATGACATATAACATGTATCTAGACACTTTTTACATACTTCATACATTTTAAAGTTTTCTAAAAAATCAATTAAGGGCTGATTGGATTATACCATATGCGTATAATTATATGTGCACTATTTTACAAAGTTTGCAAAAATAAAATTCAGCACATGTATATTCAACATACACTCCTAGCTCAGCCATGTTGGAGCATATGTGGAGCTTTGTTGGCATCTTGATTGGCCAAGAATGAAGCATGAAATATTGGTGACATAAAGAAAGGAGCTACACAAGGTAATATTTCAAACTTATGTCACATTTGTAACACATGCTGAAAATTTAAGCATGTGTGCATAGGCTGGCCGATTTTGCTACTAAATTATGTCATATTTACCAATTTGAATTATGTGGATAATTTCAAAGATAGTATGGCAATGTTTTGAATATATTATGGAAATAATCTAGTGATATTTTCAAATATCACACATTTCAGCATGTGTAGAAAAGAATGTGGCCGATTTTATGGCCTACTTGGTGACTACGTTTATTCCAAAATTAGTAGAAATGTTATGTGCTAAATGATGATTGATTTATTCTTTATTTTCAAGGAATTAATCAAATGCAAACTTGGCAACAATTTGAATAAAGTGTGAATATCACACATGCTGAAATTTCAGCATGTGTAGAAGCAATATGGCCGAATTTTTGGATGAAAATGGAGATGATTTATCTTGCAAAATTTATGGAATTTAATATAAACTTATGGAAACATTTTTATGGCTAATTGGTACATGTTTTAAGTGATATTTTCAGATTTATCTAGTCATCAAATGATGACAACTTCCATCCAATCAAAGAGTGCCAAGTAAGCAAGAGCTTAATGATCATCCAATGAGGAGTTGCCAAATAAGCAAGGAAATGTCACAATGATGCAATATACTCTTCCAAGGACTTAAAAGATAATTTTCAAGAGGAAGATCAAGGCTATAGGGGGCGGCCAAGGGGTTGATAAAATGAAGAAGAAGCATTGCAAAATAGAAGACAAGTCTCACAAGTGCAAAAGCGAAAAACGTTTTCTAGACTTTCTTCTTCTGCCTTTCTTTCTTTCTTCTCTCTAAAAGCCTATTGTATTCATATTCATGCATCTTGAATAGGCTTCTTACATACCACCTTATACTCTTTATCATTGTAAAAGATTGATCAAGGTGTGATCAATCTTGCACTTGCAAGGTGGTGGTGTTCGTGATCGTTGTATCCATTTACAAGGTTTGTAAAGGGTTGGAGTTGGTGTGTAACTCCATCAATCCTGTGTGGTAAGGTGTTATTTGTGTTTTGTGATTAGTGCTAACCGAGGAAGGTGTCCTCGAAGACTGGAGTAGGTTGTTGGACCGTGCACCTGCAATAAAAACCACTAGATGGGTGGGTGAATAGTGGTTAGCGGAAATTACACTACAACCCTTTGTTAAAATACCCTTTGTTAAAATCCCCTTTGAAAACAGAATCTGAGACCACCTTAGATTCAGAACCCGTTTTAAAAATTCATAATTAATTGTACACAACTCCAAAAATTATGAAACTTTCCAGAATTGAACTTCAATGAGTTAACAAGACTGTCTAAAATTAAGACAAAAATAAGATCGTTTGACCCTTCAAACAACTAAAAAGATTCAGATGGTCAATCTGGACAGAATTGGACAGAATGTTGCTGATTTTGTAAATAGTGTTTCTCTTTGAATACTCAACCAAAAAGGTTGATCTTTATATCAAAACACTCCTTAGGATGTGTAGATAAAGTTTCCAAAAGGCCCTGACCTTAAACAATTCTTGAAAAATACAGAATTTAAGTTTTCTCAAAACTGGTCAGATTGCAGCCAGATTGGAGCAGTTATCTTGTAAAAATTGAAAGACTAACTTTCCCTTGATCAAATCAAGTGATTCTTGTTGAAAATGAAAGATAACAGTCTGAAGTATAACTCCACCAAAAATCACAAATTTTGAAAATTTTTAGCTATTTTTTTCAAATTGTGTGAAGTTGGGTGAACACTGCAGTCAAAAACGGGCAGAAAACAGAAATAAAAAAACAAGAGAAGAACACCAAGAATTTATCCTGGTTCGGTTAATGTGACCTGCTCCAGTCCAAAGGAACACCTTTCCTTGGATTTCACTATGAAATGAACACCTTACAACAAGAGCCAAGCTTGATCCTTGGGTTATACACCAACCCTACTCAAGACTTGGATAATCACCTTCTAAGCAACACTTAGTTGCAATTCCTCTAACACCTATTGATGTAGCCTTATAAAGATGGCTAATCAATCTTATAAATGAAGCTCAAGAGGCTTGCAGCTCACCACAATACAACAAGAACACCTTTGCTACAATGAATAAAACAACAACAAGAAGAAGATGAAGATGAAAGCTAGACAATTCAACAAATGCTTGTGAGCTTCAAGTGTGTTTCATCTTCTTTACCATTGCCTCTATTTATAGTGTGATTTGAGCCTTGAAGATAAGAATGCCAATGTGTCATCATCTTCATCACCAATTCCAAATGTCTTCTCATCACTGGTTGGCCTTGTACATTTGGCAAAATAACACACAATGATTGGTCCACCTTGGCAAAATGATGTGGCCAAAAGTTTCAACTAAAAAGTGACTTGGAATTGTCTTGAATTATCCTTAGCAAGAATAGATAATAAGAGAAGACAATTCCTCAATTTCTTGGCACAAGAATAGGCATGTGAGCTTCTACTTTTTCAAATCAAAAATTCAGCTCCAAGAATGCTTCAATGTAGCCGTTGGCTACCAAGAATTTCACCAAAAAATATATTTTATTTTCTTAAATAAAATAAGGAAGGATAATACCATCAAATTATCCCCAACTTCAAACACCTTAATAGGACATGTGAGAGCTCCATTTGACTTCCAAAAATCTGCTGAAAATACACCAAGATACCATGTAGCCGTTGAGTATTTTTGAAACAATCCAAGTTGGCAATTTTGCCAACTAGCTCCTTTTTGGTTGGTCCACTTGTCTCCAACTCACAAAATGAATACACCATCATATAGAACTGAACATAAACGTTTTTTAACATACATATATATGTGTAGCAACTCAGATTTTTGAAGAAGAAATAAATAGATAACAGTTGACAAGATAATGTCAACGTGTAACACCGAAATTCCCCAATATTTCTTCTTATATGTCAAGAACATTTCCACACATTTGACACCTTTAATATCTCAGAATAATGATGATAAATATCCTCTTATAACATATATAAGAGGTTCCTCAAGAAAAATAGAATGTGATATAAGATCACTATATTATCTTCAATAATAATAACACAGCTCTAGAATGAAGATAATAATATTCTCAAGAGATTCCTTGAGTGAAAATACCAAAAATACCCTTGGGGGTGAAATGACCAAAATACCCCTGGTGTGAGAAAACTCCAAAAATGACTCCGATGATCAGAAATAATCACAATTTCACCTTTGTCATGATAAATAGGATGAGAATACATCCTTGAAATATTTTCATCATGTGATGTTCCTACAAAACACAAATACCAATTTTGCCTTTTTGGTAAGTTGTAGAAACTTCCAAGGCATGTTAGTCACAAGACATAATAATCACCAAAAACACTTAATAATCACATAATGAACATGTATAATTCATATACAAATGAAAACAATCATTTTAACACATTTTAGAAAATTATTTCTAAAACCCCTAGACATCGATCGATCGAAGTGCCTCAGCTTCAAAGATCGATGTCTCACAGAAAGTTTCAGAGTTTGCCTCTAACATACATCGATCGATCGAAGTGAGGGTTCAATGTAACATCAATCGATCGATGTGTCTCAGGTTTAGAGATCGATGTCTCACAGAAAGGTCTTAAACTTTTCTGCCTTACATAGATCGATCGATGTGAGAGATCTATGTACATAGATCGATCGATGTGCAAAACCTGAGAGATCTATGTCAACTTTTTCGACTTTTTCAACTTTTAATCACATATAACACCATGTGTGACATTTTAAGTATTCACCACTTAATATCATGACTTTGAAAATTATCCAAACATATGTCTCAACATTCTCCCTTTTGGATGATTTTAAAAATAACCTAACATGATTTTAATGTCACAACTCATAACCAAAAGTTTAAAAAGTTTAACCAAATGTTTTCAACTTTTAAATAGTATGTTTCTCCCCCTCAACTCATACTCTCCTCCTTAACCTATGCTCCAAAATTTATACCAATTAAAACTTAGCATATGATTCATCATGACTTACCAACTAAAATCATGACTTACCAACTAAAATCATGTTCTTATTCTATCTCCCCCTTTATTTTGCAAATCATGCAAAAGATAGAACTATACAATGGTATCGTAAGTCATCATTCCTAATTTGGCTCGTAAGTTTTCAAAAGTGGCTTGATTAAGGGGTTTGGTAAAGATGTCAGCGATTTGGTGATCAGTTCTTATATGGTTTATCACTATACCGTCATTTTGAACATGATCGCGAAGAAAGTGGTATCGCACCTCAATGTGTTTGGCCTTAGAATGAAGCACCGGATTCCGGGAAAGATTGATTGCATGTGCTATCGAGAAAATGGAATCTTTTCATTTTAATGCCAAAATCACTAAGTTGCTGTTTAAGCCAATAGTATTGGGTAGTACATAAACTCAAAGCAATATACCCGGCTTCAGTGGGTAGTAGAAAGTACACTAGCGTGTTTTTAGAAAACCAAGAATTCAAGTTGGTTTCCTATGAATTGACAAGTACCGCTAGTGGATTTCTATCTAACTTGCAACCACCATAATCAGCATCACTATATGCGTGTAATTCCAACTTAGCGTTTCTATCATACCACAGTCCTAAGTGAGGTGTATGCTTAAGATATCTAAAGATCTTTTTCACTGCATTGTAATGTGATACCTTAGGACAAGATTGAAACCTAGCACACATACACACACTAAACATAATATCAGGTCTTGATGCAGTTAAGTATAACAGTGATCCAATCATAGACCTATAGAGTGTGTCATCAAAAGGTTTACCATTTTCATCCTTATCAAGTTTGGTACTAACACTCATGGGGGTAGTTGTAGGTTTCAACTCTTCAAAGCCAAACTTCTTAATCATATCATTGACATACTTAAGTTGGCTAATGTGAATTCCTTGAGGGGTTTGTTTGATTTGAAGTCCTAAGAAATAATTCAACTCTCCTACCATTGACATTTCAAATTCTGACTTCATACATTCTTCGAAGTCTTTTACTAAGGTAGGGTTGGTTGAACCAAAGATATATCGTCAACGTATATTTGAACTATTAACAAATCATTACCTTTTTTTTAGGAATAATGTGTTGTCTATGGTTCCCCTTTGATAATTATTTGCAATAAGAAAGTTTGCAAATCTATCATACCAAGCTCTTGGAGCTTGTTTAAACCATAAAGCTTTCTTAAGCTTGTAAACATGGTTAGGATTCTTTGGATCTTCGAATCCAGGGGGTTGTTTGACAAACACCTCTTCTTGGATGTATCCATTCAAGAATGCACTCTTGACATCCATTTGGAAGAGCTTAATATGCTTAGACTTGCAATCGCAAGTAACAATCTAATTGCTTCTAGTCGTGCAACGGGTGCAAAGGTTTCTTCATAATCTATTCCTTCTTGTTGATTATAACCTTGTGCGACTAGTCTAGCCTTATTTCTTGTAATGTTCCTTGTTCGTCCATCTTATTCCTAAACACCCATTTCGTTCCTATATGACTTGTTTCGGGTTTAGGTACTAAGTCCCACATTGTTCCTTGTGAATTGATTTAATTCCTCATGCATAGCATCTATCCAAGATATATCACCTAAGGCTTCCTTTACGTTCTTAGGTTCTAATTGTGAGATTAAGCTATGTCCTTCAAGTTGACTTATATTTCTACGTGTTCTAACCCCAACACTTGGATCCCCAATGATTAATTCTCTAGGTGCCACCAATTCCTAGATTGACTAGGTTCACCCTCATCTTGTTCAAATGTTTCATTAGTGTGAACATTATCATATGTAATTGGATCATTAGTACATTATCTTCCAATTGCAAAGTTTCTTCATTTATCATCTAAGGGTTCATGCATGTCTTGTTCAGGGGGAGTTGGTTCTAGATGATCAAGTACAGGCTCAAGTTACATCATCATCAAACATATTTTCAACATTTGTTTCTTGTTTATGTTGATGTTTATCACTAACTTCAAAGCATGCATTTTCATTGAATTTACATGTATGGATTCAATTATTTTTCTAGATGCAGGATTATAACACCTATATGCTCTTGAGTTAGTTGAATACCCAACAAATATGCATTCAATAGACTTTTGTTCAAATTTATCTAGATTATCCTTTGTTTAGCACAAAACATTTACATCCAAATACTTTAAGATAATCTATTTAGGTTGTCTATTGTTTAGCAATTCATAAGGCGTTTTATTTAATTTCTTTCTAATAGTAGCCTATTTATAATATAGCATGCACAACTAACAGCTTCAGCCCATAAATATTTAGGTAATTTATTTTCACAAAGCATTGTCCTAGCAACTTCTTGAATCGTTCTTTTTACGTTCAACAACTCCATTGAGTTGTGGTGTTCTAGGTGGTGAGAATTCATGTTTGATTCCATATAGTTCACAAAATTTGATTACGTCTTTATTTTTAAATTCTCCACCTCTATCACTTCTAATCTTTTGACATTTTCTTCGTAAATGTTTTCAAGTTGCTTAATAAAGGTTTCGATTGCTAATGGAGCATCGTGTGTGTTAAGAACAATGTCCATGTGTAGCGTGAGTAATCATCTACTATGACACACACATAGTAGTGTCCACCTAGACTTCTTGTCCTACTTGGACCGAATAAGTCTAAGTGAAGCAATTCTAGTACATGACTAGTACTCACTTCATGTTTCGGTTTTAAGGTTTCTTTAATGTGTTTTCCCTTAATACATGTTTCACACATTTGAAAATTATCTAAGTCTAACTTAGGCATTCCTCTAATTAAATTCTTCTTAGACAATTTCTTAATAGTTGAAATTTCTATATGGCCTAATCTTTTATGCCATAAATTTACATCTAAGTCATGTGATATTAGACACTTAACCTTAGCATCTAACATGTTATCTAAGGTAAGGGTATAAATATTTCCATCTCTATTTCTTTTAAAACCGTTTCTCCTTTTTCATTTATTATATCACAAGAATTGGGAAGAAAGGAGACATTATAACCACAATCTATAAGTTGAGAATACTAAGTAAATTATAAGATAGATTGCTTACTAAAACACATTCGTATTTGAAATGTGTTAGGGTCCCCAATTGTTCCTTTTCCAACAACTTGTCCTTTGTTGTTGTCACCGAATGTACTTTTCCTCCATTTGATATGTTCCAATTCGATGAATAGTTTGGGGTTCCCGTCATATGCCTCGAACATCCACTATCTAAAAACCATTTGGTTTTTAGATTCTTTGACTTTGCCTCCTTCTTGCATTCCTTGCTTTATCCTACAATGGAGACAAAGTTTTAGGTACCCTTTATTTGGGTCCTTGAATGTTAGGGGCACTATTCTTGTTTAGATATCCCTTAGGTATCCAAACTTGAATATACCTTCTAGGCACATTTTTAGATTGTTATAATTTGGAAAATAAGAAGAATAGCATATACATGATTATTCCACATAAGTGAAGATGCATTGTTATACATGTTGTCCATGGTTGAAATCATTATAGGATGGCCGAGATTTATGATGTGTATAAGGCATGCGATTTTGTTTCTTGAATGGCACAGTATAAGTGTGTTCATAGGCATTTCTATAAGACTTATAAGAGTGTTGCCTATACTTAGGTCCATAATATGTTGAATGCATTTTATTATGTCTCGTTGTATTTGTATACATATAGGCATAATTTCTAGGTTGTATAGATGCAAAGTTTTGTAGGATCTGCAAGGCACCACTAGAAGGGGGGGTTGAATAGATGGTGCGAAAAGTGTGCTTTTTAAAATTTCTTTAAACTTGAACAATTCAAGTTCTGAAAACAGATTCTGCTTTCAGGACCTGTTTTAAAACGTTTTTAAAACCAGGTTAGAGGTCTTCAAAAATTATGAAATTTTGAGAGAACTTAGCCTCAGATGTTATGAGGATCCCCTAAAAATTTCAAATCAAAATTCAACCTTTAACCCCTTCAAAAACCGTTGGCACTCAGATTGTGCAAATCTGCCAGAAACGGTAGATGGTTTTGAAAAATTAATTCCTATTTGTGTGAATGTCCAAATGATCTGAAAATTTGACCAATAACTCCTCACACACTATATGTAAATAGGTTGAAACAGGTTTTGAAAATTCTTTTGGGAAATAGGTCAAACACAACCAAAGTCTCAACCTTTGCAAGTCTGAAAATCAGACTGCACTAGTCTCAGATCTTTTAACGTTTGACTGACCTATACTTGTCCAAAAGGGTTTCAACTTGTGCTAAATTAACCCTAGAACGTTTATGTATGTTTCTGGAAAATTTTATAATTTTTGGAAATCGTTTACTATTTTTCCGAACGTGAACAAAACAGATAAACAGTGCAGAAACTGAAAAGTAAATGCTGAAAGTAAATTGCACCAAGAATTTTATACTGGTTCGGTTATAAACAACCTACTCCAGTCTTCAAGGAACACCTTCCTTGGTTCACACTAATCACACACACGCAGTACACCTTTACCGCAGGGTGTGATTAGAGTTACACCTAACTCAGCCCTTTACAAACCTGTTATGTCGAGTACAAATTCACACGAACACCCACCACCTCGCTAGGATGACGACTTGATCACATCCTTGATCAATCTTTTACAAAGATGAATGATGGTGGTTCTATGAAGCCTATTCAAGATTGAAAGGAAGTAAAGAATACAATAGGCTGTTTTACAAGAAAAGTAAGGAAAGAAGATGTAGGAGAAAACGAGACTTGGCACCTTTAGATCACTTTAGAATGCAAATCTTGGTGTTGTTTTTGTTTGTTCTCTCGTCTTCCCTTATAGCATGTTCAAGCCTTCCCCTCTGATGTGCACCTCCCCCCCCTCTTGAAAAATTCCTCTTTTAATTGCTTAGATGGAGTGGTAAGACAATCATAGTGACAATGCTTTGCTTACTTGGCATCACTCCATTGGACCATCATTTAGTCATTGCTTACTTGGCACCTCTTGATTGGCTCATGTTGTCATCATTTGATGACATGGAAAATCTGAAATAAACACTAAATATTTGCTAATAATCAATCATTAAATCATGCCATAATTCTCAAATTTTTGCCATAAAGTGCAAGACAAAAAAATTCTTCCTTCCATCCTCAAGAAAATCGGCCAGCACACTATTTTCAATGCTGAAATTTTCAGCATTTACAACATGAGATAAATTCAGATTTTTTCCATTTTCCTTTGAATTTTGCCATAAAAATAAATCAATCATATAAGTAAGTCTTGCTACCAAATGAGAGTGAACTTGGACACCAATGAGGGTAAAATTCGGCCACCATCACTTCACACATGCTGAAAGATTTCAGCATGTGTGATATGTAAAATATCACACTAATTACCTTACATAAAATTCAAATCATTTCCATAACTCCTTTAATTAATCCTTTAATGAAAAATTGACAAAATATCTTCCTTAGTCATGAAGAATTCGGACCACTATGTATGTAACATGCTGAAATTTTCAGGCATGTGACATAAGAGAGGTATATGTTGAATACTTACCTTTTGTAGCTTCTCTCTTTGATTCATCAACATTGTATGATTGATCCTTGACCAATCAACATGCCAACAAGGCTCCACATTTGCTCCAACTAAGCTGTAGTGACGTTTGAAAGTGTATATACATGTGCTGAAATTTATTTTTGCTAACTTTGTAAAATAGTGCACATTTAATAATACACACATGTAATATTCCAATCAACCCTTATTTAATTTTCTAGAACACTTTAAGATGTATATTATATGTAAAAAGTGTCTAGATACGTGTCACATCATGGTCAAGAAAAACGTTCCATGTTAAATGCGTAGAAAACCGAATTTTCGATATTTATCGATTACCCGATTTTTCTCTAATTTAAAATCCAACTTTTGCACATGATATATATATTATGTTATACATAATATATATAATATATATTTTAAATTTCAGCTCCTGGCTGATTTAAAATGGTACCATAAACATGTGACAAAATAAAATTGGAATCTTCACATTTTGGCCTAAATGTTGGGTGATTTGTGTGTGCCAACATGGAAAGTATTTTTGCCTGATTTTTCATTGATGTGCACGAATTTTACATCAATTTTTGATGTATATGGGGCTGGCCATTTAATTATGGCAAGTACGTGACACGTTGGCGAAGTTTCGGTATTCGCCCGATACGACAAACTTCGGTTTAGAACCTTTCATCGTGTCGTATTTAATTTGTCATCACCATATCTTATATCATATGATATAAGACCTGAATATACTCATAAATATGATTTAAGTATGGTGGTGTGACGTTAACGTACGTACATAAGATATATAACGTGTCGGTAGTACGTTGGAATACATGTGTATGTGCCTTTTATAAAAAAAATCTGAAAATATAGTATATATATGTGTAAAAGGCGTGTGGAATGAATGTGGGGAGGAGAAGAAGACTTTCCTTCCATAGCCATGTTGCCTTTGTGCCTTTTCCAAATGCATCTTCATTTAATGAACTACTTAGTTTATTAAACTAAGTACTTCACTTAATGAACTACTTTAGTTCATTAATTGTGGCACCTGAAAATAGTATAAACTCAACAAATGTTCGCCATATGATGTAACCTTTAATGCTTCATGGCTCGTTAGTACGGCAACATAATATATAAGCTAAATAAGGCAAGTTATCATGCATACATGTACACTTGTGTATATATATATACTCAACGTTTAGATATATATATATTCAAATTTCTTATTTTGAAATCACTCAAAACCCTCTTATTTCTACAATCTCCCCTTTTGATGATTTTCAAAATAACTAGTGTACATGATTTAAGTGTTATCTCTCCCCCTTGAATTATGCAAAGATTTGAAATTTGAATTTCGAATTTCAAATCCGGCTCCCCCTTGATTCATACAATCAATCAGTGATCTCTCTCCCCCTTAAATCATGCTTCTCTCTCCCCCTTTATTTTGGAAAGTTAATCAAAAGATTCCTGTCAAAAAGGAAAGTAAATCAAATAATATCGCATTAAATCACATCAACAGGAATCATGCCTAATTTAGAACGAAAAGATTCAAATGTGGCTTGATTTAAGGCCTTTGTAAATATATCCGCTACTTGTGATTCTGTGCGTACGTGATCTATGACAATATTACCATTGTTAACGTGATCACGAAGAAAATAATAGCGAACTTCTATATGCTTAGCCTTAGAGTGTAATACGGGGTTTTTAGACAAATTTATTGCACTCATACTATCACAATATATAGGAATTTTATTTACGGTAATTCTAAAGTCCGAAAGTTGTTGTTTTATCCGCAACAACTGTGTGCAACAAAGGCTAAGAGTCATATATTCAGCCTCAGTAGTGGACAAAGCAACACTTGCTTGCTTTTTGGAAAACCATGAAATAAGGGAATTTCTTATAAATTGGCAAGTTCCGCTCGTGCTTTTTCTATCTATCTTGCAGCCACCATAATCTGCATCAGTGTAAGCATGTAAGTCGAATGTAGAGTCCTTATTGTTAGGAAATCAACCGAGATCACTGCAAAAACGCGCAGCAGAAAAAACAAAAATTGATCTCTGATTTCCTACCAAGGATCCATGTTGTTCGTTTAATTCGACAAAAAGAAATAAAAAGTACCCTCCGTAGATTCAAAATCTGCAGATGGAAGAGGTGCGAAAATACGATCACCCTCTGTCGGTAACGACACGAACGCTTCCGCCCGGAGTGCTAGCTCTTCAAAACGGCGCGGCTGAAGAATTCGGTTTTCACAAAACGATTCTTGCCCTTTCGTTTTCTACTGGTTGTGTGGTGTACGAGATACACCATGCTCCATACATATATATAGATATCAAATCCGATTCCTGATCGGATTGGTTAATACCTATCATAATCCGCATCAAATACGGATTCTGTAAGGATTAGATAACACCAATCAAAATCCATATCAAATATGGATTCTCTGTTATTATCCAATGATATAAATATATACAAAAAAACGAAATTAATAATAATAATAATAATTAATATCCAATATTAATATTATTAATATTAAAAACGATAATAATAATAATAATAATTAATATCCAATATTAATATTATTAATATTATTAATCTCAGCCATACGCATTCTTGTGTGTGACCCGATAGGCCCATATTAATTGGCAGTTGATTAAATCTCTATTAAACCAACAAGTCGTAATTGGCCTCTAGCAAGGCATTACAACTACCCAATTAATACGAGTAAAGTCCAACTAGCCTAATAATAGTACATGCATTAATCCCTTTGTCACACGATATCTAGTTTGAACATAAGTCATGGTCAGCGTCATACTTATATAGTTCAAACATATGATTACTCGATCTCTAAGTAGACTGATAAAACAAATGATATTGATCACACTATCAAATCATTTGAGCACGGCCATGCATTTCACAGTCTCACTAATCGAGGGGCCCAAAGATATCTCTCTCAAAAGAGAGGGACAAATTCTATCTTGATTGTTCAATATCCTCTACATAATTTCTATCACATTCAATCATGACCTTTATTATTATCCAGTTACGGATAACGTTTGATCATGTCAAAATATAATAGTCCTTATGTTGGAAACTATGACAATCTCAAGTCAAAGGATTAAAACATGACTATCATGAGATTTACTTATGACGCTAATCCATGTAGCAATCTCATGATGGGTCTATCCAATACACTGTTCTCTAACAAGTATCTATGAGATTGATTCGTATCACCATACACATAATCATCTCATGATTATCAAATCAATACTCATACTGATTATAAATTATTTTATCTCCATAACAATAATGAATCAGGGACATATATCAAAATTGTGTAACATACTAACCAACAATAATGATAATAAAACCTCTTTATTAATAATAAATGCATAACATAAATATCCAAATCATGGCCTAGGGCACATACACTAACACTTATCATACCAAATACCTAAGGTGGGCGTGTGCTTAATATAGCGGAATATTCTTTTTACCGCATTTAAGTGTGACACCTTAGGTTGACTTTGAAAACGAGCACACATGCATACGCTAAACATAATGTCAGGCCTACTAGCAGTTAAGTATAGTAAAGAACCTATCATAGATCGATATAATCCATTATCAACGTCTTTACCATGTTCGTCTTTGTCTAATTTAGTAGTAACACTCATAGGTGTGGGGGATGGTTTCAAATTTTCAAAATTGAACTTCTTGATCATGTCATTTACGTACTTAGCTTGGCTTATATGAATTCCTTTACTCGTTTGCTTAATCTGCAAGCCAAGAAAATAATTAAGTTCACCAACCATAGACATTTCAAATTCAGCTTTCATACAATTTTCAAAATCTTTAACAAGTCTATGTGAGGTAGAACCGAAAATAATGTCATCTACGTAAATTTGAATAATAAGTAAATCTGATTTTTCTTGTTTCAAAAATAGTGTACTATCTATAGTACCACGTTAAAATTATTTTCTAAAAGAAAAGTGGCAAAACGATCATACCATGCTCTCCGGCGCTTGCTTTAGGCCATATAGTGCCTTCTTTAGTTTGTACACGTGATCTGGATGTTTCAAATCTTCAAAACTGGGTGGTTGCTTCACGTATACTTCTTCTTGTATAAATCCGTTTAGAAAAGCACTTTTGACGTCCATTTGATATAATTTAAAATCTTTCAAGCAAGCAATAGCAAGTAAGAGTCGTATAGCTTCTAAACGTGCTACGGGTGCAAATGTTTCATCGTAGTCTATTCCTTCTTCTTGATTATATCCTTGAGCTACGAGTCTTGCTTTATTTCTAACGACCTTTCCTTCTTCATTCATTTTGTTCCTAAATACCCACTTTGTGCCTATTATTGTCTTATCTTGTGGTCGTGGCACTAAATCCCATACATCATTTCTAACGAATTGATTAAGTTCGTCATGCATAGCATCAATCCAAGATGAATCACTCAAAGCATCATGCACATTTTTGGGCTCAATTTCAGAAATCATAGCATGAAATTCATTTATTTCATCCGAAGTGATTCTTCTACGTGGTCGCACACCGTGAGTAATGTCGCCTATGATGAGATCTTGTGGGTGATCTCTATGCCATCTTGGTTGATTATTTTCTAAGTTATCATGCATTTCTATATGATCATGCATTTCTAGTGTCTCATTCATCTCATGCATATCAAAAGAATCATTATCTTCATCCAAAACGGGTTTCAATTCAAAATCATCGTCATATTTCTTATCTTGATCAATCTCTCCAAATTCATTGAATTTAACATGAATAGATTCTATGATTTGTCTAGTGAGAGGATCATAAAATCTATATGCTTTTGAATTTATGGAATACCCAACAAAAATGCACTCAGTTGATTTGGATTCAAATTTATCTAAATTATCTTTTGTATTCAAGACAAAGCATTTGCATCCAAACACACGAAAATAATCAATCTTAGGCATGCGATCATTCAAAATTTCGTAAGGCGTCTTATTTATTTTCTTTCTTATAGATAGGCGATTTACAATATAGCATGCACAATTTACGGCTTCCGCCCACAGAGATCTAGGCAATTTATTTTCGCAAAGCATGGTTCTAGCAATTTCTTGTAGTGTGCGATTCTTTCTTTCTACTACTCCATTTAATTGTGGAGTTCTAGGTGGCGAAAACTCATGTTTAATTCCTTTTTCTTCACAAAACGAAATCATCTCTTTATTTCTAAATTCACCGCCTCTATCGCTTCTTATTCTTTTCACATTTACGCCGTATTGATTTTCAAGTTGTTTAATTAATTTAGCAATTTCTACGGCGCTATCATCTTTATGTGCAAGAAATAAAGTCCAAGTATAACGAGAAAAGTCATCAACAATCACGCATGCATAGTGACGCCCACCAAGGCTTGTAGTGCGACTAGGACCAAACAAATCGATATGCAATAGTTCTAGTATTCTAGTCGTGCTTATCTCATTTTTTGGCTTAAGTGACTCACGTGTTTGTTTGCCTTTTATGCAAGATTCACACAACTGAAAGTTGTCTAAATCAAGCGTAGGCAATCCCCGTACTAGGTTCTTTCGTTGCAATTTTTCTAGTGTAGAGATACCTATGTGTCCTAAACGTCTATGCCACAAATTCACATTGGGTTCATTTGACATAAAACATTTAACTTTAGCGTCCACTACATCATCCATAGATAGTGTAAAGATATTTCCTTCTCGTTTTCCTTTCAAGACGGTTTCTCCATTTTTATTTATTATATTGCAATAAGGGTGAGTAAAACAAACATTGAAGCCATTGTCAACAAATTGAGAAATACTAAGAAGATTGTAAGATAAGTTGCTTACCAAAAATACGTTGGAGATTTGAAGTGTATTTGGATTGCCAATCGTACCTTTTCCAATGATCTTCCCTTCATTGTTATCTCCAAAGGTCACGGATCCGTCTTTTGTGACCTTCTTTAATTTGGAGAACAGGCTCGGGTCACCCGTCATGTGCCTCGAGCAACCACTGTCAAGGAACCACTTTATTGATGTGTCTTTTGATGAGTGGTCTCCCTGCAATGTGAAAAGGTGATTTAAGTACCCTTTTAATTTTGGATCCTTTTGAGTTAGTTAATCACCTTTTGGTAAAGGTACCTTTCGGTACCCATACTTGGGTGATCCTTCTCGGTCTATCAAATGGCAAGAATGAAGGTGCGATATAATATACATGTGGTGCATGTACTTTGGGTCTTTGCCCAAGGACTCCTCTATACTCATTGAATGAAGGACGCTTTGATATGTCCTTGTGTGCGTGTGCGTAGTGCGTGGATGATATGTATTTCGTGTATGCATTGTTCTTTTCTTCTCATATCTATATGGTACAACGTTATATTTCACATGATATGAGGGAGTGGGGCGTGTGGAAGGGGGCGCTTTTTTGCGTCATCTTAGACGCCACTTGATGCTTAGGGGTGTCTACTTTCTTAGACACAACAAACTTGGTTGGTTTGGTTGATACTTCGTTAGTATCTACGTATCCCAATCCAGTTTTGTCACTGTCATGCTTTTGCGATAATATGATGCGATGCAGCATGTTTGACCCTGTATCGAATTGTTTCATCATTTTCTCTAAGTCTGTATTCCTTGATTTCAAATTTGAAATCTCGGATTTCATTTCATTATTTTGAGAAGTAAATGATGAGATCTCGGTTTTTAATGCAGTGATGACACATGAAGACTCTTTCTTTGAATCGCTTAATTGAGCGACAAGATTCTCGTTAGAAGATTCTAACAGTTTCTTGTCTTCAATTAAACATTTCTTTTCTTTTGCGAGAGTCTTAGTAAATTTATGTAATTCAAGATACTGACTAAAAAGATCATCATAAGAAGGTTCAGAGTCAGAGTCAGAATCGGATGATACCTCATTAGACGCCTTTGAAGCGAAGCAAACTTGAGCGGTCTCCTCTTCGGTCTCAGTTTCAGAGTCTGATGAGTCACTCCATGTGGAGGCCTTTAGTGCACGTTTCCTTTGTTTAGGATCTGAGACGAGTCTGTTTTTGTTCCGCTCCTTGTCAGGGTATTTATTAGTTTGCTTTTCTTTGTTTGGGCAGTCATATGATAAGTGTCCGAGTTTGCCGCATTCATAACATTTAATGTCCTTATCATTTGACTTGTTTTTATTTCTCTTAGATGTAGTGCCCTTGTTTTTATTTCTAAATGACTTTCTCATGAATCTTCTTAGTCCTTTAGCCAATAGAATTAAATCATCATTATCCGATTCGGAATCACTATCATCTACGTGATCGGAGGGAGGGGAGACGTATTCATTTGATTTAAAAGCAATTGTCTTACCTTGTTTAGATGATTCCGATTTCCGAATAGTAAGTTTGTTTTCATAAACTTTGAGTGAGCCAATGAGCTCTTCCATTTTTATTGATTTAGTCTCCTTACTTTCTTCTATAGCAGTCACTTTAGGGTCCCATTCCGAAGGAAGGCTTCGTAGGACTTTCTGTACCTTTTCCTGCGTAGTAAAAGCCTTACCAAGAGACTCAAGGGAGTTATAGATGTTAGTTAAATGAAGATCCATATCTACAATCGACTCATTAGGCAACAATTTAAAAGACTCAAGAGTAGACATGAGCATATTAATTTTGACTCTTTTACTTGACTCGTGCCTTCGTGTTTCATTTCTAAAATTCTCTACATTTCTTGTGCACTCGAACAATTTGACACATAACTAGACTCACTTTTACTCAATCCGTTTAAAAGCAATTCCATAGCCCTAGCATTCATACTAAGTTTCTTTTTATCATCACTCGTATATTCTTGTCTAGTTTTAATAACTTCTAAAGTAACTCCGTCTACAGTGGATACATTAGATGGGACATATGGACCATCTTCAATTATTGACCAAAGATCTATATCTATAGCCATAAGAAAAAGTTTCATCCTAAGTTTCCATTGAATAAAAGACTCACCGTCAAAAAGTGGAGGCCTTTGGCTCGACATACCTTCTTGTTCGGTTTTGAGATTTGTGGATGCCATCTCACTGAATCGTTGGATTCCTTGTAGTGAGTATTCCTGCGCTCTGATACCACTTGTAGGATCTGCAAGGCACCACTAGAAGGAGGGTTGAATAGATGGTGCGGAAAGTGTGCTTTTTAAAATTTCTTTAAACTTGAACAATTCAAGTTCTGAAAACAGATTCTGCTTTCCGGACCTGCTTTAAAACGTTTTTAAAACCAGGTTAGAGGTCTTCAAAATTTATGAAATTTTGAGAGAACTTATCCTCAGATGTTATGAGGATCCCCTAAAAATTTCAAATCAAAATTCAACCTTTAACCCCTTCAAAAACCGTTGGCACTCAGATTGTGCAAATCTGCCAGAAATGGTAGATGGTTTTGAAAAATTAATTCCTATTTGTGTGAATGTCCAAATGATCTGAAAATTTGACCAATAACTCCTCAAACACTATATTTAAAAGGTTGAAACAGTTTTTTGAAAATTCTTTTGGGAAGAAGGTCAAACACAACCAAAGTCTCAACCTTTGCAAGTCTGAAAATCAGACTGCACTAGTCTCAGATCTGTTAACGTTTGACTGACCTATACTTGTCCAAATGGGTTGAAACTTGTGCCAAATTAACCCTAGAACGTTTATGTATGTTTCTGGAAATTTTTATAATTTTTGGAAATCGTTTACTATTTTTCCGAACGTGAACAAAACAGATAAACAGTGCAGAAACTGAAAAGTAAATGCTGAAAGTAAATTGCACCAAGAATTTTATACTGGTTCGGTTATAAACAACCTACTCCAGTGTTCAAGGAACACCTTCCTTGGTTCACACTAATCACACACACGCAGTACACCTTACCGCAGGGTTGATAGAGTTACACCTAACTCCAACCCTTTACAAACCTTGTATGTCGAGTACAATTCACACGAACACCACCACCTCGCTAGGATGAAGATTGATCACACCTTGATCAATCTTTTACAAAGATGAATGAATGGTGGTTTCTATGAAGCCTATTCAAGATTGAAAGAAGTAAAATACAATAGGCTTTTTACAAGAAAAGAAAGAAAGAAGATGTAGGAGAAAACAGACTTGGCACTTTGATCACTTTAGAATGCAAATCTTGGTGTTGTTTTTGTTTGTTCTTCTCTTCTCCTTATAGCATGTTCAGCCGTCCCCCTATGTGCACCTCCCCCTCTTGAAAATTTCATTTTAATTGCTTGAGAGAGTGTAAGACATCATAGTGACAATGCTTTGCTTACTTGGCATCACTCCATTGGACCATCATTTAGTCATTGCTTACTTGGCACCTCTTGATTGGCTCAATGTTGTCATCATTTGATGACATGGAAAATCTGAAATAAACACTAAATATTTGCCAAATAATCAATCATTAAATCATGCCATAATTCTCAAATTTTGCCATAAAGTGCAAGACAAAAAAATTCTTCCTTCCATCCTCAAGAAAATCGGCCAGCACACTATTTTCAATGCTGAAATTTTCAGCATTTACAACATGAGATAAATTCAGATTTTTTCCATTTTCCTTTGAATTTTTGTCATAAAAATAAATCAATCATATAAGGTAAGTCTTGCTACCAAATGAAGAATAAACTTGGACACCAAATGAGGGTAAAATTCGGCCACCATCACTTCACACATGCTGAAAAATTTCAGCATGTGTGATATGTAAAATATCACACTTAATTACCTTACATAAAATTCAAATCATTTCCATAACTCCTTTCATTAATCCTTTGATAAAAAATTGACAAAATATCTTCCTTAGTCATGAAGAATTCGGCCACTATGTATGTAACATGCTGAAATTTTCAGCATGTGACATAAGAGAGGTATATGTTGAATACTTACCTTTTGTAGCTTCTCTCTTTGATTCATCAACATTGTATGATTGATCCTTGACCAATCAACATGCCAACAAGGCTCCACATTTGCTCTAACTCAGCTGTAGTGACGTTTGAAAGTGTATATACATGTGCTGAAATTTATTTTTGCTAACTTTGTAAAATAGTGCACATTTAATAATACACACATGTAATATTCCAATCAGCCCTTAATTTAATTTTCTAGAACACTTTAAGATGTATATTATATGTAAAAAGTGTCTAGATACGTGTCACATCATGGTCAAGAAAAACGTTCCATGTTAAATGCGTAGAAAACCGAATTTTCGATATTTATCGATTACCCGATTTTTCTCTAATTTAAATTCCAAATTTTGCACATGATATATATATTATGTTATACATAATATATATAATATATATTTTAAATTTCAGCTCTTGGCTGATTTAAAATGGTACCATAAACATGTGACAAAAATAAAATTGGAATCTTCACATTTTGGCCTAAATGTGGGGTGATTTGTGGTGCCAACATGGAAAGTATTTTTGCCTGATTTTTCATTGATGTGCACGAATTTTACATCAATTTTTGATGTATATGGGCTGGCCATTTAATTATGGCAAGTACGTGACACGTTGGCGAAGTTTCGGTATTCGCCCGATACGACAAACTTCGGTTTAGAACCTTTTATCGTGTTGTATTTAATTTGTCATCACCATATCTTATATCATATGATATAAGACCTGAATATACTCATACATATGAGTTAAGTATGGTGGTGTGACGTTAACGTACGTACGTAAGATATATAACGTGTCGGTAGTACGTTGGAATACATGTGTATGTGCCTTTTATAAAAAAATCTGAAAATATAGTATATATATGTGTAAAAGGCGTGTGGAATGAATGTGGGGAGGAGAAGAAGACTTTCCTTCCATAGCCATGTTGCCTTTGTGCCTTTTCCAAATGCATCTTCCTTTAATGAACTACTTAGTTTATTAAACTAAGTACTTCACTTAATGAACTACTTTAGTTCATTAATTGTGGCACCTGAAAATAGTATAAACTCAACAAATGTTCGCCATATGATGTAAGCTTTAATGCTTCATGGCTCGTTAGTACGGAAACATAATATATAAGCTAAATAAGGCAAGTTATCATGCATACATGTACACTTGTGTATATATATATACTCAACGTTTAGATATATATATATTCAAATTTCTTATTTTGAAATCACTCAAACCCTCTTATTTCTACAAGTTTGGCCTAGATGTATAGTTACGCGTGTGTGTTTTTATGGGTGCATGCTGCATCTTTATCTTTGAATAAGAAGAAGAAGGAGTAGAAGAAGATTTAGCAGGCAAGTTTGTTTTTATAACTTTATAAGGTTGTTTCGTAGTTGATGATACAAACTTAGTCTTTTTTATCTAATTTGTCATCTTCTTCTTTATATCCCAATCCAGTTTTATCATTTCCATACTTTTGTGATGATATAAGTGTATCTAACATATTTGCACCAGATTTAAATTGTTCTATCATTTTTTCTAAGGTAAATTTAGAAGACTTAAGTTGCACTATTTCATTTTCACAACTTTCTAAGTTGGATTTTAACATTTTATTTTCCATTTGCAACTTTTGTTCATCTTTCCTGTATGATTCAATTTTATTCTCTAAAGAATCAAGAGTATTAGAAGACTCTTGTTTAAGAGATTCTAGTTGATCGGAAAATTCCAAGTTGGACGTCTTCAACTTGTCATTTTCTTCAACTAGTTTCTTCTTTTCTTTAGAGAGCCTCTTACAGTGAGCATGCATTCTTAGGAATTCTTCATACATTTCATCAAATTTCATGTCACTATCAGAATAACTATCAGAAGAAGAACATACCTCGTTGGATACGAAGCAGACTTGAGCTTCCTCAGTTTCGGATTCTGAGTCGGATGAGTCGCTCCATGTGCTCACCTTCATTGCTCGTTTCCCTTTTCTTGCCTTAGACTCCTTTGTCTTTGTCGTTTGAGCCCCCTTGTCCTTGGCTTGTTTATTATTGTTGTTATTATTATTATTTTTCTTCGTGGGACAGTCGTATGAAATATGTCCTTTTTGACCGCATTCATAACACTTTAATTCTTTATTATACCATTTGTTTGTGTTATTCTTCCTAGGTTGAGAAGAAGAAGAAGAAGAATTACGTTGTCTATTCCTATTTGGACGTTTGAAAAACTTTCTAAGTTTTCTAGCTATCAATATCAAGTCGTCGTCTAATTCAGTATCACTATTACTATCATCGTTACTAGCATGTGTTTCGATTGTTTTGAAAGCTATTGACTTACTTGATGATTTAGATGACTCGGACTTCCGTTGATTTAACTTTACCTCATAGACTTTAAGAGACCCGATCAATTCATCCATCTTGGTGACTGATTTTGTCTCTTCAATTACAGTCACATTTGGATCCCATTAATCAGGAAGGCTTCGTAGCACCTTTTGACCCTTTTTACTGTTTGAAAATGACTTCCCTAAAGCTTCAAGGGCATTGAAAATATTAGTAATCCTCAAATCCATAGATGTTATGCATTCGTTTGGCAACATTTTGAAAGTCTCTAATTCAGTCATAAGCATGTTTATTTTTGATTCTTTAACACCACTAGTACCTTCATGTTTTAATACAAGTGATTTTCACATGTCGTGTGCGCTTGTGCAATTCGACACATACCCTGCTTCAGAAGTTGTAAGTCCATTTAGAAGTAATTGCATAGCTTTAGCATTCATGGACATTTTCTTTTTATCATCCAATGACCATTCACTTTTATATTTTTCAACCTCTTGAGTTACTCCACTAACTTTTACAACTTTCATTGGAATGTACAGCCCATCTTCAACTATAGACCATAAATCGATGTCTATAGCCATTAAGAATAGCCTCATTCTTAGTTTCCAATGAACAAAATTATTGCCATCAAAAAGAGGAGGGCGTTGTGTAGACATACCTTCCAACTCACCTTTGTGAGAAATAATTGTTGTACCCCAACGACATGTACTTCAGAACTATGCATAAGCGACGGAATGAAAGCAATGATTCCCTTAAGCGCATGTTACTTAAGTCCACTCAACTCTTTTTACTTAAATACTATTGAAGTGGTACATGAAATATTGAGATATATATATATATATACCATACACATCACTAGGTATGTATGTGCGTGTATATGATATATGTGTATGGAATGCATAAATACATAGTACACCTAGGCGTGTATATGCATATGTATAATACATATGATACTCTTGGAATACGATAAAATAAAGAAAGACAATATAGTGCATAAATTAAAATTACAAGAAATCTCAAGTTGCCCAAGAAGCCTAAAATTTCGGCCTATACATGGAGAGGTTCTAGAATTCTCTAGCCAATTTTATTAGTTAAAATGATAAGACAAGAAGTTATCATGCAAAGAATAAATAGAAAACAAAATAGACAAGCATTTAAGGAACAAGTAAGACAACTCATTAAAGAAGGAAGTAGTGTGGTTGAGGTCATAAAGACCCCAACCTAAAATCGGCCAGCATGCCTAAATTAACCATGGAGGATTTCAAAACCTACCATGGTTACTCTTCCCTTAAACCAAGGTTAAGATAACCATGATTTGATAAAGTAACTTGGGTTAGCCAAAAGTAACTATAGTTTGAATAAAGTAACCAAGGTTATACTAACTTAACCTTGATTAGCACTCAAGAAAACCCTAACCCTCCCTATTATTCCCTCCAAAATCGGCCAAGCCCTCCCCATCTCCTAGGTTTTTTAAATTTTGCAAGACAACATCTTACAATCATCTAGAAAATTCTTCCCAAGCAAGCCAAGCAACACTTAGCAAAATTCCCACTTACTCTCACAAATATTTTGGCCCCAACATCTTGAAGGATAGGAGTTTAACTTCAACTTCAAGACTCAAGAAGACATCTAGGTAAGTCTTACTCCAAGTTCCCTTAAGTGAATTCTTGTTTTGGTAAAGAATGAAGCTAACATGAATCCTTTCACTTTCATCAAAACCGTATGCTCAAGGAAAGGAAGGAGAAGGATTTCATCACATCTCACTTCATAACAAAGCAAAGACAAGAGCTTTAGCTTGAAGAGGCAAGTATACAATGATCTCTCATGATTTATTTAAAGAGTTTGTGACTTGAATGCTTAGAGGTTCTTAAGATATGATCTTTAGTTGAATGTCTTAAGTTGAGACTATATCTTAGAGATTCCTTAAGAACAATGCATCTTATGTGGTTTATTCTCTCAAAGATGGAATCTTTTATTTAGTGCATTAAGATTCAAGGCTGTTTTAAGATGATTTAAGTTACAACTAGGTGAGTCTAGGCAAGATTGATGCTAGTTTGAAACTTGGAAGATTTATGGAAAAGCATGCATATGTAAAGTAGTAGCTTTATGAAATCTTTAGTAAGACTAGCTTGGGATGAATCTTGAATGTGAATGCATGCTTGAGTATATGTTGTGAAATGTGAATATGACACCAAACAATTTTCGGGCTAAAGGATGGAATAGAAGGTGAACATGGACTCTTGGACTTGTAAAAACAACAAACTAGCAAACTACTGGAATAGGGCAGAGTGGAATGACATTTTAAACGGCTTAGAAACTGACCTTACAGACCTTCAATGAAGCTAATTTTTGGTACAAAGCTAGCCTTACGAGTATAGTACAAATGAGAGTTTGAATTTTGTTAAAATAAGCTAAGGAATATTTTTAAGATATTATACAGTAAAACTGCCGTAGTAGAAAATTCTGGAGCTAAACAGAATTGATCTCTGACTTTAACGGAATAAAAGAGGACCTTGTAGACATTGAAAAATTCTGATCTTTGCTACAAACCTAGCTCTATGAGTAGTGAACACGCCAGTTGGAATTTTGGTAAAATGAGTTATGGTTAATTTTTAATAAAATAATTAGTAAGACTGGTCAGACTTGGGAAACAGAAATTGAGCAGAATTGTGACCTCTTTTGAGTGGCTCGAAAAAGGACCTTGTAGAGGACCAATAAATCTGATTCTTGGCATGGTAATAAACATATGAGTGTAGTAAACACGCCAGTTAGAATTTTGGTAAAACCAGTTTTGGATTATTTGTCATGATTTAATTAGTAAAACTGCTCAGCTGGAATCACTGGAATCAACCTGAAATTTGGTAACGACTTTCTAGACTCAGAAAGGGTACTTAGTGATAGGCAAATGAGCTAAAATGGATACTAGTACCACGTGTTTATGACTTGTGGGAGTTGGAATTTCTGGAAAATAAATTACGGATTTGCCATTATTGAATTTTTGGTAAAATGAGTCAGATCAGTTCCAGCACTTAAGTCATTTTAGGAAGTGAACCCTTTAGGGCTATTTCCGAAACCATACATTATGCTATTTCACGTCATGACTTGCATTGCATATCACGTCATGTATCATGCATGATCATGAAACTGATTTTCATGAATTTTGTTATGCAAGCAAGTTTTATAAATGATTACGTTTTGATATGCATGAAAAAGTTATGGTCCCATGTTTTAAAAGCTTCATGATTCTTTTGCCGGCCAAGCATGCGACTAACCCGACTCCAGACCCGGGGTTAATTGGTCTGATGACATGATATGTTCTGGACCCGTTCAGGCCCGGGGTTAATTGGTCTGATGATATGTTCTGGACCCGCTCAGATCTGGGGTTAATTGATCTGATATCTGTTCTAGACCCGTTCAGGCCCGGGGTTAATTGGTCTGATGATATGTTCTGGACCCGCTCAGATCCGGGGTTAATTGGTCTGATTATCTGTTCTGGACCCGTTCAGGCCCGGGGTTAATTGGTCTGATTATCTGTTCTGGACCCGCTCAGATTCGGGGTTAATTGATCTGACACTCTGTTTTTACGACATATTACCTTATGGGACCAAAATGATGTTTTGACATGACATGACATCATGCATTGCCTCTTGCATATCACACGATCATGAGGACATGTTGGATGTTACAGTTGATGGTTATAAGTTATTAATGGTTTAGCATTCCCTAAAAGCATGCTTAATCCGAATGTCAAGTAAGTTCAGGATCCAGGATCAGGTATGGTTAGCATTCCCTAAAAACATGCTTAATCCGAACATCAAGTAAGTTCAGGACCCACGATCAGGTATGAATTATGATTATTTGAGTGTTTTAGGGTAATACATTCATGTTATAATTCTTTACGTATATCATGGTCGTTTATTGTATTCTTGCTGGGTGATTTTTATCACTCACAATTTATTTTTCCCCAGAGCCAGATAATGCCAAGATAGAGTGGATCGAGGATGAGCCGAGGGTACCTTACCCATAGACGAGGAGTATGCAGGAAGCTAAGCTTAAGGACTTTTGTGCGGCCAAGATGATTTGTATTATGACTATGTTGAACTCTTTGGATTTCAGTTATGTTATTTTGTGGGACTACTACCTTTGGGAACTTAGTAAATTTGTGATGCATGTTTAATTTGAAAAGTTTTAATTCTGCCGAAATTTTACTACCATGTTGAATGTTAGCATGGGAGTCCAAGACTTATATTATGGATGTTCACATGTTATGCATGACGCCTTGTACTCTCCTCAGTGAAGTACAGCGGGTGCACCGTATCTGGACGAGGCCGGGTGCGGGGCGTTACAGGTGGTATCAGAGCCTAGGCTCTAGATTTCGGGCAGAACGTAGGACTAAGTTATGATCTTAGCAATCTAAGTATGATCTTAGACCTAAGTCATGATCTTAGATGAGTGGTGGTCTTAGACTAGGACCACGTAGACCGAGTTTAGGATGTAACTTAATAAAATATCCTGAACTATGAAAGCTAGGTCTATGACGTAAGACGTGCCCTTTCCTTCCGTATTTTAAATTTTCGAAAATATGGTCCTTAGTTAAAATAGATTGATTATATTCCGAGACTCTAAAAGAGATAACAAACCCATGAGTGCAGATGGTGAGACCACGTGGCAGACCTCCAAGAGCACGACCAGCTGCTCAGGAGCCCATTCCTCCACCACCAGAGCAGGTTCCGCCGCCACCTCAGCCGGACCAGGATCCCCCAGCACAGAACAATCCACCACCGGCTCCACAGGCACCTGTTCCTCTGGTCGTCCCGGATATGAATGCATTTCAGGCCTTTTGCCAAGTGGTTACTCAGATAGGACAAGGACTAATTCAACAGAATGCTCCCCTTCAGCCACATCAGCCAGTAAGGGATGCCCAATACTATTTTGAGAAGCTCAAGAGGGCTAATGTGCCACCATTTGAAGGAAAACCTGACCCAGATACTGCAGAAAAGTGGCTAGATGAAGTCGAAAATTGCTTTGAGCTAATACAAGCACCAGAGGAGATGAAGGCACAGGCTATCAGACCTTTCTTAATCAGTGAAGCAAATCAATGGTGGAAGACAAATCTGCAGCCTTTGCCCAGATCGATTGCCTGGGAGAGATTTCTACAAGAGTTCCATAAGTTCTATATTCCCCCATCTGTCAAATTACAAAAGAGACATGAATTTGAATCTTTGAAGCAGGAGCCGGGCATGACAGTAGCGGAGTACGCAAACAAGTTCATTGCACTTGGGAGGTTTCAGCCCGTTACGATGAATGACGAAGAGACAAAAATGCTAAAGTTTGAAAGAGGTCTGAATCCGAGGATTAGGACGTGGTTGGTAAATGCAAATCCTACTAATTTTGGAGCACTGCTAGATGCCTGCTATCGTATAGAGAGGGACATTATCCGAAGAGATGATGTGGGTCAAAAGCGAGAAAGACAAGGGACCGGAAATGAGAAGTACAGGAAAACGGCTAAGAAGAATTTTAAAGGATCCGTTCGTCAAGGACAGAATACACGCCGCAAGAATAATCAGCAGAAGAATCCAGCCCCATCCCAGCAGCCAGCAATACCAGAATGCCCTCATTGTCAGAAAAGACACATGGGAGAGTGTAGGTAAGACAGGTAAGTGTTTTGGATGCGGAAAGGATGGCCACATGATTAAGGACTGTCCAGAAAAAGGAGCGCAGCAGCAACAGCAGCCCAAGAACCAACGGCCCAGAGCTAATGCAAGAGTGCACGCTATAACAGATGCTGATGTTGAAGAGACTACTGACGTAGTGACTGGTAAGATTTAAAGTTTTATGACTTCAATACCTTTCACATATGCACAACCATCATATTGCTTAGAAAAACGTGCCTGGTTCAGGAACCATCTTAGTGTGTAGCATAACTGCAAATGTGTTGTTTTACAGTGGCGCTAGCCACTCTTTTATCTCAAAGAAGTTTGCTAAGAATATCGATCGCGATCCAGTTCGATTAGGATCGCCCTATAGAGTACAAGCAGCTGGCGACCAGATGCTTGTTTCCCATCACATATTCAGAAATTGTGCCCTGGAGTTTAATGACTAGTGGTTTGAGGCCGATTTGATCCCCATATCTATGAGTGATTTTGACATGATTCTCGGAATGGATTGGCTCTCAAAGAATCATGCTCACATTGACTGCCGAAGCAGGCAAGTTCTCATCAAGAACCCAACTCGAGAGGAGATGTCACTCCAAGGAGGAACTAATTTAAAGAAACCGTCCAAGAAAGTCTTTGTTAACGCAGCTCGTGCCAGCCAAGCATTAAAGAAAGGTCATGAAGGATTCTTGGTTTATGTTTTAAGTGCTGAACAAGAAAGCCCTACCCTTGCACAAGTCCCAGTTGTTAATGAATACCCTGATGTATTTCCTGATGATCTGCCTGGACTACCTCCTGATCGCGAGATTTCTTTTGAAATAAACCTTATTCCAGGAGCTGAACCCATATCAAAAGCCCCGTATCGTATGGCACCTGCGGAACTAAAGGAGTTAAAGGAACAGTTACATGAACTGTTAGAAAGGAAAATCATTCGCCCAGTGTTTCACCTTGGGGTGCCCCGGTACTATTCGTGAAAAAGAAAGATGGAAGTATGCGCTTATGCATCGATTACCGGGAGCTCAACAAGATCACCATAAAGAACACGTACCCATTGCCCCGGATTGACGATTTATTCGACCAGCTCAGGGTAAGTAACTCATAAGTTTTAACTTGATTATGATTTAAATCCCTTGAAAACCTATCTAAAGCATTTTAATGCAAGGATCTCGAAGTTTTAGTAAGATTGACCTGCGATCTGGATACTTTCAATTGATGATTAAGGGGGAAGATGTTCCTAAGACTGCTTTCAGAACCCGCTATGGACACTATGAGTTCTTAGTCATGCCTTTTGGTTTGACCAATGCCCTTGCCGCCTTTATGGATCTTATGAATCGAATCTTCAGGAACAATTGGACAAGTTCGTGGTGGTCTTCATAGACGACATCTTGATCTATTCACCCGACGAAGATACTCACGCAGCCCATTTGAGGATAGTCTTGAATATTCTAAGAGCAAGACAGTTGTACGCTAAATTTAGAAAATGCGAGTTTTGGCTGCAAAGTGTATCATTCCTTGGTCATGTAATTTCAGAAGATGGGATTTCGGTAGATCCCAAGAAAATTGAAGCTATCACGGAATGGCCCAGGCCAACAAACGTTACTGAAGTGAGAAGTTTTCTCGGACTAGCCGGATATTACAGGAAGTTTGTGGAAGGATTTTCGAGGATAGCTGTTCCCCTCACTAGATTGACCCAAAAGAAGACCAAGTTTGAATGGAGTGCCGATTGTGAAAAGAGTTTCTCGGAGCTAAAAGCAAAGTTGACATCCGCTCCTATTCTAGCTCAGCCCACTCCTGGTGAGAAGTACGTAGTGTAAAGTGATTCTTCAAAGAATGGTCTCGGATGCGTCCTTATGCAAAATGACAAAGTGATAGCCTATGCATCCCGACAGTTGAAACCCTTTGAGCAAAACTATCCTATCCATGATCTTGAACTTGCCGCAGTGGTATTCGCGTTAAAGATATGGAGGCACTATTTATATGGCGAGAAGTGCGAGATCTATACAGACCACAAGAGCTTAAAGTACCTCTTTACCCAGAAAGAGCTCAATATGCGGCAACGTAGATGGTTGGAATTGATTATAGATTATGATCTCTCCATTCAGTATCATCTGGGAAAAGCTAACAAAGTCGCTGATGCCCTAAGTCGGAAAACAAGCCACCCACGACAACCACCTCTTCAGTGAGATATGGAAGAATTTGGCCTAGAAGAAGTTGACTCAATCGATGAAGTTCTCGCCAAATTAGTTCTTGTTCCTTCATTAATTGATAAGGTCAAGGAGACTCAAGGACTTGATGAAAACTTAAGAAAAATCAAGGAAAGGATGGAAGAAAAGCCACAAAATGACTTTGAGATTCGCAGTGATGGCAGTTTATGGTATCAAAGACGGCTATGTGTCCCCGAAAACAAGGAAATCAAGGATGAAGTCTTGATGGAAGCGCATAATTCTCGATTATCTATACATCCTGGAGCTAATAAGATGTATCAAGATCTCAAGCAAAAGTTTTGGTGGCCAGGTATGAAGAGACAAATAGCAGAATTTGTTGAGCGATGTTTGATCTGCCAAAGAGTAAAAGCCGAACACCAAAGACCCGCTGGATTATTACAACCCTTGGAAGTGCCAGAATGGAAATGGGATCACATCACCATGGACTTTGTGACTGACCTACCCAAGACTAAGTATGGGAATGATGTTATATGGGTCATTGTGGATCGTTTGACCAAGTCTGCTCACTTTTTGGCTATGAAGATTAAAGCATCCATGGAGAAGTTAGCCTCTATGTATATTGATCAGATTGTTTGTTTACATGGAGTACTCATGAGTATTGTATGCGACCGTGACCCCCGATTTACTTCGAGATTTTGGACAGCCTTTCAAAAGACAATGGGCACAGAGATAAGAATGAGTTCCGCCTATCATCCTCAAACAGATGGACAATCGGAAAGAACAATCCAAACCCTTGAGGACATGCTTCGTGCTTACATTCTTGATTTTGGAGGAAGTTGGGATGAAAGTCTTAAGCTTGTTGAGTTTTCTTATAATAACAGCTTCCACAGATCTATCGGGATTGCGCCATATGAAGCATTGTATGGGCGAAAATGTCGATCCCCACTTTATTGGGACGAGATTGGAGATAAGATCCACGTAGGACCCGACATTGTGGAGCAAACACGAGAAAAGGTAAGGTTAGTCCAGCAGAGACTAAGAGCAGCACAAGATAGAGCGAAAGTATGGGCAGACGAAAGGAGGAGACCTTTAGAATTTCAAGAAGGAGAGAAATTTTTTCTAAAAGTTTCCCCGACCAAAGGAGTTAAGAGATTTGGCATCAAAGGGAAGC